>JARFXV010000251.1:0-687500 GCA_031761425.1 Cosmopolites sordidus | reverse complement strand
TCAAAAATTCAAAAAATTAATTGTTTAATTGATATTGGAAGGTTTTTAAATGTAAGTGTGTATTTTTTTTTTATATAAAAATAATTTTTATTTTAGAAGTATTCTGATGATGGTTCGTTGTAGAATCGAAACGTAAATAAAACAATAAATAATTAAAACTTATTTATACTGACCGAAAATCCCAATAAATAATAAAAATATATATATATATATATATATATATATATATATATATATATATATATATATATATATATATATATAATTCATTCTGAAAACAGAATTTCCGATTACTTTTTTATAGATATCGCATGGTATATTTTCAATGGTGGCCTGAATTTTCGTTTAAATCAAGAATTGTTCGAGGTTTATTCCTGTAAGGCCCTGTTCTACAATGGAAGTATATACCTGGTATAAGCTATACTTGGAATAAAGTTTGAAACGTCCCTTCTACAATCAAGCTATTCTCGGTAGAAATCGACAGATTATAGTTATCCCCTTGAATTTGGGCGGATATACACCGAATATAGTTATTCTTGCTTTCTATTGGTCAGCTTCAGTTGTCAGTATTAATAAAAATAAATAACCTGTCCTTTCTTTATATTCCACAGTTTTATAAATTTTTAATTATAACAGTGAAATAAATTATTGATATGGATCCCATAAATTTAAACATTTTTTATTCTGATGAAAGTGGTTTTGAAGACGCAGTTTTAGTTCGACCGCCAAAAGTATTTAAACATCCGTATGAAAAAACATAAATATGTTATATAGTTCTACGATTTTTAGAGTAAAATGCATTTTTTAGGCCCGATTATTTCGTGGAGCTTGACGACTTGGAGTTTTTTTAAATGTTTTCGCTTACAAAAACGAACTTGTGCAATGTTGCTGAGTTTTATTGAAAATGAAATTAAATCTCCAACAGATCGTAATCGTGCGATAAAACTAGCAACAAAATTGTTATTGACATTGCGTTTTTATGCTACGGGTAGTATGTTACTTGCAGCTGGAGATTTCGCAGGAGTAAGCAAAACATCTTCAAGTACGATTGTCACCAAGGTAACTTTAGCGAGTGCATCATTATGTGGAAGGTACATCAAGTTCCCAGAAACAGAAGCAGATCGCCACAAGCTAAAAGAAGAGTTCTATGCTATTGCAAGGTTTCCTCATGTTATCGGTACTATCGACACTGCACTCGTATCATTTCACCAAGTGGAAATGAAGCAGAAAGGTACCGTAATAGGAAGGGAACAATATGTGATGCACGTCTACGTATAATGGATATTGTTGCATGGTGGCCTGGATCAACTCATGATCAAACCATCTACAGCAACATCAGAATTAAAGAAAGGCTGGAGAACAATGAATTCCACAAATCTGTAATTTTAGGCGATAACGGGTACAGCAATACCAACGTCCTAATAGTACATTTACAACACCCAAATACTCCAGCGGAAATCCTTTTTAATGAATCCTATATCCGAACAAGAAACTGCGTAGAAAGATGTTATGGAGTTTGGAAACGCAGGTTTTTCCTATTCTGGCTAATGGAATGCGTGTGTAATTGGAACATTCCAAGGCGATAATAGTTGCAACTGATATTCTGCACAATCTTGCAATAGATGAACATGAAGAAGAGCCACCAGTCGAACACGACTTACATGAGTTGCAAATAGAGCCTTCTATTGTTCAAAATCATGATGTCCGTGAAAACAACATGTTTTTACTTGGTTTATACTTGCATTGTAGAACCGGCCCTTAACCAGAGATTTAACAAGACTGAGAGGTTGGCATCTTCTGTAATCCGGCGACTCGGAGGTCGAAATGCAGCTTTGCTTATTGCGGTTACTACTTGGATGCGTAACCCTTTCAAGAAAAGACCAGGCTTGCGTACTGAAATTCAACAGGCAAGAATGTAAAATCCGACAAAGAATTTCTTCTCAGTCACGCCAGTTAGAGGTTGGGTAAGGACGAATGTCTTCTGAGAGGTATTCTACGTTGGTCACTGACCATTCGGTAGGATTGTCGAGAGACTTAAAGTTAAACACAAAACCAAGGCTTTATAGTCCGAGTTGAGTGTCCGGGTTAATCGATGGCCGAGCACACGTTAAGCAGTAGGTCCACTTGCTAAATAGCGTCTCTAATTCTAAATCATTATTTTTAGAGATTTAACATAATACTCTTGGTGGCCAGTTGACATTACCATTTTGCGAAATAACGCACCCAAGAAACGTTTCTTGCAATAATCGATTGCCTGGCCAGATATTTGACAAGTCGTACCCTCTTGTTGAAAGAAAATATTATTAAGAATATACCAAACACCGTACTAAACAATGACTTTCTGAGAATGAAGAGAAAACTTTTGAATTACTTGAGGATTTTCGTCAGCTCAAATCCTGCAGTTATATTTGTTCACAAACTCATTAAGCCAGAAGTGGGCTTCATCGAGGAAGATTATATTTTCCTCAAAGTGGGGGTCGCCTTCCACGCTCTCTAGAGCTCAATTCATGAATATTCGATGCAGATGAAATGAATTGACACACTATACTTAACCCAGTAGTCTATAAGTAAAGTTTACATTTCATATAATATTGCCGGTATTACGTTTTAAAGTTCTGACATTTTTATTGGAAAACGCTTTAATTAGACTAACGATGAGTATCCTGACACCATCTAAGATCACGCAATGCATTATTATGCATATAGAGAACGATATCTATTATCCTTATAAACATAATCAATTCACAATCTGCATATTTCACTCAAAAATGGCTGACATTCATATTTTTAAAAATGTCTATATATGATATAGCAATACGTTCAAATACAGTATGGAGTGACATATTATCTGGAATACAATACAAATATTGCAAATGTGAACGCTATAACGTCATGGTATGGGGTTGTAAGTCTCAATCAGGCATGGGAGAACTGCGCTTATGCAAAGGTCACATAAATAGTAACCACTAAGTCGAAATGTTAAACGAAATAATGGAGTGGCTTTATGACCTGAGAGTGCGAGCTTTATGACCTGAGAGTGCGAGCCACACTGCGAGGATTCATCCTTTTTTCAATATCGTGATTTATGAAGAATCGTTTTTATTTTTAAATTGCTTATAAACTCCTACCAGTGTAATTACTCGCTTACGAATCGTGAAAAAGACGAATCGTCTATTTATATTTGTATTAAATGACTAAATGGCCAGTAATAGACGCACGAATGAGCCGTGCGTGATGAACCGTTACACTTATACCGAAAACCGCATACAGCCACAAATACCGAACTACAAGACTTGTGTAACCCCTTGTTCTTATATTACTTTTACCAGACCTGTGTCCTGCACTTGTAAAATGACCCGCACGCATACTATGCACCACCTTCCTGCGCATGCTAGATGGATCATTCATCCCAAGCAAGTTTAGGCAGGTTCGTACAAGCTATGTGCTTTGTTAATATAATCAAAGGAGCGAGACGAAGAGTTTTATTGTTAATTACGTTTTTATGAAAACAAGCACTACGATTTCTTCTCTCACCCAGTGTAATATTATGATTTCTCCTCTCACTCAATGTTAAATAAATTAATAACAGTGTGGCAATAAAATTAATTAATAATATTAAGTAAAATGTACAAAAATGGACTTTATCTACTGAAACAAACAGAAACAACATCTCATTTTACCTGCTGCCATTGATATGGTCAATGTGATGATAAGTCCGTAAGAAGCAAAAAAGTTGAAAGCTATACCACTTTCAAATGACACAATATCGGGACGTATTAATGAAATGGCCAATGATGTTGTCGATCAAATAATTAAAAAGGTTAAATCAAGTGAATTTTTGCTATTCAGTTCAACGTGTCGAACTTGTCGCAATTTTTGTGATTCGTCCGATAGGAATGCGGAAGATCAATTAAAGAAAATGTGATATTTTCAAATAAATCCCTGGTCGTGCAACTGGCGAAAGAGTTTTTTAAAGTTTTTATTGACGCAACACAAAACGAAAACTTGGACTTTAATAAAAGCATTGCGGTATGTACTAATCGCGCGAAAGCATTAATGGGGAAGAACAGTGGTGTGATAATAAAATTAAAAAACATTATGTCACTTATGGAACGAGGGCACTGCTTTGTTCACAGAAATGCGCTTGCTACAAAAAAGATGTAACTAACATAATTTTCAAAACTAAAATGAAGAAGATACTGAATGGGACATTTAAATGACATTATTTTCAAAACATAATCCCATTATTTGTTCTTCAAGATAAAATAAAAATTATCGTATTATCACTCTTACAACAATTACCATTGTACCTCATTTTGAAGTTCTAATACTGTCATTGGGAAATCCTTTATATAACTTTTGATTTGCTGCTCTGTAGTAAATCATTCACTTTTCCTGTAGTAATTTAATTAATCGTTCTCAGGTCATAAGGCCAACTTTCGAATATTCAGGCAGGTATATAATAATGATAGCGCAGTACCGTAATGTGTCCATACTTGTAGTGTAGGACATATGTAAAGGAGATTATGTAAATGCTATTTAGCACCCTTGTGACAGATGAAAATACAAAATCAACTATAACAGTTAACTTGCTTGCTTTTTACAACCTAATTCATTATCATGCTTTTTTTCATGGTTCACACTTCGTTTGTATTGTTAGACCTATACTGCTAACTTTACTTTTAAAAGTAATATATTACGTCGCTAGCATCCAGCGATACATGTAAGCTATATGTATCATATATTTTAATAAAAAATAAGTATAATTATCGTTGGATTGATTCATTAAATAGTTATTCTCATATTATTTCTTTATATATATATATATATATATATATATATATATATATATATATATATATATATATATATATATATATATATATGACAACTCAACTCAACATGTCAACTCAACTTCCATTAGTAAACAAAATTGAACTGGGTAGCCAAGAGATAAAAATTGTGGAAAGATTTAAATATTTAGGTGAAATAATCACATACAATTTGAATGAAAAACCAGCATGGCAAAGTAGAATAGATAGACTGGTTAGAGCACAGCATGTGACCAAGAACACATACAACAAAAGATGTCTCTCAATAGCAACCAAATTAAAACACTACAAAACGGTCACTCAACCTCAAATTACATATGCATGTGAAACAATATTCAAAACAACAAACACCGTTGCAATAGATGGAATACTAAAGACAGAGGGGAGAATAGTGAGAACTTGTTTGAATAAAAATTATCAAGTAAATGGAGTCTGGAGACTGGCTTCCAATGAAACCGTCTATAAGGAAATAGAACCAGTGACGAGCACTATGAGAAAGAAGCGAATATCTTTCTTGGGGCATCTAGTAAGGACACCGGAAAGTAGAATCAGTAGGAGAATAATAGAGATATTTTGGAATAGTAAGAGCAATATTAGATGGATCACAGAACTTAAGGAAGACATGAGAGAGTTGCACATCACAATGGAAGATTTAAGGTGCAAGTCAGATGCACTTAAGATATTGCAGGACAGACACACAGCACTACAGGCAAGGATCAACAGACAGAGGACAGGAAGAGTGATTCCGGAGGAGGAAAGGAAATTACGATCAGAGTGGATGAAGAAGTATTGGGCTGAGAAGAGAAAAAAGGACCCGAACCATAACTTGACTAGAGTGGTCCTATGCAGACCATAAAGTTAAAATAAAAAGAAAAATATATATATATATATATATATATATATATATATATATATATATATATATATATATATATATATTAAATATAATGAAATTGTTCCTGTTGTTTGGTTGCTCTAAGTTACAGTACCTCATTTTTCTCATACTTTGTCATCCAATACCTAAACAAGTGATCATTCTTCAAGTTGCGAATTATTAGTTTAACTCTATTAATACTATAAGCTTTATGTTAAGTTTTTCAAAAAAGGTCCAGTAATACCGTTTATTACTAATTAGAATTCCATCTGTTTTATTTGATAGCTAAAAAACATAATTATCTTCTTTTACTATTAATTGTTAAAGTTAGTTTTGGCAGGTCACTATTCTCTATTTTTACAGCATGGTTATTTTTTATAAACAAAATCTTATTTTAATTAAGAG
Organism: Cosmopolites sordidus; assembly: GCA_031761425.1. Taxonomy (NCBI): domain Eukaryota; kingdom Metazoa; phylum Arthropoda; class Insecta; order Coleoptera; family Curculionidae; genus Cosmopolites; species Cosmopolites sordidus. Next base: position 681,389 of record JARFXV010000251.1, on the reverse strand, counting down.
TTGATACAGTTTTAATCTACAGTATAATGTCCATCGTTATTGACAATCTTCGTCCATCTCTTTGACTAATTGTCTATTCTCTGTTTGTAAAATGAGGGTGATTTTGAAGTAAAATATAGTTTTCATGCTGTCGCAGTAATTTTTTTTTCCTCGAAAAATGATTCCATATATTAGAAAAGATGGATATCTAACGATGGAGCATTAGGGTAAAGCTATAAATCTTCATGGCCAATTCAATCTTCATGGCTATCCTTGAAAATTTATATATATATATATATATATATATATATATATATATATATATATATATATATATATATATATATATATATATATATAATCAATAATTGCAAAATCGCACCATACCAACTAGTCCAATTAACCCCAGTATTAATTTGTTGAAAGAAAGAATCCTGATCTGAAAAAAATGCACCACAAAAAAATTGTTCAGTTATTTTAAACACCATTGCATTGTGAACAACGAAGTTTTAAGCTTTGTGGCTAATTCCTGGCTAGTTTGGGATCAGCTTCAATTTCAGCAAACAACAGATTCTTATAAAACTCAATAGGTGTTCCAGATTTGATGCCGTCGAATAGATTGAAATCATCGTTCATATTTTTTTAAGCCAAAACTGACATGTTCTGCTATGCAAGGCACCAAGATAAACAGCATTCATGTCATTTGTGGCAGTAATAGCATTGTTATGCTCTCATAAAGCAATGTCCTGGCAGTCTAATATGGAACTTATCTACAACGATATGGAACAAACGCAAATTTGAGGACACCGAACTACAAGAACTACTGCACATTAGATAATATTCGTAGGACTAGTTTTGAACATTTATACGCCATGGAAAATATGAATATGGCATTACTAGGCTAATTGAAAAGTTCGCAGAACAAAACTTATAGATCAGTATATATAATCGATATAAGAACTATATAATCTACTATATTTTAAAGTTTCATCCTTCATATGAACATACGTGAAATTTCAAGTCGATCTGTCAATTCATTCGTACAAGCAGCTTAAAGTAAACATATGAGTATTATTTTTTAAAATGGAAAATATTGAATATCGTACAGTGATGAAATTCTTCGCCAAAAAGAGATTTAAAGGCAATGGAAACTCTTAGAAAAATAGTAAATATATTAGGGGAGTCTGCTCCTTCAGAAACAATGGTTTGTAAGTCGGCAGGTGAATTTCAATGTAGTCGTACAAGCCTAGATAATCTCGGTCTGGACGTCCAATAAGTTCAACTGCGGAACAAATAATTAGTTATATACATGATATGGTTATGGATGACAGACAATTGACTTTGAGTGAAATTGCTAAAGTGCAATTGCTAAAATTGCTAAAAAAAATTACGTTGTAAACACATATGTGGTTGGTGTGGTGTAATTTATGGCATCAATATTTTGGGATGCAAAAGACATTTTGTTAATTGATTACCTTCAAACTGGTAAAACAATAACCTTCAGAGATGGAATAAATGAATTAGAGAACCGCTGAAAAAAATTTAGCTAAAGGGAAAATATACGGAAGAATAGTCGTTATTTCAACTATAAACTTGTTTTATTTGTTCCGCTCCGCGAACTTTTCAATTAGCCTAATAAGAAGACAAACATCCAGTAGATTGTGAAGTAACCATTGTGAAAATTCGAATAGCAAGTTCTTCCATACCCGGCTTTTATCGACCCAAAACACAATTCGTAAGCCAAAAAGTTATATTAAAATTAAGCAATAATATATTCTAAAATATGTATATTCTTCCATGTGAAATTTTGTAATTTTTTATAGTAAAACAGATTTTCTCCTATTTACATATTTAAAATTTCAACTAATCACTTCAGGATTATTTTCGTTTTCTTTTGGATTTCCATAAATCTGTTCATTTTTTATAATCTTTGGCCAATCTGTTATTCATGTTGTGGAAACTCTGAAAAACAAGAGAAAATTTAAAATAGAGTAAAACATAAGATGTTTTCTTCATTATTAAAATGTAAGAATTCATTTTAAATTTGATGATTAAATCAATTAACCGCGAAGTAGGTATGGTTTATAACAATTTAGTAGAAAAGAACGGAAATGGCAGATTTTAATTTAATTAATATACATGAGACATGTTTTTTTTTTCAAACGAACAACCGCTACATCCCACAAATCTAATACGTTCGAAGAACAGCCACACTTAGTAACCTTCACCAAGAGTAGTATTAGAATATTAGAAAAAAAACTAATAACATATTAAAAAAAACAAGTATAATTTACATTAATTCACCATTTAAATTTCAAAATGGCTCGTTGGAACGAAAAAAAATTTACGATTAATATGAAACGAATATTAATAGATGTATCGCCAATTAACAAATAAAAGTTTCAAAACTAGTATGAGGGACTTGGTCAAATTCCTAGGCCAACGAATTTATTGCCTATAATTTACGGCAAACAGTGGGTCAAGTTGCCGTAAGAAGGCGACGATTTCAAAGAAATTATGTACGAAAATAGTCATACTTGTTTACATATTAAGCTTTTTTTACTATCTAGTTAGTATCTAATTGCGTCAGAAATTTAGGTTGTTAGTAAAATTTTTATCTACAAATAATTAATTATATCAATTTATTTCAATTAAATAAAGTGGTCAAAAACAATAAATCAAAAGGAGCAATATTTTTTTTAGTTTAAAATGAAGTGCGTTTCAAGATATATCGTTGATCGATTGGCTGCAATAAACTATTAACAACCCCTGTCGTAACGAAACCCGGCAAAGTTACAAGAAACGTAAACTGGGCCGGGCCCAATAAAGTAAAAGGTAAAAAAATTAAATTAATTTTATACCTGCTTTAGTAATTTCGAAATATGTTAGTTTAGTTCGCATTATTTTCTTAAACAGTGCAGTTCTATAATTTCGATAGTATATTTTGTTATTCTAAAGGTGCTAAAAATGTGGCATTCTTGGCAAGATAATGATCAATGTGTTTCCGGTATTGCTAATTTTAAAAGAAAACATTTATCGCCCGATGCTAAGCAAATTGTTAAAAATGTATATGTTTCTTTATTGAATAAGGGGCTTAATGTAAATGCAGCCGCAACAGAAACGTCTTCATTATCAAAAATTCCATTGTCTACAGTTAAAGATATTGTAATGAAGCAAATTAAAGCCAAAAAAGTCCGTAGTGATTCTGGTAAAAGCAAATGCGTTGACAAGAGTGACAAAGACTTAATTCGAAGTAAAATGTATGCTACGTATGAAGAGCAAACTGTGCCTACATTGCATTCATTCCAGCAGCGACTAAGGAAAGATGAAATCAATATTCTTTGCAGCAGAACTAGCCTCTGGAGAATATTTTCTCAAATGAGTTTTTGTATATCGGACCATTAATAAAAGACAAATGTTAATGGAATCACAACAATTACAAATATAGCGGTTTGACTATTTAAACTCTATAAAAAAATACAGATTAAAAAATCGTCTCATTATCTACCTTGATGAAACATGGTTCGATACACATGAGACACCAGCAAAAGGATGGGTAGATACATCAAGAGAATACCAAACCAAAGCCCCAGCGAACAAGGGAAAAATAATTACAATTTTTCATGTTGGTTCCGAGGATGGATGGGTTCCAAATTGTTTACGGTTGTCCTCCAAAAATATTAAACATTCATCTTTGAACTACCACGACGGCACTACAGTAGAACTTTTTGAAGATTGAGTTATAAATAGCTTTTTGCCCAATGTGCCTAAGGAAAGCGTAATTGTAATGGACAATGCTAGTTATCATAACAGCCAAAAAAATAAAGTTCCGAATGCAAATTACACTAAATTGGAAATTCAGAACTATATGTTAAAAAACGATATATACTTCGAAAATACATATAACAAATGTGATCTTGTAGTAGTATGAAAGACATTTCATATCAAAAGGAATATGTATGTGATAACATTGCTGCCGATATGGGACATACAGGTTTACGCCTCCCTCCGTATTACTATATTTTTAATCCAACTGAGCATATGGCGTCAGGTAAAATCCAATGTTAGTGCAGAAAACATTTTTCTACTCTAAGAGCTGCAACATTAATTAAGAAGGTTGTAGATAATATTCCCGAAGAAAGTTGGATAAATTCGATTAACCATGTTATTAAAATAGAAGATTCCTATGTATCATTTATGATTAATGTAGATCAAAGTGACAGTGAGAGCGAAACCGAATTAAATGTATAACTGAATTTAAGTTATAATTTTTACTGTACTCATAAATACATTTATTTGTTTATTTATTTATTTTTATTGTACTAATAAATTCAAAATACACAAACCAATGTTTTAGTCACACAACAATGTTTTAGTCATACATAATAATCATAATAATAATATTAATTTATTCATAATTTAAATATATTCTATTTTGCCAAAATTATTCAGAAGTTAAACCCCTCTGGCTCTGACGCTTTTTAAGAAACTACGTTTTTATTGAGATTTATTGGGGCAATTAACATTTTGCCGAGGGGCAACGAAATATCTTGAAACGGATTATACATCTTTTATATTTTTGACATAATTTTTGTTAGATCCATTCAATAATCATTTTTTGTTTTTTTTTAATGTTGTGGTGTTATATAACTGTTCCAAAATTTAATTAAATATTTTTTATTTATTTTGATTAATTCAAGACACGTTTTCCTTCTGTTTTTTTGATCCTGAGAAAGTTTCTCCGGAAACATTTTCGCGCAGATTTTCTGCATCCCCAATTCGTTGGTCAAAATCTGATGAACGGTTGTATGGATCAAATTAAACTCTTCCTCGATCATTCTGATCGTCAACCGATAAGCAGAATGCACAAGAACCCGGATTTTGTGGACATTTTCATTTGCAATTGAAGACCTTCCGCTGCGAGGTTCGGCCTTCTGAGAATGCCTTAAATCCCCTGAAAATCTGGGCCCTTTACAAAACACTGTTTTCATAGGGTTGTTGAAGTTTTGCAATAGTTTTCGCTGCAAGTCTAAAGTCTAAAATAAAACTTGTTACCGTACCATTGCTCAAAATTGCCACTCAGTTTCAGAACACACTAGATAATTCCGGTTTATGGAAAGATTTTCTACGTACCACCAAGTGATTCTAGGGAGTTCAGACTCGTACTAAAGGCGCATCAGATGTTTAGCTGCCTCCCCTCCAAAAGGGAAGCCAACAGTGTTATGCCGCCAGTCTCATTACTTTATTTACACACCTCGTATGTTTGGTAGAATAATTCGCGAACCACTTTCGGCAGTGTACTAAATGGCAAACAATATTTTGAATCTGTTTATTCCTAATTTAGTTAAACATCTTTCGGAATGACTCTCGTATACACTTAGTTACAATCTACTGTATGAATCCAAACTCGTTACTAACTTCACATTTCTGCCTAATAAAAGATTACAAAGTATCTGTCTCAAAGCATGGCGTAATGAAACCTTCAAATTCTGTAACCTAAATGCGATAGTTATCTGTAATTTGCCAAACCAAAAATTATTTATGATGAAACCGCTGATGAAATTTCAGAACCTGTCGTTTCGTTGCAATGACGCCCCCGAGGCAGAATAGAATGTTACAATAACAGCGAGAAGGAAGTTTATAGCCTTTTGAAATTAACCCAGAAGCAGAGAAACTCAATTTTATTTTTTGTAGGATGTTTCTAACATTTGTAAGAGCAGAAAATACGGGTTCATTTCTCCTTTTTTTTTGCGTGTTCAGCCTTCGAAAATAATGTATTTTTAGTCAGTATATACTTTCTTTAGTCAGTATGTTTACCGTCTCAGTTACTTACATCACTTCTCAGTTTATTCAGCTTTATTTTGTCAGTATGGCCAAATACAGAGTTTTCTAATATGAGTGTCAGAAGTTTGAAACAAAATAGCGACAACACTGCTACTCATAGACGGTTGCGTTTAGTTCATAGCTGATACCTGATAAACGAATTGCATTCTAGAGCAGTTGAAAGGCGACCTCCACTTTGACGATAAAATAACTATTTTTGACGAAGCGCACTTCTGACTTTTAGCAGTTATGTTTGCGAAGAAACATATATATATATATATATATATATATATATATATATATATATATATATATATATATATATATATATATATATATATATATATATATATATATATATATATATATATATATATATATATATATAAAGACAGCACTAGCTGAGTGTCATCACACACCTAACCGTTGAGTTCCACAATCTCATGTGGTTGTTGGTTGCTTGACCGGGAAGGAGCCCCACCAGTCCCTTCAACTGGATGACATATGTTTCGTCTCTCGAGGTTCAGACTCTTCAGGGCGCCGGGAGGTCGGCGAAAACTTGGGTTGTTGGCCTTGGATAGGGTCTCCTTATTCTTGATGGTATGGTATATGTCAGCGCCCTGAAGAGTCTGAACCTCGAGAGACGAAACAAATGTCATCTAGTTGAGGGGATAGGTGGGGCTCCTTCCCGGTCAAGCAACCAACAAGAGTGTTCATATATATATATATATATATATATATATATATATATATATATATATATATATATATATATATATATATATATGTGTCAGTTACCTAAAACATTTTTTTAATTACTTCCATTATGGTAACGATATTAGTAACATTAACGATAACGAGGAGTTACTAGATTATATAATGAACAACTCCATAAATATTAACTCCTCTTTCGCGCTTATTACACATTTTTTCCCTTATAATAAACTATACATTTTAATGGTGTTTTTAATTCTGAATAAAGCAGAAAGTTTTCTTATAGTTTTTTAATTCAAATTTAAGAATTATGTAACGTATATTTTGAGAATAACCACCCAAATTTCCGCATTTATGTCTTTACAACTATTGTCGTTTTGTTAAACTTTTCAATCGCGTTTTCAAGTAATTTTAACTTCGACTTTTAATTTTAACTCAATCTCACCTCTAGGCCGCCAAAAGATTGTCTTTTAGTTCCTGGATCATTTTGGAGTTTAATTGCAAGTAACTACAATTACAACATTATTATGAACGTGCCAAACTTATCAACATTTTCTTAGTACATGGTGAAAATGTTTGAAAATAATAATTGGTTTATAGTGAAAGGTAATGAAAAAAATTCATGCAGTTTTAGTTACTATTGGATTCCCCGAATTTTTTATCCGTTTTTTTATGCCCACGTTTTCATATGTCACGTGTTCCACGTGTCAGTTACCTAAAACATTTAGTTTTTAATTACTTCCATTATGGTAACGATATTAGTAACATTTACGATAGCGACGAGTTACTAAATGATATAATGAATACACATACAAATGTTCACTCTTCTTTCGCACGTGTTATACATTTTTCCCTTGTACTAAACTATACACTGTAATGGTGTTTTCTGTATTCTGAATAAAATGTAAAGTTTAAATAGTAAAAGTTTTCTTATAGCTTTTTAATTCAAATTTAAAAATTAAGTCGCGTATATTTTGAAAATAACATCACCCAAATAATGTCTGAATGATTGTGGCGTGTTCATATATTTTTTTCTTTATTTGGGGTTTTCGCCACGATCTAAATCTCAAAAAATATCAAAATATCTATTCTTATGTAAATTAAGAATCACTGGGTAAAAACAAAAAACCAAACGGAGACAAATTTCTTAGTGATTCTTTTTTGTAATAAATTTGCCTAACGAACAAAATTTTAAAAATATAAAAATGTTCTAAAAAAATTTACAAACTTTCAACGTTAACGTTTCGGGAAGTATTCTCCTCCCGTTTTCAAAACGAACCTAAAAATAAAGTATATTAATTTCTATAAATTATGAAAAGATAGAAAGTAAATATATTTTTTGTATATGTCAATGATACTTGCCAATGTAAGTGTCATTAGTCATCAGTTAACGTTAAAAGTTTGTATATTTTTTAGAACATGTTTATATTTTTAAAATTTTGTTGACTTGGCAAATTTATTACAAAAAAGAATCACTGAGAAATTTGTCTCCGTTTAGTTTTTTGTTTTTACCCAGTGATTCTTTATTTACATAAGAACAGATATTTTGATATTTTTTGAGTTTTAGATCGTGGCGAAAAACCCAAATAAAGAAAAAAATATTACCCAAATGTCCACATTTTATTTCTTTACAACTATTGTCCTTTTGTTGAAATTTCCAATCACATTTTCAAATAATTTTAGCTCAATCTCACCTCTAAGGCGCCAAAAGAAAGATTGTCTTTTAGTTTCAGAATCACTTTGAAGTTTTGTTGCCAGTTTTCGCTTTCGATGTGTCCAATGAGACAACAGTAGTCGGGAGTTATACACACCCAATCGCTGGGTTCCATAATTTCATGTGGAACACACAACAACCTGCGTCTCCGCTAAAATGGACATTCTGTTAGTTGTTCGACCGAGAGCGAGCACCACGTATCCCTTACACTGGAGGGTACATGTTTCGTCCATTAGTGGTTAGACTCATCAAGGTACCGACATATGCTCTCTAGTCAAGACTAGGGAAACCTTATCCACAATTAAACAACTCATACTTTCGCCGACTTCTCGTGGAATGGCTTATACATACAGTTTTTTTTATTTATGCATCTAATGAGACAACATATATTCCTTATATAACAAATATTTTTAACGAATTATCTCCTTATAGGCTAACAAAAGCCAAGGGCCTCTAGTGTTAAATATGAATAATCATACCTGTGTAACGGGTATTTTTGAAATGAGTAGTACTCGGCTAATAGAGGGAGAAAGGACCTACAACACTTGTCTATCGGGAATCTTCCACCTATTCTGTTTAGTTGCTGTTATGCTTTGCTTGTTAAACCTTCACATTTGCTCAATAATGCTTGACATATTTGAAGAAAACGAAGATTTCGCCTTTATTATGAGCGACAATATCATCTTCATCTAAACGTGGTAGTCAACTGTCAGTTGTAAGCCTCAGAAAATATCCTTAAAGTGCACCAGAGACCACTACACTGTTTAAAAAAAAAGCAAACGAAAGCGGGTACAAACGTCTTCTTCTTATACTTTAAGGAGACCTAATGATCTAATTAACATTTCAAAGGCTGGTGAATTTTGATAGCTTTCCTAAAATGAAGATGCCCAACAATTTTTTCATCTGATAGGTGGTCTCTCCGCCGTTTTGCGTCCTGCTGGTTTTCAGTCTTTAGCGATGTGAACCAGTCTATGCTGATCCTACAAACATGGATGATCTTATGGCTACAAACTTCTGTTCGTAAAAATGGACATCATCCCAGTTCTGTTGCGAAAATATTTAAACCGTAACATCATTTTCTGCTAGTTCTTTAAGTAGACGTAACGGCTAGGTAATGCGTCAATCAAGGATTTTTAACAGATTTACTGTTGGTTGATTTGCGTACCTACTACGATTACATTGTATTTTTCCACTCGCGAAATTTGAAGGCGAATAATAGATATGTTTGTTATTTTGTCAGTGGTTACAATTTTTGAGATAATATTGGAATTTATAAACATGGAATGTTAACTGCAAATTATATATACAAGGTCCATTATAAAGGTAATCCGCATTTTCTGGGAAAAATAGATTTATTAATCATTATTACATTATTTTCCTCACTTAAGAATTGAAATTCGCATGTTACACTGATTATTTTTATGTTAATAAATATTTTTACAAATTAATGTTAATAATCCATTTACAAATTGATGGAGTCAGACTTCTCTCAAAAAACTTCTGTTGAAACTATTACCGTCCAAATCCATATACTCCATTTCCAGCTATAATAAATTAGTTATCATTTCGCAATATCGTTTATCCTTTATTCATTTTATTAGTTATCATTTCGCATTGTCCTTTGATGGTATCCGCATGACACCTCCTCCAGACCATAAACCACACCAAACAGTGACTTTTTGAGAATGTAATGCTAATCAACTTAAAATAAAAACACATCTTTTGTATCTTTAAATAAAAATACAATATAAGACTGTTGATGGGCAACCTGAACTTAGGAAACTGCTTCCTAACAATCCTGGATAAATATAAATATATTTCTCATATACAGATCTCAGCATGCACCTCCTCATTAGCTAACTATTAAAAATTCTCTAACTCAACTAACCATTAAAAATTATTATAAGCCTCCAGTATTCTTATTTTATTAAATTTAATAGTTAACTCCCAACCAGTTTATGTGAAAGTTTTATACAAACTATGACTGAATAAAATTATGTTGTCGGATTTCCATTGTTTTTATTTCTTCTTTCAGTTTGACTATTAACTACCTAGTTAAGATTAAATTGATTGAACTCTTAAAGTTATTCTCCGAAACAATGACAACACAAATCTGACAACAGAACTTAGATGATATAGAATGTAGAACTGCACAGATGGCCAACCAACGTTATACTTGTAACCATTTGACTAAATGTTTCATGTATCAAGTTCCGTTAGATCTGATTATTATTTGGATACCTAATCGATATGCATGCATTTCAAAGGCAATTCTTCCCAGTTCTGTTGCGAAAATCTTTCAACCGTAACATCATTTTCTGCGAGTACTTTAAGTAGACGTAACGGCTAGGTAATGCATCAATCAAGGATTTTTAACGGATTTACTGTTGGTTGATTTGCGTACCTACTAGAATTACATTGTATTTTTCCACTCGCGAATTTGAAAGGCGAATAATAGATATGTTTGTTATTTTGCCAGTGGATGCAATTTTTCAGGTAATATTGGAAATTATAATCATGGAATATATATATATAAATTACACCATCATCATAGAGATGGTATGTGATATAATAGATTAGTTAATTTTATTCTATATTTTACAATATTCTATGAGTCTAAAACAAGAATATTAATTTGCTGTTCAAAACATCTATACTGTTGTTGATGTTTACTCTTGTTACCTTGTTTACTACAAGATTACAATCTGTTTTGGAACTTTGAAAAGTAATACCGGCCACACTCTTTGAAATATAAATGTCACTCAGCGACTGCTTCAGTACATTGTGTGAATTTACCGTGGAAAGTAACGCATTCGGGAATGCCGACCCTCATTTTGGGGAAAGACATTATTTTCCAACGAAGCGCACTTCTAGCAAAATAGGTTTGTGAACAAACATAACTGCAGGATTTGGGTCGAAAAAAAATTCTAAAATGGTTTAGGATTTACCTCTTCATCCTCAGAAAGTCACTGTCTGGTGCGGTTTTTGGATTAAATGATACGGATATAAACAATGTTTTCTTTCAACAGAATGGTGCAAGTTACATATCACGCCAGACAATGGATTGATTGCAAGAAAAGTTTCCTCGACGCGTTATTTCGCGAAATGGTAATGTTGACATTACTGTTAACATTAATGTTGGTCGCCATGATCATGCGCTTTCACGCGCTTGGATTATTTTTGTGGGGTTATATTAAATGTCTTTGGGTTTAAGATCTAAGATTAAGATAATTTTTTCTTCCAGAACGTCAATAAGACCAGTCAGTTGGTGATAACTGCCAACAGTTTAAACTTAAACGTTTAATCAGATTAAAGCAACTCATAATGCAGGATGCCCAAGTGATCGCACCTAAAGTGATATACACATCAACACCTTTTTGGCGTGAATATTTTGGTTTTGATCACCAGAATTTGTATTTTCGTCTTTGTATTATCGTAGAGGTTACATTCTCCAGGAAGCTCTTTTTATTGAATCTGGAAGGCAATTAAAACAACAACATTAAAGCGGCTATTCTTATTCTTAGCTGTGAGTTTATAGGGGACCCAACGACTCTCATTTGATTTTTTCTAGCCAATATAAACGTTTAGAAATGGCTTGCAATGTTAAACCAAATTTCTGTCCGAGCTCTAGCAGTGCACAAGCATTTTCTTCCATTCCATCATTGCTCCATATTTTTCATCCTCCACATTCTTTTGGTTGTCCCCAGACATTCTGCATATATATATATATATATATATATATATATATATATATATATATATATATATATATATATATATATATATATATATATATATCGGCGCTCTGAAGATTCTGAAACTCGAGGGACGAAGCATGTGTCATCCAGTAGAAGGGATAGATGGGACTCCTTCCCGGTCAAGCAACCAACAAAAGTGTTATATATATTCTACCTCAATGTCTACTAGATAGAGCACAGGGACAGTTAGAGCATAAAATTGGGGAATATCAAGCAGGTTTTCGACCGGGCAAGTCCTGCCCTGAACAGATCCTGAATTTAAAGTTGATCCTAAGACATCAAAAACTGTACAATAAAAATCTCGTCTGTACATTTATGGATTTCAAAAAAGCATATCATTCTATTGACCGCGAATCTTTATTCCAAATCTTGAAAGAACAAGGATTAGATCTGAAAACGCTGGCAATTATTAAAGCAATATAATAGCACAAGGTCAAAAGTTAAATTCATGGGTGACATCTCAGAGCCCTTCGAAATTAAAACTGGAGTGAGACAAGGGGATGGACTCCCGCCACTCTTATTTAGCTGTGTTCTCGAAAAAGAAATAAAATTGATTGTTTGGCGTTTGCTGATGATTTAGCAATTTTGGCTCAAGTTATATGAACGGCACAAAAACAGATTAACCTCCTAAAAGACACAGCAGTAAAGGTAAGACTCCAAATTTCCTAAACAGACTAAGAATACCATTTCTAAAAACAAAATATGGTAACAACAGACAAGTCTCTCAATTAAAATATGTGGGTCAAATAATCATGGAAAACGGGCTGGAAAAACTGGCCTAAAGTGTAGATGTAAAAATTGAAACTGCATAGAGACATACGCAAAATATTTACAACAAAAATGCATATCTAAAAATACAAAACTGAGACAATACAACACAGTTATTAAGACACATTTTGAATAGAAAGAGAGACATCGAGTAGATTGAAAAGAAGGAAAGAAAAATCTTAGGCCCCAAACAAATAAATAGCACAACATACCGACTTCGAGAAAACCAAAAAATCAAACAATACACAAAAATGCATAGCGATATAAGAAAAAGAAGACTTAAGTTTTACGGACACATAAAACGGATGAATCCGAATAGGTTAACTAGACAAATAGTCGAATTTTATGAAAATAGTAGTAGCGCTAAAGTAGAAATAATTAAATGGATTGCTGCAATTAAAGAGGACCTAAGATCAGCAAATATTACACAAAGTGAAATTCAGGATAGAAACTGTTTCGGACACAAGGTTAACGTTTGGGAGGTTGGCCAGAGAAAAAAATTTAAGAAGACTGGAACAACTTGGTCTGACGAAAGGAAAAAGGCTCATAGCGAAAGAATGAAATCAGTATGGGCGCAAAGGAAGGCTAACAACAATAAACGCCTCTAACTGTACTTTGCGTGGTCCACCAGGTTCCATATACGTGAATAATAATAATAATATCTATATATATATGCCCACAAGGTAGCGTAACGGCGCCGTGGAGGGAAATATTACAGAAATCTTTCACCCTTTCTCCACGTGGTGCCACCGATCACCTTCACCCAACTGTCCACCATGCGATGTCACGTGTCTCTCGGGACCGGTTTCTAGCCTTTCAGCCGTCATCAGCCGAGCTCCAAATGAACGCAAGGAAAGCAGTTGAAAGAGACGATCGGGGCCAGGCTAGGTCAACTGGCCATTTTAATGACGGGTCGTGACCGCACACAACTCACGCCATTATACGGCGAATGTTCGTAGCAGTCAGGACCGCTCGTAACATTCTGCCTGGAACCTTGGGTATAGTACCAGATACCAGGTTACCTGGTACTATACCTGAGGTTCCAGTATCCCCGGCCCCGATGTCTCTCCCAACTGCTTTCCTTGCGTTCGTCTGGAGCTCGGCTGATGACGGCTGAAAGTCTAGAAACCGGTCCCGAGAGACACGTGACCTCGCAGGGTAGACGTTGAGCGAAGGTGATCGGTGGCACCACGTGGAGAAAGGATGAAAGATTTCTGTAATATATATATATATATATATATATATATATATATATATATATATATATATATATATATATATATATATATATATATATATATATATATATATATATATATATATATATATATATATATATATATATATATATATATATATATATGTATATATATATATATATACATAGGGTGTATTCAAAATTGGGTTATGTATTTTAAATAAAGAATTTATTACCAGCTGCAACATTTGACATACCTGACCTGATATTCTCGATCACTACGTTGCAGAACTCGCAAAGAGAAGTCAATTTGGTAAAATCATTTATATGGAAATTGCAGAAAAAGAACAACAAAAATGTTACATTTTACAAAAATTGTTCAAAATTGTCACCATTTGTTCGTTAGCACACAATCTTGCTCGGCGATCCATGCGTTAAAGACGTTAAAACTACGTAACAGGCATAGTACATGTGTAAAAAACGTTAACCCCGCGTTAAAAATAAAATCCCGATGTCCACGAATAATATCACAAGCGCGTTCGATGCGCTGTTGTAGTTCTTCCACAGTATTTACTTCTCCATCGTAATAAACTAACTTTTCTAAATAGCCCCACAGAAAAAATCGCAGGGCGTTAAATCCCGGGAGCGTGCAGGCCTAGAAATGGGTCCATTACGACCTATCCATCTGTTAGGAAATTCATTATTTAAATGTTCGTAAACTTCTCGTCTAAAATGTGGCGGAGTTCTATCATGTAGAAACCACATATTCTGTCTAGCATTTAAAGGAACATATTGTAATATCTGTGGCAGATTAGGACCCAAAGTCGCACAAATCGTTTCCTGCTTCCAATTTTCTCTTCTTAATCAGTTAGTATTTCTGGCATAGACATTTATTCTGATATTTCCAGCATTTTTGATCAAATAATGTCAGAAAAAAACATAAATGTTTTATGAAAATTCTTTGAAATTCAGAGTTGTCAAAACTTCCTAAAACCCTTTTTACTCGAATAATATTATCTTTCAGATATATTTGATAATTTAAATATCATTCCGATCCCAGTGTTACACATAGTTGCGTCAGAATTCTTAAACAGTAACGTGACTGCTACAAAGAATAATAATTTTCTTCTCGAAACCAAAATAAAAACGATATAGTTGGCTTGCAAATCGTGATTACGCTGGTTGAGGATTCTAAAAGCGTTGCGTAAAGCCGTCAATATAAATAAGTGTTTTATGTTGTTGACATTGTTATACGAAAAAAATTGACATAGAAGCTTTGGAGAATTTGGTTAGAATGTCATGAAAATGTTTGTATACATTTTCTTCAGTGTTATATCTTGTATCGTTTAGAATTAATTATGAGATGAAATGGAAACAGTTACAGTGTCAAAAAATGTTTACTTTTGCACAATTCGTAATATAAGGAAAACACAGATCATTATTCTTAAGCCTAGTCTTTACATATAATGACCTAAAACGTGACAGTAAATTTTGTGTGCCGTCATAAAATCGACAATGGGATAACGTTTTAATATTAAGTTGTGTTTTAAGTTGGATAAAAATGGCATAAAAATTGCTTGTTACTGAAGCAATGAGCCATAATAACATTTACAAAATTTTGTGAGAGCACGCAGACTGTTTTCTGCGCATCAGCGACATTGTAAGCGATTTCTTTGATAAAAAATGATTGAATTATGGTAATGGAATGTCTTTCATATTTGCGATTTCATGTAACTTCTAGCTATTCTGTCCTGAAATTGGGATGAAAGGAAAATGTACCAATATGATTTTGGACATTCTATACATTTTGGCTGCTGCTTTTGAAGAGATTCCTAAAAAAAATTATGCCAGGAATGCTTGAAAGAATTTTACGGCCAATTCTGGATTTATATTGACCTACAAACAGCTTATTTTATATAATCAAAATTTATACATTTAATTAAAATTATCTTTAGAAAAATATAAAAAATACTGAAAACGAGACGTCTGGAATTTTATTTAGTATCACTTATCTTTTCCTTTTGGGCAGATTGTATATACGTATTCATATAAAATTTCAATTAGCCAAATAATACTTCCAGCAGTATATACAAGTATTACAGGCAAACTTGAATTACTTTCTGGTTTCTTCAAATCAGAGTCATTTTACTAAAATTGTATTAGGTGTCACTTTGTTTATTTTTAAGCATTAATATTTCATTCTTACATTTTAAGGAACACATATTTATTTTCTATAATCTAAATACATCAGCACAATTAAATTACCTTCTATTTATTTTAAATAATTAGTTCAGTAGAATTTTATATTTATTTCATTCGATACTTTATATTATATATTTATAATAATATATAGTATAATATATATATATATATATATATATATATATATATATATATATATATATATATATATATACATATATATATATATATATATATATATATATATATATATATATATATATATATATATATATATATATATATATATATATATATATATATATATATATATATATATATATATATATGTAGGCTTTATTAAGAAGAAAAATAACGAAGGAAATAAAAATAAATAAATTAAATTTATTTAAAGCCGTATAGAGATATATGGATAATATATGGATGCGAAATGTGTGTTCTCTCTAAATAAGAAAAATAAAAAAGGCAATGGATATGAATAATACGAGAAGTTCCGAAGGAAAAAATCACAAATGAAATATAAGAGAAGATTTGAACATAGAAAGTTTAGAGGAAAATATAGAACGACAACCCAGATGATGGACACATATGCAGAGAATGAGGGACAAGATACCGACTAAACATGAGATGATCGAAAACTAAGAATGATCGAGAGAAAGAAAAACGCACCAACGCACACCTGAAAAAATATACATAAGAACACAATCAAATGGTTAATCTAAAAACAAATGGTATCAAAGGGAATATTTGCATGCGTAAATTTTAAAATCCAAAAATTTTCCAAATAATTCCAAGTAAATTTTCCAAATCTTACAATAAAATCAGAGTAAGCAAAAGTTCTTTAATGGGTTGTTAGTTCGTTAAATACGAACTAAGGAAGAAAACGATATCGTAGAACGAACGATAGTAAAATAATAGTGGCATTAAAATGTAAATGTCAGCGTAACCATGATCTATATTTGCCAACGAACAGGGGCGCAGAAAATACAAGTTTACGCCGCTTATAGTCCGGTTATATATGTATCTTTCGCAGCTTATAAATGCCGTGATACTTTTTAGACCGCCCGTCGTCCACATACGGTAAAAAAAGCAAAAAGAAATTATTTTAATTTAGGGGTTGGAGATATGAGTCTCGCGCTAGTGCGACGGTTATAAATCCGATCTGACGATATCTTAACACCGTAGCCAGTGGTCATTTTTACGTTTGTATTAATTATTAGACATTGCGCATTTCTAACGCGGTGTATTTTTTTACGGCCGTGTACTCGGGCGCAGCGAGCAGTTCGATGTTAAATGTTAGGCAGTCATGCAACGATGACACAGGTTACTGTTGGTTGCTAATTGCACCAGAAGTCCAATAGTTCTATGTAAATGTTTTAAACAAGCCTGCTGTCCGATTTTATATTATTGATACATATTTATTTGTTACTGAAGCGTAAAATGTTTGGTTGTTCATAAAAAATCTTGTAGTTTGTATATTCTGCATAATCTGTTGTTTACCTTATATATATATATATATATATATATATATATATATATATATATATATATATATATATATATATATATATATATGTCGATATGTTGTCGATTCAAAATTCTGACACTCTTATTGGGAAATTTCTATTCATAATATCAGATGCCTGTTTTTGAAGAACAAAGTGCCAGCTGGAAGCAAATACCGTGAAAGCAATTCCGAATCGCACCCGCTGGTAAATACGACAATGTTGATATGTGCAAATATAACCCTAAACTATTTGAAATGCACAATTCAACAATCTGATATAGGGACAAAGAATTAAGTTTAAAAACAAATTTACCAAAACTCATGCATGATTATTTATTTATTTAAAAGCTCTAGAGGCCTTGAAGACCTAGGGCGTAGAATTGTTATTTACTGTGAGTAAACTGTTTGCCAAATGTGTATATTAATAATGAGGTTATTAATTCATAACTTCAAAATTTTTATATCTTTTCAAGATTATTTCTATTAATTTCAATAAACGTATTTTTCCTGTATAGCTTAAATATTATTCTCCAACTCTCACAAGCCTGGTGCCTATGCGGTTTTCCTCCTCGGGAAAAATTAACCCTTGGTTGGCGCTTAACTTTTCAAAAACCTGTCTAAAGACGAGTAACAAACGTAGAAGACCTTTCAGGAGGAATCCGGCTTTACCCAGCTTAGTTAGTGGTGTAACTGAGAGTTAGTGGCGATACCTTTTCAGATTTTACACTCTTGCCTAGAAACTTTAAGTAAACCATATTTAAGTAAGGCACAAACATCTACACCATGAGCGGGAAGCCGCACTGGCACTTTTGCTTTTAGATGTCAATAACACTAACAGCTAACTAATATAATTAAAGAGTTGTTAAGACACCCTTTACGATACCTGCTTTGATATTTCCTTTAGTACTGTGATCATAGAGGCATCAAACAAACTGGGAAATGACCTTGTCCTTCCACGGAAATATTAACTTTAGAGATCGAAAAATAACCACACTAAGTCAGATACTAAGAAATCGGTTTCAGGAATATTTCTGAAATCAATATTTCTTGGTTGATGTCCAGTAAGCTTTGCAACAGGCACGTTAAGTGATATCATTATTAACAATCTAAATAGTAACTTAACGATACTTGATAAAAGGAAATGGGTACAGAAAATACGGGTTAGATATTATAAATGGGCAACTAAAGCGTTTTTTATGATCATGTTAACAGGTGCATTGGGTACCTTGACGGTAAATGTTAACTAGACATGCGATGATGACACTGAATCCCGTTTCTTGCTCATTACAACAGAGTTCAAATGGTAGTGCTCATATAATTCAAATTTGTTTTTTCAACTTCGTACGTAAACAGCAAGTTATCTAATGATATATCTTATGTTTTTTATAGTTGCAATCTGGATATAAAGTAATTATTTAATTGGTCTTAGTATAATTTTAGGCCTCGAAAAATATTAGTTCTGTTCAAATTTCGTTTGAATTTGATTTATTTGATAAGATATAGGTTTTTCTGTAACAAATTAATTCATAATTCTCTTCGTAAAGTAGTACACAAGTTATTAATTTTCCTATATATATATATATATATATATATATATATATATATATATATATATATATATATATATATATATATATATATATATATATATATATATATATATATATATGGAATGGATAAGGAAAATGCTTAAGGATTTGATAGCGAATTTAAGGTGGCAAGTATTATTGAATAAAAATTCAGCTCAAATATTCGATCAAATGTAGAAAAAAAAATAGTATTTTCATTTTATTGAGAAAATGTACAAAGAAAGAAGAAGATTTACATACGAATTATCCAAAACTACAATATTGAATCTAGATAAATGTATTGAATATTGAATCTAGATGAATATATTGAATATTGAATCTTTGTGAATAGTTCATTATCGAGGAATATTAAGTTGCACCCATTTTCCATCTTGTCAAAATTGAAGATTATAACGATTTTTTCTTTGGGCCTAAGTAATTCTGTATATTTGAAATTCTTCCTGAGGTATATTGTACAGCCAAGAGATATGAGGTATATATATATATATATATATATATATATATATATATATATATATATATATATATATATATATATATATATATATATATATATATATATATACCTCTGCTCCAATATACTTAAGATGTCATCATCCATCGTGCTTTCGGTCTTCTTCGCGGGCATTTGCGATCAAGCAGTATCCGCTCCAGGATTGCCCTGGTCCATCTGTCGTCCCATCGCCTCGCTATATAGACTACCCATCTCCATTTCAATTGATATACTCTTCAGACCTTCGTTTGTTCCCTGATCCATACGCAGGGTTTTCTGTCTCGTTTTGTAATGCCAAGCATATCATTCCCATTCTGTCCATTCCCATCTGTGCTATCCGAAGTTTTTGAATTGATTGGGAAGAGAGTGTCTAGGTTTCACTTCTGTATATCATAACGGGTAGAACGCACTGATCGAAGACCTTTTTTTTCAAGCAAATCATTAACATACTCTTAAACACAACTGTTGTGTTTAAGAGTTCAACATACTGTTGAACTTGTCGTTCCACCTCCCGGGCGGTATCCCCCTCCATTGAAATGCTCTGCCCAAGATATATAAAGTGATCCACAATCTCTAAACTCCTTCCTAAAACTGAAATCCGTATGTCCTGAGCGAATTTATTGAACATAACCTGACTCTTTTTAAGGTTTATTTTCAAGCCAAATGGTTCGCCAGCCATTTACAGCTCTTGTATGCATCTTTGCAGCTTCTCTTGGTCTTATAAAAGGAGAACGATATCATCTGCATATTCGGAAAAGCTTCGGCCGTCGGTAATATTAGAATTAATATTGTGAACTCTGGGGAGTAGGCAGATTGAGGCCTCGTAGTAAAGCAACTAGTTTTTCTTAATCATATTTCATAAAAAAATATTGATTAACATATTATCTATACAGTAAGCTAATTCATATTTAGGCTCTTCGATCCATGACTTCGTTTGTTGGCTTGTCCATATTGTGATCACCCATTCATGTATCGACCGCGACCGACGTCGGTTAACGTTAGTTATCGAGAAGTGATAATCGACGCGGTGCGGCTGTTCCGACTCCTTATAGAGTAAGTTAACGTATTATTAATATTCGGCGTTTTAACTTGAATAGGTTTTTATCATATTTAGTGGCATTTTTCTTAAACATGCTACTAACCCAAGCAATATTCTTGCAGCACTGTTAAAAAATATGCCAAAATCCCACGAGTTCATACACAACGTTGTTTCGTGCAATTAAGAAAACAACTGGACAGAGGATTGGACAAAATTCGGTTTTGGCCGACCTATAAGTAATCGAAGACGTTACGAATAACAACTTAAAGGTTTTTGCTGTACGAAATCAGCATAAACATTTCTGCCAAATGCGTAATGCTTCTGTTAATCGGCATTTGTTTACAAAGCCGATGTGTACTTAATATCATTATTCGTCTTTTCCTTTTAAAGCGGAGTACAAGATGTCCTACTCAAAATGGTACCGAACTGAAATTGAATTGAAATTGGAACATGTAATGGAATCCTATTTGCATTAATGATGAGTATTGATCCTGTTTGAGAATGAAATCACTTCTAGTAGTTATCAGTGAAGTTTAAATACAGCCTGTTATGCGACTGAAGTGTTGCGACTCGTAATTAATTTATCTATATCTACCAGGTATGTAAATCTTATCTTTACCTAAATATACCATTTACCACAAAGTACCTAAATATCATCTTTCAATTAATATGAGACCATATACAGCTGGTTTGGTATAACACCAGATCATCACATAGTGCAGTTCTAGAAGCGTCTGATAACTATACTTGATTGGCCAGAGAGATCTCCAGATTTATTCCCATTAGAACATTTAGCTATGATCTCTAAGCCATGAGTGATCGCTTGGGTCGTCAATCATCAGCACAACTAGCATCGGGTTTCTTGGCATAGGAAGACATAGATCATCTTTTACAGTCCATGCCTAGAAAAATTTCAGAGTTTTAAAATAACCATGGTTGATCTACTCACTAATGTTTTATATTAAATGTAAATGGAATTTCTTTGTATGTTTTTCAGTATTGTCATGGTGTACACAAAAATGTCAAAATCAATTAAATAAAAAACATTGTTTTACTGTTACATTTTTTTTCTTCTCTAATATATATCCTTCCAATACTATATCAATGTCAATAAATTAAAGTTTAGAAATGAATAATAACAAACAGAATGTGTTTCTTCATTAAGTAACGCGTATTCAGTGCTACGGTGTAGAAATGTGGGAAAATATTGTTTACATCATTTCCACTTATGTCTAAAACTGAGAATTTTCAAGTTAATTGATTCGTAGCATGATTAAAAAAAAGAATATATAGGATACAATTTTGTTATTTATTTAACCATATCAGTAGTGTTGCAAATATTAAACATCACCTAAATATCGTTAACATATCAGTAATTAAATGTGACATTGCAGTGTACTACATAGCTTGAGGCAAGTTTCTACATTCCAAAAAACCAATTAGAGTGACGTATATTATAACGCTATTTAAATAATATTCCACTTCAAAGAGAACGCTTACAAACTTGCACGACCTTTTCAACGCCGACTAACTCAATAAGCTAATCCGAGAAGCCTGCGCAAACTGGACCTTCAGGATTCGCGATGTAGGTCCCTACCACCAACGGTTGGCATTGAACCCACTTACCTAGAGAATGTACGAATAGGCAAAACGTATAAATAGCAATGAAGTGCAGACGCTACAATAATAGAATATTTTCAAAAGATGCGACAATATGTGGGACGATAAATTAAGAATGTCCAACATTAAGTAATCAAAACAGGTTTTTTTATGTTTATAATTGGGCAACATTAACGACACTATGATTTTTTAAATCAAAATATTTGTTTGAATTGCTTACATTATTTATATATATTTGGCCATAATAATATAATAAAGAGTTGTCTAATAAGAGTGTCAGAACCTTAAAATACCAGCTGCGCTAGTTGAGAGAGCTAGTTACTCGCCGGACAATCCAATAGTCCCGGATCCAAAACCTCGTTCGGGTATTGGAAATTGTACAGTTTACCCGTCTTACCTTGTGTAATACTGGGAAAATTAAACGCCTAATCGCCAGAGTAGCCGATACGTACTTTAATATGACACAATAATAACTTGGCAATTTTTATTTTATTTTAAAGAACACATAATGATATTATGGTTTGAATATAATATCGTTCAAATGTTCCCCTGGACTTAGTCTGATGAAATGCTTTCTGGAGAGCTAATTTTCGATTGCTCTTTCACACAGATCGCATGATATATTTTCAACGGTGGCCTGAATGTTCTGTGTAAGGTCAAGAATTATTAGAGGTCTATTTCAGTAATCCAAAGATTTAACCTAACCTCAAAAAAAATTATCCAAGAGCGTGAGATCGATCGCATGATCTTGTTGGCCAGTGGGCCATTTCGCGAAATATTGCATCCAAGAAACTTTTCTTGCAATAAATCGATTGTCTGGCGAGATATGTGACTAGTCATGCCGCACCATCTTGTTGAAAGAAAACATTGTTTATATCCACATTTATCAGTTCAGGCTAAAAATATTCGGTTAGCATATTCCTATAGCATTCGCTATTAATAGTAACACGATTCCGATTATCAAAAAAAAAAAAAATTACAATAAGGTCCTATCACTCCTTCAACCAAATAGATACACCAAACACTGACTTTCTGAGGATGAAGAGGTAACTCCTGAATCATTTTCCCTAAGTGCGCTTCATCAAAAAACTTTATATTATCCTCAAAGTTCGAAAATCGCCTTCCAATTTCTCTAGATTGGATATTTTTTAATTAGCGAATGTTTAGCATAGATGGAATGAATTAACACAATATACTGAATGTTGCCGGTATTACGTTTCAAAGTTCTGACACTCTTATTGCAAAACTCTTTACATACCTGTATTTTGGAATATATTTGATTTTCTAATATACGTTGATCTATTTTATAATATTTGTAATGAGTTTACGAACTGTTGTTCCGAAAATAGAAGAAAACTATTTTAAACCTAAGCTCGTAATAGGTGAATAATTTTGATTAAAAGGTACTCATGATGCACCGATGGTTTTATTTATCTTCACCGTCAGAAAAATCAATCCATCACTAACTTTTCCAAAAAGTTTCGCGAACATTATTAATTTTCTATACGGACCAATATATTTGATTTCGAATATTTTCAGTACCCGGAAGACTTTTTAATCCATTTTTTAATCCGTTTTTTAATCCATCTGTAAATTGGTCTCTTCTATTTTGGCGTTCTTGGTTACGTGGTTTATTTCAGATCATCTTGAGCGATGAGCACATTAAAACAGTCGGCGACATACCAAGTGTCGATTAGCTCTAAATTATTTTAGCCAAGGTATTAGTCAGTTGTTCAAAAGTCATAAAAAATAATAGAGATTATTTTGAATAAGAAATTTAATTTAAAGTCTCCGAATTAGTTTTTTATATCATTGGTCTTTGATCTTTGGACATTTAGTGTGCGTTTTGAATTGTAAATGAGGTGGTATATTAAAAAAATAAAGTTGTTTACATGGTCATAATAGAAAATATCAAGGTAAATAACATTATTTTAAGTTATTACTAATTATTTTATATAATGTAAAAGTTTTATAATGTTCTGTTTGATGCTATGATCATTGCTATGATTATGCTATGAATTTTTCACTTTCAATTATCCACCTGTTGTACTACGTATTGTGTTTTTGTATACTTCTGACCCGTTTATTCCTCTTCCTATCAGTTTTACATGTGGCATCCATTTTCCCTTCGAAATTTTCCTTTTTCCAAAATGTTTCGCTAAAATATCATTTGGCATTCTCAACTTTTGTTCGCTTCAACACTTCAAATGTCGTGATCTTTCACATAACGAACGGATTGATACCCGGAATGATGAATGAATGAACTTTGTGCGTAGATCGTGCAAGAAGTGAACGTGTGTTTTAAATTCGCGTCAAGAGTCAAGATGCAAGAAAACATCGAGCAGCGATGAAATTTTGCGTGAAATTGAACAAATTCGCTCCGAAAACTTTTCATATGATCCATGAATCTTACAAGGACAAAGCTAGGACACGTATTTTTAAGTGGCATAAAAGATTCCTGGGAAACGTTGAAGATGAACAACGCGCTGGACATCTGATCTCGGCGCGAACCGATGAAAATGTGGCTAAAGTGCGAGAATTTCTGAAGTCTGATCGTCGGTTAAGTGTTCGTTTGATGGCATATGAGTTGAATTTACAGAAATCAACTGTGCGCTAAATTGGTGCCGAAGGTTTTGCCAAACGAGCAGAAGGGACACTGTGTGACGCTTTACCGTGAACTGTTGGAACGTTTGGAGACCGATCCAATTGTTCTGAACAGAGTGATAACCGCTGATGAAACTTGGATCTTCGATTATGTACCGGAGATCAAAAGGCAAAGTTCGGAGTGGCACACAAACGCATCTCATCGACCAAAAAAAGCTCACATGAGCAAGTCAAGAAAACGATGCTCATTGTCTTCTTTGATGCAAAAGGTGTCATCTACAAAGAGTTTGTGACCGCTGGCCAAACAGTCCACGACAAATTTTACGCAGAAGTGCCTCGAACATTTGAGGATGAGAGGAAAAGGAAAAGAGATCGTCGATTCCTGGATGCTCCATCATGACAACGCACCCTTATATCCAAAATGTTTTAAAAAACAACTTGTTCGGTACTTCCAACAAGTGATTCTATGCATAAAAAGAAATACAAAAATATTTTAAGAATCACCGCCCAATAAGCCTTCTACCAGTAATATATAAAGTTTTCACCAAGATAATAAAAGAATATTACGAACACTGAATGATAAACATCCAAGACAGCATATATGATTCAAAAGTGGATTCAGTACAATGGATCACTTTCAGGTTGTCCTACAGTCCATACAAAAAATATACCATGCCATTGTACTTAAACTGCTGAACTACTGAACACTACCAAATGGTAGAGGAAAGCTAAGGAGCACCTTCAAAGGCCTTCTTCATGCAGTGGATGGACAATGGGTGTGTGATGATCATAAATATACACTATTGCGTTATTTCTTACTAACTATCAAAGTTGTGACAAGTTCTGACGAAGCTCAAAAGTATGATGATATGAAATATATAACCAAAATGAACACTATAAAATGTAGGAGTAGGACTACCAAGTAATGCGATAGTAACAAATCGCTATATGAACACATCTATCTAGGTATGCAATCCTTAGAGATTTTTTATTTTGTGTTATCAATATTTAGCTATTAACTGAAACAATGTAAAGTAAGGAGACAGTCAAACTACTAAAATTATATGTATATATGTTTCACCCAAAGTTACTCGTAATTGATTAATATCGCTTTAAATGGTTACACGCTTCAAATTGATTTGATTTTGAAAATAACGTAACATTTAACGTAACAAACGTAAACATTTGCTTAACAATGTTATACGAAAAATACAAAATTTACAACGGCAATATTAAAAGTTGTATTACAATAAAAATTTGGATTTCAATCAACAAATACAACAAAAATTACAATTATGAGCAAAATAATGGTTAACAAATAAGTCAGGTGAACTTCTAACTTTCATACAAATAGTGCTGTACTACCAAGAAATTAAGCAACCAATGTAACTAATAAGCGATTAATGTAAACTCTACTTTTTGTACTACAGCATCAATCAACGACAGATTATTGCTTACATGTTTAATTATATTTTAAATAATTCTATAAGCAAACCACAAAATTTCCTGATTTTAAATACATTAAAATAGAAATGAATCATATTAAGCAGACATGGTTATCAACAGTTACAAATAACTGCCTGACAAAAAGATGTAACACCCGAAATATTTAGGTTTAAATAAATTCTATGTCAAGAGTATGTCAGGTCAAGAGTATTTAATAATAGGATTTTTGTCAATGTGAGTTTGCTTTACTCAAAAACCGATTTTTAATTTTATATTATATGTTATATTATAGTTACACATTCCTAATTCATATCCTTTTATATACTGCCTGACATAAAGATGTAACCGAAATATTTAAAGTTTTAAATAATTTCCTTAGATCATTTTATGAATGCTAGGTGAGTTGATTTCTTTTACACAAATACCAATTGTTTATTTTGATGATGAAACGGCTAAAAGATGTGATCGTCAGCCGTAGGAAGTTCTGGTGGGTAAGCAGCGTGAATAACTTAATAAGAAGTCATAAACGCCATTTCAGCAGGTTCTTGATAGAACTGTTGTTTCTGAGAAATCATATTGTATGAATGGACGCTATAAAGGGAACATCAATGAAAAATTCCGTGGAAAAAAAATAATTTAAATAAAAATTTACTGTACTATACTTATTTTTAAATTAACTATACTGTATTATAGTATCGAAATCAATATGATAATAGGTGTTTCGGTTAATAATGTCGATTTTGTTAAGAGATGGCTTTACTAATGCATTTGTTACGAAGTGAAAATTTGGCTTGATGAATGGTTGGCCTCAAAAAACCAAAAGCTCTTTTGGCGCGGAATCCATTCTTCAAGAGAAATATGGGATAAAGTAATAGCTAACGATGGCCAATACTTTGATTATCAAGGTAATTTATTTTGTTATGGAAATAAACGCTTAACTTTTGCGAAAAAAATTGATATTACCTACAAACACCTAATATACAGGGTGTTTATATTTTACTATATGTTTTTCCTTGTTTTAGGTAAGAGTCACTGTTCTAAATATACAATTTTAGTGGTAAGTCTTTTAGATGCTTTAAAAAAATATTACTGAAAAACAAATACAATACGTGACTGAAGTTGCCACTCTGTAAACATTTTCTGATATCTCCTGTAATGATGTTTTCGTAAAGTTTGCTTTCCAGATGCGTAAATTCATTCGCAACTTCAACATTGTCATCGCCCATTATCCAGTTCTATTATATCCTTGGACTAGTTAATTTTTGCCATTTCCTTTGTTTTGTCTATATTTATTTCTAGACCAGCCCTTTTGGCTTTCAATTTTATTTCATCATATGTCTCACCTAATAATATTTTCGATTGTGTTAATATGTTTAGGTCATTTGCATATCCATTTTATTTTTTAACATTGTTCCGTTTACGTCTATGTATGCGGTGTTGTATGTATGTCTATGTTTGTTTTGCTAATGATTATTTACTGTTTATACTTTCTTAGACCTGTAACTTAACACTGGTAACTTACCAGTGCCTCCAAAATTTGAACATAACGACACGAACACTCTGTATGTGGTAGTTGTGTGATTTTATAATAATATCAGTATTACTGGTGTATTAGGGGAAAGTCTGGTAATTTGGACCATTATTTTTCAAACGCGTTTTGAATATATATTTTTAGATTTTTACAAATGTCTATTGTATAAAAAACAAAAATTATTAGACTTTGCATTTATGAAGTATTAATTAATATAATTATTACAGATATCTCAATAATAAACAAAATGTGAGATCCGAGCTTTGTTCCAATTTAGCCAACTACAACTACAACAAACAACAACT
This sequence comes from Cosmopolites sordidus, assembly GCA_031761425.1. NCBI lineage: Eukaryota > Metazoa > Arthropoda > Insecta > Coleoptera > Curculionidae > Cosmopolites > Cosmopolites sordidus. The sequence continues at coordinate 653,099 of JARFXV010000251.1, read as the reverse complement.
TTGTTCCAACAACCAACGAGGTTGATAAATTGGACCTCAATAGGCTCCAAGAGCCTCTAATAGGCTCAAAAAGAAAACAGTAATAATAACAAAATATATCAAACATAATAGTCTCGGTAACAAACCTACTAAATAGTTTAAGCCCTTTACATAGTACAATCATCACAAATGTCAGAATTTTGAGTACAAGTTTCGTTATTCTAATTTTGACAACGCACACACTGTATCCAATCAACTTTGGGGCCTTTTTTATCGTAATAATTTATTTTACATTTGGCACATTTATTGTCCTTGTCTTCTGATCCTAGACTGCTATCAGAATCGTTCAAAACTAGGAATTCTTCATCGTCGGATTCTTCACTATCAATTTTATTAATTTTCCTATTTTTCTTTTCTAGTTTACCTCCTTTTCCACAATTATGTGGATGTTGTTTTTTATTTATTCATGTTGCTTTATTAGATATTTTAGTTTGTTTTTATTATTTTTCTTGTCTAAATTTAATTTGATTGGCTTTCGCTTCTGTTATAACGCTTTTAAATTATTTTTGTAGGAACTAAAGGTCAATTTAGCAGCTTTCTATACATCTCTACCTTTGATGGATTACCTGTTCCTTGGTACTGGTGGTTAAGACTGGCTTCTACTTCAGGCCTCACCTGAATAGCCTGCAATGTGGATGGTTTGGAAAAATCTAATTACTCAATATTCTGCCTAGTAGATGATATAACTTCCGTTGAGCATTGTGTGATAATATGCGATATGGAAGGCATTGCAACTTGTGTCTTAGATTGCATGGAAAGTTAAGCTTGGAGAGGAGAGTTTGATAAAGATGGCGTGTTAGATTCAGTATCGGTAACAAGCAAAGATTCAGCAGCTGCAAAATTGAAGTCTTGAAAAATATTTCGATTAACGGGTCAAATGCTCAATGTTTTAAAGTCATTCACTACATTACCGATAGTGGCTGCACGTTCATATGATGTGTTAATGAATTGGTTAACTTGATATTGAGTAACAGTTCTACCGGGATTTGTTCGCATCCAAGATTCGATAACTTGCGTGTAATAAGTACTCATGGACTTGGAAAACGACACATGCTAATGATAATCTATGAGTTGTGTCCGGGTTATTGTAGTAAAATAACACCAATGTCACGAGCTAATAACAAATCATCAAGTGTCGTATGACCATCAAGTAGTAACAAGACGTTATCTTCTTTTGTTGGTTTGACCACAGAAATAAAATGGTATAGCCATTGATTGAACAGTTCACAATTTATGTAACCAACTTCCGAAACTTTTACAATACTCCTAGCTGGAGCTCCGTCCTTTAACTGTTCATTAATTCGCATTCTCTTAAAAATTATCATTAACGGAATCAAGTGACCAGATGCACTAGCACAAGCAAACATTGTGGTATTTACACCTCTTTCACCGATAGTTAAAGCATCCCTTTGTTTTTTTTTTCTTTACCACCTATAACTTTTTGAGGTTTCTTCTGCACTGTTTGAAATCAAATTTCATCAACATTGAATATTTTATTAGGAGTCAGTTTATTTGTGTCAACAATATTTTCATATATATCAAAAAAATATTCAAATTTTCCCTGTTAAATTATTTGGCTCTATATAAGGAGGTAGCTTCAGGTTGTCGGAGGCTTATTTTGTCTTTATGTCTTTTCAGGAAAGCATAGTACCATGCTTTGCCTGGCATTTTTTTAGTGTGATTGAACGTGTGCGCTACATTATTCTTCTCAACTATTTCAAAGACTAGCCTTCTAACATCGTTGATTGTCAATCCGAACATATGTTGTTCTAACTTCAGAATATGATTTACTAGAATATCTTCAAACTCATAGTTAAATATAGTCGGCCTTCCTTTTTTTTTCTATGGACTCACTTGTATCATATATGTCTAAATGCCTCTTTAAAGTGTCTTTTGGAATCTTATACAATCTTGCGCATTTATTTAGACAAATCCCTTCATTTCTGTAATCATGTATAACATTTTATAAATCTTCTTGTGATCATTTATAATACTAGTCATCTGTAATAATTGTGATTATGTACCATCCATAATTGGACGGTACAGTACGGTACGATATTGGACGGCATAGTAAATTGGATCCATTTTATTCAACTGCTTGTGATCCATTTTAACCAACAGTGTGGATACGTCATAAAAACAAATCTAATAAGATATAACCTACAAATGCCGGTAATCGTTTTTTGATTATAGATAAATTACGTTTCTAAACTACAAATTACAAACACTGTATGCTTACCTATTAACTCAACTACACTCTTAGCACGGAGCGATGAATTTACATAAAAAATATTGAAAATAGGTTTTTTAAAACAAAACAAAGACGTTCAATGCCACAATGTATACAATATGGCCGATATGCATTGACGTTAGATACATATCGCTTGGTGATGCCAATATTGAAATTGAAAAAATACTTTTTGAGATATGAGATTGGTCCAATTTAGTTGCCGGTCCAATATACCAGACTTTTCCCTATCTATTTTCAGCATTGATCAAATAAACATATTGAGAATAATATTTCTTATTGTTTTTCCTTTTAAGAGTAAAAGTTAAATAAAGTTCGCTTTAAATAGCTTATACAGGGTGACACAGAGTAACGGGAATTTTTGAAATGCGTAGTGGCAGCCATGAGCAGGCGGCAGCACTGCCGGACAGTGACCTTGAGCAAGTATACACTTTGCCATTTTAGTAACCATGGATCAATGGAAAAGGGAACAGCGTGCGTTAGTCATAAAAATGTTTTATAAAAACAGTGATAGTTTGGAAGCTTCGCAGAGGGAGTTCCGACGTTTTTACAACTTAGGACGTCATGGTGCTATCCCATCAAAACACGCGATGAAAAGTTGGATTAATAACTTTGAAGAGACTGGATCTGCCTTAAAAAAGAAACCAACAGGACGACTAAGAAGTGCTAGAACATTGATGTTGTACGCGAGTCTGTCTTACGGAGCCGACGCCGTTCAATTCGTAAGCAAGCAGCTGCGATTGAAATGTTCTGGGAGAGTGTTCGCCGAATTCTTCATTTAGATTTGAAATTTCATCCATACAAGCTGCAGATAGTGCAACAACTGAAGGAAAACGATTACCAGTAGCGATTAGAATTACGTCAACAAATGATAACAAACATAAACAATGACGATGAATTTCTAAGCAAGTTGTGGATGTCAGATGAGGCCCATTTTTATCTCACAGGTAACGTGAATAAGCAGAACTACCGTTACTGGACAGACATAAATTCTAATGAAGTTCATGAGCACCCTTTACACGCTAATAAGGTGACAGTATGGTGTGCTGTTTCATTACATGGAATCGGGCCTTATTTTTTTGAAAATGAATAGGGTATTACAGTAACTGTTAATGCGGATCGTTACGTGAAGATGTTACAATATTTCGTTACACCTGAATTGAAAAATTTTCCACACGTTCAAGAAATCTAGTTTCAACAGGATGAAGCAGCATCACACACTGCACGGCAATCAATGGAAGCTTTCCGAGAATTGTTCGGTAATCATGTGATCTCAAGATTCGGTAACGTTCCATGGCCCTCTAGATCGCCAGATTTGTCCGTTTGTGATTTTTTGTGGGGTTATCTCAATAATAAAGTGTACACGACTTGACCAAGAACTCTGGATGAATAAAAACAGAGAATTCAGGATGAAATTCACAGTATCCCAGCTAAGATGTTGCAGCAGTCAGTGAGGAATCTCAACAGTGGATTTCAAGAATGCATTTGTATAGGAGGACGGCATCTAAAGGACGTAATTTTAAAAAACTGATAAATTCCATTAATGTTTCTTAAATGGCAAATTTTAAGCTTTCAATTACTGTGAATAAAATGTTTTTCTTCCATCGCTCTTGGTTTGGATTGTTAAAAAGTTCCGGTTTTTTTGTATCGCCTTGTATATATGTGGCTATATGACTATTTTTTTTTCTGGGAAAAGTAATGCACATACAAACGCTAAAGTCGATATTGTCATGATTAACTTTTTGTATCCGCCACAAAAATATCAAAAATACACACATTGACGTTATCGATCGTCATTTTTTTCGTCCGAAAACTGACAATTCATGCATGTAAATCCATGTGATTGTGATCATTAATATTCAGGTGTCACGCAATAATTCATTCGAAAATATCTCGACATCCATTCTCCAAATGAAATGTCTTTTATGAATATATAGGCTCAGAAAACCAGTCTGTTGCATTTTTTTTCACTAACGCAGTGCATGTGCAACAATATCAAAAATATTTCAATATAACCGCTTAAGTAGACGAGCAGATGTTTTAGACCGAGGATGGAGTGTTCTTAGAGATCTTTTATTTGGCGTTTAACGAAAAGAAAAGAAAGTTGTTGTTGATGGCATTTTTTAGAGGTTTCTTTTCTTTGATTTGGAAAATCGAGAAAGTTACATTTAAAGAAACGTTTATTATATTTGAATTTTATGCTTATTAGAACCGATTATGTGAAGTATTTTGTGCCATCCATGATGTTTTACACGTCAAACAACGTCCTCTTCATAACGACGTTGTTGCATTTGGAAACATATATTATCATTATTCTAATTTTAGCTTAAATATGAATTTATAGTTTACAAAAATACACTTTCATCAGTCTATGTGTGTACGTATACATTTGAACAAAAGATAGCGTAGCGAGGCCGTAGATAGGGATATAAACAACAGAAATCTTTCATCCGTACTCCACATGTCCGTTCTATTCAGCCGCCGCCTTCGCGTCAAGACAAGTAGCGCCAGGCCAAGTCAACTGGTCATGTCTTTTGAGCATACCAGATACCTACATTCAAGGTAATGGGAAGAATGCATCGCGTAGTTTCGACTGCTGCAAATGTCGTAGGATGGCGAGAGCTGCATTGAGAATGCGACCCGCCATCAACATGGCCTGACTCAGATCGTTTCTCATCAGGTGTCTCCTTGCATTAGACTCGAGCCCAGCTGACGACGGCTGTTAGGCCAGAAACCAGTCCTGGGAGGTACTTGTCTTGACGCAGTGGCGGCGGCTGATTTGAAACGAATGGACACGTTGAGTAAAGATGGAAGATTTTTATTCTATATATATTTCTATATATATATATATATATATATATATATATATATATATATATATATATATATATATATATATATATATAGGTTGTAAGGGAAAGTATTTTTGTAAATGTAAGCAACAATGCAACTATTTCCTCGGAATACAGGTCAGAACTTTTCAAAAAAGGCCGGAAATTTTCTTGATAATTGGCAACGTAGCCAATGATATTTCGATTATCTTGTTTATTTCGATCGAAATAATTAATTGATCTATTAAGGTGATTTTTTTGGTATTTATTCCATACGTTTCACTATAAATTTGATTTGTTTTTTTACAAAAAGAGGAAAATTTACATATTATTGTCGTTGGAGGTTAAACTCGAAATTACTGCCGCTAATTTTCACACTATAACACATTTTAAACGATTTACTGGTACTCCTGAAGCTGACGTCTAAAATTTGCCATAGCGCGGCGGCAAGTGTCTGCACTTATGGCTTCGATTGCTTGCCGAATATACTTCTTTAGATCTTCCAGAGTGGCGGGTCGAGTACTGAATGTCTCCTCGAGAAATCGATTTTTCCGGAAAAGAGCTTAGCGAAGGGAAAACGTGTAGCGCTGAATGGTGACTAAATTTTCCTGAGTCGAATTAGGTGGGGTCGTTTAAGACCGACCCCACCTTTCTTCCCCTCCTACCAAATTTTCTATGAGAGCAACTAAACATTAACAACTCGTTGGACTACCCTGTACAATTTATTGCAAAACTATTATAAAACTTGTCGTGCAACACTTCGAGTATTTCTAGTAGAATCCTGCTCAAGAAGATATAAAATTTGTTCTTCGACTTCAGGACAGATTTCTCACTGGCGCCCACATTCTTCAACTTCTGGAACTACACTACCCGTATCCAAAAGTCTTTGAAAAACCATGTTGGAAGCGGTCTTTTTGGGTATCATTATTCGTAAATACTCCTAGCCCCTTCGGAACTTTGAAAAGTTTCTCCGTAAATACGAAGCATATCCTGATATTTGCGTACAGAATATATTTTTGGTTTTCAAATGTAAGCACTGATCTGCTCTGAAATAATTTTTATCTCAATCTTCAAACAACATTGTTTGCGACGTTGCCGCTGATATTGCCAATCGGTATTGGCTGATGTATGACGTGATTCTTAATTAAAAAAAAAATGTTTTAACAATGTTCATCAGTTTATTTTTAGTTTATTTGTTAAGTAATAACCAATTAATCTTTGCTAACTATATAATATTTTGTACACATATTTGCTTAAAATGTTTCATATTTGTTAAAATTCTTATCTTTTCGATTGGTGATTTAGTAACTTTGCAATATTTGTTTTTCTGTAAATACATTTATAATATTTTCGGCAGTTTAGCTTTGAATGAGTGGAATAGTAATGGAATATTAATGGTAAATATAAAGTATACATATCTATATCTATATAAAATATACATCGTCTACAGCGCCATATTCTTTCAATTGTTATTTCTAACTCAAGGTTATCTAAGACGGCCAGCTAACCAATGACGATAAATCTAACAAGGAACCAGTCGTCGGCCATAAAGTCGAAATTTCAAAGTAGCGGACCAGTCCCTGTCCGTTTGCGTATTTTTTCGGACCGCATTTCGTTGGCCTGTCGGTTCAAATTCCGGTTACGAATGGATGAACAGTCAGCCGGCCCGTTGGCGATAAGCTGTGAGAGGCGAAAATGCGGTACTACGGGTTCCTAGAATTTTTATTTGATTGTCATTATCGTTGTGGCGGTTGGTCGTCGTTGATCGGCCAGTCGTCATGGCCGTTTTTGATAGTTGTTAATTGGCAGTAATTTGACCGAATATTTGGAGGTCACCGTTTGACGACGTTGAAAATATAAATAGGATAAACAACCCATTAGAAATTTGCCATTTTAATAGATTTTAATTTAAGAACGGAAAACAAGCGTATTTTATTTTCAAATACCGAGTGTTAAAGCCATTGAATATCATTTGTTTCTTTCTTTACATTCAAACAGATGATAATTCCGATTATTTATCTTTTTCGATCAGGCACTGTTTTAATTTAACAGACTCCGGCGAACCTAGAGGTTCCTCATACAGGTATAAGGGGTTGATAAATTCCACGAAATGTTCACAGAACCCTGATGAACTCATTCTGAACTACTTTCCAAGTGTTTTGACAATTTAAATTAGACTTATAATTGAAGCGAGTGCTTCTTTGAATTTTGAATGTTTTAACCTCGGCACTGGGACAGCAAAAAATTTACTTACGGTGAGCACATATAAAGAACAAATATATTAGAATGCAGAGAGTATTAGAAAAACATAGAACTTTGAGTATGAGCAGGGAAGTTGTAGCGAATGGGTTGACATATGATTTGGTTAATGGTAATCGATTTTAAGGCGAAAAAATGCCGTTCTTTATTTTTACTTTTTTTATAATAAAATTGCAGTTTTTATACAATATTATATTTATTAATAGCGACTTTACATTGTCCGGTATCAAGATAAAAGAACATCTCTCTATCGTATCAAAACAGAAGTATCCCAGGGCAGCATGCTTGGACGTATCTATTCTATATCTTATCTATTCAGCAGATATGACTAGCCATCCCAACCCCTCCCCCGGAATGACTGAAAGTAGCAAACGCTAACGCAACGATTATATTATCAAAATACCAAAATCCAAAACTAATTTGGAAGCAAAAGATCAATCTATCTCTTAAAATGGATAACAGTATATACAACACTTCGTTAAATACTTAAATATTTATCTTGACTCCATATCAACGTGCAAAAAGCATTTTCCAAGCAAAAAAAAAACAATTAGAACATACATTAAGAAATTACTACTGGCTAATTGATGACAGATGCGCTTTGATACACTGCCACACTGCTAACAGATGCGCCTTGGGTTCAAAACCATATTGGCGCATGGCCTACAAATAACAACCATCCAAAACAAAATAATTAAATTTGTATACAAATATATTTGATGAGCAAATGAATCAAATGACTAGTAGTTTGACTTGATGAACCGACCACCTCGTCGTAGATTTTGATGACATGTATCAAACGACCTGATTTTGAGATCTCGAGTTCCTAAAGGAAAACACTTTTTGCGAATGTGAAATTATGGAAATATGTTAATGGACATTCATTTATTAATACTGTTACTGGCCAGTTGTAATACAGATAATATATATATATATATATATATATATATATATATATATATATATATATATATATATATATATATATATATATATATATATATCAATGTATTAGAAAATACATATCAATGTTCTGATTTAAAATGATTGAAGAGTCTTTTAGAATGTACGAACGATTTATGCGTCAAATATCCTAATTTTACAGAACCACTAAAGCTATCTGCAAATGAGAAAGTCTCTACATAAAGCAAATGAACCAATTTTATCCGCAGTACCGCATTTACAGTTGGTTTGTCGACATCGACTTCCACTATTCATCTTTTCTAAACGGGTTTTCGAGTCAACAGACTAATCAAACGACTCAAAAGCATCTGATCATACCTGACTAGCTCGCTAAGCCGAAATTTTGGTTTTGTGGTCGTCCACTGGTTCTTTGTTAGAACGACTGGAGCGCGTCATTAGCTCATTGGCGCGCTTGGATGATCTTGAATTAGAACAGCAGCTTTATTTTGGTTACAGAGATGTGTTACATTTTTATCCGACAATGTGTCAGCGTTTCGAAAAAATTAATTCTAAACTGAAAGAAAAAGAAAGGGAATCGAGAGAAAAATTATTTATTCTCTTACATTCTGTCTAAAAAACAATTTATTTATAAGAAAAGAGACAACATATTTTTCTATACAAAAAAGTACCACTCTACGATTCGATTAAATTAAATTCCAAGTTATCTGTATTTAATAGCTTAGCTCCTCCAAAGTATGTGTGGAAACTGATGCTTTCTACCAATTCTTTTCAACTAATAAGTTACTTTCCTAAGTAATTCCATACCGCTAAATTAAACTTAAGTTAACATCTTTCTCTACGATGCTATCTAATACTTGTTCCACCATTATATTTTCCTAAATAAAATTTATCACTTGATATCATTCTATGTTTGTAGTTTTCTACTCAACGGTGTCGATCATCAGCGATCAGAAGTAGCACAAGGTGGAGCCGATAATGTTACATTTTAAATAGCCTTAACGACAGCTAACTGGTCAATCACTTGCAAGTTGTTCTAAAAACCTAAAGTTTCTAAGTCAAGTTGTCGAAAACCAGAATCTGATGGCCATAAGCCCTAAACGTTAATCTTGAACATAGTCTGTACGCCTTGGCATCCGATGTCTATTCCTCTTTAATTATGGATATTGTTAAATCACGATTGATATATCATTACAGTAGTTTAATTTCTGTTTAATTTGTGGTTTCTCGACTATGCGATCCAAAATCCTATCCTGGACAATATATACCAATAGTTTGGATCAATATATTTTTTAGTTTATATTAGTATTTAGTTTTTTTACATTGAGTTTTTTACATAGATTAGCCCTAATAACGAAAATAAAAATAATATTCGACAAGTCCTACATTATTCTAAACATTTAATAAAAACAAAATATTAAAAAAGAAGCAAACAAGCTCATGTCGTAGATTTTTTGTGGAAAATATTGTTAATGAAATGCAACCAACGAAAAGGTTTTCTTTTAAATAATCAAGTGTGTTTAAGAGGTACTTTTAAAATATTTTTTGTTGCTCAGGAAGCATAGAAACTAATAAAACACACTGCGAACAAATTTCGGTGACAGATCTACTATTCGCGTGGATTACAGGATTAAGTGAAGGCTCCGTACAAGACTTAATGTTTTAAATAATAAACAATTTAATTATGTACGCAATAGAAATTAAACGTTCTAAAAAAATAATACGTTAAAGGACATATGTTATCGCTGAAAATTAGATTAGGATCTGCACATATTGGCCGAACTTGTAAAACTGGCTAAAACTCAGCAGAGAACAATAAAGAAACAAGTATCGGGACTTTCCTAACTAAAGTACTTTTCAGCTAAATGGCGTTCTATCTAGGGGACCCTTCATTTAGATTATGTGAAGATGCTGATGAAACAGTCTGACATATTCTATATACCAGGAATTTTATAATGTGAAAGGGATTCCATTTGATGGTGATGATGAGAAAGATGCTTCCTAATTATTTAATTAATATCTTGGGAAAAAAAGGCAGGCTTCCAACTGATTGATTGAATTGAAACAGTGAAATAAGCATTTAGGCTGCAGTATTTTAAAACTCTAACTGAACAATCCTGAGCAACATGAATATTCTTCTTATATATATATATATATATATATATATATATATATATATATATATATATATATATATATATATATATATATAAATATATATATATATATATAGTGCGTTACACACAACACAACAACCTGCGTCTCCGCCTAAATGAACACTTTTGTTGGTTGATTGACCGGGAAGGAGCCCCACCTATCCCTTCAACTGGATGACATATGTTTCATCTCCCGAGGTTCAGACTCTTCAGGGCGCCGACATATATCATACCATCAAGAATAGGAAGACCCTATCCACAGCCAACAACCCATGTTTTTCGCTGACCTCCCGTCGGATGGCGTATATATGTAGTGTTAGATTTTCTTGGACTGCGTCCAATGAGACAGCGGTAGTTGAGTGTCATCAGACACCTAAATATTTGTGATTGTTTCTAGGCAAGAGTGTAAAATCCAACTACGAATTACCCCTCAGTCACGCCAGTTAAAGGCTGGGTAAGGCCGGATGCCTTCTGAGAAGTGTTCTACGTTGGTCACTCGCCAGTCGATAGGTTTCCTGATAGACTTATGGGTAGTCACATAACCAAGGGTTTATAGCCCGAGGGGGGTGCTGGCCTCGGTTTGTCGGAAGCTGATGACCGTGGTTCGAAACCCACGTTAAGCTGTAGGTCCAGTCGCTAAATAGCCTAGTTGCTGATGCGCCTCTAACCCTAACACTTTACCTTTTTACTATTTACTATTCGAAACGGCGAAATTTTTCAAATCTAAAACGCGGTTCTACCCGAGTACCTAGTAATTTTAATATATATATATATATATATATATATATATATATATATATATATATATATATATATATATATATATATAAATAATACAGGGTGTACCATAACCATAGAGCAACTGGTAATAGTAGCGATCAAAAAAAGAAGATTTAGACAATAAATATGTTGGCAACTATTAGTCATTAAAAAGATACATGGTGTTGAAAGTTTTCGAAAAATGAAGATAATTTAATAACGGTTGGTTCAAAATCGGGGTAGTTGGGTATTCAAAGGAAACAAATTCGAATTTGATATTAGTTTGAGCCTAGTTCTTAGAGGGCGCTTGCTATCTACTTTGCGAGTAATTAACTCGCTCATGTTTTTTCCCCTATAAAGCTGGAAATATCTTGAGTTCAAAATAGAGAAATCCATATCGTCAATATCGATATCTCACGCCGTTTGCGAGATATTCGTATTCGAATATTCCATTGCACATCTTGTCGATAGCTGATAAATCTGCAATTCACAAAGTGTGCCTTGAATACGACGAAAAAAAACATTAAGATGTCAAAAATGCAACGGACTTTATTTAAAATAACAATTTTTTGAAATTTACTTCAATAGGTGTTGAATGTGTGCACTCTTTACCTCAATTCACTTTCGCAGGCTCTTTGTTAAATGCCGCGTCACATTTGAGAATATATTTTCTTCATTTCTAATAACATTGGCGGCTAATTGAATTTTTTATAAAAGTTCGTCTCTTGTATTGATTTCATCATGGTAAACTAAAGACTTCGTAAGACCCCACAATTAAAAGCATAACGGATTAATGTCTGGGCTACAAGGTGGCCAAGGAATCTCACCACCGCGCCCAATTCATCGATGTGGAAAACGTTGATTCAAATACTTTCGCATTGCAACAGTAAAATGCGGTGGCGCCCCGCTCCGGCTTGCATGAACCTCATGTCTTGTCTTACGTTTAGAGGTATACTGTCCGAATGGTCTAATAAATCATTTTCCAAAAACTGCACATATTGTTCTCCATTCAGTCTTTGCGGAAACTCAAATGGGCCGATTAAAATAAAAATTGTCGATATTGCCGCACCAAATGTTAATTGAAAATTCGGGCTGAAAATGCCGCTCTCTTGGTAGGTGTGGATTTTCGAGGGCGTAATAATGATTATTTCGCCAGTTAAAAATTCCGCGTTTGGTAAAAGTTGCCTCGTCAGTAAACAATATCTTTTTCAAGGACATGGGGGTCTTCGTTTTTTTTATAGAGTAGATTTTGACAACATTCTGAACAATTTTTTTTTTATGGGGAACTCTGTAACGGAACTTTGAAACGGTAGATTTGCTAATTCCCGTTTTTTCAAATTACTTAATGCCAACTCAAGATTGGAGAAACTTGTTTCCACCTATGTTTAATAGGAGAGAGAGAAAAAAATTACAGTTGTCATCAAGACGTAATAATTTGTACGCAACATTCAAGATACACTTTATGAATAACATATTTTTCAGCCATCGACAAGAGGTGCAATGGAATATCCGAACATGAATATCACGCAAACTCGCGTTTAAGAATGTTTGTACCGCTTGTACATGATGATAAAGATAGAGTAATTGCTATTAGTGTTCTATGTACAATACAATGGATAATTCCAACTTCGCGCATTAGTTTGAGTACTTCTTGTAGAATCCTCTTCAACAAGATGTAACTTTTGTTTTTCAGGTTCTCGCTGCCGCCCACATTCTTGAAATTTTGAAACCTCACTATTCGCATCCAAAAGTCTTTGAGAAACCTTAACAAATGTTTGCCGAGCTGGAAGCAGCCTTTCGGAGTATCGTTGCCATAAAATACGCCTAGCTCCTTCGGAGTTTTTGCGATGTTCTTCATAAACAAGAAACGTATTCTGATATTTGCGTACAGATTATACTTTTGTTATAACTTTTGGTTATAAATCGAATCGTATATACTTTTGGTTATAAATCGAACTTAAACGCACTCACTAAAACACTGAAATAATTTTTGTCGCAATTTTGAAATAACAATCAATTCAGGGCTGATGTGGGACATGATTCTTAATTTTAAACAATGTTCATTAGTTTATTTGTAGTTTTTTCGTTAAACAAATACCACCTAATATTTGCCAAATGTGTTTTCACATGTTTGTTTAAAGTCTGATCTTTATTTCATAGCTCTTCAATTAGTTATTTAATAACTTTGCAATTTCTTACTCGAGAACCCTTAGGGTTTTACCCCTTGTTGTAAGGAACTTTGTTCTTTAAAATAATGTGATATATACATATATATATATATATATATATATATATATATATATATATATATATATATATATATATATATATATATATATATATAATAAATTAAATATAGTGGAATGCTATAAATATTTTGTTTTATATACTACTATTATATAATACATTTAAATATATTGAATAGGAAAACTGTTTTTTTTTCCATATTTTAGATTTTACATTATCTAATGGATATATTACTTGAATATTTGACTCGAAAAACAAATAATTTGTTTTATAAATTTTATTTCAACTTTCATGTCTAATTTATTTCGCAATCATGACCAGAACGTTTCATTATATATAGTATTGAGTTTACACAAACCATCTGTGATTTAAAATATAAAATTAACTTTTATTATCATGTTACTAGCACAAGGTCAACCTTGTAAATATATTACTATATATTTATCTACTGGCAAATTATTTGGAGTAAATATATGAGATATTAATAACACAGCAAAATTGATTAACTGAAAGATAATATAACAGGGAGATAAATTGAAACGGTTGGAAAGTAATGATTACCCACTTCACAAGTAATGTCTGACTTAAATTTAGAACGATTAGGATGTTGCTGTTGTTAATTTATTGTTGTCTGTTTGAGAAAAATGTTAAAATTTGGAAACGAATTACACTAAATTGTCTAATAATATATCTCTCATATAATAATGTAAGAAAGAGAGGTAGAGACAGCGAGATGAAAAGAGACATATTTTTTAATATTAGATTATTGGTAAGGGAATTTAGAGTATTTCATAGCATACAAAATGTTTCATGTTTATTATACGTCAAATACGTTGATGGACAAAAATCGAGGTACATTAATACACTCTCCTTAAAAGTAAACGTATCTACATCCAGAGTATTCTGCAACAACTAAAATAAATGATTCTTGGAATCCAGTGAATAATGGAAGTGAAGGATGAGGTAACATACCCCAACGATCTTTCATTTATTAATTTTTGGGATGTGACTTTGTTGTGGTGAAAGTTAATTATTTAAAATGGGCAAATTTTGTGACCATTGCTTAGTTTGGTTGTCTTATCTATAGGTATTATATGAGGTCACTTTACGACGCTCCGCCTAAAACTGCTATTCAATCACCATTATCCCCAGCACTACTTTTATCCCAAGTATTGGCATGAGAATAAAGTATGTTACTACAGATTTTCTACAGTGGTCTGAACCGTTTACCTATTTTAAATGAGATGAAGAAACTCATTTAATATGGGTACCACAGGGAGAGGAGTTCCCCTAATTTGGGGACGTAGGGGTTTGTTGTTTCGGCGTGCCTAGATATTTGGTACGAAGACAAGCCTGAAAAAAGGTAACTTGGCGTTATCTGGTCAGATATTCCTATAGGTATTATATGATTGAATGAATCATCCCGATAAAAAATATCAGCATTGTAATGTCACAACATTCTGAACATGTTCTTACAAGATTGTTTGTGGCAGCTCACTTAATAGTGTTTTTCACATTTTGAAAATTTATCTTTTCATCAAAATCCAGCCATTGGGATTTTGAAAGAAAAATCATATATAAGTTTTATAACAAAACTATTTTAATTTTTTTCGTTATATAATTAAAAAGTTATGTCAAATTGAAAATACATTTTTTAATTTTCCCCTAAACGCTGACAGCTGATACGACTGTTTTAATGTTTAATCAACTTATTCTTGTTATTATCATCGGTGTATTGATAAATTTATTGAAAATGTCAAATCTAATTAGTTATCGTGCCTGTTTCGTATCATTTTGTACGAATACTACAAAAGCAACTCCCAAAAAGTGTTTTTAAATGTGCCACAAGATGTTAAACGCCGAAATCAATGTTTCTAAGCAGTACCACGTATTAATCCTTTAACATCTATTTTTTTCAAGCACCTGTCATCAAATATATATGAAAGATTATTATCAATATTTATATTAATTTGTTTATGTCTGATTCATTGATTGTCTTGAACTTTTCTTTTTTTTTTTCATTAATAATTAAGGTAACTGTATAAGCTTTACTCAGAACTTTATGTTCTGGACATACATGTCCATTCAAGGTTAAAAATACAATTTTTGGTTATTTAAAAGTTTCTTATTTACATACTTATTTTTTAAAAAACTGAAATGTATGCTTCACCAGCTTGAACTTCAGCTGAATTGAGCCGAATATCATTTTTGACAAAATCCATAAAAAAATGTGTGTCCATAAAAATATCCACAGCAGGTATATTATCAGAATTAGTAACCAACAATTTCTTGTACTAAATTTCAATAATTTTGGGGGTATATACACAGATAGAAGCCGTTGACAGTACTTACGTCAAAACACTTTAATATAATGACATCACAAACATGGCAGCCAACTGTGGCGCTTTCGTAGTCACGTATTTTTATTTTAAATTTTATTAATTTTAATTCATTCATAATTAATTGCAAACCTTGCGTCCTTGTATACCTTGGAGTCACTGACTTGATAAAACTCCAGGCCGAATGCTGCAAACCACTTTTGGCTTACGCATTTTCTTAAGGCATTATCCCCATATTCGCGGCATATCTTTTTATAGTGCTTCGCAGCTTGCTTGCTGATTTTTTTTCTTTTTATGTTAAAAGGACAATATGGCGATGTCGGGTTATTTCCTTCTATTTTTACTACTATGTTTTAATATTTTACAAATGTTTAATCATTTTTAAATCATAATATATATATATATATATATATATATATATATATATATATATATATATATATATATATATATATATATATATATATATGCAAAATGATGAATAAAATACTATTACGTCAATAGCTTATTTACTTTGTTCTGGTATACGCAAAGTATTTATTATAATATCTTGGGTGTGAAACACTGACCTCGAAGAGATTTGCCTCTAAACACCAAATCATTTTTTTAAACTTCTCGACGCGTGCTTCGCTAGCCATGTTAGCACTCTCAGGAGATGATAATAATATGATGAATCTAATACATTGAATCACCTCCTTATGATGCCAACATGGTTAGCAAAACGCGCGTCGAAAAGTTTAAAAATGCGATTTGGTGTTTAGCGGTAAATCTTTTTGTTTAAAAAGATATGATTATGATACTACTATGATCATAAAACTATTTATTTATTCATCCACATTTATTCTGTTTCCTTCCAGGATACTCTTATTCCAATGTTTTTTTTTTCAGGTTTTATACTCTGCTTCAGATGGCGAATTCTCATTCCTTCTTCAACGCGGCCAGCATCAAGAACTCCCCATTCAAGGGAGTTCTTGAATGGCTTCTGTGAACTTAAAAAAGTGGTTTCCACAATTGAGAAAACAGAAATAGTCACACGTTACCATATCTGGTGCTTAGGGAACGGTATTTACAGGATTTTTGAAGAAAAATTGATGAATAACATCTTAATCACACTTAATCAGCGATTGCTCAATACAAGGTCCTTAATTTGAATAACGTTTTCCTCCTTACTTGACATGAAGAATCTTCCTGAACGGGGCTCATCTTCAACTGTTTTTCTACCATCACTAAAATCCTTGTACCACTTTTAAGCTTTTTCTTTTCACATAGCTTCATGGCTGTAAAACTTTCTTAGCGTTTTTAATGCAACATCATAAGAAATGTTGTTTTTTTGGATAACATTTAATGCACTTTCTTTGCTCGATAAATGTATCCATTTAAAAAAATTGCCGATAAAAAATGTTAACAATTACTCGATTTAAAAATCGAAATGATATAAAACGTCTGTCAGATACGAAATAGTTTATTAGTATTTTACGATTTAAAATTTGTCATAGTTCCAATTCAATGAAAAATAATAATTACGATATATTAACAACATTATACTTTGCAGTGCAAGGTATTTTTTGTTTATCACTTTTATGCTCATATATGGTTAACTAAATAGTTTGTTTCTCTTTTTATACCTTTGCTATTCAGTTTTTCTTCATCAATCGTAAATACTAAAATTACATTTGGAAAGTACTAGAGGTGGGTTGTTATTTAACGGTCTGTTTTTTTTAACTGTTATTTCATATTAACGTTTAACAACTGTTATTGTAGTTTCGTACTAACTATTATCGCGTCCCCGCTTTTAAACGAATTAACAAATAACAGGTAGACAGACAAATAACAAGTAGCGCATTTAATTACCGATAGAAAATAACAGTCGTGGTTGTAGTTTGGTCGTTGTTCGCTGTTGCAGCTTTTTGCAATCTTAGAAAATAATAGGAGTGCGGTGTCAGCGGTCGACATTGGGCAGCGTTATTGATAAAGTTATATAAGTCAGTGTTTCGAGAAGAACATCAGAAATAAGTGTAGTTTTATATCGTTAATAAACACTGTACTTTAATAAAACGTTTGGACATTTACATATATTCTTTATATATAATATCTAAGTTATTTACCTATTTGGTTACCGGCATGCAAAAATATAAACTGAAAAACAACCAATTATTATAATAATATTTCGACTGTGCCTGCATAGTAATAAGGGGAACCCCCACATAGTCCATTGCCAACCTTTAAACTATAAAATGACTAGACAACATTAGATACGAGCAACTACGCAAATGTCTGCACATTTCACATTTATACATTAATAATATTTTAATGGTCGACTTCAAAATTATTTGTAGTAGAATAATCTTCAAAATAAAATTTATATTGTTATAATACCTACTAGTTACAGTTAGTAATAGGCACTAGATTATTTAGATGTATTCAAAATAAGTCAAATTAAAAGTAAATATATAGGAAATAGGAATATTAAAAAATCGCAATAAAATTACATTTTTGTAATATGTGTACACTGTCCAAATTATCAGAATCTTGGATTTAAAACACAATTATTACTAAAATCAAATGGTTATATCTATTATCTAACGTTTTCTTTATTGTAGCTTTATACCTACTACTTTTTCATATAATAAATCTCTTCTATGCCCATATTGTACGATTGTATTTTGTATTATGCATTTGATTTAATAATGTTATAAGAGTAAATATAACCGAAATGTAACAATATTTTTAAATAACAAAAATAACAGTAATACAGTAATAGTTACTTAAAATTAACAGTTTTGCACCTGTCTAGAAAATACAGAAATTCATAAGTTTAGCATCACCCTGTAACGGATACTAACGGATTTTTTAAAATAAACCTTTCAAAGAATTTTTACTACAATTTTTTACACTAGAGTTATTTTATATCAAAATATTTCTCAGATAGTTTACACCAAACCACTAAGTGGTTTCTTCAATTGAGAAAACAAACAAAAATTGATTTTTGGTGAAAAATTGACAATAAATTATTGCGGTGTACGATGATGTGTTATCGCGTTGCAAAAAGGAATTGTACATGAATTGTACAAGATTCTTGATTTCGGTATCGGTTTCTTCATTGGTTGGCTTGGTAGGTCGTCCTCGGTAGGTCCCCTCCATTACAAAAAACAATGCCATATATATTTCTTTTAAAGTGAATATTTTTCTTGCTGAATATCTTCAAAATTTTTGTCTTGAGATTTAACTTCGATGACCTATAGTATTAATCCAAGTAAACAGTGAGTCAAAAATCAGTGACTTCCCTCAGAATCCGACATGGAGCTGTGAAATATTACTCATATGCCCATTATGAGTTAATGTGGCTTTGCGTTAACAAGGTTAATATGTCTAAGCTGATATGAACAGTATAATCTTTTTAAGACATTTTTACACATAGATATTTTTACAAGGGTGTAACAAAAGTATATGTTTTTTTTTCCTTTATTTTTTTAATAAAGGATTATCCTATTCAGATGTTTTCTCCTACAAATAAACATTCCTTCGCTAATATAGTGATTCCACTCAAAAACATTTCAAAGCCGCCAAATGAGGACAATTTTAAGACATTATTTTTAAAATGGCTTCCAAGCGAAGTTTGCAAAATAGAGCAAGAAGATGCCGTATCAATCCGCACCGATCATCTCTGATTCAACAAGTTGGGGAGGGAGACATCAACCTTGAAGAAAGGGCAAGATTTGGTCGTTCCCGATCTCTCGATGCCGACGCTTTAAGAGCAGTTGTGGCTACAGATCCTGGAGCAAGCACAAAGAAACTTTCAGGGAAATTATTAGTATTCCACAGTGCCGTGGAATAATCATAGGAATGGTGCCAAAGGCATAGGAATGGTGCCAAAGAGCTGTAGAAGCATCCCTTCGGAACCATCAGGGCAGTAAAAACGCAAATACTTTTATTACACCCTAGTGTAAAAGTTATAAGAGTACTTATAGTAAAATTTTAGCATTCTGGTTATGATATTGTGATATCACATGCAGATAATTAACTGTTTTTTAAAGAGCGTCATGTTCTTTTTCTGAAATTTTAAGTACTGAGCAGAGTGCTGGGTTTGGAAGAATTAGAATATTTAATATATACATTTGTGCACATTGTTCATGCGAGATATTATTAATAAAGAAATTGTTAACATAAGATTTGTGTTAAAGTTAAATTATTCAACATGGAGGATGTTCACCTAGAAAACACATTTCCACTTAAAAGTGGAAAAACGTTATTTGGATCAATGACATATATATTATATATATATATATATATATATATATATATATATATATATAGATGTAATCATATGCATATGCTCTATTGGCAGGTCTAGGATGGACTGAAAATCAGACCTTCAGATCGTCAAAATTTGTTCTTTCCCAAATATCAGATTAATTCTGCTATGAATTTTTAACGAAGTTCGAGCCTTAATTTACTAAAACAATCAAGAAGTTACTAATTAAACTCATATTGTGGAAATATTAGATTGTAATAATAATTCCCACTCTTTCAAAAGATAAATAGTAATAAAACAAAAATCGTCGTGCTTGATTTCATCATTGGATGACACGACAAAAGGAATCAGAAATGGTAACTTTAGACTGCTAAAATGAAAACACCGGAATTTGCGAAAAAAATGACAATTTAATATTTATGATTCTTCCATCAATGATTGAACTGCGACAGAAACTCAGATTGAGACAAAAAACTACTAGACAGCTTAAGGGAATACCAGCGAATCTATTAAAAAAACGAGTTTCCAAGCTTGAAATTCGGTAATTGTGACAAATTATATGTATTTGAACTATGCTCAAAATTAAAAAAAAAAATCACCGTTTAGTTTTCTACAAAAAATGAAATTTTCAACTTTTTTTATGGTAGAATGATTTTCGCCATAGATTTTTCTATTTTATCACTATTACTTTCCCAACTTTATAGAATAAAAAATATAATATGATAAAGTTTAATATTTAAAGCAAATATTACAAAATATCAAATATCCCTTAAAGAAAATGAATAAAACTATTTTTAATATACATGTATTATATATTTTCAATATATCAATATCTTGAGTGCTACGCATATTTATATCATTAAAATAATCTCCTATAATATTCCTTCAAATTTCTACTAATTAAATTTGAATAGAAACTAGTCAACCAACCAACCAAACGATTCGACAACAAATACTAAGAACTCCTAGTTCCTCATTTCCCGATGGTTTATCTCCAACAAACCTTAGCCATTCATCTATTCGAAACCGGATTTCAGGCCAGTGGGCCAATGAATCAGTCCCGAAATTTCGGCTTTGTGTCTGCCGACTGGCTCTGAGTTAGAACGATTCGAATTCGATATTTTTATTGGTCCGTCGTCTGACTTAGATGACCTTGAATTAGAAATAATATGGCGGACTTGATTCTGTTGTTTTGTTAAATTGTTATTGGTAATGGACAGGTGATTTTTTTCAATAACTTGATGTTTTTTTACAAATATTACTTGTAAATGTAAATGTTACGTTTATATTTTGTTGGTTAAATTAAATTAAGCAAATATTTCGTAATTTAAATTAATTACTTATTCTAATTATTGTATTGTTGGTGATTCGAGTTTTTCACTCACATAATATCGCATTGAACTTACTAGACGCGCGTTACACTAACCAAGTTAGTACTATCAGAGAGTATTTAAAACTAGCAGTTAATACGAGAAAACTCATTATAAAATTTTCATCAGTACTGAAATAGCAAACATTTATTTTTCTGTGAAACGAATGTAGATGTTATTTTGCACAAAATTGTAGAAATGATACCATGTGCTTTCGCGATGAATGTTTATTAATAAAGAAAGAAATTATTTCTTCATATGTTATTTCGGATATAAGCTAATTAAGTAATATATTAAACAGAACGATAAAGTGGGGAGATTTAAACACGTTTAAACACTCTTGTTGAGAGTTGAGCGTTTTTCCTTTCCTTTTCCAAATAATTATATCTCGGGTCAGTTACTATTCTTTCGCCCATTGAATGCCTCTTTCCTGGGGACCTTTTCTGACCCATTCTTATCATGTTTTCTTGGCCAACTTCGATGCTTTCTTAGTACTCTTGTTTCGTATATTATCTTTGGTACCCTTTCTTCAAACATTCTGCATACATGCCCTCCCATTCTCATCGTTTCTCCTAGATTATCATCAGCACCGGTTTTATTTTTTGGTTTTCTCTATGCACTTTATTCCAGATTTTGTACATCCTGACCTTGCCTTCCATTTTTCATTTTTTGTGTAATCATATATATTTGATAGCATCCAGGATTCGCTTTCTAAGTTTAGTGTTTTGCTACCTTTTTTACTATTTCCATTTTAACTTGATTACTATGTTGTTAGACCTTATCAACTTTTTCACTTTTGTCATTAGTTTGCTTTTAGAATCTTCTTTCTATTATCGAACATAAATATTTTGAACTTTCTATATGTTCTATGGCTTTGTTTGTCTACTCTAAACTTGGGTTTGTGGATTTAACATAATGTATTAAAATTCATCGTAGGATCGTTATATTATCGATTCTCTGATAAATTATATGAGCAATATCAAATACATTGTACTGTATTGACTCTTTCAACATGTTTTTTTTGGTTGAAGCTAATTTAGAATATATTTAGCAGCTATTTTTTTTTCGTGCTAATATTTGCCATTTATATACAGTTAGTAAAAAGGTCTGGGTACACCTATTTCCCAGTGACAATGAAAATATTTTTAAGGCTCTATTTAAAATGAATGTTTAAAGTAGTATTCACTAATACAAGTTTTACTTAGGACCCAATTTTCACGCTATAGTAAATAATCAACAAAATGTGGGCAAAAAAAGTCTGTGTGTACACTATTTATAAACAAAAAACATCTAATAAACTTGTTGATCCCTCAAAAGGTGCAGGTTTTCTGAATCATTCAGTATTCGTTTATTTATTGACGTGCAAGGAAGTGAATTTAATATTGTGTTTGTCGTCATTAAAGAGATTTCTATTGAAATAAGAAAATTAGTTGTTAATTTAAGAAAGGAAGAAAAGTTGCTGCGGGAAATTATCAAAATATTTTCCAAACATCATTCAGGTTTGAAGCGACTAGAAACTTTCAAAGTCGACCAAGAACTGGACGTCCAAAAAAAAAAGCAAAATATCCATGAACGAGAAATTATGAAAAATAGATTATGCGATTATAGTCACACCACAAACAGTGCGAAATGTAATAAAAAATGCAGGGTATAACTCGTGATCTGCTAGGAAAAAGCCATTTATAAGTAAGGTGACTAAAGATAAACGTTTATTATTTGCAAAAGTTTATCTGAATAAGAATATTATGTTTTGTTCGAGTTTTGTTCATTGGAAAATGTCAATTTAACTAAACTTAACTGAGGTAGCCGATACTTGATGAAAATTAATTTTAAATAAATAAACAAAGTTTAATATTTAAAATGTCCACTATATTTAAAGTTATATAAAACTAACTATATATACTTAACTATATATAAAAATATATATATATATATATATATATATATATATATATATATATATATATATATACATATATATATATATATAT
The DNA here is from genome assembly GCA_031761425.1 of Cosmopolites sordidus. Classification (NCBI taxonomy): domain Eukaryota; kingdom Metazoa; phylum Arthropoda; class Insecta; order Coleoptera; family Curculionidae; genus Cosmopolites; species Cosmopolites sordidus. The sequence continues at coordinate 629,687 of JARFXV010000251.1, read as the reverse complement.
ATATATATATATATATATATATATATATATATCTATATATATATATATATATATATATATATATATATATATATATATATATATATATATATATATATATATATATATATATATATATATACATATATATATATATATATATATATATATATATATATATATATATATATATATATATATATATACATATATATATATATATATATATATATATATATATATATATATATATATATATATATATATATATATATATAACAATTGTTTCGACACACGGTGTCTTTTTCAAATACAAACTATGTTAAACTAACAGTAAGAACAGTGATTACAACCTAAACTGTTAATCGACCTAATAATACCATAAATCATGATAGTGGGAAAACCCATTTTTTTGTCAACGTCTAGGAGGGCAATATAAATTTAATAACGGTGAACAATTCAAGCCTAGCTGGTCATTTAGCAAAATATCCAAATTATTCTTTTATTAATTTCTTGGCTGTCTAAAAGATTTAATTTTTTGGATTTATTCTCATAATGTAACATTTTCAAATGATCATTAAAATGATGCTTTTCGCATTAAGTAGTTAGCATATTGAGAATTATTTTATTGTTTAGTGTAACTTCTTTTATGCTCATTGAGCTTAGTAGAGAATGATCTTCCTGTTTGTCCAACATAAACTTTTGGACACGATCCGCACACAATTAAAATTATTATTATTAAAAAGGTACTGTGTTTCGAAACTATTGTTATACATATAATTTTAAATATAGTGGAAATTTTAGATATTAATCTTCGCTTATTTATGTAAATTTAACTTGTTTTCATCTGATGGAAAAGTTCGGATGTGGTGAAACCCCAGCTAGCATCTAAAAACTTGTGACCAATATGTGACATATTAAAAAAAAGTCTAAAATCAAGTGCACTGAGTCTTGGTATTGGATCATCATTTATCTTTCAACAAAACAATGACCCAAAATATCGAGCTTGAAAAGTTGAATAGTGGCTACTCTATAATGCACCAAGGCAATTAAAAACACCATCCCAATCACCGGACATGAACCCAATCGAACATCTGTGGGATAAATTAAAACGAAGACTGAAAAAAAGAAAGATTAAAAACACATTTCAACTTAAGGAAGCATTGCTGTATGAATGAGAACATATTGAGCCAGATGTCACTAGAAAATTAGATTGTACATTCGTTAGTGCGTTTCTTTTAAGTACTATTGAAAGGTATTTAGGTCTCGCTGTCAAGAATACTCTACAATAATCCAAAGATGTACAAATTATGGGTTAAACCCGCTGGGCCATCAACCAGCATCACAAAACTAAATAACCACGCCAAAAAAAATGTTGCTGTGTACATAATGAGATCAGCTGAAAGTCGTGCATTATGAGTTTCTCCAATCTGGTGAAACGATTTCTGCTGAGCGTTATCAGCAACAACTGATTCGTATTAGTAGAGGAAAAAAGGCCTTATACTGACAAGGAAGAAGGGAAGTCATTTTGCTTCACAACGCACGGCCCCATACAGCAGAAAATACTCTGAACTCCATCTCGGAATTGGGCTTGGAGATTTTATCGCATCTGACGTATTCTCCAGACTCAGCACCTTCGGATTTACATCGCTTTCGATCCCTCCAACATCACCTGGACATCACCTGGTTTATAGCTGATTCACTTCCCTTGAGGAAGTCAAAACAAGCTTCAATGATTATCAAAACCACCAAGTTTTTTTCGATCTGAGAATCGACAGTTACCTGAAAGGTGGCGAAAGTGTATAGAAAATAAGGGAGATTAGTTCGAAAATCAAATTTGTATTACTTTTGTCATAAATGTATTTATTAATTTATTCGTATGGCATCATGCAGCATGTAAACATATGGTACAATAAGTGTATACAAAAAAAAAAGTTAAAAAGGAAAAAAAAACAGTCTAAATAAATTTGTAATAAATAAACGTCTTAGGCAATCAAAGGCGGAGAATAAGGTGAGGACCTAATAATTTTGAATGTTTAAAAAACCACATACAACCTCATAAGTGTCATTTATAAAACAGAAAGAGAGAGTATAGAAACAATTAATCTAATTCGATAAAAGGAAATCTACGGTAATAATTATTGATAATATAGCTGTGACAAAATTAAGTAGGAATAGCATTAAATAAATCTCCCCAATAATTGCTTGTGAATTCACTTTAAAAATTAATCAGAATTTAATGGATATAATGTAAAATATAAATACCGACATAGTCACAATAACAAGCAAATAAGTTTTTTAAAAACCTTCCTCGTACCACATTTGTTGGAACGTTTATCTACATCAGGCCCTGGCCACTCATCTACCTATTCGAAACCTGATTTCGAGCCAGTAGACCAATGAAAATGACCTAAAAATTTCGGCATTATGTCTGTCGACTGGTTCCTCGTTAGAACGATTCGGGTACGATACATGTCATTGGTCCGCCGGCGGGCTTAGATGGCCTTGAATTAGAAATAACAAATGAAAAGAATCGACCGTTCTTTACGTGTTCGTGATGCGACCGGTACTGAACGTTTTAAACGGCGTTGCCATGTTGCCATATTTAATGAATTTCTTTTATATATATTTAAATTTTCTGTTCTGTGTTTCGTCTCTCAATAGGAAGATTCTAGTAGATTAATTTTTCTAATTTTTAAAATCTAATTTCTTTAATTAATTTAATTTAATTCAGGGGAAAGTATTATCATAAAGAGTTTTCCAATAAGAGTGTCAGAACTTTGAAACGTTCTGCTTGAACAACATTGCTTGAAATGTAAATGTCACTCACACACTGCTGTGTTCAGTTCTTTGTATTAATTCAACAGCACGTAGAAGGTAGAAGTTGGAACGTGATCTTCACTCGAGGGAAAAAAACTAATCCAAATCTAATAATCTAAAACCGTTTCCGACGAGGCGCACTGCTGGCGTCATAGTTTTGTGAACAAACATAACTGCGGGATTTGATGAAAGAAAATCTTAAAATGATTCAAGAGTTACCTCTTCAACTTTAGTAACCGGTCGCGTTGGCGCGGACGTTACAGCGGCGGCCTGCCGCTACTGTGCTGAAACCGCATTGGCGCGGTAGTTGGTTCGATTCCAGCGCTCGGACGGTTGTTTTTCTTTATTTCTTCTGTCTGTGTAAATGTGTAAATGTCTGTGATTGTTTTTAGGCAAGAGTATAAACTCCGACAGCAAATTACCCCTCAGTCACGACAGTTAAGGGTGGGTAAGGCCAGATGCCTTCTGAAAAGTGTTCTACATTGGTCACTTGCCAGTCGGTATGCTTCCTGATAGACTTGTAGGTCAGCACATAACCAAGGGTTAATAGCCTGAGGGAAGTGCTGGCCTGGGTTGTCGGTGGCTGGTGACCGTAGTTCGGAACCCACGTTAAGCTGTAGGTCCAGTCGCTAAATAACCTTGTAGTCGTTGATGCGTCTCTAACCTAAATTCTTTCCTTTCCTTTTCAACTTTAGTGTGGTTTTTTGGCTGAAGGAGGGATAGGACCTTATGTTTTTGAAGACCATGATGAAAACCGTGTTAATGTTAATGGTAAACGCTATAGGAATATGATAACACAGTATCTTTGGTCTGTAGATATAAACGATGTTTTCGTTCAACAAGACGATGCAACTTGTTACACATCTCGCTAGACAATCAATGTATCGCAAGAAAAGTTTCTTGGATGCATTATTTCACAAAATGGAAAAGTCAACTGGTTACCACGATCATACGATCTTATAGCAATAGATCATTTTTTTGTGAAGTTAAATGTTAAATCCCTGGATTACAGAAACAAACCCCGAAAAATTATTGACCTTAAACGAATCATTCAGGCCACCATTGAAAATATTCCACGCGATATATATGAAAGAGTAACCGAGTATAGTCTACCTTAAGCTCAAAACATTTTTTCTAGCGGTTTTCCAATTCATGTATTCCATATTTGAAGTGATTTTTCGGTAAGTCCTTCAAACTACGTCCTCATCTATGGCTGCTATAATTTCTTCATTTAATGAAAAAGTCTTGTCACGTAGGAATTTTTTGAGCTGCTTTAGAGCTGAACAACCAGGCTCAGTGCACTCTGAGATTTGTTGTCGCAGTTCAGAATTACAGTGGTAAACCCGAGTCTCATCCATAGTTATAAAACAGCGTTTAAATCTATTTACATTCTTTCGAAAAAAATCCAATTGTTGGTTAAAAAATTTTACTCGAAGTCGTTTATGATCAGAATTGAACAAGGGCGGCACCCATCTTGCACATAGCTTTCTCAAGCCCAATTCCTTTTTCAAAATATGAAACACCCGTTCAGTTAAGGTGTCCATGGCCTTGCAATTTCACTCAAAAGCAATTGTCTGTCATCCATAACCTTATCATATATAGAATTATTTGTTCAATAGTTGCACTTATTGGATGTCTAGGACGAGAATCATCATCCAGGCTTGTACAACTACGTTGAAACTCACTTGCCCACTTACAAACCATTGTTTTTGAAGGGACAGACTCCCCCTTATACATTTATCCTTTCACTATTAATGTCCATTGCCTTTAAACCTTTTTTTACAAAGAATTTGATCACGATTTTCAATATTTTCCATTTTAAAAAATAACACTGTTGTTTTTGTACGAATTGACAGATCGACTTAAACTTCACACACGTTCATATGAAGGATGCAACTTCAAAATATAGTAGATTACTTAGTTCTTTTACTGCTCTTTAGGTGTCGCTCAGCGAACTTTTCAATTAGCCTGTATCGACAGAGTGGTTGGCATAACGTGTAAATCGGCGATCAATACAGCGTTCCTTATTGCGGTTAGTAGTGGGATGTTAGAAATGTGCAAAATCCGACAAGGAATCATGCCAGTTGGGGGCTGGGTAAGGCCAGATAGCCTCCGAGAGGTATTCTGCTGTGGTTACTCTCTAGTCGGTAGACATCTTGAGAAACTCAAGGTTTAGCGCAAAGCTAGCAAGTAATAACCATAGTTTGGAGCGCACATTAACCTTATAGATAAATATATTTTATTCATTTCTATTTAGCTCTTTTAGTTCTTCAAATTCTAATTTAGTTCAATATAGGAAATAATTATTATAATGAATATACCCGTATTTTTTTTAATTTAATTTCTATTAACATTTATAAGTTGTCCAAGGGTAATAAACCAATTGAGAGTGGTTTGTAATGTTGTTTAGTTTGTAATGTTGTTTAATGTTTTTCATTTAGCTTACTGATCTGTACTGTTGTTTCTGTTTATACTTAGTGATATAGATTAAAACAATTGGAAGTTGCTTCACAATATATTCAAGATATTCTCTGACATGTTTCGGCCTCGCGACCATTCTCAAAGAGAGTTTTTGTATAAAAAGAGAGTTAAGTTTATACATAACTCTCTTTGAGAATGGTCGCGAGGCCGAAACATGTCAGAGAATATCTTGAATATATTGTGAAATAAATACTAAGTATTTTAATACTTATCATTGTTAGTATGTTTCACCAAGAACCAACCGCGGAATCAATCAAAACTATTGTTGAAGCAAGTTCTTGCTTACGTTCAAACATAAGCTTAACCTAGTTGGATAAGCTTAACCCAGTGTTGGTATGCGATTATTTACAGATTTGAATTAGTTATTCTAGAAATTAGTCTAATCTTAATCTAATTATTGTGAAATTAAGTCCAAAGAATCTTTCTGTAGAAGCGATATGTTGGTTATTAATTGTATAGTATTGTGTTGCTGTCCTATAGATTGATAACTAAGAAATTAAGGTGAAGCTCCAGGCACGCTATGTAACGGCTGCTGTTACACTTCACTTCTTCACACACAGTTGGTACTCTAAGGTCATGATGCCTTGACGCATGATGTTCTATGGGGCATTTGTTATTATTCTAGGAATTGAATTGATTGAACCTTTTGTATTTCAATGTTTGAATCACTCGGAGTTCTCCATAGTTCTCTACACCGTAAGTTCAAATGCTCGAGAAGCCATTACAAAGTACAAGGACGATATAATGGGTAATATCATTTTTTAGCATTATTAGTTGGTAATGATAAGGATACTTTTAAGGCACATAAACCTCAATATTATCAAAACTATATCGCATATAAGTTAGAAGAAGAGAACAACTATCTGCAAGAGCATACAAAAGTACATGTGAGATTGTGTAAATGTAAATAGAACGGTAGGCTGCTGTTCGTACACAGCTAGATTTTTTTTTCTTTTTCAAATGGTCGTCAATTTAAAATAATAAAGACAGTCGAAATATCGACCCACATATTTGATGCAATCCATCTAAATAGCATAATTCAGGAAAATGGTGACGATTATTAAGCCTTGGTTATGCATTTCCTTGGATTCTTTATTACATATGTTGTTGATTTAATTTACCAAAACACATGCTATTTATATGGATGATTACATGGATTTTAATTGTTTCACCAACTGTAAATTTTATGTATTTTTTTTAATCCTATGTCTATCTACCTTCTGGTGTAATGTTTTTATAATATTCAAAAACAAGGTAAATTTATTTACGTTAAAAAATTTACTCATTCCTTCAGCCACCACCAAAACGCCAGCTAGTGTCTCCCGAGGCCGGTTTCTGGCCTTAGACTTTCACCAGTCTGGTCACCAAGCTCGAGCTGAATGTTCGAAAACAGCTGAAAGAATGACCGAAGGTGTCCGTTGATATATCGGCCATGTTGGATGTTGGCTGTAATACAATGCAGCTTACGCCATCCTGTAGTAAACGTCCGAAACAGTCAGACTGCTTGAAATCATTCGTGACCCGCCTAGACCTTGTGTAAGTACCGGGTGGGCACGAAAAGTTGCATGGTGGGCCCGTGGAGAATATTAAAAGAAAAAAAAATGTCCATTCCTCCAGCCGCCACCAAGTGTCTCCCGAGACCGTTTTTGATGGCGGCTGAAGGAATGGACAATTGAATCACAAATGGAGCACAAATGAATTTTCTGTTTTTTGAATATTTTTATATTCTCCTCAGGCCCACTATGCAACTTTTTATAAGGCTTTATATTTAAACTGGTTTTCCAACCATATATTTCTTTCTCCATCTTTTTCTATCCTGTGTAAATTGTATTGCTTGTGAATTATATGTAAGTATATATTAGACGATTATTATTTTTTTGGTTGGTTGTCAGTTTTTTTTTAATAGCGATGACCTACAACAAAGTGTGTGCAGCGGAACTACACAAATGACTAACGATCTAAAATATATTAAAATCCACTTATTGATACAGGTAGTGGAAATTGGTTTATGAGCAACAAACTTTTTAAAACGCGTCAATTATATATGTGTACATAGCAAGTTCATTACACCTTGATATTCCGTGAAATCAGACAATGTACCAAGAAAATAATCTTTATTTGTACAATTTACCTCAAATATATAAGCAATTTTAGTAATATCGTATTTTTTCGCTAATCTATATTATTTTCAGTCGGATTTCGTCATTTTTCCCGAATCAACCACACACCAAAATATTTTCGTCGCAAAAGCAAACAACCGCAAGTGTTCTAAAACGCAAAAAAACCGAGCTTATCAGCTCAAATTGAAATAACAGCCGAATCAGCAAAACATTATACGTTGTATCGACGCCATTTTTGACACGGTATTTCAGCAAACAAAACGAACAAAAAGACTGTCTAATGACATGGTTTCGATCGTGAAAAATTATGTTCATGGTTGTTTGGCTGGCGAAATAAAAAAAATGATATGCGTCGTTGCCAGTTCCTAAACTTATGCCTTATGTTGTGTAACATGCCTAATATTTATTTTTATAGGCATTTACTGAATTTTTAAGTTCATTATATGTTGTAGTCCCAATTATCTCCCTGATTTTTCTATATACTACTTATGTTACTGTTATATACTTTTATAGTTTAAACTCTTAGCAAAATGATGATTATAGATTTCATTAACCAACAAATATTTCCAAAAATATTTCTGGATCCGGGTTAGTTGTCATTAGATTTTAAGTCAATACTATTATAATTAATCTAAAAAGCAGATATTTGCTTCAAACTTGTGGTGCAAAAGTTTTTCAACACGTCCCACCAAAAAGCCACATGTTTTTGGTACAGATTTCACTGTAGAACCTCGGTGAAGTCGTGTCATGGACTAAATCAAAATTTTTTTTGATCACGACCATTTTCGTGCTCCTTCACCTGGTACATGTGTACAAGATGCACATCCACATTTTAAATTTTGAGACCGAGTTTTTAATTGGTTAATATATTGGTCATATTTTACCGTTTTACAGAGATACTGCGCTTTGATTTTATCCATTTTTAACATAAGCTATAATAAAACTCAAAAGAAACAAAATATGCCCTTGAAACTTTATACAAATTATGCCAATAAATGGCATATCTATTTTTTTGTGTTCTGTTCTGAAATCATCGATTTAATTCTAAAAATTTTCAGGAAAAAACATAAATATTGTTTTTATACACCTCAAAAATATTCGGACTTGCAAATAAAAAATGAATCTGATAAAAATGGTAATTAAAATAAGAATTTTTCTTCGAATTTTGTTTACTAGATATAATAATTGGTAGTCTGCTGTCGAAGGAACCTCTTAAAATGGGTCGAATACCAAATAAAAAAACATTTGTTCTGAAAATGGGCGGTCAGTGCTATTTCATTATGAAAGGGAAAATTCTTACCGAAAAATTGGGCAGATGGTTCAGTAAGTAAAAGTACGGCTGGAGATATCGTGCAACGCTACAAAAATGAGGACAGAATTTTTCCGAATAAGCAAATAGTCTGGCCGAAATTATTAAATGAAAGAGACCAACGCTTTATTTTGAAAGAAGTACATAAAAATCGTATACTGAGTGCACCTAAGCTAAAAACATTGGTGGAAAACCATTCTCAAAAAGTAATCCGTACCGAAACAATAGGCCGTTGTATAAGAAAATATGGATACCATGTACGATGGTATGAAAAAGCCTTGATTAAGTAAGAAAAATATTAAAACTCGACCGGATTTTGCTAAGGAGTACTTTTTGAAGTATTTATTGAGTATTGAGTTATTTTCTGTGGTGAGTCAAAATTCAGCATGTTTGGCTGAGATGAGTTACAAATGGTGTGGCAAAGGGTTAATGAAGAGCTCAACACAGGAAATCCCTGTCCAACTGTTAAACATGGTGGCGGATCGGTATTGGTTTGGGGGTGTGTATCCTCAGAGGGGGTTGATAACTTGGTGTTTAATAACGGTATAATGGACAAAAACATGTATTTAAATATTTTAAGGCAAAATCTGAGAGTAAATGCGGAGAACATGAACATTAGAAACTCATTTAAATTTTAACAAGAAAATGACCCTAAACATAGTGCGGGTATAGTTCGCGAATGGCTGCAACTGCAACAATGAACAATACAATTGCCCAAAACTGATTAAAATGCTGTCTCGGTCATATCTGATCTTAATTCACCGTTGGACCACCTTAATAGACCATTGAAAACGTTTTGCAGTATTTAGAAATTAATATAAGGAAACATGAAATTACTAATCAAGAAACTTTAAAGAATAAGTTATTAGAGGAATGGAATAAAATCGACGTAAATTATTTAAAAAAATTGTTGCTATACATGCCAAAACGTTTAGGAAATGTGATTAAGGTCAAAAGTAGTCATACCAAATACTAATTATAAGCTAAAGTTTTTTATACATTTATTTTTTTTTGTTGATAATAATGATGTCCGAACATTTTTGTGGCTCAAAATTTTTAAATTGATCTTTTTTATTGTCGTATTTACTATTAATATTGATTTATAATTATTTAATAGTTAAATTATAGTTGTACTTCAATTGTTCATTAATTTCCCTAATAAATTATTTCTTATTAGATTTTATTTTTTTATTTTCATGAGCACACTTATAACAATATGTCCGAATATTTTTGTGATCCACTGTAAATATATTAGAGAACAAAAAATGCAACAATATGAAATATATATTTTATTGGATAGTTTTTATAATTCTTGTGCGTCATAACAGTGTACACGGTGTATAATGATACAAATTTAATTATTTTAACAATCTCAAACGAATTGTACACATGCTTAAAGTTGGTTTAAAGTTGTTGGCGGTCGGGGCAATTGCTCAAAAGTGCGACTAGTGCTATTTCGTACCTGTTTTATTAGCATTAAATCTGAGTATATCGCCAGCTAGTCCAATGTCCCTATCGCAAACCCTTCTAAAAATTACACTGTTGAACGAACTGCGTGCGGTTTGGGGTTTTCTTGCTAATAGATGAGATTTTAACGAGGTTGAAGATACTGTTCAATGACCCTGATGGTCGCTAGGCATAACCTAATTTTCATTCATATTGCTCCTCATATCGTATGCTTGTCCCCAGAACCATGTCCATTTGACTTTCATCATGGCCATGTAAACAAAATCTAAACTTATCACTAAAGCTAATAGTTCCATTCCTAGGCCAACAGCAGCCTAAGCGACGAATGGGGAGCTGTAAAAGGAAGCACCCAATATGAACGATAAAATCACATCCCTATTGCAAAAATCGATTAGGAATGATCCTCGAAACAGTCCTACAAGGAAAGTTTTAAGCATTCGTACTAAATATGTTCATGTTGATTTCATACAGGGTATTTAAGATGCTGTTCGTTAGTTCCAGAGCTACCCGAACATCGCAATCGTACATTGCACCTCTGATCCTCACACCACTCCAGTATTTCACGAAATCTTAAAGCTGGTTCTTTCATTGCTCGCCCCTTTTCCAATTCTGATAATTGCTTAAAAATACATGGTGCACTAACTCATGGCATTTTGGCACTTTTAGCAAAACTACAAGAATACTGCTTAGCTTAATGGTATTCGAAAATATCTCACAACGTGCGAAAAGCAAAATTTTTAGTTATTGTATTCAGAAAAATAACGATAAATAAGCAAAAAACAAAAAGAAACAGTTTTTGTATTCAATATGTGCTGTACAGTAAGTAAATGTTCAATTTGATTTTAATATTCATCCGGCGTGTTACACTTTCTTTGATCCTCAGTATATATGAAAATATGTGACAACTCGAATAAGTTCTGATAAATCCAACTATATGACTTCGCCGGATACCATAAATACCAGTATAAATTATTGACCATATAAATATTTTTAAATGTTTAGTTGACCTATTTCCGTGTGGCGGAATGTCAGGAGGAACTTAGCACAAAATACCAATAAATTTCGCATCAGCTCGTCTGAGCTCGGCCCTAAATTGTTTTTACCGCTTATGGCAAATTAATTTAGAAATTGCACTTTAACCTTTTTTAGTTGTACGTGCCGTATACGAACCAACAAATGGTGCATTTCATTTTATTTGTATTTTCTAAAGAAAAATGTATCGGGAGTATTGTATCAGTTCGTATATATAAGTATGATGAAAACTATGAAAATATTTATCCACATATAATCACTCAGCTATTGTCCACCCATTGCAGTATAAAGGTCTTTTTAACATGCTTCCAACTTGCGCGATCCCGAATTTTCCTTTGCCCTTCGAATCAAATATATTTTATGATGTCATCAATCCATAGTGTTTTCGGTCTTCAAACCCATCTGACGTCACATTACCTCGCTATATGGTCTGCCCACTTCCATTTCAATTGATTTAATCTTGTAGTGATGTGACATACTTTTGTTTGGTGCTCTGCTCTCTGGTTTCTGATGTGCAGATGATGTGATTCTGATCTCTGATGCACATATTTTTCTATCGCGCTTGGTACTACCAAACATACACCTTTCCATTTCCCTCTGTACTACGCGAAATTTTTGAACTGATTGAGATATGACTGTCATACATGACTGATTGAGACATGTTTAATTTACGTATATCATAACGAGCAGGACGCACTGATTAAAGACTTGTAGGAGTCTATTCTTAAACACTGTATTGAGTGTGCCAGCTACGTTTAACATATCGTTCCACCTCCCATTTGAATCACTCTCCATTGAAATCGTTTGCGCAAGAAATATCTAGTGATCCACGAAATCAAAATCCCTGCCTAAAATACATATTCCTTTATCCTCGGCAGATACATTAATGCTGACCTGACTGTTTTTCAGGTTTATTCTCAATCCAAGTGGTTCTCCCGTCCTTTATAGCTTTTTTATGTGTTTTTGTTGCTTATCTGGATTATGTGATTATTATTAGTGTTGTTTAGTGACTTAGAAATTTTATCTCTTTTTTTTCGATCGATCAACTCACTTCGAATGTTGGCGATAAAACACTATATAGAAACTACTGTATATCACTAGTTCAGTGAATTCAATTGTGGCCGTCGTTCACTCACGGGCGAATTTAAAGAAGGTCGTCGTGCCAGACGACAAATCGATTGTTGTGCCAGAAAACATCGATCCTGTGTGCGAACTCATAAAGCAAGATCGTCATATGATATACCATGAGATTGAGGTATTCCTGGGTATTAGTATGACAAGCATACACAAGATTTTTTATGAACATTTAGCGCTGAAAAATATTTGTACGCGTTGGATTCCGCATAATTTGACAATCGCTCAAGAAAAGGCTTGTGTCGATTGGTATAAAGAAATGCTCAAAAAATAGAATCGTGGTGCGTCAAAAGCCGTATATAATATTTACACAGGTGACGAATCTTGTATCTATGCGTATGAGCCCGAAAGTAGACAGCAGTCGCTGTATAGGTCTTTTAAAATGAGCCAAATCCAACAAAAGTTGTTCGCGCAAGAATCGTAGAATGGTCAATTCTGAATGGTACACAACCATTTGTTTGCCAGAACTTTTTGTAGAAATAAGAAAAAACAACCAACGACGCAGGATCATTCTTCACCATGATAACGGGAGCTCAAACATCGGATCGAACAACTCAATATTTGACCGGTCAAAACATTGAATTGATGTATCATCTGCCGTACAGTCTCGATTTGACCCCCAATGATTTAATTTTGTTCCTTTCTGTGAAGAATAACCTACGTGGTCAACGATTTTCGACGCTAGAAGAAGCGGTTGATGCTATCAAAATGCATGTTTTGAATATACCTCAATCGGAATGGAAAAAGTGCTATGAAAACTAGTGAAAAAAGCCCTTTGAAGATATTCAAACATATACAAAAGCGTATCGATCTTCGCGGAGAATATATTGAAAAACGATAAAACCATTACCCATACCTTATTACTTACATGGATACCCTCCCTCCCTCACGCTTTCCTGTGTTCAGCCTTTCACCCTTCTTCTTTCAACAAAACCACAGGTCCTCGTATTCAGAAAATTTTCCATCCAATATTTTTCCGTACTGGCTTTAGTATTCTTCATATATTTCTTTTATAAATGTGCATATTGCTTGAGAGTTTGTGCACCTTAAATTGATTTCGCCACACGAACACACGATGTGGTGAAGAATTATATATATGTATATATATATATATATATATATATATATATATATATATATATATATATATATATATATATATATATATATATATATATACATATAATAATATATACAAATAATAATAATAATAATAATGACCGGCCAGCATGAGCTGAGATTCTACAGTAAGGATGAGCAGAATAATAATTAGAAAATGATCGCTATTAGAAAATGCACCTCCTCCATATTATAAGTACTCGCCTTCTCCTGTACTTGAATCATCCGATACCATTCTTTACTGGGACAGACCAATCACTACTGATCGAACGGTTGATTATAACAGGCCGGATATTGTTCTAATCAACAAAAAGGACAAGAGGGCTTTTATAATTGACATCGCAGTGCCACTATCTCACAACATTAGAAAAACTGAGATAGAAAAATCCATAAAGTATGAAAATCTGGCATACGACTTGAAGAACCAGTGGAAACTGAGTAAGGTAGATGTAGTGCCCTTCGTTATATCCGCCGAAGGCCTGATAAGTAAGAGATTTTCAAAGAACCTCGAGAGCCTCGGGATCTCGAGATCGATTGCCATAGTGGGACAGCGTGCCGTGCTCTTGCAGACGTGTCACATTGTTCGTAAGATATTATGCTAGGGTGAGAGGAGCTGAATTGCTTTTTCATCTTGGCATTGGAATACCGGCCAGCATGAGCTGAGATTCTACAGTAAGGATGAGCAGAACAATAATAATGATATTAAACGATCAGGAAAATACATATATTAAAAAAAATATGTATATATTTATATATATATATATATATATATATATATATATATATATATATATATATATATATATATATATATATATATATATATATATATATATATATATATATATATATATATATATATATATATATATATATATATATATATATATATATATATATATATATATATATATATATATATATATATATATATATATATATATATATATATATATATTTATTTCCTTTTTTTCTTTTTTGTAAACTTTTTTTCAGATATAATTATGTTATTTCATGATATTAAATTTATCGATTTTTAAGAATACACAAAATAACATCTGCTTCAGACAGCTGTTTAAAGGAGGCTATCTGTTAGCATAATTTGCAATTTAACACGTATGTTTAAGTCAGATGGAGTAAAGTAGGAAAAATATCACTGACAGCTTTCCATTTATGGTCGAGAACTTAAACTTTTGAGACTACCTTTGTACGTTGGCACAAAAGCATTTCTGAAGCATTATATCAAAATATATTGACAGTATTTGAACCAACCCACCGCAATTATTTTCGTTTTTTGCAAAGAATTCTCTTGATGAAATTTATATTTCAACCGCATAATATATCCATTTGATTCAGGCGACATACTAAATCATGGTTGTTCCGTAGTAATATTGACTTATTAGACTGGACGGTAAGAACTCCCGATTTTAATCCGATAGAAAATTTATGGTCAGTGCTTGTCTGAGTCGTTTATTTATATTGCGAACAGCTACGCTGAAGAATTTTTATATTGTATCATCGGATTTCAAAAAAAAACATAACGAATACCTTACACATAGAGAAGAAAATACAGAAAATACGAGGTGTATCCTTAAAGTAATGAGTCTGGTAGCATAGCATTCGATCTGGCAACATTGTTAGCTTCCCCTGCGGAGGTAGGTCAACATCTGACGCGTTTTCAGTGCGAGCTTGAACTCTCTGAAATCACTTGGCGGACCGTAGCATTTTTTTTTGTTAACCGGATTTTTCTGGTGTGGATTTTCAGGTTTTGTTTCAAACTTGGGCACGGTACGAGGGAAACTTTTGTGAAACTTTAACGGCCCTAGGGAAACAGTGTTTTGCCAAAGGCCTAGGTTTTCATATGGTTTAAGGTATTTTCAGAAGGCCGAGGCTCGATTGAAGATGAACCTCGCAGTAGAATACCTTCAATTATAAGAAGTAATGAAAATGTCCACTTCATCCGGGATCTTGTACATTGTCATGGTCGGTTGACGTTTAAAATGAGAGGGGTTGAATTTGACTCACAACCGATTCATCAAATGTTGGCCAATGAATTGACAATGAAGAAAATCTGCTCGAAAATGACTCCGAAAAACCTTTCTTAGGATCAAAAGGACAACAGGAAGTAAATATGTCTTTACTTTGTCTAACGGATTAAAAATTAGCCTAATTTTCCGAAAGGTGTCATTACTGGTTGTAGGTTTTTTAATACGATCAAAAAACGAAGCTCCAGTTACAGGAATCGCATACTCCAACTTCACTACGGCCAAAAAAAGGCAGAATGAGCAAATCAAGAATCAAAAGCGTGCAGATTTGCTTTGATTTTTATAGTCAGGGGATCGTCCATAAGGAATGTATGCTTCAAGATCCAACGGTAACTTAGCATTTTTACTGAAAAGTCCCTGAAAGACCATGTGAGACCAAATATCAAGAGCACCTGAGTGCTGCATCACGACAATGCGCTTAGCGGTACAATGATTTCAACCAAATCAAATTATACTTACTTATATCTATTATTACTTACTTATATCTATTACTATACTTATATCAAATCACCCTCCGAAAATTATAAATGGAAAGAAGACAAAAAAAAATTAAAATACCTTGTTTTAAATTCATATTCATACTGATGTATTATATTTATTGAAGTTAAGTAAATTATTTCTTGACTTTAATTTGCTATTTGACAGTTTCAGATCAAAATTATATTATATTCATTTGTAAGCAAAAATCAAAACATAATTCAATAAATTCATTGCCATTTCATTTTACGCAAAAACCACTATGCACTCTACCTTATTTGGTACTAGAAAGGGAAAATTAATTAAATTTAATTAGTTTTTCTTTTTCTATTATACAAATTCTTATATCACTTATATATACCCTTGTTATAATAAATAAATAAATCAATGCTAATTTTTACAAGTAACCTCATGACTGAACTTTCAGAAGACTTTCTGGGTCATCTGATACTAGAGAAACTCATTTCCGTAGCATCAAAACAAACTGACGAAGGATTGGCTAATTATGCCTTCTATGAGTGAGCTAATACGCAGTATGTTACACAAGCAAGGCGTCTGATAAGACCAAGAGTTATACAGTTTTCTTCAAACTTAAGAAATCCCACTAAGCATTACCTTTTTACCTGTTATTGTCATTCTTCATTTCTTCTATTGGAAACGGTGTGAAAAACTAAACTGCAAGAGATTTACTGCTAAACACCAAATTACATTTTTAAACATTATGACATGCGTTTCTCTACCAAGCTAAACTATGTTAGCACCATCAGGAGGTGAAAGATTCAATCTTCGGGTTCAGATCAGATTGAATAATTTCTTATGATGCTAACATGGTTAGCGAAACGCCCGTCGAGAAGTTTAAAAAAGTGATTTACTGTTTAATGGTAAATCTCTTCGAGTTTACTGTCATTCTTGCATCTTACCAAATACTATTTAAGTTAGTACTATCCAAGTCAAAATAAATAAAATACAGACTTGTTTAATAAGATAAAACAAACGTATGGCTTCAAATCGATTCGGCCTTCATTATTTTTAGTTCTTTGGTGCAAACGAAATTAGGAAGTGTAACAGAAAAATATGAAAGTTTGCTTATCTATTGACAGCATTTGGGCAGCATTGTTCGTTTTGTCTTCAATCAGTACACAGCGACAAGTACATAACACCCATTTAATTCCACCCGAAACCAAATATGACGTTCTTTGTTTGCAACATATTATTAACCAACTATAATATCTCCGAATGCTTTACAATAAACTCTCCTCCTCCTCAGTATTGAGATATTTTAAAGAATCATTGTTGGTGTGATTATGCAAAGCATGAATCGCTCCATTGCTGTTGACTATGGCTCACATGTCGCACTTGCAAAATCACTGATTTTCACTCTCGCTGATTTTTCAGGTTGTAAGTGAATATTACTTGAAAAATCAGTTGTAGAAGCGATGTCGTTCAAAAAACAAGATTTGAGGTACTGACATCTTTTCGCCTTTCAACTGAAAAAATGCTGTAAAAGCTCAGAACGTGATTTGTGCGGCTTGGGGAGATTATGCTATTTCGTATACTACTTGTGAGAAGTGGTTCCAGCAATTCTGTACTAATAATGTTTTACTTAAATGATCTTAATCTAATCTTGATCTTTTACTTTAATGATCTTATTGAGGCTCGAATATCATAGATGATTCGAATAGGTTTTGTAGTTGATAAAATGTAGTGAGCGGTTTCATTCATTTGAAGACCAAAGTTATTAAATAAATATAAGCGCTTTTCCAATCCAATTTCATATAAAGAAAAGAAAGTGAAAGTGAACCGAAAGAGTACATTCAGTACATTTATGTATATATTAAAAATATTCAAAAACAAGGACATTTTTTTTCAATATTCCACGAAATAATTGCTCATTTCCTCAGCTGACACACCCCCCTCCAGCGTCAGTAAACTTCTCCCAAGACCAATTTCTGATCTTAAGCCCTCATTGGTTTGGCTGTGTGAATGTAGGCGTTTGGGACGCGGATGAAGAAATGAGTTCGAACGTTCAGCTCGAGCCTGACGTCTTAAAGCCAAAAACTGATCTCGGTTGACGCTTGCTGTGCTGACGTTTGGGGGGCGGTTGAAGAAATGAACAATCATTACGTATAGCTCAAAAAATCCTTATTTTTGATCATTTATATTTGCTTGATTTTTATTCCTTCTGTTATAGTGTACTAAAATCAATGATCAGGTGATATATATAAATAGTTTTTTTTTGTTTCAGGTAAGATCAACTGTTATATATCTATTATTTTAGTGGTAAGTGTTTTTGAAGCTTTTTAAAAAAAGCAAAATGTGGTATATTTTTTATTTCGTTGATTTTTAACATCGACAAAAATAAGCGGCATTATTTTATAGAACACGCACACACTGTACGTTTTTAGTGTAGCAACGGTGGCGGTAATTTTCGAAGTAATTTTTCCTACATTAGAGCAATAGACAAACAGACCGTCGGACAATTACCCAAAGAGACCAAACAACATTCCGTGACTGTTGTCGGGCTTATTAACCTATTTGTTGCAGGACTATGATTTGAGGCTTCATGAATTGGGTACGTGGTGTAAGGAGAGCCAGTTTGTCCAATAAAATTATCGTTGTTCGCTGAGTAATAGTCATGAGATCATTATATTAGTGCAACAACTTTATAATTTGATAAGGTGGAATACGAAAAATGAGGTCGAGCGTATTTTTTGTACTATTCCTTATATTATATTAAATTATTCTGAATGTTGACAATATACAGTCATATATACAGTCACATATACAGTCAATATATAGTCATATACATACATATATAGTCATACTAGGGGGTAACAAAAGTATATGCGTTTTTTACTTTGTTTATAAATAAAGGATTATACTTAATCTGATTTCAGCTTGTAGATCCGACAAATAACCATTCATTCATTTTAGTTAAAGTGATTCCACTGCGAAATATTCAGTCGATAGTTTTTAACAAAAACTTTAAAATGAGTGAAATAAGTTGCGAAAATAAGGCTTCAAAGCGACTGACTGTTGCTCATGAGATGTGCGAAATAATGGGACGACGCTCTATATCAGTTCGCACCGCTCACCTTTGGTTCAAAAAGTTCCGGTAGGGAGACATGAGTTTTGAAAATAGGGGAAGATTAGGTCGTTCACGGTCGCTGATTCTTTTAAAAAAATGAATCTCGCGAAATATATGTCCGGTATCTATGAAATGGTTCGCAAAATTAGAATTTTGTTTCTTTAATAGGCATGCAGATTTGTGTTCTTTGAATCTGATCTGAAAATGTTGTCCCTTTTTTATCTTTTATGGGTTGTTGCTTTACTGAAATTGGAAAAATGTTTTGATACAATTAATGAAAAAATTTTAATGAATAAATGAAAAATTGTTATACTTATTAAAACTGCCTTTATGTTATAATAATATACGAACTAAAAAAAATATGCTTATATATTGAGTTTTCCACTCACCTCAAGGAACATCATAGGAGATCACTAAAACTAAAATTTGAGTTTTAATGATCTCCTGATGATACTAACTTGGTTAGCAAAACGCGTGTCGATAAATTTGGATGCGTTTTGGTATGAGTAGAACACTCAATATAAATCTTAATTATTAAATAACATTCGATTGATATCGAATGATATCTTTTTATTTGTAGAATTCCGAATATTTATTTGCGAGCTGGCAGTGGTGAGGGCAGTGGTTTTGAAAGAATTCAAAATTTTGTAAGTCGTTTTACTGAATCTTAAGTTAATACTTGGAAGTAGTTAGTACTCCGAAGAGAGATCAGGCTTACGTTCTGTTTTTCAACAAACACCCTTCAGTCACGCCAGTTCGATGCTATGTAAGGCCAGATACCTTCCAGATAGGTCTTGGTCGTTTGTTGGCCATTTGACAGTCAGTAAGCTTCTCGAGAGACTTAAGGCTAAGTACGACACTGACGGTTGATAGCCCGAGTAGTGGTGACCAGGGTTAATCGGTAGCTGGGACTATGGTTCGGAATCCACCTTAAGCAGTAGATTCAGTCGATAAAAACCTAGTGCGTTGACGCGTCTCTAACTTAAAGAAATTATCTAAATATTGTGGGTTTTTTTGTTATTTTTCTTATTTGCACTGTCTTATTAATCAAGTCTAATCTCCCCGAATGTTTTACAAACGCACTTTTTATCATCATAATAACTAAGTTAGAATGGCCAGCAAATTTTCTTGACATGAATGTCGTTGAACATGCTTGGGACATTATGAAAACACTCACCAAGAAATGAAACAATCCTCCTCTTATCCTTTGAGAACCAAAAGATGCTGCTTGTGAAGAATGGGGACCGAGCTCAAATTGATCATTTAATCGACAGCATGCCAAATCGCCTAGAAACATGCATACAGACCCGTGGACGAAATATTGTTTATTGGTTTTATTGGAAGTTGTTCTTTTTATTTTTAAATTATTTTTGATATATTGTAATTTTTTACTCTAAAATAATAAATCAATTTTTGGTACATTGGTCATTTGGTGTCAAGTTTTATTTAATACCAGTAAGAGTTGTAATAAAATGATTACG
Source organism: Cosmopolites sordidus (assembly GCA_031761425.1). NCBI lineage: Eukaryota > Metazoa > Arthropoda > Insecta > Coleoptera > Curculionidae > Cosmopolites > Cosmopolites sordidus. The sequence continues at coordinate 609,135 of JARFXV010000251.1, read as the reverse complement.
TAAACAAGTAAAAGAAAAACTTATAAATATTAATAAAAAACTGAAATGTGAATATTTCTACCTTTTCGACATGGTGGTTACATCTCTTGAGACATGGTTCGTCAAACAGTGAGGTTGTATGAGAGTATTCACACATATTTGGGAATACCTGAGTTGTAAGTTTCAAAAGTAGGTTGTATCTGCTTACAGACAGCTGGTAACGGTTCTAAAAAGCGATATTGCGCCACCAAACTAAAAAACGAAGTCATCAATAATATACCAAAAATAGAAAACAGTATTGAATCTTTTCCGAATGACTGAAGTTGAATATTTCATTGTTTCTAAATAGTCCTTTTTGATTTTAATAACGAAACTCTATATTGAATATAATATCACTCCAATAATCACTACAATTGATTTTAAAGTCAAAACTTCACTCACATATGGTGCCATTGTATTTGTTGTGATATTTCACAGTAATATTTTTTTGAACTGTTCTCAAAGTCAACTGGACAAGACTGAAATTGTATGGAAAATATGTGTTATATCATCAAGACAAAATAAGACAAATAGTGAAGTCAAAGTGGCAAACGATCCATGGGCTGTTTTGAACCTTGGACCGTAGGAATTAACGTGACAGTGTGGCTTAGCGACCACAGCAATATCGCTATAAAATACACTCAATAAAATCAATATTTTAATTTCATGTCATTAATTTCAAATTACCTTCCTTAAATATACTTGAATGTTTTTATCAAAAATTTTAGAGGTAAATAAAATAAACTAATTCATGATACTGACATTGAGTTCAAATATCTAATACATTAAAAAAGTTTTCATGGAATTGCACAGCGGTTTTCTTTTATTTTCTGAAATCAAAATTAAAGGAAAATCTTTTTAATGTTCTGTTTTGAAATCGACGATAAGCAAACCTTTTTATATAATAGATTTGTCAGCTCTCAGCAGTTGTTTTTGATCTTACCAATGTTCAAATTTTAATCATCTTTTAGCGTACGTTTCACCAAAGAAAGTAATCGAATGGTCATGTGGTTCATCATATATACACTCTCCGACAAAAAGATAGAAGCACTGACAGTTTTAAGTTTATATTTCTTTGGATAGAACTTCCTCAATTTTGCTTTAAGTAGAGTTCAACTCTTCTATTGGAACCTTCGGTGTGAAACACTAAACTCAAAGAGATTTACCACTAAACACCAAATCACTGTTTTAAAGTTCTCGACGCACGTTTCGCTAAACATGTTAGCATCATCAGGAGATTATTTAATCTGGAGAAGATTAAATCATATCCTGATGATGCTAACAAGTTTAGCGAAACGTGCGTCGAGAACTTTAAAAAAAGTGATTCGGTATTTGGTGGTAAATTTCTTTGAGTTTAAGTAGAGTTATTTAACATTAATTATTCATTACACTAGTTGATTAGCGACAACGTTCAAGACGTGTTACGCTGAGCAAACACGTGAACGCAACACGTCCTGAACTATGTATGATGGAGCGCGCAGTTAGAGCCAATTTTGAAGCAATTCTCAAAATTAATTACTTTTCTTGCCTTGTAATTGCTTGTGGTTGTCTAAAACTCTTCCTTTAGTCATAGTTTTTACCTGCATTGAATAAATAGTCGACTACTGAGGCACTGAAATCCTGACAATTTCATGATTGAAAAATATCTGCTTTCAATGCAGGAACTCTTCCTTTTCTTGCTCTACAAGTTTCACATCACGGCTCATAGTTGAAATAACACTCAAAAACACTAATAAACACTTTGAAAACTAGTTTATTGGTGTAAATTGTCTACAATCGCGCACTGAAATATAGTGAATTTAAATATTTGTATATCTTTTTGTCGTAAATGGAATTAATTGAAACATATTTACTTTACATGGATTAAAACTTAGCGCACATGCCACTTAACGCTAAGCATGACAATAATAGCAAATATTTGTAATTTTAAGGTTTGTAACATATAATAAATAATACATAATAATGTACTGCCTTCATCTTTTTGTCGGAGAGTGTCTGTCTATTTTGATTTTGCGAAATATATAGTGAAGGATGATTAAAATCAGTTTTTTACAATTTACTCAATGTATATTTGATAGGCCTATTTTTTTCGTTTTGACAATTAAGCAAATAAATAGTAACCATACTCGAAAATAAAATTTGAAATATTTGAAAATATTTGAAATATTTTTCGTCTCGGAAATATTTTTCGGCCATTACTTGATGTGCATGCTCGATTAAATCAGTATGTATGAAATGTTAAAACTGGCGATTCTATTTTGGATATAAAACAACCAACTCACGTTCGTCCTAGCCGTTTACAAGAAAACATTGATGCAATTCGTGAGAGTGTTGCAGAAGACCCAAACATTAATATCACGACGTTACAGCAATTTAATATTACTAAGACCACTGTGTGGATTATTTTAAGTAAAGATTTAGCCTGAAAACTATATAGTGTTAAATTAAAGTTCCCTGACCTTGGCCAACATCGTAGTTTTGTGAAATGCGTTAACGAAAAATCAACTGAATTTTCAAGGAGCATTTTCGTTTAAACGGATGCTTAGACAAATAAACTTCCTATATCATGGAGTAAAAAAATCTAAAGCTGGGTCCACACCAATAAAAATTTGCATGTGTGTTGAATTAACTGTATGGTGAAAATATTTATGGCGCAAAATTACCACACACAGTCAATAGATATTTGTGTTGTACGCGCTGTACACCCCGCTCGGTCTGTATGGTATGTGCAATGGTATGTTGGTCAGTTGTTTGATTAAATTATTTCAATAAGCGTCAATCTGTGTTTATACTTATTTTCTGTAGTTTATACTTTTCTGTTTTGGTACAAAAGCTTCATCCAATAACGTATTTTCTTGCGATTTGTTTTCCCTTTTTCTTAATTAAATTAATTATTATTATGAATGCAGCATACTTCTTCAACATAATAATATGCTGGGACATACTTTGACTATAATCACTTACTCAATAAATATTAAATTATTAAATAATACTTTTCAATATGGCCACGTCACTTTTTAAAACTAAAAATATTAATTTCACTTTAACAACAGATCACAAATCCTGCCACGCCGCAACTTACGTCTTTGTTATTATATTACATGATGGATTTATAAATTCAACGTGTTACTGCTAAGAAAGAATAATAATTAAAAAAAAGCATTATTGAATATTGTAACCAAATAATGACTATTTGTTAATCAGTAAAACGCCAAGCATGTTTTTATGTTTTTATTCGAGGTCTGGAATGACTTATAGATTTTGCAACTTTCTTACGACGACCACTGTTAGGTCATAATGGACCACATGAAATTTTTCACCACAATGACATTTATTCACTTTTTCTAGACTCTGAAGGAAGCCTCGCAAAAAGAATGGGTTGTCCAAGGCCTACAATAATGTCCACCGGATGAATATCCAAACAATTCCACGTCACATCACATAAGCTCCCTCCACCGCAATTCAATTTTTAATAGAACTAACGAGTATTTTTTAATGACTACCTTTACAGGATCTGCCATCATCTCCTGATAATGATGAAACGCACGTCGAGAAATAAAATAAAGTGATTTGGTGTGTAGTTGTAACTTTCTTCGATTTTAGTATTTCACTACGAAGGTCCAATAGAAGAATTGGGTTCTGCCTTTGTTTAAAAGTAGTCGTGATTACGTAAATACTAATTCCCGGTGGTATTCTGATCATTTCGAACCAATTTCTTTTGGTCAATATCTTTGGCGTATTAAAAAGAACTACTGGTCTTCACATAATTTTCATTAATGGCTACCATAACGAACTTTGGTGCCTTAGCAATTGATTGTACCGAGAGTGGCATGTTTTCAACACAATCTCTACAAGAAGTAATAAATAACGGTCCGCTGTTCGGTTAATACTCTAAATGTAACACTTTAATACACTTTTTAAGCTAATTGCGTCATCGATTAAATTGAATTCTTCTATTGGAACCTTTAATGTGAAACACTAAACTTTACCACTAAACACCAAATTATTTGTTTCATTTTTCAACGCACGTTTCGTTAACCATGTTAACAACATCAGAAAACAATTCAATGTAATTTTAAACCTAAACTATGTTTTATTTATATAACAACCGTGCCCAATGCGTGTAAAAATCATGAATCCTGAAGTTAAAAAAATAGAAATACATTAATAAAATAAAAAGTTGGAATGGAATATATCCCTTATTTATAGTATTCCTCGGTACATAGTTTTCTTACATTTTGCTATTTGAATTCGTTCGTATTCATCAAAGCCCTATTATACACACTTTTAACAAAGCCTTAAATTACTAATATTTACATTATCCTCATACTCGAGTGCATGGTGGGCATCACAAGATTTTTTCCCTATATCTAATGTGAACAATATTGAGTTTTTACATCTTCTTTATATGGATGTTTTATTTTATTCAACACATCTTCGTTCACAATCTGAACAAATAATTTCATAAATCACCGATTTTTTTATGTTGGTATACAGAGCTTCTTTTGTTTTATTTTTTATATGGTTTGTAAACTACCTTAATGTCCATTTTGTTCAAAAATTTCTAGTCTAGTCCTCGTATCAATGGGCCATCCAACGGCATTCTCATAAATTTCTCATATTATATATATATATATATATATATATATATATATATATATATATATATATATATATATATATATATATATATATATATATATATATATTATATATATATATATTATATATATATATATATATATATATATATATATATATATATATATATATATATATATACATACATACATATTACTCCCATACAAATACATGAATTTTAAGAACATTTTAGGTACGTATTTCTTAACGTGAATTTGGTTGTATTAAGTGGTTCAGTGAACCTGGACGTTAATCACCTTCTTTACTTAGTTCTCATTCGATGTATTCTTGGTTTTTACATTTGTTGATTAATCTAATTCATTTTCCATTGTTTATTTTTTTTCTATATTGTGAGGTTCTATAAGTTACTTCTGTTCCTATCTGTATATAGCTACTTTTCATTCCGTTGTTTACATCTTATTTTTCCGCGTCTACATCTTAATTACTACTGTAACGTACCTAACATACTACCTCTTAAGCAAAAGTTCGGTTTCTTTTTAAAGAATTTATATGTATATTGTTTGTCGTCAATATTTTCATTTCAGTCTTGTGATCTAAAAGTATATGCTAAATATGTGTATACTAAATATTGAGTTTTGAAAAAGTTTTAGTAAATATGTTTATGAATTAGATATGAAATTTTGAATATTTCTATGTAGATTTTAAAAATCCAATACTATTTAGGGTATTTGTATGCATTTATACAGTCGAATAAACAACAGCATAGACAATAACAAAAGACTGCTAGCTTTCGACAATTTGATTGATTGACAATTCTCCATTCTGTTCTATTTTCCGTTTTTTCCTTCCAGTTTTTAATTTTCATTCTCTACAGAGCTGTGTACATTCAAATACTCTCCAGGGCATTCTGCCTGATTGCATCTTTTGAGCATACCTCAACTATCTCATCATTTAAGCTGTAACTGTTCTCAAAATTTTCAATTGAGCTGCCTCAGTTCTCGGTTTGTTCTTTTCCATTTATTTCTAACCTTATTGCCTTCAAAAATCCTTCTTAAAATTTTTCGCTTCCAGACCCCCAACAGTTTTTTGTCTGATGCTCCCATGTCCACTCTGCACTCGCAAACGTTACTATCTGTCTCGATTTTTATATATTTTCAACTTTAAACCTCTACGTAATGATTTGCTTCTCAGTAACCAATCAACGAAATGGGTACTCCCAGTTACTGCCATCAACCTTTCATATATTTTTATTTTAATGTTGGGCTTTCTACTAATTTAGGTATCCAGATATACAGATTTTTTTTCCTCCTTGAACTTATGCGTTTGTCCAGTATCCTTTGTAATCATCAAGTTTCGACCTGCCCTATATTTCTCAATTGTCCATGACGTATACTTTGTTTGTTGAAATGCAGTACGCAGGTCTCGTCTCTCTTCGAAAGGGCCCCCCATCGAAGTACTAATCACAGCAAGCGACACTGCATTTCTTCCAGTCACATATAGCTGTTATTAGTACCCTAAAGCATATGTTTCCTAAGGCAATTGATCAGCTGTGGTTCGTCAATTATTCTTATATTGTCAAATTCACTGATGTAGCATACCAGATATACCAATACTGCAAACTATTAGAAAAAACCACTTGTTTGATAAGATATCCCGACTCGGTTAATAGACTTAATAGATTCTATTAATCATATTAAGATCAAATTATAGTTTTTAATAACAAATCAGGCACGTGTCAGCAAGCAAATTAAACATCTGTTAGTAATAGTGATATAGCTATCAATCTATAGGAGCAACAGACATTTAGACATAATTATACAAGCTATGTAAATAAGTTTGTTTCGATGCTCTTTAATTTAAGTCATATTTCATAGATAAAATAGGACGTTTGTAATCATCAAGAGAAACAGTGCGAACCCTATATATCAAAAATATATACTCAGTGTTAAAATGTTAGATATGCCATTGAACTTTCAATATATTAACTTTTATTATAATTTTTTAGTTTATTTCAAATAGAAAGTAATATATAATTTCATTTCATTTATTTCAAATAGAATATATATATTTCTATTAAACTTTTTTTAAATATATTATTTCATGATATTGAATTTATCGGTTTTTAAAAATACACAAAAAACATCTGCTTTGCTTCAGACAGCTGTTTAAAAGGAAGCTAAGAAGATGAGATTTCTGGCATTGTTTATTTTTAACAACAGTTTCAATGTCTGGTCTTATCTTGGACGTAGCAATACGAAGACTATTCTCGAGCTGCGAGTCCATTATTCTGGTCCTATTTTTTGTTTTATGGTTTTATGTTTTTTTATTCTAACATCTAACGGTCTAGATGTCTCAACTATATAAAATTTCCCACATTCGCAGAGCATTTTATAAACCCCATTTTTGGTATTTATTTATATATATAACAGATATTTTTGATATTTTTTCAGTTTTAGATCGTAGTGAAAAACCCAAAAAAAGAAAAAATATATGGAGACGCAACAATCATTCAGACAAAAATTATTGCGTAGTTTTTGATGCTGGCCGTGAAAAAAGGAAAGGCGAGCCGGGCCGCGGGTTTAAGACCCCTCCTTTGGTGGTTTTATCTCAATTTATCAGTTTAATTCAGTTATTCAACAGTTTAATCTTCTTGATTTATATAGAAAAAGTCATAAGATTTGTGTTTCATTATGAGAAAAAAATCAATGTTTTTCGGAAGTACAAAGAAGAATATTTTTTTCATTACACGTAGACAGGATGAGTTCAGGAATATAAGACATTCATGTAAGACTGCAGGAGCAATTGCTAAGGAAGTTAAGGTGTAAACAAGAGTTATGAATGTCCAAAGGTTAATAAACAAATCTGAAGATATTACAAGAAAAAAATTAAAAAGGAAACCAGCATCCAGCATTAGTTACAAGTTAACCCGAAGGGCTTTCTCTGAAAAGGTCATGTCATGGTCAGAGTTGTGGAAGGAAATTATTTTTTCTGACAGCAAAAAAATAAATTTGGAAGGGCCTGATGGTTTTTCTTTTATTTGCATAGTCTCAGGAAGGAAGAAAATAATTATCACGTCGGTAAATGAGAGAAAGAAGTGTCATGGTTTGGGTGAGTATTGGCTACCAAAAAAGGTGACTTAGTATAATTGCTAAAGGCTTAAAAAAATTATATGTGCCCCAAGAACAACCAGAAAAGAGAAGCCGTCTAAGAAAAATGGTTTAAAAAATGGATAATCGTATTGTACGCGAGAAGAATGACCCTTTTGTTACCTCTGTTGTCTCTCTCTTGCTGTCTCTCCAGATTTAAATATAATTGAAAATGACTGAGAGATGCTTCCAAGACGAGTTTATAGTGAATAATTTTTTTTTAAATGAAAGATTTGAAAAGTGCTATTCAGGTTTCATGGGAAGAAATTCCACAATAACCAATAAAACAGTTGTGTGATTCATTACGTTCATTACGTATTCATTACATTAAGATTTTTTGGTTTAATAAAAAACGATGGAAAAACAACAACATATTAAAATACTGTTTGTTTCTGTTTTCCAAGAAGAAAACAGAGAAAAAGGAAGACAGAGGAAAGTTAAGAAGATTAACTTTTCTCTTTTCTATAAAACTGAGGATATGTTTAACATTTTGACGCATCTAAACTTCATTTTCTTGAGAAACATTTTCAGTTCAGCTTAAAATGGGTAAAAATTCATTTCATTTTAGTTTTCATATTAATATGTTATTTTAAAAACTCTTAAAAATTAACTAGAACAGGATTAATTGAAAATGTATTCATCCTACTGAATCCCATTTTATGCATCTAGCAGTTCTTCAATGTCAACGTTAATAAACAATCCAACACCGTCCTACTGTTTCTTAGCTCGACGGAGGCGCAAGTTGCATTCAGGACCCGCGAGGCGTCCTACTCAAGTAGACGAATCCGTCGTTGCCGCTCTGCCTTCGTCGCTATGGTGCCGCTTCCATACGACTGTGGCCGCCAGTAGGCCGCGCATATGCAGACCTGACCTACCCGACAGTCGGTTCAGTGCTCATAGCCGAGGCGGTCTGCCCCGTAGCCCTAAAACGGGGTCCAAAAAAAAAAAGGGCCCTCTCTCTCTCTCGTCGTCGCAAAGTAGGCCTTGCATGCATATATTTCGCGGACGCCGTCGCCGTCGTCGTATTACGTTTCCGGTTTTTTCAAATTTATTTACGATGCGTCTGACCGTCATCGTTTTGGTTTTTTTCTTTAGTTGCACTTATCGATTCGCGACATTAGACACTTCTTATTTACTTCAATTGTTTCTGTCGTCGCGTAGGGCTGCTTGCTCTATTTAAATCGTCGCAGTCGAATTTTAGTTTTTTGTTGTTATTTTTGCGAGCTTTCTGTGATGTTTTGGTTGTTAATTCCACTGGAATGAAATATGTGCGTAAGGATCCATATCTCGGTTAGTTATCTCATGTTTCTTTTATTAGCAGAGCCTGCATTCGTAAGATATTGTCCGTATTTTTTTTTCTTTTGTTAGTGATGCAACAAAGGTACATTTCAATAGCTTATACGTTGACATTATAATTTCGAATGTTATTGCGCTTTAAAATTGAATTCAACAGATTGGTTTAACATAAACATTTGCTATTTTGGTGCCTTAATCATTCATTTATTTTAAATATGCAGTACTTTAATACATTGTTACTTATGAACTGCTCTATAATAACTAAGATGATTATTAGAGCCAGAAACGTGCAAAGACATTCGGATTTTCTACATAATTAAAGCAAATTTTTATTGATGATTAAAAATCATATTAAATTTAACTGATGTAGCCGATACTTGATGGAAATTAATTTTAAATAAATAAGCAAATATTAATATCTAAAAATTTCCACTATATTTAAAATTGTATGCATAACAATTGTTTCGACACAGTTTTTCAAATTCAAACTATGCTACAGCTCCGTCAATCAAAGTATCAAATAAGTTCATTACAATATATGAATTTTAAACCAAAATATGCCATTCTAAACGCCTATGAACTTATTAATAAAATAAAATATTAATTTACCCAAAAAATCCAAACTAATTTCTTTCGATGTACAAAATGTATTCCTCAGTATACCACCAAACGAAGTAATAGAATTAGTTGACAAATTACTTCTCAAAAATAAAACTAATTTAGTAAAGAAAAAGAGAAATTTTAGAACTGCTGTCAATTACGTTGGATCAGAATTATCTGGAATTTGATAATTCATTTTATGTTTCTAATGACGGTTTGATAATGGGGAACGCTTTAAGTTCTTTACTGGCTTTTACTTTTAAGTTAACTTAACTTAACTTTTAAGTTTCTTACTCTAAATTTTTATGGACAACTTAGAAAATAAGATAAATCAACATCAGTTGTTTAACTCATCACTTTATTGGTACAGATATGTTGATGGCATTCTAATTTGTTTTACAGGTTCTGATAGACAATATATATATAATATATATATGATAAATCAATTCTTAACTCTTTAACTAAATTCTTTACATAAGAACATTAAATTCACAGTTGAAGAAGAGCAACATAATAGTATTAACTTTTTAGACTTAACTATTATTAGAAAAAGACAATAAACATGATTTTGCAATTTTTCATCATCAACATCATATACAGATTTAGTTATACACAATAAATGTTGTCATCCTTATTCACAGAAGATAAGTATAATAAAGAATTGAATGTCATCAAACAGATCGCAGTCAATAACGGATACGACCCAAAGATTATAAATTAAATAATTAATAAAAAAAGTTATAATAAAAGCACTAATTTAATATATTCGGTCAATAATATCAAAAAATGCAGCGTTCAAAATAATTATATATACGGGAAAAGTTACCAAAGTAGTGTCGAGACATTTATCCAAAACATACAATATAAATATTGCTTTTAAAACAAACAATAGTCTAGGAAGCCTCATTAAAAACAATAAAAGTTAAACAAATAAACTGTATAAATCAGAAGTTTATTTAATTGAGTGCGGGTCGTGTCCAAAAGTATATGTTGGACAAACAAGATCTTTCTCTACTAGGCTCAACGAACATAAAAAAGTTACACTAAACAACAAAATAATTCTCTTTATGCTAACCACTTAATGTTAGAAAAGCATACAATGACAATTTTATAATGTTACATAATGCGAATAAATACAAAAAATTAAATCTTTTAGAGTCTAGAAATGAATAATAGAAAAAATTTATTATTTTATTATTAGGTTGATGGACATTTTAGGTTGTTATTACCTTTCTCACTGTTAGTTTAGCATAGTTTGTATTTCAAAAAGGCACTGTGCATCGAAACAATTGTTATACAATTTAAAATTTTTAGATATTAATCTTTGTCAACTTATTTAAAAATCATATTAATTATTAGAAATATACTACAAACCAACATTTTAAGACCACCTATAAAACTTTCCAAAATTTGATTTAATTACTAAATTATTTGGTAATATTTAGTATATATTCCAGTTAATATATTGTATTTATATCTACAAAAATACCTTTACTATTATTTAGCAAAGACAAAAGGGAAAATAATAAATACAACCAAATTTTCTTATTCACTGTACTTATTGTTAGATTGTGTCAATTAACTCCGTTTTTAAAAATATCCTTTTTGTTTTGCTTAAAGTATTGTTCAAAAGCAGTTTCTGGCGTTTTATACCATATTATTATTATGAAAAAAAATATATATTTGTTTAAATATATATATATATATATATATATATATATATATATATATATATATATATATATATATATACATATATATATATATATATAATATGCACTAATACATTTTAAACTTTGTAGAATAGGCAAAGGAATATTAATAATAATTAGTGAATTCTGGATACAGAATGTAATAAATAATTGTAGAAATTATATCAAAAAAGATTGCTATGTTATAATGTTATTACCATGTTATATATAAACTCACTGACCTAGGTTAAAATTTTGCTATAAAATCTAAACAAATTTCTTGAAAAACAGATTTTCTTAATGATAAATTATTTTAGCTGACATGCATCTACAAATAACGGATAATTTTGTATCATTTATCAATTTTTTAACGAAATATTTGTGAAACTTTCCATAATCTGTTATTATGAACCTCTTGACCTAGCATTATCCAATTAGAAGAATAAGAGTATACAGTGGTGGCCAGAGAAATAGAGCCGTTTCAATAAAAGACACTCTTTGACAAATAAAGTTGTAACAGCATAGGTAATTAGAAAAATAACTGTATAATATAATTGTATAACAAAAAAGAGAAAACATAATATCAAACTTATTTTTAAAAAAATACTCTAAACATAATATTTAACAAAAATTTATAAAAAAGAACAGAAAAAATGGCCATAAAATTTATAAAGCAGTAAATATTGTTTCTTCACGTTTTGCTGTTAATTTATCGACACGTTTTTTTGTGTCGATACGACACAATGGGTCGTAGAGTCCATTGTACATCTGCTGAAAGAGTGCAGATTTTAACACTGCGAAAAGAAGCAAAGTCACTAAAGGAAATTACAAGCATCATCGGTCATTCAAAAAAAAAATGATGGAAAATGCCCTAAGAAAACAACCAGTCCACGAAAACCGTAAAGCTAAAAGAAAAACGACACCTCATACTGACATGCAGATTGTAGGAGTTTTAAAAAAACGATCCATTTAAGTCGTTTACCGAAAAGTGAACTGGGGTAAGAAATAAGTTCAGGAACAATTAGAAGAACGCTTCAGACAAGTAACTTACACGATAGAGCAGCCAGAAAAGTCCCTTTGTTGTTCGCCAAGAATGTAAAACAACGTTTAAAGTTTACCCAAGATAACTTAAATTCGTATGGTGAACAGCGAATGAAGAAATGGTGCAATATTTTATGGAACAGTGAAACAAAATAAATTTAATAGGGTCTGTTGGTAGGCGATATGTTAGAAGACCACCTAACCAAGAATTATTACCACACATACCATTAAAACTGTAAAACATGGGGAAGGTAATATAAAACTTTTTCATGGTATGGTATAGGACTAATTTACTGGATTAAAAAAAACATGGACCAAAATGAGTACATCCACATTCTTCAGAGTGTCATGCTACCTTTTGTAGAAGAAAATATGCCGCCGGTATGGAAATATCAACAGGATAATGATCCGAAACATACTGCTAAGAAAACGAAACAATTTCTTCTTAGTGACATTAAAGTAGATTTACTACCGTGGCCTTCCCAATCGCCGGACCTCAATCCCATTGAGAACTTGTGTATTTACCTTAAGAATGGCCTGGGTAGACATAAAACGACAAAAAAACTTGAACTTTGGGAGGCGATTAAAAAAGAATGGGGAGTTAAAGCATTAGAATTGTGTCATACACTTGTAAACACTATCCCAAAAGATACTCCGAAATAATAAAACACAAAGGTCGTAAAACTAAGTATTAAATGTTTATGTGTTATTTAGTACTTTTATTAATTATTAAATAGTATGTATTGTGCTTGTTTCTTGGTTGGCTCGATTTTTATGACCACATTTTCATGTTCTTTTTCTTTAATTTTTGTTAAATATTATGTTTACAGTATTTTTGAAAACTAAGTTTGATATCATGTTTTCCCTTTTTAACACGCTTTTATTACCTTCACCTGTGTCTATCTATGTAACGGAATCTTGTGAACTCTCTAATCTATGTGAACGTCCTTTTCATCCACTTCAAAACGTCAGATTAAATTGAAAATTTGCACAGTTATCAAGGACCGATGACAATATAATAATTTAATAAGTTCGTTCCATTATCCTGAACAGGATTATCAGGATCAAGGATTTGTTTTCGGAGAGGGAGTCTGAGACACGGTTACAACGCCCAAGAAATGCAATAGGCCCGCCAATTACCCACTCCCGCCACGGGTAGGTAGGTTAAAAAACTAAAAAAAAACTTTTATAGCAGATCGCTATAAATAGCAACTAAAAAATTAAAAATAAATTATAGTTCTAAAAAACACGCTTTAATGGTAAACCGACCTAAAAAGTAAAAAAATAATGTTTAGTATAAGAATAAAGTGATGAACGAGAAAATTAATGTGTCTGTGTAAAAAAGCGTCGGGTGCTTTGTACCATATTTTCATACTAACTCTACTTATAGAAACGGTACAGATGGAATATTTATAACAATTGACATCGAGCACCCCACGTTTTTTTCACAATGACACATTAATTTTCTTGTTCATCACTTTATTCTTATACTAAAAATTATTTTTTACTTTTTAGTTCGGTTTACCATTAAAGCATGATTTTTATTTTTTTTTAACTATAATTTATTTGTTATATATTTATATTATACAGTTATTGTACTTATTACGCATGCTATTACAACTTTATTTGGCAAACAGTGTCTTTTATTGTAACGGCTCTATTTCTCTGACCAGCATAAAATGGAAGAAAAGTATGTGTTTAGACCAATTTTAGGTTAATTAAATATCAATGAATGAATCTACACTGGATAATAACTACATGAAATCATTCTTTTTTTGCATAGTCGAACAAAATATTAAAGGACCATTAATAATATCTGAATATATAACTAAGTAAATCTATACTATAAGTCAGATGTTTAAAATAAGGTAGAATGATAACTGCAAATGATATTCCGGTAATTTTTATATTTATTTTGAAAAACAAACAATGGCATTATGTTTTGAAGATAATGTCGTTCAAATCTCCCCCCGACTTCCTCTGGTGGAATGCATTCCGGAGATCCAATTTCTAATTACTCTTTTACATATCATGTGGTATATTTTCAATTAAGGTCAAGAATTCTTTGGGATTTAGATTGGGATCAAAAATTTGGATTTGCGACCAAAGATTTAACATAACCCCACAAAAAATAATCCAAGGGCGTGAGATCGCATGCTCTTGGTGTCCAGTGACATTACCATTTAACGAAATAAGACATCCAAGAAACTTGCCTTTCACAATTAATCTGTCTGGCGAAATATATGATAAATCGCACCGTCTAATTGAGAGAAAACATTGTTTATATCCACATTTATGTGTGTTTTAAAACATCGTAAATATTTAAATAATAGAATAATTCTAGCGTTTATAATCAGAAAAGAAAATTGTTATGAAACGAGATGGTTTGTTATTATCAATGTCAGTTCACTAACAGGCTGACAGGAACCTTGGAAAAAGTATTCAACTTGATAAAAACAAATATTTCCATGTCCCAGTCAGAAGGAATTTTCTTAATATAATAGGAATAATTATTTACATTTTTTAGAAATTTTATTAAATTAGCAATAATTGATACGTGTAAATGTAAGTGGATTATATATGTCAAAAATGTTTAATGCTTTATTATGTTGACTTTATTATATAACGGGTGGGGCAGGAGTCGCGGTACCATTTTAATTATTTATATCTTTTAAAGGAAACAAGATAGGTTTTTTGTTATAATGTGTATATTTCGTCGTTAGATTTTTAATTAATTAATTTTTGAAAATTAGGTCACCCAAATGTGAACCATTAGTAGCAATGCAACATTATGCCCTTTTTAACACATTTTCCATAACTTTTGTCAACATATCTGGTGTTAATGCAGCGTTTTCAGGACGGATGTTGTCTTTGGCTTGCTGTATGGTTTAGGTTAGGTTAGTTTCTTATGTAAACGTTTTCCTCCATAAAAATAATTTATTAGCTCATTATAAATTTTGCATGAGAATTGTCATGTTCTTGTTGGCTTTACAGTAATCTAATCCCTTAATATTCTCTGTAGGCAACAGGTCTTGAACAATTAAAATTTTATAGGAAAATATGCAAATTATTTCTCAAAATTCCAAGTATATAGCGTGGAGTAGTGCACCACGTCATCAAGTGGACGTTTTTGGAGATTTCTCACTTTGCTCCCCACGCCCAATATTTTTTTTGTAACAGGTCGCTTTGTTCTTGGGCATCTGATGCTTGGCATATGCCCAACTGTTCTGAATTCTTGAAATTGTTTGAATAAACGATACATTATCGTTTTATCGTTAACGATTTTCGATTTTTTCGAGTTCAAATTCACACTTCATAATTTTGTTTTCTTAAATATTAATTGCAACAATTTCGCAATTTATCTATAATAAAAATTACACATCTCCTTTACACAAGAGCAAAACCCAAATAGTCACAAATATTAGGAAAAAAAAATGGTGACAAAACAAAATGGTAGCGTGATCCGTACCCCACCCGATATACCTAATATAAAGAAATCTTATCAATCAAATATAAACCTATAATTAATAATGTAAACGAACAAGAATATGTCTATGAAAATTAATAATCAAGGTAAAGCACATGACTCAATAATAAATCGAAATTCTTTATTGAAATCTTTATTGAAAATCTTTTGAATCAGTTTTTCTTGGCAATTCCAAGACGTGATAATTAAACATTATTGTTGTATTATTATTGTCACTTTAAACAATTGAAGTATCTAATACAACCTTATTAAATATAATTTATATATTTTTTTCAAGGGAATCTATCTTGAAACATTTTCTTTTAAAAACAGCCTGGTTACACTAGCAGTTATAATACGTTTGATTTTATTCTTTTACATACAGACAAAGTTAATATACTAGAAAAAAGTTGTCGCGATACTGGCGAAGCAAATTATTGTCTCCAAAATAATGATGAATAGCTTCAATGCGTTTATCCTGCATACCACTTATTCACAGTAATGATAATTTTGTCATCAAAACTTAAGGTGAATTTAAGAAATAAAAATGAATTCCTGACTTTGAGACTTGAGGAACGGGAAGAGCTCTAAAGTTTTAAAACTAGCTTTACAAATGATACTTATTAAAGCGCATTTTGTTTGAGCTGGGGCTTTATACTAATGAAATATAACGCGTGGATCATTTCCTTCCTTTAATTACTTTTACCAACATTCAGCAGATCCCCGTAATATTTGCTGGTGATAAACAATATACCACGTGGTATACAGTAAACTACATTATAATATTGCCAACAGAAAAAGGGATTTTATAAATTACTTATTTAATTAATTAATGGTTATAATAATCGAGTATATTTCATACATTTGAGGGGGCTATAAACCCTTTATTTCAGAAGGCATATAGCAACTCTTATTTTAATTTAATTTACTTACGGAGCCACGTTAACCGCGGAGTCTATGGCGGAAATCTGACGACACGGTAGTTAGCGTGGTAGCGGTTTTGTTTCCCGCACTTGTTTTGTGGTGTAACCTTTATCTAAATGTTTTTGAATGCCGGATGTCTTCTGAAAGGTTTTCTATATTGGTCACTCCCCGGTCGGTAGGCCTCTCGAGAGACATTTTTGGTTAAGCACAACAAAACCAAGGGTTTCGATAGCATGGGCGGGGGGGGGGGGGTGCTGATCGGGTTTTTCAGTAGCCGATGACCGTGATTCGGAACTCACGTTAAGCTGTAGATCCAGTAGCTAAATAGCCTTCTTAGTTGTTGATTGCGCCTCTACCCTAAACATTTAGTTTTATTGCTTATGGATAAATTTAAACACCCTCACAGTTACAGACAATATGTTGTTGCACTCATTCATGAATGACAACTCGAACGACTTGTATTTAATTTGTGGGACCAGGATTACTATGTTAGGAACTGTAATTCGCAAATCCCCCTCGAATAAGGAATAATTATATAATGATAAATAAAATAGAATGCGATTCGCCATTTTCTTCTTCCATATGGACTTATTAGCTGCTACGTTTTTCCAGTTTGGTAGACCGATGTTTGTGGCATCGCACTTGATACTGTCCTTCGATCTGAGCCTAGGTTCTCCCGATCTTCTTATATCATTTGGATGCATAGGTAGTATTCCGCTAAGTATTTTATTAGCATCCATTCTGATAACATATCCCGCCCCTCTAAGCCGTCTAAGTTTCATGTTGGACACAACATCTCCTCCTCCAGAGCGAGCATTTAGATATATTATAGCAAAAATGATTTTTGTCAAGCTTTCATGTCACTTAATAATTTTCTATCTCTGATGGAATTAATTTTTAAAACATTTTTCAGTTTTAATTTTTACGCCAAATTTTTGAAAAACCAAAGGGTTCTCCGGACAGTTCCATTTTAGCAATATTACTACTCTTTATTTTAACTATTCCCAAAGTGCCATACAGGGTCCCGTTTATCTATAAATATGTACATGATATAATATGCAGGTCTTACAAATAAAACCGTTATAGCATTAAGTACAGCAGAAGGTATCCTATTTTAGTAACTCTGATTTAAGTAATCCAGTAGTGTTTTTGCACTAGCTGGATATGCATTCATATATAGATCTTGATTTAGAATACCCTTTAGGAACCGTCGTTTTATTCCCAGTTGAGTAGAACGTCGTTGATGTTTCTGGAACTTTCTGAGCATTTTCTCTTCAACCTCGTGAAAACCACTAAAACTCCTCAACTGCTACCTTATTCTGAAAGACAAAACGAAAAAAAGTCAAGCTAATAATAAGATATTTTCATTTAAAATAGGAAACTTTCTTTTATGCCACCCTACATTATGAACAACATGAACTTAGTACGAGGCGGACGAAGCCTTTCGAGTTAGATGTTAAATTATTTAATCTTAGTTATATCAGGTTAGAGCAGAATTAGTCATTGATTGTATTAAGAGATCAGACCTTATTGTTAGTAAATACCCAATAAGAATTGTCTTTTTCCTTCTAGCTCTATACACTTCTCTTAACTTTTTTATGCCCTCCAGAAAGTACAACTTGCCGAATCCTGCAAAATAGTTTATTTTGGTGGCGTCTTTCCATTTTCCAAATAGTCAGAGAATATAATACCTCAGTAATAACATCAACAGGACTTCCTGAGCACAGAAGATGTTCCAAACCAGCACGAATGACGACTCCTGCTGGTTCGGCCACCTCGAAACCAATAAACCACTTACGAACCATGAAATGCAAATGAGCAAAGTCCCCATAACACCTTTTTACGGTTTTTAGGATATTTCGCTTTGGGCGATGTTTATTTTTCAGACAAAAAGTGCTGGTAATCAACACACGAAATCCACTTTTTTTCCACGGTAGTAGATATTTCGAACTTATCTGCTTTCGAAGACTATCAAAACAAAACTTAATGTCGTATGTCTCAGAGAACGTCACTAGAAAGGAAGCTACTTTTCCGAAACGCAATCACCTTTGCGATCGCACCGCCATCTATCGCCATCTATCTGACTTTTCATATAATCTAACATTTGTAAGCATTTACAGTAACATAATTTCACACATTATATCAGCTAATTATTCAAACTAGGATTGAAATATCACTCACACAATTAAATTGTCAATAGATATTAATTAAAGATTCATGAGTTATAGTGAATAAATAAATCAACATGGAATATGATTATATTTTTAGGAATGTAAATTTAATCGTCTAGACTATGAATTTTTATTCAACTAGACATGTTTATCCAATCTCCAACTGTCCTACTAACGTTTTGGTATATTAAGGCTAAATTAATTTGTTGTACGTGAGCTAATATATTGCTCTCTGTTTACGCATGAGATGCTTAGTGTTTGGATTTTGATATTTTTCTGTTATGTCAAAATATTAAAATTTTAATAATCTAATCAAATTAGACAAGATAACTTTAAGATATTTACTCAGTCATTTGAAATACCGTAACCCATATGTTCTGATAATAAAATGTTTCTAAATAATCAATTGATGTACCCATCATCACTTTGTCGATATCATCTTGTAATGTAACTTTTTTTTGTTACTAAAATTAAAACTACAACAGCTGTTCGCCGGAGGCAGTTGGTTCATAGATAACGGATGGATTGCACAGGCACGTCAATAAGGACACCACCCAGTTCTTCGGAATCACAAAAAATAAACCCTTAAACTGGGAAAGGGTTTATCTCTACCAAAAAGACTCAGTAACACTAATAATTATTTAAGGCCGTACTCTCGGTTTTAGAATTACCGTTCAGAATTTAATAAATTTTGCCATATTAGTATATTATGGTAAGATAATGGTTCAATTAAATTTTCGAAGAACTTTTTTAGAGAACTAGTAAAAAAATATTGACACTTGAAATTTCATGGTTTTAACATTGAGCCTTATGAGAAATCACAGGTTTTATTATATTTTACAAAGCGCACCGTTCAGAGTTCAATTAAAAAGAAGAAAATGATAAAAAATAATATATAAAACATTTAAGACACTTAAAAGTACAGCTTTAGAGCATGTGATAGTAGTAATGAGCGAATAAATATCAAAAATGAACTTTTTTAATTATTTCGTTCTATTTTTTTTTATAGAAGTATATATATATATATATATATATATATATATATATATATATATATATATATATATATATATATATATATATATATATATATATATATATATATACTTCTAATATATTATAGATTGCTGCGATAGAAAATATTGCTAACGAATTGAACATAAATTGTGTTAAAGCTCATGATGCTCTTCATGACTGGATGAAGTTTTATACAAATTAAACATTACCAATGTTTCATTTGGTTCCTGTTTTAGTTGGGTCGATGCTTGAAATAAAATAAATTTTTTACAGAATTTACCTATTACTATGAAAGTATGTGAAAACAATAAATATAATAGTCTATTAAAAATTTTAAGCAAAGATGAGAGTGATGTTAAAGTTACCAAAGACGAAAAAATATTACAGATAATTTTTAATTTGTTAGAAAATAAAGAAAAATCATAGAAATCGTTATTATAAGATTACTTACAAAATGAAATATTATCTGTATCATTATTAATCATTTATATTTTATTAGATTTACCAAATATGGCTGTATTAATAAAACATCGATAATGTTATTTTTAATACAGAACTTTTATGAAACCCACATTCTCATTTTCTTTGTATTTTTAAATTTCACGCGCATTGTAACCTCTTTTACGACGTTGCCACATCGAATGAACTACGATTTAAAAAGTACATTTTTGATTATTATTCGCTAATTACTACTATCACATACTCCAAAGCTTTACTTTTAAGTGTCTTAAATGTTTTATATATATTTTTTTTTCATTTTCTCCCGACCTGGCAATATACAATATATATTGACAATAATAATATATACAATAATATATACAATACTCAATGTTTAAAGGATACAATTTCATGTGTCAATATTTTTTTATTGGTTTTCTGTAGCTCTTCAAAAATTTAATTGGTTCATTATCTTACCATAACCAACTAATATGCCAAAGTTCATTAAATTCCCAACGGTAATTCTAAGACTGACAGTACTACCTTAATAAACATAAGCACAAATTCAAAGACTAACAAATAAACAAAAATTAAAAAAGTTAAGCAATTATAACACTAAAACGAATCTAACTATACACAACTACCCTACTTAACAAGAAGTCATGAAGGTGAAAGGTTCAACATTAAACAAACATTATTATAGTATAAAGGCCTATCCTATCCTATCCTATCTAGCGTACTCGAAAAATTATTTAACGTTATTAAATGATGGTAAACAAATAGCGATTGAGTGATTGAAATATCAGTGATTGAAAATAATAATATAATAATATCTGGCCTTATCCTTAGTGGTGCTGTTTAACTATCCAGTTCCTAATGTCTAATGTAATGATAGTCCAGTTACCAAGATGAGCGATTACTAAATTGTTCGTGGTCTACAACGTTTGGAGTTCCAAAACGATTGAATCCTAAAATGTCGATCTACAATGACCGGGGTCTAAAATGTCCATAGTCTAGAATACCCATGATCTAAAATGCACATAGTCTAATATGATCGGGTTCTAACAACCTCTACAAAAATACAAGCCTGAAAAAAAATAAGCCTGTGTAGGGCTTGGTCAGATTATCAACATACCTCTAATAGAGGGATTACTCAACCAGGACTATTAGATGGCTGTCCGTCTTGTTGGCGTGGAAACAAGTGTTCAGCACGAGGCGAGATTTTTGACTGCCTCGGCGTCCATCTCGGAGTATACAGGTGCGCTTTGAAGTAAGATATACGCAAAACAATACTACCTGTAGCGGCCTATAATTTTTAAACACTACAATCTGTTAGAGCATTATCAGGATTATACGATGAATGCCAATACCAATTAAGCCGTAATAATTTCTGACAAGAATCCAAATATGTGTGTCTGTGATATAGCATTGCCATTATGGAATGCAGTATTTATCTTGTTTATCCTGATATTTGTTACATATCAGAATTTATTACTCCCTTCTTGGTAAAATATCAAAATAAATAATTTGGTTATAATCTTACCACATGGGCAATTTTTTGGTGAATATGCTTTCGATGTTTTGCATTCTAAATGTCTTTGCCCCTTGCTGTATTTTAAAATATTTTCTGTTCATCTTCACCCGGTCTGTTGTCTAATGCTTCTTGCCCATAATAATTCCTTCCCCCGATTCCTATTCTACTCTCAATCTTCCCTTCAAATATTAATCGAAGATTTTTTTTTAATCTCCCATATATTCACAATCTACCCAAAGAAAATTAGCAAATGATATAATATTTAGCGCTAGGTAACAAGTTGTCAAGCATATCAGTAGTCTGGCAAACCTTCATAAAACGTTTAACATCGGAGCAACGCTTGCTAATTGTCAAAATTTATTATCAAAATCAGTGTTCTGGGCGCTAAACTTTAGAGCACTTTGTGAATTTTATGGTGCACATAATCGCCCAACTGAGTGATGTATTCGCCGAATTATCGACAAATTCTGAACACATTTCACGCTACTCAATATTAAAACAAAAACAAGAAAACAAATTGTGCGTTCCGAAGAAAATATTGCCGCTGTTGCTGGTAGTGTTGAAGATCCTAATTTATCGATTCGTTAATGGGGATCATTACTTGATGATCAATGATTATTTCATCCCGAATTTGAATGATATTGATCTGAAGGAGATGTGATTCCAATAGGACGGCTCCACATAGCATACTGCCAACGCAACAATCGATCTATTGAGGGGACAATTCGGTGACAAAATTATTTCGAGCAACGAATCTGTTAATTGGCTACGAAGGTCATGTGATTTAATGCTTTTAGATTATTTTCTTTAGGGTTATGTAAAATCTTTGATGTATGCCGATAAACCAGCAATTGCATGTTCTTTCACATAAAATAAATAGTTTCAAGGCATTTAATTTAGTTGTTGTTTTATTTGGATTTAAAGTTCAGGCGCATAAATCACCATATATAACAATATTAAAATCATCTTAAATTCTCTAATTTATCTCTAAAGTATCACAACGTTTCATTCAGTCTTACATCTTTTGGCTGTTATCCAAAAGGCTAATAGCGAGGGAGTTGAGATGCACTTCAAGTTGCGATAAATATTTCGCACTCGGCTTCTTCTAACATAGACTTAATTTTTTAGTTCGTAGTATAAAATTTGATTTGTTACGAACCAAGGAGCATCGCTAAGTATTCTCTGGGTTTTGGACTGCAATCGTTGAAGCCTTTCTATATAAAGAAAGAGAGAGAGCATTCTTCCTAATATTTCTCCATTGATCACCCTTTCAATCCAGGAACCTTTCAGTAGTCTTCTATAGGTCCACATTTTAAATGTTTCGATTTTATTGATTGAATTTGGTTTCGTAGTTCATGATTCTGTCCGGTGGAGCAAAACCGACCAAAGGTAGCATTTTGGATAGCGCATGCAGTGTTTCAACGTCAGTTACACTGGTGAACGTAGTATTTGTGTCAAACAATTTTTTTGTGTGTTTATACTGTAAGCTGCTAATACGCTGCAAACAAATCTGTGAACACAATTTTTTTCTCACAACACACATATTTTTAAAAGAGTCTTATAATTTTTAATTAAACAAAAAGTTTATTTATGTTTTGAAATATTGTTCATGATGTTTTACATCAGAGCACTGTTTTAATAGAATTCAGCAAATATTAACTTTGTTCATTTCAAGGATTCCCAAAATGTAAAAGCGAAAAAAAATATATGTGCCAAATAAGGACCAGATCTGTAACAAAACACTTGTTCAGAAATCATGTATATGTGAAACCGAAATACATTTTCGAATCTTTGATTAATTAGCTAAATTGCTGGCATTGTTATAGGAGAACAGTGTGATTTCCAATTATATAACTTGTTGCATTACGAAATTGGTTTAGTGCATTCAGAGATTATTAAATATTTATATGTATTGTTAATAATTAACCAGACAATTCGGGGATATTATCAAATGATTATTTAACATGTTTTACATTATTGAAAATGAGATTTTGAAATAATCCAGTACATTCAAATAATTAAATAATTAAAATTTAGATCGTTATACACATAAATATCTTCGTTGATTATAATTTAAAGCGTCTGTTTTTTTTTCTACGTGTTAAATAATTAGTAATAACAATTATTTTCATTAGCAGCGGTTTAGTTATTTTACGCTCCAAATAAAGTTTATAGCTCTAAATATATTAAACAAATATGTCATGTATGTAAATGCAGAAAGTCAGCGAGATGATATTTTAACATGAGAAAGCAGCGATACAATTAATTATCACTTTACGTATTTGGGCAGATTACACATTTTATAAATTGCTATCAATTAGTCTTTTAAGGTAACGAATACAGCAACCCATTTTTACCCTTCACCAAATAATATTGCATTATTACAGCCAATTTAATGGAAAAGTTTTAAAATTAAATTAAAGAAAAAAAATCTGTGAATATAACACAAAAATCGCAAAATTTCTAGGGTGTAATATATGCATTTACGTTTTTGAAGTCATTAGTTGTTAACTGCTTGAAAAATGTATATCTGTAGATATTCTTGGAAATATACGCGGTGGTTTTCGATGATTTCAACCCGTCTTTAATCCAATTGCTCTATTCCCCTTTGGTACCACGTTAAGTGTGTAGGAGAAAAAATCGATGCTCCAGTTTTTATCTCTTCTTCAGTCCTTTTTTGTTGCAAAAAGTGAGCTTTAGACCAGAACAAGTGACATTCCGATGGAGCTAGGTCGGGGCTGTATGTTGGATGAGTCCAATTCGACTCCGACAGTCCAATTCGTCAAAGGTGGTCGGACGTAAAGTGTGTAGTCTTGCCATGTCTTGCTGCAGGAGGACTTTTGTACGGTTGACCAAAGATGCATATTTTTCAACCAGCACAGTATGTACTCTCTCAAGTTGAGCTGAGTAGTGTTCTGATTTTTTGTCCTATCATCAGAAACTAATTCAAAGTGAATTATTCCTTCAAATTATTATAACAACACAGGTCGATATGATTTTTGTAACATCGATGGGAATGCTCATTTAGGTAGTTATTAAAACACCTTTTCACAGAAGTGACCTAGCCTACGTCTAGCAGACGTCCCATTTTCAAGTACCTACTTCTCCTTTATATCATGGTTTGATTCAAATTATTTGTACCTGACTTTGGAATACAAAAGTCATGAGTACTTTGGTACAAAGTATTGCTATTTGTTGTGTCTTACATTACTGTCAACATTACAGCAAGAAAGATTGGCCTCATAGCCTCATAGTGAAATTGTTTATTCAAGATGACTAGCGACTTGCTGCAGCGACAGTTTATGAAGGATGCTTCTACAGCTGTTTGACACCAATTTAATCGCAAATGGAAGCTATCGGTAGTGCGGAATACTCCTAATTCCCCTGAAAGTATCTTAGGCTTGTTTTAGGATCTGCCGATACCATTAATCTTCCCCTATCTTCAAGAATTATATTTCCTTCCCGGAATTTTATAAACTAGAGCTGTACGGTACGCATTGAGAGCTGCGCGGTGTACGGCTCACAAGGTGCATCAGTCGCTTTGAAGCCTTTTTAAAACAATGTATTAAAATTACCTTAATCTCGCGACTTTTTTCACTCATTAAACCTCTAAGGAGTGAAGCATAATTCTTTATTCATAAAAAGAGGAAGACAATGATGATAAGTAGTTGGAAGGAGGAAATTCCAGTTCCTGGAAAATTGGTTTGATAGTACCAGTAACAAAAAGAAAAGACATGGCAAAATGTGAAAATTATAGATGAATCTCAGTTCTTAATGTAACATATAAAATACTAACTGTAGTATTATCGGAAAGAGAAGTGCACAGGAAATGTGTTGAAAGACTATCAGAACGGATTCAGAAAGGCAAGGAATATAAGTCGTAGAAAATATCCAAGAGTGTAATATGGAAATTCACTTGCTATTTATATTTCAAAGAAGCGTTCGATCAAGAAAAATTTGAAAATAAAGATCACAATGGAAGAATCGGACGCAGTTTTAAGCATATGACAAGAAACAACTGAATATTCCAATAAAAAAAGCAGGAATTTTTAAATTAAGGCCGAAGCCGCACTACGGTTTTTTCCCGCGAGCTATATTTCACGGTTTTAAAATCAGTCGCGGAAAAAAACCGCAAGTGCGGCGCTTGTATTAATTTTCTTGACTCAAAAAATCACTTGGTTAAAAACCACAGCGGTTTAGCCGTAGTGCGGCTTCGGCCTAAGGTCGAGAAATTTTTTTTATTTTTATTTTTTATAGCAAAAAGGATAAGTGAAGAAAAAGTTAAATATACTAACTACGCTTACCAAAAAGTAAAGTGACTTTAAATACACAAAGTATTTATTTATTCAAATGTATTTTGTCTCCTTCTGAGTAACCCCTCACCCTGTAATACACTTACGCCAACGTTTTCGAAGCATATATAAGATTATATACTCGACGTCTGGTATTCCCTTCAAAGTGGCCAGCGAACTTTCTTGAGTACCTTCTAGAGAATCAAAATGGGGTCTATAAAGTAGTTTCTTCAATCGAGAAATCTGGTGAAAAACACACGGTGCTATATCTGATAATTGTAAACAAATCTGCCTGTATTATCTACAGTATCTCTAATATTTAATTGCCAATTACTCAGTACAAAATCCTTGATTTTGTAATGTAATTTTGTAATGCTTTCTTCATTGGTTGGCGTGGAAGATCTTCCTGGACGAGGTTCATCTTCAACTGCTTCTTTATTATTGCTTAAGTCCTTGTACCACTTATAAACTTTTATTTGACGTAACATTCTTAAAATGTTTAATGCACCAGCTCGAAAAATTTCGTTTTTCGGTAAAATTTAATATGAATTATTTGCCTGATAAATATATCCATTTAAAAAAATCGTAAAAAAACGCAAAAAAAGAAAAAACGCAATAATTTTTCATTCAAACGAAATGATATAAAACTGAACGAAATTATATGAAACTTGAAAATGAGAAAATGTTTGAATTGGGTTTTTGAATAAGAAATAATTATCGACGTTTCTACTTTATTTTAAAACTTTATCATAAGTAATATCGATAATCGATTCGAAAAACTTTAAAAAAATTGTTTGCAATTAATAAATTGTAAATAAATGAATAAAAATTTATAAAATTTAAAATAAAATCAAGTGATTACGAAAGCGCCACGATTGGCTGCCATGTTTGTGACGTCATTATGTTAAAGTGTTTTCTGTCTGTGTATATTCTCTCAAAATTAGTGAAGTTTAGTGCAAAAAAATATTGTTGGTTACTAATTTAATTCAGAAATGTGTGACAAAGGGTCCATAAAGGTCAATTCTGATAATATACCTGGTGTGGATATTTTTATGGTCGCATATTTTCTCAGAAATTACATTCGGTTCAATTCAGCTGAAGTTGGAGGTGCTAAAGCATCAATTTATTTATTTTTTTAAATAATTGTTGTTTTGCACCGCGAATGGACGTGTATGCCCAAAACATAAAGTTCTGATTAAAAGGTCATACAGTTACAATAATTATTAATGAAAAACTAAGAAAATTTGAAGACACTCAATGTCACGATTGTATAGCTTTAGCAGGTAATAAAAACTCAAAAAAAAATTGATCTAATGTTATAAATTATAATTTTTCGTATATATTTGATGATAGGTAGTTGCAAAAATTTGATGTTGTTTTAGGATTAATACGTCGTACACATTTAAAAACATTTTTTCGGGAGTTGTTTTTGTACTATTCGTACAAAATGGTACAAAACAAGCACGATAACTAATTAAATTTGACATTTTCAATAAATTTATCAATACACTGATGATAATAACAAGAATAAGTTGATTAAAAACTAAAACATTCGTATCAGCTGTCTGTCATATTGAGGGGAAGTAAACATTGTGACGTCTCACATGCTCGGGTTTTTTCGGGAATTGTTGACGCGTTATCGGTACTAGGTTTAAAAATGTATTTTCAATATGATTTTTTTTTTTTTAATTATAAAGAAAAAAATAAAAATAGTTTTGTTATAAAACTTATATATAATATGTCCATTTATGACAAAACTTTTTTTTCAAAATCCCAATTATAATAATTATATAACTCAAATAATTTGAATGAATTAACTTCCAACGGCGACTTCAAAATATCATTGAAAAGAACTAACTTATAGATCACCCTTAGAGTTAAATAAAATAATGATTATCCAAATAATTATGTAATCTAAATATTGATAAACTGTATAAGCAAGGTCATTAATAAGGTGATAATTTTATTTAATAATTGATAATTTATAAACAAATTCTAATTAATCTCATTGCACTTTTGGTGAAAAAATTATTAAACTCTTTTCAACGAAGCAACGCCATAGTTTTCAAACTTCGTTCATTTGATGATGTTCTATTGTGTATTATTCTGTTTGGAATGGACGGTATAGACCATGGCTTCTTGTCGACTTGTTTGACCGCAATGATTTCGCAATAGCATTTAATGGTGTCGATTGGTGTTCTGACCACGTCCGACTTCCGCCATGGCTGTTTTATGAGTTTTGCGTCTAACGCACATCACGTTTGGCTGATTTTAGAGGCACAGTTTGCGTCGAAAAGTCGATCCATCGGGAATGTAAAATTGATTTGGCGTCGAATTTTGCTTAAGTAATTGATTTAGGTGATTGTGCGACGGTATCGTTTAAATTAGAAATCCAATCATGAGGAACTCTACTGATTTGGGAAATCATCATGACATACGATTAAGTACGAGAAATTTTTATTTCCTATTTTCTTTTAGCTGTTTACCGCGAATCATACAATTGCTTTTAAATTAGCAAATGTGAGATAATTCATAGTTCATCAATAATGTTATTTCTTGGTGTGTAATTTTGCGGTTCTTGCCCAAGACGTGGACATTTTCTGTTTCAGTAATGATAGTTGCAAAAGTGTAAAATTTGATAGCTTTGATTCGATTCGAAAACCACATTAAATAATTATTCCTTTCTTAAAAGTGTATTAGTTAAACTTCTTGTTTCTAGAGGGATATTTTACTATGTGACATACAATCAAGCGGTATCTTTGTTTTTTTTTTAATATTTCTTAGAATAAGATGTAAACTCATAGTGGAAGATCTCTATGATGTATGTTACGATGGCATGTTTTATAACAACTATCAGAGTGAACATCTAGGATCAATTTAATATTTCCACTTATGAATAATTTCATAAAACAATTGAAAATATAATTACATTGATATACATCTTAAGAAACCCAAGCTTAAATAAATATATCGAACCATATAAGACCATAGTGTAAAATGGCCCCACCCCCTTCCTCTTAAATTTCTTAAGCAACTCCCTGAAATAATGGCTTTAAGGTCATAGACAGCACAAAATGTTTTTCATATTTGCGATATGTTGCCATTTTTATAATAAATAAAAAAATAAAAATTTGCTGACATTTCAAATTTCACAGAAAACGCAAAGGTTCAAGAATGACAATAAATAAATTATAGAAATTTTGTGACGACTAAAATATAAATTTAAAAATAACGATATTTTTACGATGGGTGTCAGCTCGATACAAGTATGACTTCAGCGATGGCTATTAATGTTGCTGAGCTATTGTTGAAGAATGATGAGTTTTATGGTGGCTCGAATAACCCAACTTAGATCTGGATGGTCGAAATGGGCATTTAAGGTCAGAAGGATACAGAATGGATACACGCGGTCTAGCTTGTTCGGCTTTTCGCGCCTGCCTTTCGGTACGGCTTTTTAGCGATGGTTTTCTTCTTGGTGGTGCACAGCTCTGTAGGCCTCCTCACACCATTTAGGTCTGTCGTTTGCCATCTTTTCCCATTAAACTTTTTATGTGAATTTTTAAATAAACAAGTTGAGTTTTTTCGAAACAATTTTATGACCTTTTTATATCTTAACTACCATCTCAGCTGAGCTTTTATGATCTGGAATTCTATGCTCAAATTGTTGATTTTTTCAAGTATGTTTATATTGGTCAAATACTCATGTCATTTCATTCTCAAGGCTTTTCCTGAGGCAGCCTTTATGAAATCTCTCGAGTTGTTTATGATTCTATTGTTCGCTATGAATGATGGTTGGAAATATTTCAAAACATTCTGATCATAGCAGAATCGTGCCAGCTTAAAAACCAAGTTGTAACTGATGTGATATTCAGTAACATTGAACTTGTTTATTTAAAGACTCTGAAATGTGTTAAAACTGAATTTTCAATGATAATAATTAATATTAGAAAAGTATAGTGAGTTAAAACGCCCTATTTTAAATTTATATTTTCTATTAGTCACAAAGACTCGCACAAAGATGTGGTGTCGCGTTTTTTTGAAACGGCAAATAAAATAATGTTTTATCTGAGAAGTCAAATATCACAGTAAAAGGGTTTTTGAAGAATTGTGTTTTGTCATTATTTTTTTATATAGAAAACAATAGAAGACCACCTCTTGCAGCTTCGCAGACATCCACTCTTTTGTCAACATTTTGCATGGCATTTTGGCATAATCGTTAGGGTGAGAATCGTTATTGGTGAGAATCTTACCAATGACTCGAATAATTTCATCCTTTAGTTCAGGAATCAATTGTGAATTGTTCTTATGGGCCTGGCTTTTCAGACAACCCAAAAAAATAGTCCAACGGTGTCAAATCACATTATCTTGGTGGCCAATTAACATCACCGTTTCTTGCAATAACTCGTCCAGGAATTTTTTCTCTCAATAAATCAATTGTTTTATTAGCAGAGTGAGGTGTAACGCCATCCTGTTGGAACCATATATCCTCCCGATCAATATTATTCAATTCAGCTCACAAAAATCCAGTTATTGTCTCACGATATCGAATACCATTCATAGTTATAGCTTCACCGGCAGCATTCTGAAAGAAATACGGCCCACCCAATTTCACCTCCTAACAATAATGCACACCAAACAGTGGCTCGAATGTAAAAGTTTCTCATGAATCAGTTGTGGATTTTCCTCACCCTAAATACGACAATTTTGTTTATTAACATAGCCACCTATTGCAAAATATGCTTCATCACAAAAGGTGATTCTTTGAAAAAAATTATCTGTTCCTGTGTTATTTGAACTTTATATACTTTCAGAGCTAAATTATTTTGTAAGATGCACCATGTTGTGGATTCACTGAGTCGAAATGGTTGTCAATGTCGACTAATGGTAATTTCTGGGTCTTCAGCAAAACTTTCACGTATCAAATCAATATGCTCTTGTGAATGACCACTATGACTCTATATTGCTCTTCTCTTATCTTCCACCGAACCAGTTTCTTAAAATTTTTGAACTAATCAATTGATAGTGCTTTCAAATGAGCAACTGTACAAACCGTAAATATTACGGAATTTTCTAAAAACATTTTTCAGAAAATTGTGTGTATTGTACGACTTCATTTTTATAAATGTCATATATTACACTTCTGAAATTGGACTAGACCTATACAAATTCATAATGCCATCTGTTTTATTCAAGAATTTATTCAATTTATCATGAAACCGCTCAATTTGAAGGATCTGTTATTATCTCTTGGAAAATCTGTAAGGGACGTCTAGGAAGAGTCAATAAGCCGAAAAAGTGTACTACATAATTTTTTACTACTTTATTAAAATGTTATGTTGAGTTATTTGTTTCGATATTACTTTGTCTGCAGTTCTTCAGTGCCTCAAGCATATACCGTATATGCTGAAAGGAATCTTTATTGATATAAATTCTAAAAGTCACTACTCCCTTTCTAAATTAACATGTAAAATTAAGACCTGAACGAAAATAACTGAACTACATTCTCCGCAAAATTCTGCTTCGAACTTATAGCCTCATTAATGTTAGTAATAAATGGATACTACATAAATAAATTGATCTAATATATATAATCAATAAATATTATATGATCTAAAATAATTATTTCACTTAGTTTATAATAACTTAATACACAGGTAACATACGACCTTCAAACAGTTCTCGACTTGATTTATAAACGTCTTATTTTTCTTGAACATTGTAGTAACGTGAAGATTTATTATAAACCTAATAAATCTGCATAAATCATTATCGTTTATGAATATCTTGTTGTATCAGAAAGTCGTCTGTAATGGCTATGATTATATTTTTGTTTATTTGAAAATTGTTAATTCACGGAACTTTTATTATACTATATTTACCATAAATAATATAAAATTTTTCTGTAATCTGCTCATTTATGCAATTTTCTCGTACCATTTTCAAAAAATTTCATGTCATTCTTTGCACGTTTGGAATTCATATTATTTTCTAAAGTGAAAACTTTATGTGGCAAAGAGTTCTGCAATGAATGAAATAAGTGAAAACTTTATAGTTTCCACTAAGCACACTCAATTTCTGGAGAATGATCAAAAATGTATGCAAAAGTCACAAGGACTCAAGTCTGGTGAATAAGGACTCAAGTCTGGTGAAGCCACAGTGCTGGGTTTACTTGTTAATTGAGATCGTGGTGTCGCAAGACACATTATCGTCAGCATCCAGGTGGTCTTGATCTTAAATGAATGCCTTTTGACCTTGAGACACAAATTCCTTATGGACGATCTTTTGATCTTGGATTTGCTCATTCTGGTTTTTTTAGCCATGGTGAAGTCATTCCTGGCTTTGACCCTTTGTTTTCCGTTTCAAAAAATATCATTTTCAATGAGTGTCATTTCTAGTCCGCCCCATAAAGTCAGGACATGTTTATCTCCTTTTAATCTTGGTGTCCTTTTGTTCCTGCGAACGGGTTTTCGGAACCATTTTTACCCAGATTTTCTTCATTCCCAATCAAATCTGATGAACCGTTGTGTGAGTCAAATTCAATCATTCTGGCCATCAGCCGAGGATCAGAACAACAAGAGTCCGGATTCTGAGACCATTTTGATCACTTCTTGCAGTTTAAGGTCTTCCGCAGCGAGGTGCATCTTCAGTCAACTACCTTGGCTTTTTGAGTCCTTAAGCACTCGAAAATATCGGCCTTTTTCCGTCGCACTGTACCCAACTCTGAAACAAAACCTGAAAACGAACCTACCGTTACTCGAAATTGTAGTCAGTCATTTTCAGAACGCCCTAGAAAAATCCCTTTCATCAAAACAATTGCTCAGCATCAGCAACTGCCTCTAGAAAGTTCAACTCGCACTGAAGACGCATCATATGTTGGCTTGCCTACCCTCCGAAGAGGAAGCCAACAGTGTTGTCATATTGAATGCTGCGCCTCCAGTCTCATTAATTTATTTAGCCACCTCGTAGTATCATGTGCCTTAAAAACATATGATATGTCTGACAAAATATGAGTGTCTTATAGGATATTCTCTTGTTTACAAAGATTAATATATTTCCAATATTATCGTCCAGCAAAGTAATAGATTTTATATCTAGGTTTCAAAACTAATTTAAAAGAGCAATTTACTTCGAAACAAGATCAATCCCAATAAAACATATGCTGCTGTAGGTATTCGTCCGTATACCAGCTGCATGACTTTCCTGATATATCGCGAAACATTGACATTAAAAATTTGCTCTCCCAACATTCAAGCTCGATCGGTTCAGATAAAGAAATATCTCTGAAAAAAATTACTTTATTTTAATCAACTGAAAAATCTCGTAATTGAACTACCGTCATATGTTACCGACCTGAACTAAGTTGGCGAATGATAATTAAAAGTTAGTCAGTTAAAAGCCCGACTAGTCTAGATTTCGAAATAAGAATCTCATAAAGGTTTTATTAAAAGTGTTCGGCTTTTATCTCGTCGCTTTATCTCTAATTGTCGTTTCAGCTGGAATCTCTATCTTATAATTGCAGCTGAACGATCGGTATGAAATCGCTGCCTGAAACACCTGAAAGATAATCTTATTGAATAGTAATTTGAAAACAGTTGAAATAGAAGCAATTTGCGTTGTCTGTGCGGCTGACCGGAGATAAGATGTGACCGACCAAACGAAGCTAAATCAAACAAATCTAATAATTTAAAAGAGATTAAATGATTCGACAACACTCAATTTCGCAGGTCAACAAATTGACAGTTTTTTCACGTAACATTGATGAAAATAGGTGTATATGAAGTATTTTGTAGTCCTAAATCTGAAAATGATAAGGTAATTACTGCAAAATGTAAGTTTTTTTTGTTATAGGGGGTCGGTGATAGAGAAAAAAAGGAGATGACATATTTTACAATCTAATATTTATTTAATCTAAATATGTAAAACGTGTTAAATCTATGCAAATACATTACTTAGAATTATGTGAATAAAAATATAGATTACATGAGATGTCATACTGCGACAAAAACTTTCACTTTTTCCTCTTGTGTTCTGTAGCATTATCTTTTTTTAAAAACTAGCAGTAATCACCCAATATAGATGGATTTCAGCGTTCCTAGTATCTTGCTTCTATCGTCCTGATTCCCTTATGAAACATCTCTCCTTGTTCGTCGCTGACTGTAGCCAAATTTTCCGGAAAAAAATCCAAATGGGAGTGCAAAAATGCATTTTTAAGAACACCCTAGTATTTCATAGGCTTTCAAGAATTCATCTATGAGATTTTTATAGTTTTCATCTTTCTTGTTGCACAGAAATCCTTTCACTACACTTATACAATACTTTCAAGCTGCCAATTTATTTTTTCTTGAAAACGGAAATCACCTAAAAGCTTCCTTATTTGAGGTCCAACAAATATGCTTTATTTTAGTTTTGCATCACTTAATTGATGAAATATTTCTTTTAGATACTTGAAACTTCTTTGTCCATGGCTTTGACAAAGTTTTTCATTAGACCAAGCCTAATGTGGAGAGGCGAAGTAAGCACCGTTTTGTGTTACTGAATTCGGATACTGAATTTTGTCCTTTTGCTTTTTTGAAATCCCTCGTGTTTTGCTGATACAATAGTAGCAATCACTACATGGTCAGTAGGTTCTCTCCGCACCATAGGAACAGCAAGCAACATAGAATTTTTCTTGCGATGCATCCACTGCATTTACGTGGCAACTCACACAGCAAACATGAGAAGCCCAACTTTTATCTTGATCACCTGTTTGGCACATAAAATATAAAAGATAGGCTTTTTTAACTTCCTCTGATATAGATCTAGCTTGTAGCTTTAAAATAAATCGTGCGAACATATAATAAAACTTATCCGCTGTATGTTTGCAATATCGACTTAAACAATTGACTGTACTGTAAGGTAGACAGAAACAAACTAAACTATAGAAAATAATATAACTGCCCTTAATGGTTCGTAGAATACTGTGGAAATACCCCCTCTGCTATTTTGTGGTAATTCCTATATTGTCCAGTCTAAAGTCAGGTACAAATAATTTCAATGAGTCCATGGTATAAAGGAGAAGCAGATATTTGAAAATAGGACGCGCTAGGCCATTTCTGTGAAACGGTGTTTTAATAACTACCTAAATGAAACGCAAAAAGAGTATTCTCATCAATGTTACAAAAATCATGTCGACCTGTGTAATAGATTAATAATTTCATCAAACAGAAAACATGGTCTTCTTTGGAAGCTATTCGGTTTTCGTAGTTAGTTGCGATAACTGAAAATTAATAAACGTAATTCGATTCGTTTAGACCAACAACTCTCCAACTTTTTAATACCCTCAGTATAGTGAGATTTGTTCAACTCTGCAAAATATGCGGTTGTCTCATTATTTAAATAAATCTGGGTCCAGCGAGCCATTTACGCAGGTTTGGGAAGATTACTGAGAAGATTAATTACTGAGAACCAAATCTGATGAATACAGTGCATGTGGAAGTACTTTGAAGCTAACGTCATAGAGTTTTGCGGCAACAAC
Organism: Cosmopolites sordidus; assembly: GCA_031761425.1. Taxonomy (NCBI): domain Eukaryota; kingdom Metazoa; phylum Arthropoda; class Insecta; order Coleoptera; family Curculionidae; genus Cosmopolites; species Cosmopolites sordidus. The sequence continues at coordinate 573,385 of JARFXV010000251.1, read as the reverse complement.
TCGATGCATGTAGGCAGGCGCATAATTGTGATCAAACGGGACCTTCTTTTTGAACATTCAACCTGAATAGCACCCTTCATTTAATCCACTATTGAAGCTTAGTACTACCCAGTAATAGTCCTGTCTTTTTCCGTAAGCACTACACCATGAGAGTCCCAGAAAACCGTTACCATGACTTTTTCAACAGATGGAACCTCTTTCGCTCTACTTGGTGCTCTTTTATCTCTTCCCACCCACTGTATGGACTACTGATTTGTTCTTGGTATGAAACGGTAAATCAATATTTCATCTCCTGAAGTCGCTGTCGTCGAAAAAAGCTCAGCAGAATCACATTTAAATAAGTTTAATCATCGTTGAGAAGTGTTCTTTTGAATGAGTCTTCGGTCGATTCTTAAGAAACGCGAAACCCATTGAGAGAAAGATTTGTCAAACCAAAAACAATATCTGGAGATCGTATAACGCATAAACATTGTGGATTTTTGTGACGATTTACTTGGTCGCAGTGGTTTTTTGGTATCCCAAATTTTCATCATTTTCAGTGGATGTACAACCACGTTTAAATATATATAAAAATGGAGTCAGTAAAAAAAAGTTTTTAGAAAATTTAGTGATATTTACGGTTTGCACAATCATCCATCTGAAAGCACTATCAATCGAATTATTCAAAAATGTCAAGAATCTGGATTGGTGGAAGATAAATGAAGAGCAATGTATAGTCGTAGTTGTCGTTCACAAGAGCATATTGATCTGGTACGTGAAATTGTTGCTAAGACCCAGAAATTTCCATTAGTCGACGTTCATAACAATTTGGACTCAGTGAATCCACAATATGGTATTTTACAAAGGATTTAGCTCTGAAGGTATATAAGATTCAAATAACACATGAACTAAAGCTACCGGATTATTCAAACCGTAGTACATTTTTCAATTTGATCAAAAAAGAGACAGATGATTGTTCTCAATAAAACATCTTTTCAGATGAAGCACATTTTGAAATTGCTGGTTAATAAACCAAATTGCCGCATTTGTTTTGAAGAAAATCCACGACTGATTCATGAGATACCTTTATGTCCTAAACGAGTCACTATTTGGTGGTCATTATGATCAGGATGTGTAATTGGGCCATATCTCCTTCACTCAGAATGCTGCTGGTGAAGCTGTAACTATGAATGATGTTTAATATCGTGAGATAATTATTGTAGAATATTGATCTGGAGGATATGTAGTCCCTACAGGATGGCTGTACACCTCACTCTGTTAATGAAACAATTGATTTGTTGAGAGAAAAATTTCCTGGACGGGTTATCGCAAGAAACGGCGATGTCAATTGGTAACCTATATCATGTGATTTGACACTATTTTCTTTAGGGTTACGTGAAAAGCCAGGTCTATAAGAACAATCCATAGTTGATTCCTTAACTAAAGGATGAAATTATTCCAGTCATTGGTGAGGTAGAGCCAATTACATTATGCCAGCATGTGGACGTCTGTGGAGCTACAAGAGGTGATCATTTGGCTTTTTTTTTTCATGTTTAAATGTAATGCACTATACTTCAGTTATCAATTAAAAGTTTTTTGAAATTAACGCAAATTCTTTTAATTGTATATGTAAATTTATTTAACAATTAAAGCAGCCGCTCAGTTTGAAAGACCCTTTATATACTGCTTCATTTCTGACGTGAAATCGACTGACATTTGTGCTCCAAATGAAAAACTAAACTTATATCATTAGAGACAATGTTTTCGGTCCAATATCATTAATAAACGCTTAGCTAATAATAACCAGACACCAGATTGATTAAACTCATAACTACACTATATGAATTTAGTTTTTGTTGGATCTCTGTGATTATGATTTCATAATAATTACTTTAACCTCGATCTATTAGGAAAATAAGGTGTAGGCTATAATGCAAGTTGTTATAATGTACTGCGAATAATTCTAAATATACAAATGGTACTGAACTGACACAATGACAGAATAATAGTTAAGAAGTTTACATTCTTACTTTATTGTTTAATTTTGAAATATATTATGAATAATTTTGCTGCTCAGAATGAATGTCTTTTTTCAAGCCTCGTGTATAATTATGATTTACAGGATAAAGCAGGATACATGTGTTCACTGTCAAAATTAATTTGAGTGTGTGTATATTTAAATTCCATTTAAAACCAAAATTGTGTATGTACGCTAATACAACGATATGCTTCTTATTCACGGAGAAGCAGTAATCAAATTAGAAATATACCAAGAGTTTTTCCGAACACGTTCAAGTTTGGTTAGAATGGTGTCGGGCTTGCATAGACTCAAATGATGGACATTTTGAACATTTAATTTAATAAAACAATTAAATCATATACTTCTTAATGTGGCTTGAATCGGTTAAACCGTGCGTATATATATATATATATATATATATATATATATATATATATATATATATATATATATATATATATATATATATATATATATATATATATATATATATATATGCTTTTCAAAACAATCAACATCTTGTTCGTTAATACTAGTACTTTAAAGCAACAGGATTTTTTCCCAAGGATTTTTTATTTTTTGTAGTATTGTTGAAACTGTTTTAATAATATTTTACTTACACATAAAATATGTAATAATTAAATAATATTGTAAATAGATTTTCACTTGCCGTAAAGAACCAAAATGATTAAATAAAGACTTAACTTACTTTTTGTCTGGAATTAAATTATCCCAACCTTTCATTCCAGGTCTTCTCAGTGGTTTCTTTAATAAGAGATTCGTATCCCTAAAACGCAATAATGTCTTAATCTCAAAGTCACGAAAATATTTGTTTTACTAATTATATATCATATTAATTATTTTCAAACCTATCAGTTTTTTTCCGTTGAGTTGTTTATTTTATTTGTTCGCTCGGAATGTTGTTAATGTTAAAAAACTGAATTAAAAATAGTCGTATCGCTTATTATCAAGTATTATAGAGATTATAACAAGTGGAAGTGAGATGGGTCAAGAGATGGAAAATGTGAGGGCTAACATAAGTTGACGTAAGTAATTGAATATTTATCGATCTTCCACGAAATTGTAGTGAAATGTCACACCATTGATATTGATGAATTAATAATCTAAACAGAATTTCCCACTTTATAACTGCAACAAACGAGCCTTGCAATTAAATTTTTATATTTATACGTATACAAGAACCCATGGCGGACATATCAAAACAGAAGCCTCAGTTTTATCAATTTAGTTAAATCAAACTTAGTTTTCAAAAAATATTGTGAACATAATATTTAGCAAAAATTTAGAAAAAAGAAATTGAAAATGTGGTCATAAAAATAGACTCAATCGTAAAACAAACCCAATACATACTATTTAATAGTTAACAAAAGTACTATATAACACACATATTTTTTGAACATTTAACACTTAGTGTTATTACATTTGTGTTCTATTATTTCGGCGCATCTTTTGGCTATAGAGTTTACAAGCCTTTGACACATTTCTAATGTTTTAGCTTCCCATTCTTTTTTAATCACCTCCCAAAGTTCAAACTTGTTTCTCGTTTTATGTTTACCCACGTCATTCTTGATGTAAGTCGACAAGTTCTCAATGGGATTGAGGTTCGGCGATTGGGAAGGCCACGGCAGTAAATCAACTTTATTGCCACTAAGAAATTTTTTTTTCGTTTTCTTAGTAGAATATTTCGGATTATTATCTAGTTAATATTTCCATACTAGCGGCATATTTTGTTCTACAAAAGGCAGCATGACTCCTTGCGGACTGTGGATATACTCATTTTGGTCCGTGTTATTTTTTTTAATCAAGTAAATTGGTCCTACATCAAAACATGAAAAAGCTGCCCACAGCTTTATATTACCGCCTGCATGCCTTACAGTTTTAATAGCATATTTTGGTAATAATTCTTTGTTGGGTGGTCTTCTAACATATTACCTACCATCAAAAACTATTAAATTTATTTTTGTTTCATCTCCCCATTAAATATTGCACTATTTCTTGATTCCCTGTTCACCATACCAATTTAACTGATCTTGGGAAAACTTTAAACGTTGTTTAATATTCTTGGCAGATTACAAAGGGAGTTTTCTGGCCGGTCTGCCATGTAAGTTACTTGCCTAAAGCCTTCTTCGAATTGCTTTTGAACTGATTTCTAACCTCAGTTCACTTTTAGTTTCAATAGACGATTTAAATGCTTGTCAGTGAGGTGTCGTTTTTCTTCTAGCTCTACGGTTTTCGTGAACTGGTTGTTTTCTTAGGGCATTTTCACCATTTTTTTGAACGACCGACGATCCTGACAATTTCCCTTAGTGAATTTGCTACTTTCCACTTTTAACTATTGCTATATACATAAAATATGAAAGTACTTTTGTAATTTGTAAAATCATTTTAAGAAAAAACTTATAACAATAATCAAAATCCTGAAAGTTTCCGAGAAAAAAAAATTACAAAGACTTTAAATCACAAATCGAAAAGCTATAGTAACAATTAACATTTTAAGTATGTAAAAACATACTTGGCAAATAATAATTGGTTATTACTTAACGAATAAACTGATGAATATTTTTAAAATAAATTTAAAAAAAAATCTAGAATCACCTCATACATCATCCACTATCGATGCGTCACTAATACTGTTACATTATAATAGCGACAAAAAGTATTTTAGTGTATGTCAGTGTTGCATTTAAGTTCGGTATTTATGAATGATGAAACACATTTCCACTTTCGGGATTTATGAACAAACAATACAATTTTTGATATTGGCCTTATGAAAATCCTCGACAACTACACAAGAAACTTTTATACAGCATACAACTCATGCTGTGATCTGCATCATGTTTTGACATTATTGGTCCTTATGTTTTTAGGATACCAATGAAGATGCATTTTATTACATCAGCGTGCAATGTTCACATTATCGATACGTTTTTGATACACATCGTTAGACAGGCATTTCCCATGAATGGGATCTGCAGACATGGGAACACACCTTGTCCATCAAAATCATCAAATTTACCAGATGTAGTTCGTGGGTTTAATATATACATACAAGAAAAGTTTAAGGATATTTCCATTTCAAATATTTTTTGCATTTTAAAACTTGAAGTAGCGATGAAAATGTATTAAAAATGATAAACGCTAAAAAATAGAATTCGTTTATTCGGGTAAATTTTTATATTTTATTTATTCTGACGTTCTTGTTGTTATAAACCGCATGACAAATATTGTGTTCTACGTAGCAAATATTGTATTTTACAATGGAATGACAACATTTAACTTTACGAGATATGAATCAGGCAATAGGCTTTCTTGAAACTGGCATGCGACAAGTCGAAGTAGCTGAGCGGATAGAGGTTTCACAAAGTGCCATCAATCAGCTATGGAGATGTTTTAGGGAAACAAGAAGTCTGGTTGAACAATGACCAGGACGAGGACGCGGTACAACTGCAGCTCAAGATAGTATTTTAGTTTTAACTGTAAGCAGAGAACCTACATTAACAGCAACCGCGCTGGTTACGAAGTTACATCGAACACATAACTGAATTGTTAGCCAAGATACTGTAAGAAATCGTCTCCATGAAGCCAATATCCACTCTCGACGACCGCTCATATGCCCATTTCTCCCAAAAAGCAATCGCAGCGCAATATTAGACTGGTGTCGAGAATTTCAAAATGGGGATGAGACTGCTTGGTCCACAGTTTTGTTCACTGATGAGTCCAGATTTGGATTTAATCTCGATTCTCATCGAATAAGAGCGTGGAGATGATCCGGAGATTTCGAATGTTTCAAGCACGTCCAAGAGGTGCATGCTTACAGAGGCGGTACTGTTATGGTATGGGGTGGAATCATTGTGGAGAATAGAACCGAACTTATTTTCCAAATGGATTTTTAACAGCTCACTAATATTTGGATAATATTCTTCCACCTTTGTGCGCGCTTCCATAATTTGCTGGTTCTGTTGGTAAAAACTTCCATCTTATGCACGACAATGCTCGTCGACATACCGCGCGTGTTGTGACCGACTGGTTAATCAACAAAGGAATTGACGTATTGTCATGGTCAGCACAATCTCCGGACCTGAATTCAATTGAACATGTATGGGGCATGCTACAAAGAAGAATTACCTTCTCACAAGCTTCTAACAAGAAAATTGGCATGTTTACTCCAAGAAGATATAAATCATATTATTTTATCTGTAAACAATAGGTGTAGAGCTGTTATTAACCACTGTGGAGGTCATATTAAAATTTGTTTGAAATTTTGCTTTCTCAAGAATTTTATGTATTCTTAACTAAAAATACTAAATTAATTTTTTAAATCACTTTGTAATTATATAAAAAATGCTTTACTTGTTACATTATTAAACAATAGAAATAGTACCATATATGAATATTTTTCAAAATATATTGTGAATAAAGTACCAACATTTATAAAATATCCTTAGACTTTTCTTGTATGTGTATATAAAAGGTGTCCCATAAGTCACGCAAGATTTGAATTTGGCGCCATTTGTGCTGTGTTGGCACCAAAAAAAAAACAGTTTCACAGCTGACAGTTTAGGGTTTGCAAAAATACAGCACTACATGAAAGAACAACGCGTTTTCATTGTTGAACAATTTTTCAAAAATAATGAAAGTTTGGCTGCTATAGTTCGCAAATTTCGTTTAACATATGGTCGGAATATTGATGTAACTTCGTCAACTGTGAAGAGAGTTATTAAAAAATTCAGAGAGACTGGATCAATTGGGGACGCTAAACACACTGGCCGTCCAATAACAAGCCGTTCAAATAATAATATCCAAGCAGTGCTTGAGAGTGTTGGTGGAAGTGCAGGAACATAGATTCGGCTTCGTGGACAAGAATTGAAATTTCAAGAAACTTTCTACAGCGTATACTCAATAAAGATCTGCATCCCCATGTTTACAAAGTTTAATTAATACAAGAACTGCGGCCTAATAACCGTGCACACCGAAGAGAGTTTGTTGAATGGATTGTTGAACAACAAGTGAATGCTGATTTTTCGAGCAAAATCATCTTAAGCGATTCAGCTTATTTTCATCTTGATGACTTCGTTAATCGTCAAAATTGCCGCATTTGGGGTTCAGACAACCCACATGTGATTGTCGAAAAACAAATGCATCCACAACGTGTCACTGTTTGGTGCGGATTTTGGTCTGTAGGCGTCATTGAACCATACTTTTTCAAAAATGAGGCTGGTCAAGCAGTTACCGTTACTGGTAACTTTTTTCTGCCTAAATTGGATAATATTGATGTAGACGACATGTGGTTTCTACAAGATGGTGCGACATGCCATACAGCCCGTGAAACAATCCAATTACTGGTCGTGTATTCTCTCGTTTCATTGATCAGAATTGGCTCTCTAGATCATGTGATTTAGCACCAATGGATTTCTTTCTTTGGAGTTATTTGATGTCAAAGTTCTATGTCAACAAGCCGACATCCACCCATGCATTGAAGGAGGAAATTCAACGCTGCATCAACGAAATTCAGCCACATTTCGACTAGAGAGTGCGTATATGCCAGCAAACCCGTGGAGATCGTTTGCCTGATGTCCTATTCCATACATAACCCTATCATTTGTACTTTATGTTTCATTGAAAAAAATACATTGAAAAAAAAACTGTGTTTTCTATTGAATTCGAATCTTGCGTAAATTTTGGGACACCCTTTACAAAATATAACGAAGTTGAAACTGAAAATTCACCAAAAAATAACCCGAATTCTAGTAAAAATGTTGCATCGTTTAATAACTAATGTGCTGTTGAGATTGGAATCTTTACGAAGAAAGGAAGGTCATCTTTCAGACGTTATCATCAAAAAATAATATATTTTTGTTTGTTTTTTTTTGTAACATGGTATATTTTCAATTGAATTTTAATTGTAATCATCAGTCACTTTTAATCTTCACCTGATGGTGCTAACTTGGTTAGAAAAATTGAGCGTTGAGTAATTTCAATGCGATTTGGTGCGAGTGGAAAACTCATTATAAAGTTCTTATTTTAAATAAAAAAAATGTCCATTGTTTTAAATAAAAGTTTCGATGAGTTTCTGATTTTTGAATGTCCCCCGTTTCTCCACCATATCACCATGTTCATGTATGAATCTCAAACCGAGATATCGTTGAGTAAATTGATTTAAATTAAGTAAACTAGAAACCTACGAGGAATAATTACAAACTGAAAAACTCGAATCGTCCGATTCTTAAATAAAAAAGACCATTGAATGATTGATTTTCGAATTAACTTTATGCATTAAACAAATTGCGTATCGATTTCAACGACCAAGTCACCGTGTAAAATAAAAATGAAAGTAGAGAAGGACGGCAATCTGGATAAACTTAAACGTTCTCCTAAGGTGTTTATTATTTAGTCGTTAGTGTCGGTCTGAATTAACATTCAACTTGATTCGATTATGAAACTTTTCCGGAAGCGACGTTTTTACAGTTAAAATAACAGAGCAGATGGCTGCTTGTCTCTTACATAAAATCGTCTTAGTCATACCATAAATAGAAAACAAAACAAATTCCAATAAATATATAAGTTTTCTCACCAATATAATTAATAAACACTTAACCATCAACAGATATCTGACCGATTAAACTCGAAACTACGGTATATTTAAGATTTTTGTCGGATTTAGTGTGATAATGATAATCATAACCGTTAGTGTAACTTCGATCTATTTGAAAATTAAGGTGTTGACTATCGTTGAGCGGTTATTATGCATTACGAATAATGTTAATTATACTAATGTTACTGAGGCTTGTCGGTTTTTGATCTAGATTATTCAATAACAGGATAATAGTTAAGAAATTTCTTTGAATTTTAAAACAGTTTTTTAATAAATATACTGGAGAAAAAAAGCAGCACTATGAAAAATATCTGTTTTCCGGAAAGTTAGTAGGGATTTTCCATTGGTACTTCTTTCAACGCTTGTAAACAAAAATCTGGGTTGGACAAGTAATGTCTATTTGCATATTATTAATTCTTGGGATATTTACAATATTTACCTTTAGATTGGCTTATTGGGGTATTCTAGTCTAGAAGCCCGAATTTCGAGCATTTTTTAAGGATTCGTAAAAAAAGCAATTGATATTTTTACTATCCATTTTTTTTTGGCTTATTTATTCATATTTAGAGAGTACATAAAAAAAATTTTAAAAAAATTTATAAAAATTTCAGCAAGTTATGCGTCATTGAAGTAGAGGGGGAAAAAAGCCGAGTCCCGGTCGTCATGATATCTACCCTCCTGGTCATTTGAAAAATAAAATTATGGATAATTTTTTATCAGTATAAATGTCAGTATCGTATGAACCAGAAAAAGTGTCAACATTTTTTTTTTCGCAAAATGTTCGCTACTCAAAAATTGAGGTCGATTTTCCCACTAATTTTTTTACTTTCCCGATTTTTTTTTAAATATTAAAAATTAAAAAAATTAAGTTTTTATTGGTTTGGTTCATACGATAGAGGAATATATAAAGAATATTCATGCCAAATTTTAAGTAAATCGGTCAACTAGAACTTGAGATATTATGTCAACCGCATCGAAAAAAGTAGTTTCGAGAAAAACGCGTTTAAAGTTTTACGTCAGGCAGTGTAACTGATAGATGCGCATATATAACTTACATTCTCTTAATCAGCCATCCCAGCTCCATACATCGGGCCTTTTTCTACTTCATATTGCTGATTTTCAGCGTATAATGAAAAAAGGAGAGAGAGTTATTCATCTTCAGGTAGCGGCAGCCTTCAGTCGCCAATTGTTACAGCCGCTCCGCCCAAACTGGTCTGGGTGCTACCTCACTGAAATGACTATAACATTAAAAATAATTCGAATTTTGAAAAATCCTTTTTGGGAGATATTCTTGAATATCTAAACTATCGAAATATAGGGAAAAAAAAGTTCGATTTTTTCAAATTTCTAGACTAGAATTCCCCCTTAAGTTTGTCTTCAGTTAGTTAAGTTGATTCAAATTGAAAATGTCGGTCAATAACTTGGATTTACGCCACATTATGCTTTTTTATTTCAAAAAGGACAATAACGCTGTGCAAACAAAAAACAAGATTGAACCGTTTACGGAGAGGGTTCTATTGGGGAGACCACAGTGCACAAGTGGTTCAGTCGTTTCAAAACCGAGATTTTGACCTGGAAGGTCGCCATACCTTTCAGTCGTCCTTCAAGCATTGATGTCGAGAAAATATATGTTATATCCACCTTACTCACCGGACATCGCACCCTTGGACTACCATCTGTTCTCTCCACAATTGTTTAATTCAGAAATCTTTTAAAACGGGGGAAGGGGTGAAAAATAATCTGTTGATTTTTTTGCCGAAAAAACATTTTGGACCAACAAATTTATGCTAAAAAGTTATAATAATGGTAATTACATAATAGACTAAATAGATCCACCATAGTTATTATACCATTCTGTACCTTTGTACAGATAGATTGAATTCAATCACATATGTCTTTTTCTGGTAAGGTATTCCAGGTTCGTTAAAGCTCGTCAAAAGTGTTGGTACCTGAGGCAGTAGCTCAAGAATTTGGCCAGTAATATCCCATGTGAGATCTAGACAAGCTTGCAAGGACAGGCTTCAATATTTTAGATATATAACGGGCTGCATTTAAACTTCCTTTGATAGTTACTAGAGGTGACCGGCTTCCCAAACATATATCCACAATACTATAATTGTGGCTGTGATTCTACGCCATTCTAATAGGAAAGTTAAATTTCGTTTTTCACGAAGACCATCTAAACAAAATCTAGATTCATCTCTAAAGGAAATAGAGTTTCATTCCAAGTTACATTCTATTCTAATTCAGCACCATTCTGAGTGACGTTCCTTGTGGTGCCCTAAGAGTAACAATAAGGACGATAAAAACCCCCCTTCATCACATCAATATCAATTCACCTTTTTAATAGAATAACAAGCATACTGCTTAGCTTAGTATCACACGAATAAATCACAAAATTTCGATAAACAAACTTTATTAAAGCGTTTACATTCCAGATTTTTTTTGCAATCATATACTGAAACATAAATGTAAACAACCAAAAAGTGTATCAGTTTTTGTATTCAAGATTACTATATAACGAGTATGTGTTCAATTTGACTCAAATAAAGCCAAATCCGTCATAGCAGCCAAATCCAATTATTATTCTTCTATAAATTTTGCTTTTTACAGCCTTTATCAAACGCCTCATAAAGCCCAGACAACATTGTTTTTGACTATTTCCAACAAATGCAATATGCAAGTATACAACCCCGCAACAGTAGAAAGAAAGCGCAGTTTCGAAGCTTGTTAGTTGGTTTGCATGTCAAAAATTCATAAACCAAAGTCTCAACACCGAATCCGAATTTCCCTATTCACGCATGTTTTCAGCCACATATTAGCGGTACTTTTTTTGAGAAAAATTCAGTTCCTTCGGAAACTATACGTCTCATACTTTAAGCATAATCTAAAATGGTATGAACAGATTCTTGAAACATGTCGAGACCCTAAGATTAACCCTCTTAAATTTGAAAAAAGATTTATCATGTAAATTTCCTTCACATTGTCGATGCTCTCATTGAAGGTAGACCAAAACAAAGCAAATGATCAACTACTTCACACAATACATCCGGAATGTTTTGAATGCTCGGTATTACTCACATGATTGTGTTTTCGATAAATTTACTCACATACATATTCGTAAACATTTTCAATAATTCAGCTTAAAAACAACATTTGATGAACACTCTTTGCTCGATATATTAAAGATCCTGAACCTTTTATATGGCACCCAACTAACCCCGACTTCACTGCCTGCGAGTTTTTACAGGGCTACCACAGTCCAAGTTAGAAGGAATATCCACCAAGAAATAATTGGAATTCCGCCCGCCATGTACCGAATAGTTTTTCAAAACTTAGCTGCTAGATTAGAAGAACATAAGTCAGCCATAATTTTTATTTAAAGGGTCTTTCAAATTGAGCGGTTTTTTTTTAATTCTTGAATAAAACACAGAATTTGCGTTGATTTCAAAAACTTGTTATTGATAATTGAAGCATAGCGAATGACATTTAAACACGAAAAACAATATCTGCTAAATGACCACCTCATGCAACTCTACAGACTTCCACTCTTGTTAAAATTTTGGATGACATTTTGGCATAACCTTGGCTCTATCTCATAAATGACTCGAATAATTTCATCGTTTAGTGCAGGAATCGATTGTGGATTGTTCTTATAGACCTGGCTTTTCACGTAATCCCAAAGAAAATTGTTCAACGGTGTCAAATCACATGATCTTTGTTGCCAATTAACCACTGTTTCTTGGAGTAACTTACCCAGAAAATGTTTCTCTCAATATATCAATTATTTCAACAGCGTGAGGTGTATCGCCATGTACTTGTCTTTCTTGTTGCCCAGAAATCCTTTCACTACACTTACACAACACTTCCAAGATACCAATTCCTTTTTATTTAATTTTTCTTGAAAACGGAAATCACCTAGCAGCTTCCTTATTTGAGGTCCAATAAATATGCTTTCTTTTAGTTTAGCATCACTTAATTCAGGAAATATTTCTTTTAAATACTTGAAACCATTACCTTCTTGGTCCATGGCTTTGACAAAGTTTTACATTAGTCCAAGCTTAATATGGCGAAGCGAAAGGATTTTTTGGCATAACCTTGGCTCTATCTCATTAATGACTCGAATAATTTCATCCTTTAATGCAGGAATCGATTGTGGATTGTTCTTATAGACCTGGCTTTTCACGTAATCCTAAAGAAAATTGTTCAACGGTGTCAAATCACATTATCTTTGTTGCCAATTAACAACGGTTTCTTGCAGTAACTTACGCAGGAAATGTTTCTCTCAATATATCAATTACTTCAGCAGAGTGAAGTGTAGCGCCATCCTGTTGGAATCATATATCCGCCAGATATATATTGTTCAATTACAGTTACAGCTTCACCAGCAGCATTCTGAACTTTACTCGTTTAGGATGTAAAGGTTTCTTATGAATCAATCATGGATTTTCTTCATCCTAAATGCGGAAATTTTGTTTATTAATGTAGCCACCAATTTCAGAATGTTTGTTATTTGTTCCAATTGCCAAATGCACGACGTTTAGAATGATCCAGTGGCTTTAGTTATTTGAATTTTATATGCCTTCAGAGCTAAATCATCTCGTAAAATTCCCCATGTACTGAGTCCAACTTGTCTTCAGCAACACTTTTACGTACCAAATTAATATGCTTTTATGAACAACTACTACGACAATATATTATTCTTCTTTCATCTTCTACCGAACCAGTTTCTTAAAATGTTTGAACAATTCGATTGATAGTGCTTTCAGATGGACGATTGTGCAAGCAATTTTAATGCGTTGTTATGTTGTGTACGACTCCATTTTTATAAATGTCATACGTTACACTTCTGAAATGAGACTAGACCTAGATAAATTCACAACGCCATCTGTGTTTTATTTAAGAATTAAAAGAAGCCGCTCAATTTGAAAGACCTATTACTTTAACTAAAAATATATTTTCGTGTCGCTAGTAATTATATTTTAGTTTAACCAGTTTCTTTTAAAAATTCACTAGATAAAATCAAGACAGTAAGATAAGTTCAGTAAAATTAAGCAGGAAATTAAAAAACCGATATTTAAAATATCCTATTTCCGAAAAAAAGATGACAATGCGAGATGATAGACGAATTTATAATCAACCTGATGCATTAAGCCACAGAGGTACAACTTCCCACTAACAACTTGGCGTGCAAAAAAATTGAAAGTAAAGAAGGACGGCGATCTGGGTAAACGCAAACGTTCTCCTAAGCTGTTTATTATTTAGTCGTTAATGTCGGTCTGCTGAGTTAACATATAACTTGATTGGATTATGAAACTTTTCCGGAAACGACGACGTTACAGTTAAAATAGCCGAACAGATTGGACATACACTATATTCTCCTTGCCTGTCTCTTACATTAAATCGTCTTACATTCGTACCACAAGTGAAAAACTAAACCAGTACCCATCGAGTACGCACTGTGGTTTTCTCTAATATCATTAATAATCGTTTAACTAATCATCAAGCGATACTAGATCGATTATACTTAAAATTACGTGTTAGGAATGGTTTTTATCGGAATTTGGCGATGGTAGTTTCTTAACCGTTTGTGTAACCTCGATCTATTTGGAAATTTAGGTGTAGGCTATTGATCGGTTATTGTGCAGTTCCAATATTGGAACTAATAACTAATTAATTGTCCAAATGGTCCTGAACATTTTTTAGTCTAGGTATTTTTCTTTTATTGCGAAATAGATGATGTTGACATCTATAGCTACTAAAATTGTTGTAGTATATAACAAAAATGTATCTAAGATAGATCATTACTTTACGGAAATAATATTAATTACAGATCAACAAATTTAAACTTTTTTGAGGTGACATTGATGATAATAGATGTATATGAAGTATTTTGTAGTCCTAAATCCGAAAATGATAAGCTAATTACTGTAACACGTACAGTTTTATTGTTATAGAGTGTCGGTGGTGGGGAAAAGAGAGACGACATATTTTTACAATCTAATATGTATTTAAAAGAAACATGTAAAACGTGTTAAATCTATGCAAAGACATTCCTGACGATTATGTGAATAAAAAATATATTACAAGATGTCATACAGCGATAAAAACCTTCATTTTTTCTCTCTTGTGTTTTGCAGCATCATCTCTTTTTAAAAGCCAGCAGTAGTCGCTCAACATAGATGGGTTTCAGCGTCTTTGGTACATTGCTTCTACCATCCTGATGTTCTGGTGAAACCTCTCTTCTTGTTCCTTGTTCGTCGCTTATTGTATCCAAATTTTCCGGAAAACATCCTAATGAGAGTGTATAAAATACATTTTTAAGGGCATATGACACCTTAGTATTTCACTGGCTTTCAAGGATTTATCTATGAGGCGTTTATAGTTTTTATCTTTCTTGTTGCCCAGAAATCCTTTCATTACACTTACATAACACTTCCAAGATACCAATTCCTTTTTATTTAATTTTTCTTGAAAAATTAAATCATCTAGAAACTTTCTTATGTGAGGACCAATAAATATGCTTCCTTTCCGTTATTGTTAAAAATGTGTTGTAAAAATGTTACATTCCGTTTTCGGAGAGTGAAACACTTTTTTGTCTAACAGGTTCCACTGTTAAAGTCTGGAAGCAAGAAGTTTCGATTTTTGTTTTGACAGTCCCAGGTCACGTACCAAATAATTTAATTGATTCTGAGTTATTAAGTGAGGTTCACTGGTAGTTGTTAAAAATGTTGGGTCACAACTGGTGTTCTTAGGAAGTTGTGGATCAGATCCTGATGAAGAATTAGAATAACCGGGAAACATATTTTCCAAGGTTAATAGGCGCAATCGGTACCGGTAGTTCCTGACTATGAGGAACTGGCCTAAGCGCAGAAGGCAAATTTGGGAACTGAATTGTATCCTTTCGCTTTTTTGAAATGCCTTCTGTTTTAGTGATACAAAAGTAGCAACCACTTACATGGTCACTAGGTTCTCTCCACACCATAGGAATAGCGAATAGCATAAAATTTTTCTTCTGATGCATCCAGTGCACTAAATTTGCCCGACGACTCACACAGCAAATTTGAGAAGCCCAACTTTTATCTTGATCTCCAATTTGACACTTAAAATATAAAAGTTAGGCTCTTTTGATTTCTTCGGATATAGATCTAGCTTGTAACTTTAATTTAATCGTCCGCTTATATAACAAAACTTAACGAGACACAAACAAACTAAACTATGGAAAACAATAAAACTGCCCTTAAAAACTCATAAAATAGTGTGGAAATACCCCCTCTACGGTCTTGTGGTAATTCCTATATTGTCCAGTCAAAAGTCAGGTACAAATAATTTCGATGTGTCCATTATATAAAAGAGAATCAGGTACTTGAAAATGAGACGTGCTAGGCCATTTCTGTGAAAACGTGTTTTAATAACTACCTAAATGAAATGCAAAAATGTTCAGGGATTTCTTTAATCTCACGCTATGTCACATGACGATCTTTCTTTACCAGTTCGCGCACAATATCGATGTTTTCTAACACAACAACCGATTTTGAACGACCTTTAAATTCGTGCGTGAGCGAACGACGGAGACGATTGAATTCACTAAACCAGTGATATACAGTGGTTTTAGATGGTGCTTCATCCTCAAGAGTCGAAGTGAGTTGATCGATGCACCGTTATTGACAGCATTCACACTATTACTGTTGTTGAGACATCGAAAGTCGTAGTAAATCATCACACGAAAATTCCTTTTTTATTGAGACGAAAATTTCAACTCACTAAACACAAATAGCGTCCATCTAACAAAACGTTCTGAGTACGTATACAGTCAACAATGTCAAACTTTACGACGTATATGTCAGATGGCGCCTAACAACACCATTGTTGTCAATTCCGGATACATAAATAGCAACCCTCGTACAACATCGAGTTGGACTCGAGTTGGGCTAATCCTGGTGAGCCATCAACCAGAACCACAAAACCAAATGTCCACCCCAAAATGGTGTTGATGTGTTTATGTTGAGATCAGCTTGGCGTCATAAATTATGAGCTGCTCCAATCTAGTTAAACGATCATATTACTTTTCGTATTAGTGATGCTTTGGAGGAATAACGTTCTTATACTACTAAGGGAAGAAGGGAAGTCATTTTGCTTGCTTGGACTGGGAGATTTTATTATACTCGTTGTATTCTCCAGACTTGGCGCCGTTGGATTTTCATCTTATGAAGCTGATCCCTACAACATCACCTGGTTGATAACTGCTTAATGTCTCTTAGAAATCTATACAGTTATCTTTAAGGTTAGACATGGTTACGTATAACTATGCTATGGAGAAGACAGTCGTGTTTCCACCATGAATTAGTTACACAAGCCTTTACTTGCAATTGCAAAAAAGTTCGAAAATCTAAAGATAAATCATTCTTTTGCTACAGAGCTAAGCTTAACACCTAATAAAACACATAAAATAAGTTCATATTTTTCTAAAACAGCAATTTAAAAAGGAAATGAGAGATAATCCGATGCCTTAAATAAGCTGCATTAGAATTTAAAGTATCAGGTATCAACCTTACACATAATAACTTACCGTGCATAAAAAAACTAAAAATCAAGAACTACGATTTAGATAAGCGATGTAGCAAACGCTCTGTTTATTATTTAGTCGTTAACGTTGATATTAGTTAACATTCAACTTGATTCGATTATGAAACTTTTCCGGAAACAACGCCGTTACAGAGCAGATGGGACATAAACTATATTTTCTTGGTTACCTTTTACTTAAAATTGAGTTCAGTCAATACGGCCAACAAGAAAAAAAATTAAATCGATACTAATTGAGTTCCTGTCGTTTTTCTTTCTTTAATATGATTAATAAACGCTTAACTAATCATCAAGCGATACCCGATCAATTAATCTCAAAACTACGGTATATGAATGATTTCGGTGATAATGATTTCGTGACCGTTAGTGTAACCTCGTTCTATTTGTAAATTAAGGTGTAGGTTATCATTAAGTGATTGTTAAGCAATGCGAATAATATTACTTGTGTAAATGGTACAGGTGTGCTTGTCAATATTTCTTGTAGACAATCAAATGACAAAAGAATATATTTTTTTGCATTTTCGGGTGAAAATAAAACACTTCATATTAATATTGTTCTAGAGACTAAATAATTATAAAAAGGACAATCACAACCAATTCAATTACAACTGAGATGAAAATAAAAACAGAACTTTACGGTTTGTATTTAGATTTATTCTTCACTAAAACCCTGCAACCTGGATACATTTGGACCACTGTGCCATAGGTCAAATTGTACATGTATACGAGGGTGGTTCGAAAAATTGTCGATCTCAGAAAGATAATACAAGATCAAGGAGATCTTTTTCTTTTTCAACGTAATTACATTGCAATTTAATACATTTATACCAATCCAAGCAGAATCCGGCGAATACGCCGCATGTGGAAACAGTTCGAAGTGTACGTCAGCAACAAGGTAAGGTAAATAACCTCCGAAACGGGTCTGCAGTCACATTATCATAGGGGAAGTGCGCTTTCGTCTCAGCCTAAATAGAACTATTCATTTAGTACAATACTAAAGCATTATTTTATATTTTTTATTTATAAAGACTGCATCTTGAGCATCTTTCTACATATGAAACAGTGTTCACTTTTTTCCACACTTAACCGCCTCCCCATACTGTTTATAATGGTAATATGTTTGATCTCCTGCTAAAAAAAAGTCAAAGAAGCTCACCAGAATAGCGCCTACATGGTGAAATACTCTTGAGAAGTGTTCATGCGAATTCATCTTTTATTAACTGCTAACAAATATGGCACCCATTGAGCTAAGAAGAAGAATTCATACCAAAAGAAACATGTAAAATGTAGTGAACACCATTTATTTAAATATTTACAATATCAGCAGGCGCGCCTGCCTTCAATTAATGCTCATTTAATTTATATATTGTGAATTTTTGTGATGATTGTGTCGATTGTGGCAGGTTTTGGGCGCCCGGAGCATTCATCATTTTCATTGTATGTACGACCGCGTTTTAAATTTAACAGTCCGCTTTTTACCGTCGAGAATGACGGGAGAAAAATCGTTTAAAGTAGAATCTTTCATATGTCCGTCAGGTTTAAATCCAAGTTCTTTAAAACAACTCTATTTCAACATCAGTTTTATCTATTTTTCAGAAAATGTCAGAACTTATTTGCTTTACTCGAACGTCACAAACATGCAACTTAAAACACCAGTCTGAAACCAGAAAGAATCATCATGCTTGACCAATATGCGTTACCATTGTGTCAAACAGAGAACGAGTTTTCGAGTATTTCTTATAAAATGCCGAGTTCTTCATACGCACATTTGCTCTCACAAATACTCATATCAATAGTGGAATCATGCCATTCTTCATCTCATGACTGTGGGTTCTTGATTAGCTTTTCAATAAGAAATACTTAATGTCGTCATAAATTTCAACACTACGTATCCATCTCGTCAAAACTGTCCCGCGCTTTTAATTTAATTTTAATCTTGCCATTAAAATGAAAAAAAAGAATCCAGGGATCTAAAATTTGAAGGTTCTTAGTTTGAAGATTCACTCCTTCATATCAGCATACCATCAGAAACTGCCTGAAACAACGGCATCCAATCTGTCATCTTACCAAATATTTTTTTATCAAATATTTCTGACTTCAGCAATGGAACTTAAATTGATTTTTCTTTTGTTATATTTTACAAAGCCACCAAAAAGTTTTTCTAATCTTGGTGTTAGATCTAATCTTTGTTTGCGGTAGATCACTCCGCATTTATTTCCCGTGGCCTGTGTAGTGTGCTGTGTGTCTTAGCCTTAGCTTCAATTATTTTCCAGTCCTTTCTGTTCTTCATTTTAGAAGTATATCCTGGTAACTTGATTCGTCTTATGTCCATGTGTCCTGCTCCTGTGCGTCTTGCTCGCGATTGTCGTCTTGGCAATCTAACCATTGTTAGGTCGTAATGACCAGTATTGTACTTTCCTGCTGCTTCCTCTTGATTTGTCCTTATCATCTAATTATGTATTCCTTTAAGTAACGTAATATATCAAATTTATTGAGTAACTGTGCGGTTTCATTAGGTTCTGATTAAGTAGGCTTCGGTACTTCTTTCTTTTCTTGGGTCTGTATATTATCCTTATTATTTTCCTCCCGAAGTTTCTAGTGTATACAATACATTGGGTCCTATAATTGCTTTATAAATTATCCTCTTTGTGTTATATCCAATCTTTCTGTTTTTTAATAGCTTGTAGGCTTTGTTCCCTTTTTGGATTCTATGCGCTATTTATTAATTCTCTGTTTATTTCTGTTTGCAATCGATGTTCTTAGTATTTCGCGGATAGAAGTATACATTAGACTATTAGTCCGGGAGTACATCCGATGGTTTGTTGGGAATGTGCAGACGTTTCACCAAGGTCGCACTAGGCATTCTCAATATGTGTCTGAAGTATAAAATTGACTATTTTCACTTTTCAGACACCTGCACACAAACATCTGCATATTCCAAACAAACCGGACACGAACGATCGGAGATACTCCCGGACTAATAGTCTAATGTATTTTTCCATCCGCAAAACACTAAGAACTAACATATATATATATATATATATATATATATATATATATATATATATATATATATATATATATATATATATATATATATATATATATATATATATACAAAGCACAGATAGCGCTGGGAGGTGAGTGATGTCAAACGTAAAAGTTTAGTATTTAATCAAGTATTGGATGCGCAAATTTAAAGAAGCTGGAAACACAATGGCGGATAAATCAACTGGGCACAAAAGGAACTCAAGAACTGGCACGAATGTTGACTGTGTTCGCCAGTCTGTTAGAGACGATCCACGACAGTCTCTACGACACGCAGCTTCTCTACATTTGCAGAGATCCACAATTCATCGCATTATTCGTAAAGATTTACATTTCCACCCCTACAAAATTGTTGTGCAAGAAATGAAGCCCGATGATCCAGCTAAACAAGTCGAACTGTGAATGGAAAATCGTTTTATAAGCTTCAATAACCTGTGGTTTTCTGATGAATCGAATTTCCACATCAACGGCCATGTGAATAAACAAAATTGCAGATATTGGGCTCCCAATAATGCGCTGGAACTGCACCAGAAACCATTACACTACAGTTTGGGTTGCCATATTAAACGAGGGAATTATCGGCCCCTACTTTTTTGAGGATAACCGTGGTCACACTCAGATTTCGATCATTACTGCCATATGATCCTGACTTTTTTGATTTGGTTTGATCCTGGCTCTAGATATGCTAAACTCGATTGGCTAATCCAGGGATCTAAAATTTGAAGGTTCTTAGTTTGAAGATTCACTCCTTCATATCAGCATACCATCAGAAACTGCCTGAAACAACGGCATCCAATCTGTCATCTTACCAAATATTTTTTTATCAAATATTTCTGACTTCAGCAATGGAACTTAAATTGATTTTTCTTTTGTTATATTTTACAAAGCTACCGAAAAGTTTTTCTAATCTTGGTATTAGATCTAATCTTTGTTTGCGGTAGATCACTCCGCATTTATTTTCCGTGGCCTGTGTAGTGTGCTGTGTGTCTTAGCCTTAGCTTCAATTATTTTCCAGTCCTTTCTGTTCTTCATTTTAGAAGTATATCCTGGTAACTTGATTCGTCTTATGTCCATGTGTCCTGCTCCTGTGCGTCTTGCTCGCGATTGTCGTCTTGGCAATCTAACCATTGTTAGGTCGTAATGACCAGTATTGTACTTTCCTGCTGCTTCCTCTTGATTTGTCCTTATCATCTAATTATGTATTCCTTTATGTAACGTAATATATCAAATTTATTGAGTAACTGTGCGGTTTCATTAGGTTCTGATTAAGTAGGCTTCGGTACTTCTTTCTTTTCTTGGGTCTGTATATTATCCTTATTATTTTCCTCCCGAAGTTTCTAGTGTATACAATACATTGGGTCCTATAATTGCTTTATAAATTATCCTCTTTGTGTTATATCCAATCTTTCTGTTTTTTAATAGCTTGTATGCTTTGTTCCCTTTTTGGATTCTATGCGCTATTTATTAATTCTCTGTTTATTTCTGTTTGCAATCGATGTTCTTAGTGTTTCGCGGATAGAAGTATACATTAGACTATTAGTCCGGGAGTACATCCGATGGTTTGTTGGGAATGTGCAGACGTTTCACCAAGGTCGCACTAGGCATTCTCAATATGTGTCTGAAGTATAAAATTGACTATTTTCACTTTTCAGACACCTGCACACAAACATCTGCATATTCCAAACAAACCGGACACGAACGATCGGAGATACTCCCGGACTAATAGTCTAATGTATTTTTCCATCCGCAAAACACTAAGAACTAACATATATATATATATATATATATATATATATATATATATATATATATATATATATATATATATATATATATATATATATATATATATACAAAGCACAGATAGCGCTGGGAGGTGAGTGATGTCAAACGTAAAAGTTTAGTATTTAATCAAGTATTGGATGCGCAAATTTAAAGAAGCTGGAAACACAATGGCGGATAAATCAACTGGGCACAAAAGAAACTCAAGAACTGGCACGAATGTTGACTGTGTTCGCCAGTCTGTTAGAGACGATCCACGACAGTCTCTACGACACGCAGCTTCTCTACATTTGCAGAGATCCACAATTCATCGCATTATTCGTAAAGATTTACATTTCCACACCTACAAAATTGTTGTGCAAGAAATGAAGCCCGATGATCCAGCTAAACAAGTCGAACTGTGAATGGAAAATCGTTTTATAAGCTTCAATAACCTGTGGTTTTCTGATGAATCGAATTTCCACATCAACGGCCATGTGAATAATCAAAATTGCAGATATTGGGCTCCCAATAATGCGCTGGAACTGCACCAGAAACCATTACACTACAGTTTGGGTTGCCATATTAAACGAGGGAATTATCGGCCCCTACTTTTTTGAGGATAACCGTGGTCACGCTCAGATTTCGATCACTACTGCCATATGATCCTGACTTTTTTGATTTGGCTTGATCCTGGATCTAGATATGCTAAACTCGATTGGCTACAAGCGCAACACATTTTTCCAACAAGATGGACCGACCTTCCACGTCACGAACGATTATTTAGCAGTTCTTCACGATTTATTGCCCGAAAGAGTGTTTAGTCGCCAAGGGGACATTAACTGGCCACCGAGGAATCCAGATTTAACACCTTTTTTCCTATGAGGCTACTTAAAAAGTAAGGTTTGGTGTTCAACCTTTGTAAGGTGTTCAACCCATTACCACCCAACATAAATAACAAACGAAATCCACGCGATTCCAGGAGCGATGCTCCAACGAGTGATTGAAAAAGTGTGAAGAAGCGGATGGTGGGCATCTACAGATAGTTCTTTTTCATAATAAGATTAATTTTTATGTCAAAGTAAGTTTATATAAAATGAAAGAAAAGAAGATTCGATTCGACAATGTCTGTGCTAACTTCAATTAAAAAAATAAATCTAAACAAAATCACTATAATGGATGATAAAAACAGTCTGAAACACAGAAAATTGTTTAATATATATATATATATATATATATATATATATATATATATATATATATATATATATATATATATATATATATATATATATATATAATGTAACTGAAAATATAGACTCATATGTAAATAAGTAAAATATATAAGAAAATAAAAAAGACAGAAGTAGAAGAACCTGCAATGACAATTTTAATTGCTGTTCTGAGAAGATAAAGTTTATCATCAAATATTTATGACTTACCTATGAAACATCTGATCTGTAATACTAGTAATAGAACAAAGCGAATCATTGTTGATAAGTGACCAGAATATTTTTAACGTGCTTACAAATATTTATTAATAAACATAATATTTTTCACCAAAGAACTTTACTCAACGACCCGCATTTCACTAAACATGTTAGTATCATTAACAGCTAATTTAATATAGCTCCATAATTTTTTTATTAAAAAATTTACGACTAAACAATAATCAACTGATCAATTATTTACCTCGTAGATAAAATACATAAATATCAAATCCATCTCTTTGTCTGGCAAAGTTATAACACCGATATCCTGTTGAAAGCATGAATGAAAGCAGGAAATAAAGAGTTGGCCGACTGTTTTTATAGTCGAAGCGACGTGGAGTATACCAACGGCATCTGTTGTTGGTTCGTAGCGCCTTGAGGTATATGCAATATTAATATTTATTATGTGGTTGAAGCGTCTGTCGTCTATGGTTCGCCTATGCTTGTACGCAAATAGTTTTGCGGCATATTTCTGTTAATTCACGGCAAAAACAAGTTGGCGGATTGTTGTTTTTACTGTATTTCCTTTATTCAATGTGGTTTATCATGTTTTTTCCTGTTCTGGAATACCATCTTTTATCTCGATTTGTTTTTGTTAAACTTTTTCTTCTTGAAATTTAATTTTTTTGCCAAGAATATATTAAAGCGAATTAACTTTTACGATAAAGTTTTCAGGTTATCGAAAGAGGAACCAAAATTTCGGTACATTAGGAGGAAAAGACAGTTATATTTTATAATTTGTAATGCAATAAGAGTTTTGGACAGATCAAGCTTCTGCTTTTGGTTGGAATCAATGGCTTGATGAGAACTATCACAATCCCGTTTGGAGCCAAAACTTTTTATAATATATATTTCGTAACGAAATTCGGATGTCTCTAAATTAATTTTTAATATTTTATTTATCTTCTTAAAATGATAGATATATAACTAACCCAACATTTTTTCGGCTGGTTCTTGGTTTTAAATTGTTATGTTATTTAATTAAAGATGTATCTGTTTATGAAACACTTTTTTAAGCAGCTTATAAAATTTAAGTTGCCGTAATACCAAAGTACATACTTTTTCCATTACTTTTACAACTATGCCTTGCTTTTAATGCTACGTAATTGTTATATAGGATAACATTTTAAAGTTTTTTTTTACACGTAGTAGTATACTTTTATGAAATAAATCAAAACTAAACTAAACGCAATATGAAAAAGTCATAAGCCTTCTATAAATACATATATTTCTAAAAACATACATTATTTTCATCAGTATATATACATCTCGAAGACTAGAACTTAAGACTATATTCTACTCTATGGACATAGGCATAATCGTAACAAAGTAGTGATCCCCTTGTATTAAAGACTTCAACAATTTCAGATAAGATGTTGTGTGCACTAAAATATCATGTTACATTTTTGTCTTTTTAGCTTAATAGTATTTACTAAACCTAAAGGTGTCGCTTAATAATTCTTATTTTTTTAGAGATGGCACAGGAAACAAGGGTCATTTCACAGTCTAATCTCCTATGTTATTTTGTTGCTACGATAATACCTTTCAAAACGCCATTGATGTTTAAACGATTACGAGTTTTCATTTTTTTTTTGTGTGGTAAACATGTCGAGTTTCGAGTCAAATAAAGAACATTTGCTTTTCTTGTTCAATGAAAACTAAACGCAACTGAAAGCCGTCGTATACTTGTTGAAACTAATGATGACAACCGAAAACATTTAAAAATACCGAATTACAAGCATTATTGGAAGAAGATGATATGCAAAGTCAATCACAAACGGCAAAGAGGTTAAATGTTGGTCGCCGAACCATTTGTGATCGTCTGTATGCCACATCAGCTAAACTGCAGACATATGAAAAAGCGAAAAATGGTGTGAGAAGTTTTGTTCTCTGAAAGAAAAGCTTTTTTGCATCGAATAGTGACTGGAAATGAAAAATGGATATATTTCGAGAGACCAAAACGCAGAAAATTATAGATTGACCCAGGACAACCATCAACATCGACCGCAGGACGGAATCGCTTTGGAAAGTAGACAATGCTGTGCATTTCATAGGATCAAAAACATTTCGTGCACCATGAGCTTATGAAACCAAGTGAAATAGTTAATACAGTTCGCTGCCGTCAACAAATGATGAATTTGAACTATGCAATGATCGAAAGGCGACTAGCGAAAAGCGACTTATAAAATTGTTTTGACCCAAGAACTAAAGCCATTTGACCATCATTCTAAGTTTACAAAGCTCTAGCGGGCGTAAATATGTCACCTTCATTAGTCTCAGAAGGGTGATCAGAGGGACAATATTCGTCCTCACAGAACTCTGGTAGCTGGTTAAACATTGGGATCGGCACTTCCTTTGAGGAAGGGACCGAGCGTCTTCCACTAATATTTATTAGGCAGAAATAACAGTCATCGAAGTGGTTTTTGGGTTCTCTCCAAACCATCGGTTCCCCGAATTTTAGTTTTTTTTTATTTCACGATAGTCCACTGTCGTAAATGTTCCATACAAGTTTAACAAACCAGAAGCTGTGCCCAGGTTTTATCGTGATCACCAAGACTAACACCAAAGTATCCAAGAGAAGCTCTCTTTAATATATGAAATAAAGTTAGTAACAGTTTTTCTGTTTTCTTTTAAAGTGTATTCCCCACTTACATGTCGTAAATATCCAAAATTAGTTTATGATGTACATTATGTCCGAGGTTCGCATTGGAGTAGATTTTTTTTCAATGTGACAAAAAAAACGACTACTGTCAATGCTGAGCTATATAGATTGATATTAATATATTTAGTATAACCAGAATTGAGCTGATATATGACAGCGTGATGTGGCATTGACATAATTAAAAACGTTAATTCAATTGACTATATTTTAACTCTTAACTCATCTGTCTCGGTAAACGAAGGTGAGGTGACTATTTAAATGATGTCACATTCAGAGTAACTTGACTGCAACTAGTAATTGTTCATACTTATAACTTACAGAATATATATAACAAATTTCAAAATTAGAACAAAAAACACATATTTGTATTATTTTTGTTACAACAGTGACGATGTTTTTGATTCAATGTACCTCGAGTGTCTTTGTATTCGAAACCCACATATATGTTTTTTTTATATGCGAACGAAACTTGAGTCTAAACGGTACGGCACTTTTGACGAATTCCTTTTAGATTTATTTAATTAATTGATACGCCAGCTGGTTTTTACCAGAATCGCCAGCTAACAGTTCGATAACCTTAAATGTACAGCAATAATAGCATGATTTGACGGGAAAAAAATAAACAGTTCTGCCACGATTTAAACATTTTTAGTAATGACAAGAATTCTAGGTAAACTCGTGCCATTAGTTTACCATTTATGGACCTGATGCTACGCAGAATTTAAAACTGTAAATTTTTTTCGCGTTGTCTTGCAACAGTTTCGTATTTTAGTTAATGTGATACATACCTGGTACGTCAATATTTCGTCTCCATTTTCGTCGTATTTCACTGTGTTGTTTTAATTGCAAATTACGGTAATGTATGCAAAGGCATTTGCTCGCTCTCAGAAAGAATTATGTAGTACTAGGGTGTATTTGCAAAATTATTTGCTTTTTTTTCCTAATTATTTTTTTTGGTGCCTAGGATTTTAGAACTGATTTTAGCTGTATTTGGGACGTTAAATCTAAATATTAAACCGGTTTTCTCTATCTGCTCTACTTTTTTAGATACATCCACTTACCTATCAATGTTTTTTTCAATTCAATATATTCAAGTATGGGTGTTAAAATTATTATAAAATATATTATAAGGATTGGTTCCTGTATATTTGCCCTATTGCCTGTCTGCTGTTGAATTAGTTCTAGGAAAATCCACTAGATGGCATAAGCATTACTTCTCCGGCAGAAAAACTGTTAGTAACTTTGTAAAAAGAGTTTCTCTTGCATACTTGGGTGTTAGACTTGGTGTTCAGAATAAACCCTGGGTAACGCATTTGGACTATAAAAAGTTTATATAAAAATTACGACAGTGAACTACCGGGAAAAGAAAAAAATCTAAAATTCGGCGTACCGCGTACCGGTTTGGAGAGAACTCAAAATCCACTTCGATCACTGTTATTTCTGCCTAATAAATATTACTGGAATCAATCGAAAGAACCGTAGCAAGTGGACTTATCCTGATTTACTCTCTGCAAGACACTCGGTCCCTCACTCAAAGGAAGTGTCGATCCCAATGTTTGCCTAGCTACCAGAGCTCTGTGCGGACGAATATTGTCTCTCTGATCATCCTTCTGATACTAATGAAGGTGAAAGTGGTTATGAGGGAACATCTTTAATTCCTCAACATTACTACCATTTTTCAAATAACCTCACCAGGGATCTCAAACTATAAAAAGAAGCTTTTTAATTACTGGTTTCTTGGTTGAAAGACAAAAATTCACTGGAACAAGGAACGAAAATTACCTTTTACCGTACAAGAGAAAAGGGTATGATCCATTCTTCTCTCAAGAAGACAATATATATTGTTTTATCATCAAATTAGAGGACACCTGGAAAAATGGGTCTTCCTGGATATTTTCCAGATGATTGGCGGATATCATTGACAGCCCAAAGTGAAATTTGAAATGTGTTTTTCTACACAATGGGAAGAAATATGGTTTAATACCAATTGCTCACTCAACGAAAATGAAAGAAGAATATGACACCTTAGCTTTGGTATTGAAGAAGATAAAGTATCATCAACATCAATGGGTGGCTTGGGTGGACCTAAAAATTGTAAACTTTCTCCTTGGATGGCAAAGTGGCCACACCAAATATCCTTACTTCTTATGCCTTTGGGATAGTAGAGGCAAGGCATACCACTGGATTAGAAAAGAGAGAAAACATGGACCTTTGGGAAAAGAATGTCATTAACGATCTCTTAGTTGGAGAGAGGAAATCATCTTTCCTCCACTGCATATCAGGCTAGACCTAATGAAGCAGTTTGTTAAGGTTCTTGATAAGAATAGATCATGGTTTACATATATAGAGGAAAAAATGCCTCAGTTGAGTACGGAAAAAATTAAAGCAGGATTATTTGACGGCCCACAAATGAGACAACTTATTAAGGCTCCTGCCTTCGTAACTTCGATGAATGAGGCTAAACAAAAAGCCTGGACTTTATTTGTTGAAGCAATCACAAATTTTATGGGCAAACGCAATGCTGTTGAATTGGTAAACAAGATGCTTAACAGTTTCAGATCCCTTGGATATGACATGAGCATTAAGGTACACTATTTACACATCTATTTAGATCGTTTTCCTAAAAAATTAGGAGATACCAATGAGGAACAAAGTAAAATATTTCTCCAGGATATTAAAACTAAAGAGGACCGCTGTCAAGGAAGATGGGATACGCATATGATGGCAGATTACTGCTGGTGTTTAAAAAGGGACAGTTCCAAAATACATTCAAAAATGTCACAGAAAAGAAGCTTCTGAAATGCTCAGTGAGTAGTTGGTTTCATCGATAACTTTTTCCTCTATATTTGTATATAATAATATTTGTATATTGTAATAAAATTTCCGATTTAATTTAAAATAATGTAACGTATATTTCACTAAAATGTTATATCTTGAACTCAAAAATTTGAGCTTCTAGATAAAAATTAATGCAATATTTAAATTCAGGACATCAAATTCATATGAAATGAGCTCTAAATACTCCGGCACCAAAACATCTGTTGGCATACACTTTACTCCTGAGAGGATTAATCCAATTCCCATGATCCGAAACGTTCCTTTTTAACAAAAACCTTAAAACGAGTGAAATAATTTATGAAATTTAAAGCAGTGCATAACTAAGTACCTTAAGTCGCAAATACTTTTGTTACACCCTAGTAAAGGAGCATAATCTCAAAATAGCCAAACTGGTAAGATTGAGTTATATATTGAAGATCGTTAGGACATTGAGACGTTAGGAGATTTAAATAATATAGTTCGAGATCAACCGCTTACAACAGTCGACAAAGTCCAACGGCGGTTTCACCGACTCAGCAACGAAGGGCCATTCAATAGATCATACGATAAGAACCCCAATAGTTCTCGAAGGATCTCCTGAGTTCATTTTAGAGGACACTGGACAATCTTTGCGAAAATAATTTAATTACTTCTGACTTATAAAAGAAACAAGACCGATTTTTTTTTGTAATATGCTTATTTCGTCTGTTAATGTTAATTCATTTTTGATAATTATGTCAAGTAAATTATTTCCAACAATGCTTAGAATTTTTTTTTAACAATGTTTCCATAACTTTTATTAACATATCTGGTGTTAATGCAGCGGTTTCAGCACGAATGTTGTCGTTGAGTTGCAATATGGTTTGGAGCTTATTTATGTAAATCATTTGTTCAAAAATTCCCAAAAAGTAATAATTATTAATTAAATAATAGTGATTTATTAATTTATCTAATTATTATTTTTCCATGAAAATTGTCAATTTGATGGTAGTGGTTTATGATGGCATTACAGTTTTCTTATTTTCGCTTATATTTGCTTGTAGGAAAAAGGCCTTGAACAATTTCAATGTTATAGGGAAACATGTGCAGTCAATTCTCAAAATTCGACGAAAATTACGTGGAGAAATTCCCAATTTTACACTGTATTGTCGAAACGACTTTCCGGGAGACTCCTCTACACGTGCAATATTTTCAGTGCTTCGCGCTGTTCTTAGGCCACTGATGCGGGCTCGAGCCCTAACTGTTTCAAATTCTTGAAATTACTGGAATAAGCGATAACTCCTTGTTTAATGAGGCGCCGAAGAATTAGGATATTTTTACCTAAATTTACGTTTGAATTGTAATAATTGAATTATTTTTTTAATATAGATGACAACAATTTCACTGCGTTCTTTCATCGTTTATTTATCCATAATATAACTTGCACGTCTGCACTACACAATAGCCATACTGTTAGCGTAATATTTGTCCCACGCGATATAAACTTAGACTGAGCTAATATTTCCGTTAGCATTTCAGCGACAGGGTCTCTAAGACTTTCCAAGGACGACAAGATATCGAACTCTAATATCTGTAAAATGTTGAGCTTAACAATGCCTGCGTGGTTTGATATTATTGATAAAACTTTTATTGTATTTGTTTTCAACGTTCAAAAAAAATTATTTCAAATTCAACCCCGATATTCAGTTCCTGATTTTATGGCTATTAATAAGCTTATTATTACACTCTACAAAACACCACTGATTATGATTCAGTAGTCAACTTCCTTCTTTTCTTTTATATGAATAAATTTTAAAGTTAATTGTCTATATTAGTCTGTATGTGGTGATTTTTTTTAGTGCGCCCGAACTTTAAATTCATATAAATCAACAAGCAAATTCGATGCATTGAAATTATTTATGTTATGTGAAACAATGGCAATTAACGTTTGAAAACAATTTTGGACAAATGTCCGCCACGGTTGCTTCTGACAAAGCGCATTCTTTCAATCCAATTTCCAACGAGTTTTTCAAGCAATTGTAATTGCCAAGTTATGTTGGCTTTCAAGCATATTTATTTCAAGCTTTCAAGGTGTGACATAACCCCAAAGAAAATAATCTAAAGGCGTTAAATTACATGACCTTTGTGGCCAATTAAAAGGTCCGTTGCTCCAATTTCCTCACCGAATTGTTCCCTCAATAAATTGATTGTTGCTTTGACTATATGAAATGTGGAACCGTCCTGTTGGAATCACATCTCCTTCCGATCAATACCATTCAAATTCGCAATTAAATTATCATTGTTCATCGCTTTGTAACGATTCCCATTAAGGAATTGATAAATTTGCATCTTCATCAACACTTCCAGCAACAGTGGCGATGTTTTCTTCGGAATGCACAGTTTTTTGTCTTGTATTTGTTGTAATATCAAGCAGCGTGAAATGCTTTCGGAATTTGTCGATAATTCGGCGAATACATTTGTTGTAAAAGACTCTCAATTTTGACAATTTGCAAGTGTTATTCTGATGTTAAACATTCAATGATGATTTGCTAGACATTTGATATCCCTTGATGATTTCCGTGATAACATTTACCATGATGATTTGACAGCGGATTCCCTATCGGAAGTTCAGACACACTTAAAAATCACCCTTTGTATTTCCGACTTACACCATTCTTGTTTTGATAATTTATGGATTTTTCCGTTGTACATTTTTGAAGAAAACCACCGTGTGAAAGAAGGAGATAAAAATAGAGAAACAAGAAAACTGAATGGGAATAGACAAAGTCGTAAAAATCGCGAACAGCAATTTTTCATCGAATTTTGTAAAGCGCGAATTCGTGACCGTGTAGAAATTTTGCCGACAGCTTCGTAACATATCGAAACCGACGATTTCAGACGATCGCTTTCTCTAAATTTTCAACTTTCCTTAAAATACACGACTTCTCGAAAATAGTATGGTCTAAATAAACGGTTAGATGCGATGCCACCCAATTTTTATTCGCGCCAATCTTGGAAAAATTGAGAAAACGCTATTGAAACTATTCCGTACGACATCGATGTTAGTTCGAATCTTGTTTAAAGATTTGTGATTTTCAAGATGTTCCATTGGGTATTAGTAGTTTCGAGTATGATGTAATGACTATTTAAACCCCATTTCTGTTAAACTATATGACAAATTTAAGTTATTAACAATATACATCTAATAATTAGGAGCAATATTTTCTACTGACCCTATGATGACCTGGATTTTATCAACTCAAATAAAATTAAACTTAATATGTCGAATTGTCCATAATGTTCAAATTGATTTTGTAATAGTTGGTCTTTTAAAGCTTATAAACAAAAATATATTTTCGATTAGCAATGTTTATTTACATATATATATATATATATATATATATATATATATATATATATATATATATATATATATATATATATATATATATAGATGTCCGGACAGCCACATCGCGTCGAATATCAGTCCCTCGATAACTGAAGTTAAGCGACGTTGGTCGCGGTCGAGATCTGGATGGGTGACCGTAATGTAGAAAACCCTGCGAACTAAGCCATAGTCCAACTCAGTCTCAAGACCAAAAATTTATTTATTTTTTTAAATTAATGTTTATTTACATATTGTTAATTTCTGTTTTATTTACAATGTTTACGTTCAGATTTTCTTTAATTTGACTTCAGTTTGTCAAGTTGATTTTAATTCAATTTATCGGTCGAGAACTTGCATTTACGCCACATTATGCCACATATTTTTTACTTCAAAAATGGCAAGAGCGCTATTCAAACAAAAAATTTACAAAATTTGTGCCATTTACGAAGAAGGTTCTTTTCGGGAGAGATTCTTTTCGGAGTTCGCGGGCGGAAATTTTGATTCGGGAAGACCGGCTTTACCCTAGTAGTTCTTCAAGCATTGATGTTGCCTTATAAATAATGGCTATAATAGTCGCAGATCCACGCACCACAGTCCGTAAGATAGCAGATAAGTTAAATATTGGCAAATAGACTCTTTTTGATCATCTGTAAAAAAAAATAGATGTGTTTGCCGATACGATGTTAGTCATTTACGAATCAATGAAATCTGATGAAAAAATAGTGATGCTCCAATTGAAGTGTAACTGATGAAGTAATTGATGATAAAAACTGGATTGTGTAAAAACAGAATTCTTCCACGCAACCAAACCAGCAACATCGACCTCTACTGTCTATAATTATTTTGTCTGAAGGCAGCAATTGCAGAAAAACAGGAAAAGCATCATATTTTATGATGACGATGAATGGTGTGCTACTTTTCAATCACGACCCGGCATATATTGTTGAGCTTCAATTGAAATTCAAAGTATTAGTTTTACAATTTAAAATCACTATTTTAACATCGATTATTCAATGTGCACTGACATTTCCCGAAGAACAAGAACTGCTGACTTTGCAGCGCAGCTGAGATACAAATCTGCCTTAAATCAAAAATATCTAACGGAATAAACTCGGATATCTTATAAACTAATCAAATTCGAAAATTTTCTCAATACGAAACTGAAAATGTTGTTACCGTTCCAAACGTTAGTATCATCAGTTACAGGTTCTGTTTTGTTGGTTCCTAATCATGGAGAAAGGCCAATTTGAACTAGTGAATTCACAGATTATTTTAATTCTTCTCACAAAACCATCTAGTTATTATACATTTTTGTTAGCTCGTCTAAAGTCCTATCCGGAAATGATTGACAGAAATAAGCGATCACACTAATATTGGAGTGAGGGAATCGCCAGATGGCTTAGGGTCCAAGGTTAAAAGATGGACACCCCATGTTTTTACATATTTTTACAGTATTCTTCAATATTATTAATCTCTACATATATATTATAAGAAGATTTATTAAAAAAACAGCATATTTCAGTTTGTTTACAATATAGATTAATAACTATGAAAGGTTTTCAAATATTAATTATTTTGTAAATACAGCCTGTTTAATTTTCTTCAACCTACAAATTTAATCCAGTTCTCTTCCTTCTGTCAAAGTGAAAATATATCCATCATGCTACGTTCAAAATAGAAAAAAAAACAATTTGGTAAATTGGCTGGCAAATGCACTATCGAAGAATGTCGATTTCGGAAATCTCTCGATGTACAACTAGGAGTCTACACGTAATTGCTAATTTGATTAAAGATCCTAAAGAGTTCAGAAAGAAAAAGATTGTTGGGACCGCGCCTGTATTAACGGAGAGACAAAAATGGTAATTTTACGCGCCGCTTCTAATAGCATGTTAATATCTCACCAGATTGCACATAAAGCAGGTGTGATTAGCAACCTTAAAACCGTTAGAAGAGTCCTTCAATCAACTTCACAATTTAGAGAAAGAAAATGAAGGCTACCCCACCTCCCAGAGATGCTCATAAAGAACATTGGAGGCAATTCGCCCCCGACCGCGTTCGTTGGGACAACGAATATGAGCAAATAACGTTTTCTGATGAAAAAAAAACTATCTGGACGGATCGGACGGCTGCTCTTACTATTTCCATGAGTTGAGAACTGAAGAAACATTTTTCTCAAAGCTACAAATGGGCGGTGTGGGTATAGCGTCATAATTTGGGCAGGCATCGGGTATAAAAAAAGACCGACATCGTTTTCTTTTATGGCCGAATGAATACAACTGCTTAAACATAATTAATACACAACCACAGAAATATTACCTGGTAACGTAAATATTATTATCGAAACAACCCCAAACGATAATTTTATATTTCAACAAGACAGTGTTCTTGTACATATGGCTCGGGTTGTTAAGGAATATTTTCACTGGGAGAATATCCACATTTTAGACTGACCACTTAGGTCTTCAAATCTAAACATCATTTGTAAATACTAAACTCCAAGAGATTTACCACTAAACACCAAATGACTTCTTTTAACTCCTCGACGGACGTTTTGCTAACCTTATTAGCATCATCAGGAGATGATTTATGCATTATGGGGATTAAACCATCTCCTGATGATGCTAACATGGTTAGCGAAACGCACGTCGAGAAGTTTAAAAAAAGTGATTTTTTTGTGAAAAGTGTGCAAGGATTCAAGGCAATGTCAAAATCAAGAGGAATTAAAAAAGATAATTGAGGAATGAGCTAGATTTTCTCAAAATATTATCAAGCTCCTTTACAAGACTCTTTCCAATCGAATGATTGCAATTTTAGAGAAAGGAGGGGGGTCACAGGTTATAAATTTGTAGTTTTAGTCAAACTTAAAATCATTATGAGGAAACATTTCAGTAATACTCCTGATCGATATCAATTTATCATGTACATTTCTCGTTATCAAGTTACTAAATAAAAGAAGGCATGAATAATACGGAACAATAATTTTAAAAAAGCAAAAAATAAAAAAATTTCCTATCTTTTTGTCCTGGATCTTATATCAATCATTCTGAGCTCACATCATAAAGAATAACGTCTCAGTCTTGGCTCATTTTCTCGAGGCGCCATACGATGCAAGATTCGCCGAGGAATATTGATACTTTCCACACATATTTGAATATCCGTGGAAAGGTATTTCTATTAAAACTTCTAATTATTTTAATTAAACAACGCCAAAGAGAAAAAAATGAAGGAAGTTTCAGTCATAATGTATGGTTTACTGTACAGTTTTAATTGCACCGGTATTTCTTTGTCAACTTGGTAGGAAGTTTTTGAGTTTAAATATTTAACGATATAATGAAGCGTGTCGTTTGTTGGAAAATTGAGATATCGACGATTTAGTTGTCAATATTTAAGTTTTTTTTTATAATTTTGTTTGTTTCGTGATAGTTAATATGTGTACAAAAACTATTGGGCCAGGCAATTCTTTCCTCAAAAACAAAATGTTGACTTCCTTTCTTTTGAAATACATTTTTAGGAATACAAATCTATTCAAACTAAGTGTAATTTGAAGTATCAACGTTTAAAATGAACAAAGGGCATTTTTAGCTTCAGTTTTTCCCCATATCATTTAATTCCGTAGTCTCGACGGCCTTACTATTAATAAGTACCCAAATAATATCAAATACCATGTCGCGGTGGCATTGTGGCTATTTGTGATTAATTTTAGTAATTTTTACAACCATTCATTCTATTCTATGTGTTTTTATTCATCCCTTCATGAAAAATGCATAAAGCTCTTCTTACGGATATTCGAAGGTGGAGTGAAAAGTTAGATACTTTTAAATGAAATATTGTTTTTTGCAAAAACTACGACTTGTCAAACTCTATAAAATATTCCTATATGTGGGCGATGATCTTTTCATTTGATTTAAATTTATATCCGGTTGGTCATTTCTTCACGTTAGGAAAAGTCCATAGAGTAAGGGCGATGTGGCATCAATTCGTAGCGCAAATAGACCAGTTTTACTCTTGCAATATGAATGGGCGATGCATTGTTAAATCAGAGTATTTTTTAAATATTTTCATGAAATTTGACTAATAATGCAGCTATAATACCCTTCTGTGAACAACTTCCCTTTTCCATATAGTCGATAAAAATAATGCCTTACGAATTCCCACAAAAAAAGATGATCATGTCCTTTCCGGTCGATGGCGGTTTTCGCGTTCTTCGGAGCAGGTTTGCAGGGTACAACCTACTCTTTGGACTGTTCCTTCATTTCAGGTCCGTACTGGTGAATCTAAGTTTCATCAATAGTCACGAATTGCCTCGAAAATTCCTTCGTTTGCGGTTACACATGTCTAAACACCGCTATGAAGTGGTTACTCGATTCCGTTTTTGGTTCGCAGTGAGCAAACGCGACACACATCGCGCTGTTAGTTTACTCATGCCCAAATATTCATATAGGATGTTCTGAACACGTCATATGTCATGTCAACAATATGTCCATCCTTCACTCTGTGCCGCCAACACAATATCATGGGTTTCAATGACCATTTTCTCAGTAGTGACATCAACGGAGCGTACTGAGCGCGGAGCATCACTCCGGTTCGACCACATCGAAAACTGAGTAGACCTCTTATAAACCAAAAAGTTTTTAAGAACATAATACTTTTTTAAGATTTCTTCAACTTGTGCTAGGGTTTTTCCAACCAATATGTACTGTTGAATCAACAACAAATTCTAATTTTTCCATGATAATCAAACCTTTATTATGTTTTGACCCATTTTATGTTTATTTATGTTTTGACCAGGACCCATCAAATCAGGAGATATGATGGCATTACAGTATTCTAATCGCTTATTACAGTTGTCTATAGGTAACAGGTCTTCAACAATTTAAATCTTATATGGTATGCCCGCATCTGTTCAACGCGCGTTTCAACGGATCTTTCAACTTACCTTTTAACTTGAGTTATTGCGTGCATCTTAGCGCAGGATAAGACGCATACCTCTTTTCTGCCCACATGTTTGCGTCCATTACATTCAACATTTCTGGTAAGTTCAGTAAAGGCGGTTTGTTTATTGTGTTAACTGTATAACTTCAGTGCTTCTGTAGTGGTGTTGATAAGAGCACGGAAAATAAGGGAAAAATACAAAAATCTGTATTGACAAAGGAATATTTAGAATAATTACTATAATTTACTACAGGAAAATTTATATACAAAAAAAAAATATTACGCACTCAATTTACAATTTTATTACTTTTATTTTATTTAATCTAAAAGTCCGTTGTGCCGTTAGGTTTAAGACAGACAGTTTACTTTACAGTAATTTTAGCATGAATTTTTACTCTCAATGAGTTCCTGCCCAGTGCTAATTTTCTAGCCTCATTCCAATGAATTCCTCCTTTTTCTGCCACTTCGAACGATTCTTCCCATCTCAGTATTGAGTCCAACTTTATTTTTTCCTCGTGTTTTTGCTTCATAGATTTGTTTTGCTAATATATCTACATTCATTCTGTGGATGTGTTCTAACCAGTTCAGTGGTATTTCTTCTAAAGCTCTTTCTATTGGTTTCGTTTCCAGTTGTTCCATTACTGTCGTATTTCTTACTCTATCCCTTCTTGTAATTTCCTCTAATTTATATAGGAATATCATTTCTGCAATTCTACTTTTGTTTCTCTTTGTTAAGGTCTAAGATTCACTGTCGTATATCATTGATGATCTCACTACTTGCTGATACACCTGCGCTTTTACTTCTTTGGGTATTTCTCTATTTCTTCGGAATGTTGTTTTTAGGGTGTTATATAATTTGCATACTTTTCCCATGTTTTCGTTCATTTTACGGTCCATTTTTCTATTATCTTCTATATATTATGCCAAGTTTGGACATACCTCCAAAGAAACAGGTGCAAAGCACTTTTTAAAATTTGGTGTCAACTGCTTGAAGAAATTCCCGTTTATACAGCTCGTCGTCGAATCGTCGTTTCTGGAAACTCTTCCACACGTGCAATATCAGCGCTTCGCATTGCCCTTGAACCTCATGGGGGCCCGAACCCCAACTGTTCCAAATTCTTGAAATTGCTTAAATAAACCATAAATTGGCATTTTATGAGGCGTCAGACGGTTAGGATAATTTTGCCTAAATTAATGTTATTTACATATTTGCATTTATTTGCATTTACATATATACAAATTTGCAAAAAAAATACCTATACACCTTTTTCTATTGTACAACACCTTCCAATTATTAGATTTAATTGGTGACCATAGACGTGAATATACTGTGCATTCTAATAAATATTTTTAATTTTGGCTTGTACTCCTCCGACTGTACCTCTTATCACGGAAATACCATCATAACTTTGGGCTATAAGTTTCTTAGGTTCTTTGTCTATTTGCAATAATTGAATTATTTTTTTAAATACAAAAATGGCACTAAACTGTAAGAGAATTACCGCTAAACACCAAATCGCTTTTTTTGAACTACTCGACGCACGTTTCGCTAACCATGTTAGCATCATCAGGAGATGATTTAAATGATCTCTTGATGATTGTTTCACACCAAAGGTTCCAATAGAAGAATTGAAGAAAAATGGCACTAAAACAAAACTGTAGCGTGACACTTGCCTCATCCTTTATCTAGATGGCACGAATATGTTTACCATTTAATTTTTTTTAAAGGTAATAGAAGAAAATTATGTATTTTATTGAGTGATTGATACCATTTTAAAAATGCCATGTTAAAGTCTACGATTGTGATATGAAAAATGATCTAAACATGAACGCATCGAACAAATCCATTTCAAATGACAAAGCTGTCCGACTCTGAACGGACATCGGAATCGACATAATAGCTGTTGGTCGTGCGCGATGGATGTCGTGATCGGACGCCATCTTTAATTGTTACTTAGTCCGTTGCACAACTCAGAAAGATGTACTTAAGTCACTTTTGGTTTCGGTATCTCTGTGATTTTCTTGAATTATTGATGATTGCACCTACCGGTAATAGTCAGGTGCTGGTATTTAAAAGAAGGTCGAGCCGTTCCAGTTCTCTAACTAACGATAATCTTCGACATGATGAAGATACAAAAGATTTCTATTAAGAACCTAATGGTTATTGATTTTGCATTTGCTGCAATCAAATTTTTAATTATCTGTAACGTATTTACACAACGTATGAAGGTCATTCTACATATTCTGCAAAATACATCTTTTTTTTTTAAATTGCATATTAAAATACTTGGACTGTCCTACAATATACTCCAGACTTTTCAAAAGTAACCAAATAATCATCGTACGTTTTTATAGTATCTTATTTAGCCGTATGTTATCTAACCATATCTAGTAGTTAATAGTAGTAGTAGTAGTAGTAGAAATGACAGACGATATGGTACTAATAACAGACACGGAAGAAAAACATCAGAAAAATATAATTATATACCAAACGGAACTCATCAAGATAAGTGTGGAAATAAATCTTCAAAAGACTAAAACAATGATCTTATCAGCAAAAGAAAAAAGACATAAAATAGAATTCGACGGTAAAACAATAGAACAAGTCAACAGCTTCAAATATTTAGAAACAATTATTGAGAAAAATGTAAAATTAAATAAAGATGTTGATGAAAGTATAATCTGGTCTGGAAGAACACAATGCACTCAAAAATGCTTTTTTTCGGAAAAAAAAGAAGTGCCAAAACATGTTAAGTTAGAGGTATATAAAAAGATTACGGCTGTGAGTCTTCGACAATTACCGACAAAAATAAGCAAAATCACTGCGCTGGAAATGAGATTCCTCAGAAATATGAGGGAATCACAAGACGAGATTGAATTAAAAATACCTCATTATTAGAAAAACTAAAGATATGACCAGTTGAAGAAGTGATCGAAGAGAGACAACTTGGATGGTTATGGCACCTACATCGAATGAAGGAAGATCGGTTAGTGAAGGAAATATACGAAGCAAAGACAGTAGCAAATAACAATGTAGGTAGACCACGAATAAGATGGAAAGAGCAAACAAGGAAAGCAGCGAAAAAGAGAGGAATTCCATGGAGAGAAGTTAGAAGCACAGCACAAGACTAAATGCTATGGAAAAGAAAAGTAAAAAACAACCCATAACACTATAATGAAATATAATGTAAATAATTGCAGTTAATGTATTGTAATTATACAGAGCCCAACACCACAGGTTATAAGTTTTTCAACTTAAAAAAATATAAAATATAACTATTTTTGTTGCCATTTCTTAACATTTGACATTGACATTTTGACATTTGAGACTGAATAGAACGTATTGTACGGAACAATGTGTAGAATTTATTTCTCTTTTAATAACATAAAAATGAATATTCCGTGAAAAGTGATTTTAAGCGTCCTCATCACATGTCAATATCAAGCACTATCTCCATCATTTGGACGTGTGCAATTGACGTCTATCATCTTTGAGTACAAAAGCCTGATCTAGCAGACATAATTAATCTACCTAAACTATTATATTTCTTCAGCTAAATTTTAAATAATAAAACAAAACAAGCATAACATTATAGCAAATTTTACACTTGCCAAAGATGTACTGGTAGATTATAACAACTGCTGGCGTATTTACAATACATTAAATATCAACACATACATAGTATATATTTATTTCAGTCACTCAATTTCAAATATGATAAAGATCAGCGGCGGTTCGTGAAGGAAAAACAAGCGGGGCACGTATAATCTAATTTTGGAATGGGGATAGGGAAGCGACGCATTTACCTATCGCCAGTCCAAAAATTTTACATTTCTTAGTATCATACACACACTTTGCTGTGTATAAATATGAGTGTAACTGTCAGAAATCACATTTTCAAATAGGTACCTAGAAAATAAAATTTTGCTAAACTCACCATGGGACCGTGACTATTAAAACTGTTTGTAGTTGAAGTCCATCCTCCTAAATTTTTGAGCAGCAAAGTAATCAATGACTTGATCATTAATATTTAAATTGACTTCAAAAGTTTTTTTCAATAGATAGCAAGATATTATATTTCAATAGATAGCTAACGCGCAAAGCCGTAGTGTTTCTTAGAAATGGTTTGATTCATTTGAGGGTAGAGAAACATCTTTCGCTTTTCATATTCGTCATAGGGACGATACACAAAACAGTCAGCAATTCCACAGATTTACTAAATGTTGATGTTAAATTGTTTTAGATAAAAATTTGTAACAGCACCATAGCCCCACTATGTTTCATAAACTCGTCCCGTGCGTACATTATCGAGAGTTCATTTTTTAATTTTAAGTAATTTGCGTTTGCAAACAGGTTACACACAGTTTTAATGTCTTCGTTTGGAAAGACGGTTCGATATTCACCAAATTTTTAAGTTTCAAATAAATTTGCAACAATTAGGTGTACATCGAAACTAAAACGTTCATGAACTCTGTATGGTTAAGGTATCACAGATTTCCTTGCACATCCTGGCATTCGGATTGTGGTCCTCCTTGTCACTAAATTTCCGT
This sequence comes from Cosmopolites sordidus, assembly GCA_031761425.1. Lineage (NCBI taxonomy): Eukaryota > Metazoa > Arthropoda > Insecta > Coleoptera > Curculionidae > Cosmopolites > Cosmopolites sordidus. Next base: position 531,562 of record JARFXV010000251.1, on the reverse strand, counting down.
TTATTTCTGCGATTCTATGATCGTTGTAGATTCTTCACCAGTTAAGTTATCAAATTCTTGATTAATTTGTATTTCTATATTGTCTCTAATATTTTGAATGGCTGTTGAAAAAGTTACCAAATTCTTCTTAACTTTAAGTATATCTAGTTGCCTGCTTTGCAGTTGATCAAAGAGATTGTTACAGAGGCATTATTTTATTGAAGAACAACCACCAAAATTATCATCCACTAAATAATTTATTGACACATAAGCTTGATTAATAGAATTTTTATTCGACTCGGCGGCCATAATTTCTTCAAGGCATGTTTGCAATTCTTCTTTGTAAATGTAAACAGTATTCACACATTTAGACGTAAAGTTTTGGTAGGGACCGCCTGGACGCTTTTTCAAGACGTTGTCCAGAACAGTTGTCCTTTTGGATGCTCGAGAAAAGAAAGCGGGAAATGCACAGATTTGCAAAAAAACACCTCTACACCTTTTTCTATTGTACAACACCTTCCAATTATTAGATTTAATTGGTGACCATAGACGTGAATATACTGTGCATTCTTATAAATATTTTTAATTTTGGCTTGTACTCCTCCGACTGTACTTCTCATCATGGAAACACCATCATAACTTTGGGCTATGAGTTTCTTAGGTTCTTTGTCTATTTTAACTCGCTTAGCACCGTCAGAATTTCGTCTGCAATTCCATCTGATGTGTGATTTTTTGGTATTAAAAAGCTCCAGAATGTTTCGTAAATTTCGCCATTTTTAGCATATCTGATTATAAAAATTATTTGCATTTGAGTAGATGTATTGGTTGTTTCATCCGCCTGTATGGCAACATATTTTGCTGCGTGAATTTCCTTTTTTAATAAATCGCTACAAACATGCAACATTGAATCCAGTAATTCGTTCTGAATTTGTTTGGAAATGCCTAGAAATAATGTATTTTTAGAGTATTTCAAATGAGCTTTTAAAATACTGTCTATTCCGGCCATCCAATTTACTAGCCCTCTGAAAATGCCAGGATTTTCTAAAGTATAAGTTTCGTCATGCCCACGCCAGGCAAGCTCAAATGCCCCACAGAGTTTTATACCGTCAATTAACTTAACAATATGTAACGATTGCTATCAAGAGTTTTATTGTGTTTTTTAACGATGTGCACTACTGAGTTGAGAACGAATGTCTGTCTTCCCCAACATACTAATTTCTAGCTCATTTTTCAAATGTATTTGTGAAATAGAATGCGATTTTACCTTTGCATCTAAATATTTCAAATCATTAACAACGTGTTTAATCCAGCCAAGATCAAGATCGCCCGCAATCACTGGTTTTCCGACTTGTGTCAAAATGCACGGAAAACAATGAAATTTATTGGTTGTCTCGCATCCACATAACCACGAATACTTCTCACACATGGTTTTATTGAATGTGCGTTTGTATGTTCGTTTTTGAGTAATATTAACTTGCTCGATTTGCAAAATCGGTGTCGATCGTCCAAGATTTTTTATGACAATTCGGTCCTAGACATGAAATTATTTTTTCCACTTTATTTTTTAAGTGTTTAGGTATGGCGCGTGCCCACGGGCCCTTATGGACCAACCGCCACTGATAAAGATACACGAGATAATCATCTTTTCTGACGAAGCGCACTTCTGGCTTAATTGGTTTGTGAACAAACGTATCTACAGGATTTAGGCCGATGAAAATCCTCAAAAGATTCAGAAGGCAACCTCTTCACGCTCGGAAAACCACTGTTTGGTGTGATTTTTGGGCTTAAGGGGTGACTAAACTTTTTTTTTAAGGCAGTGATGGAAATCGTGTTAGTGTCAATAGTGAACGCTATTAGCATATTCCTGCTACCTAATATATTTAGCCTGAACTGATAAATGTTTTCTTTCAACAATATGGTGCGACTTGTCACGCATCGCAAGGCAATCTATTTATTGCAAGAAAAATTTCCTGAAAGTGTTACCATTTTGCCAAATGGTAATGTCAACTGGCCACCAAGATCATGCAATCTCACGTCCTTGGATTATTTTTTGTAGGGTTATGTAAAAATCTGGGTTACAAAAAGAAACCCTGAATAATTCTTGATCTAAAACGAAACAGTCAGTCCATCGTTGAAAATATACTACTTGATATATTAGGTCTCCAGAATGCATTCTATCAGACGAAGCCGAGGGGGAACCACTGAATCACAAACTCATTAAGCCATAAGTGCGATTATTCAGAAAAGATTTAATCATCCTCTAAAATTGGGTCTCTGGAACATATTCCACCAAACAAAGCCAAGGCGGACATTTGAACGATATAATCTTCAAAACGTAATGCAATTATTTATTCTTGAAGATAAAATAAAAATTACCAGATTATCACTTGTAGTCATCATCCTGCCTGATTTAAAAATTGTGACTCTTTTTGATTAACCCTTTATATCTCTTAACACAATATTTTGTCAAATTACTAAGCCCCGAAATAAAGTTACCTTATTAAATGAAACAAATATCTTTTTTATTATTCATTATTATTCAACCAAAAACAAAACAAGTAGAATAACCTGACAATGTTTAAAAATACATACTTCTGGTAAACTTTGAGATGTAGGTTTCCTTCTTTGTTCTAACGACATTTCTTACAAATCACCCGTAGGTGTCTCCATTCAGATAAGAGGATCAGGTTACCGTGACCTCACAAATTTGATTGAAGAGCTTCCATTAGCTTTTGTCAATATTTATCTACGAGATGTCTGAATCTCTATAGCCCACGCGTTTTCAACCTTGTTGAAATTTGTTTTTTAGTTTTGCTTCAATTTTATTTTGCTTAATATGGTGAAAACTTAACGAATATTGAATATTACGTTTGTAATATATTACTTTATTATTACAGTTATTTATATGCTCAGGCAGTTTTGTAGCCTAGTATTTTGTAACCAATGTTTAATCTTAAGAAAGATGTCCAATTTATTTATATCTTGTGTTTATATAAATTTGTAACTCTTAAAAAGTTCTTTTATATAGGGCACTTCTTTAATTCTTAAGGATATTTCGGATTTTTTACAAGGTAACGTAAAATAATATCCCCTATTTTAAATTTGAATATATATTATTTTTGGTTCAACCCTTTTTTATTTCAAAGTAGGCAAAAAACTTGGGAGTTTTTGAAAATGAATACTGCTTCATCATGAACAGAAATTGTCACAATTTAATTTCAAAATGTATGAAGCATTATTTTAACTCAGAGCCAATTTCGACAAGTTCTTAATGCTATATGTTATGTTCCTTCAAAATGGATAGTATGCAAAGTGGTATCCAATCCCAATTTTTAAAGACTGGATTTGCGGGTAATCCTAGAAGATAACGCAGTAAGGAAAATGTTCTAGAAATTTCAGGAACATCAATTCGGCGACGCTCTGCTCAACTGGGAATAAAACGAGGGTTTCTACAAGGTATTTTAAAACAAGATCTCCATTTGCATCAATAAAAAATACAACTAGTGCAAGAGTTTAACTCTCGTGATTTCCATGGTTTCGATTAAAATTCAGTGGTGCCTTCTCAAATCTTGCAGAATCACATGAAAATGTTGTCCTGAAATGTTGGATGTCTGATTAGGCTCATTTTCACCTAAACGAATCTACTAAACAAAATTTGCATTACTGAGATGCAGATAATCTACAATTGATTCATGAAAAGCCTCTCCATAATGAATTTATTATAACGTGGTTTGTATTTTTCGGCCAAAGAATTATTGAAACTTCGTGTTTTTAAATAAAGCAAAATATAAACCATCCTAAGAGCTACAATAACGCTTATGAAGTAATTTTTTTTTAATTGATTAACCTTCAAAAGTGGAGACTAGAGATTACATTTTTGAAACAGTTTTAAGGAACACAATTAACTGGTATTGTAGAAGTAGATTTCGTAGAACGAACGCTTCATCCACTGTCGTGTCATCCAGGGTCTACTCTAACCCTCTAGAGACGCACTGGATACGGGATACCCAAGGGTGAATTAAAATTGTTTTTCCCTTATAAATGGCCACGTTTAAGGTATGACTTTGAGTGGGGCAAAAATTTTACTATCTCCACTACAGATCCCCACCATAGCCATCTAAAGGTGTGAATACTAACAAAAATATAAGCGACCGTGGTCTGTATATGGGTATACTTTTGTTGTTTTTTGTCAATAAATAAAAACCGTTAAATAATCTTTTTATACAAATAGTGTGTTTTTTTTATCTTGACACAGTTTGTGGTAAGTAAATGGTAAATATTATATTTTCTATAGTATTTTTATTTAAAATTTTGATTTTTAGTTTTTTTAACATTTATTTATCGGTTTCTTTCATTTTCTATTTAGCTCAAAATGAACACGCCTTCTCGTACTCACTGTGTGTCTCTAGAAGCGTTATCGTTATTGTCGTCGAAAGTATCAGCTGCCTCATAGCTGATATTTTCGACGACAAAGAGAGTGAAAGCGAGACCGAATCGGTTTGTGAAGAGCATCATACCAGTGAAATTTACCTAAGTAAATAAATATATTTTTTAAAATAAAGCTAAATTATGTAATAAGTATCTGAAAAAACATTTAAGGCACTTTTTAAATGCCGTTGGAAGAAAGTTTTTATCTATTAATTTCGCCTAGATATGATAGTTTGAATAGAACATCTCATTTTAACATTTTTTTTTTTAATTTTCGCTGATGTTTTCGATGGTATTAGAAATACTATTATTTTATGGACCATTCTATAGATATAGTCTTTTTCTATACTGATTGAGGTTTACATAAAAAAAATATTAAATTGGATAATTTAATCGAAAGATATTAATAGTCAAAAACAGACGGAGCACATGGCATACCCATGTGCTGCTGAATCGGGAAGCACAGAAGTGCTTCTCTTGAGTGTTAATAATCTCTAAAAGCTACACCAATAGTTAAATCCTTGTGATTTTTAGCGGACTCGGTGGGCAAACGAAATATATTATTAAGGATGACTTTACTGTGCATTGGTCGGTAAACATAGTAAACCTTTATTGTGCCATAGTCATAGTTTGCCGAATATATGTGGAGATGTATCAAAACCCCAATTTTCATTAACTACCCTATGTACTCAGCTTTGATTAATAGAAAAGAGATTCATAGCTATATTCTTATATTTCATACCATTGTAAAAAAAACAAAGCGGCAAGCTTGTATTTGTACAATTTCCAACTTCCTTTTCAAGCTTCTTTTTACAAAATAGAGACTTGAGCATGAAATAGCTTGCATTACAAATGTGGCTAACATCAATGATTGTTCTGATATTTTTATAGATAAGATTGTTAAAAGTTAAAATTTAGAAAAGTAATTGAAGAATACCCCTTTACAGGAGAAAACAATTAAAATTGTGTATCAACTATACATATATGATATCCAATTAACACTTGGACTTGATAAGCTATTTAAAAAAGTTATTATAAAATTAGTATAAAATCCAGTAATAAATAGTAACAGTTATTACGTAATCCTAAAGACAATGTTCCAAAAAATGAAAGGTCGGAGATTTATGAAATAAAATGTAATTGTTGGAACCATAAATATATTAGTCGAAATACAAGATGCGTCTCACGAAAACACAACTTTTTAAAAATTAGCAATTTCTAGTGGCGCCATCCTGTGACGAGGGTAAGTGCTAGAAAGGCGCATCCTTCACTGATGTTCCGACAAAATTTCATGACATTCGGATCATTAGAAGCCAAATTATCGTGTTTAAAGTGTCAGTGTGTTTATACCATCGGTCGAAAAATGAACATCGAACAAAGAGCTAATATTAAGTTTTGGTCTAAACTTGGGAAAACATTAATCGAAACGGTTCAATTAATGAAACAAGTGTATGGTGAGGACGATTGAAAGAAGATGGTGAGGACATTAAGGACGACAAACATCCTGGTCCGAAAAATTCTATGGTTACTCGAAGTAACATTGAAATTGTGCGGGAATTTATAAAAAAAATCAGCCACATCATCTTCGTTGCGATGCATGGAAATGGAATTAAACATGTCCAAAGATTCAATTTATTGCATTTTGACAAATCATTTGGGACTTCAGAGGGTTTATGCATGCTTTATTCTAAACAAATTGACTAACTACCAAAAATTGCTCCGAATCCAACAATGCAAGGACTTGATTAAAGTGTCGAAAAAGGACGAAAACTTCAAGTACAGCATTATTACTGGTGATGAGACGTGGTGTTTTCAATATGATCCAGAAACCAAGTGTCAAAGTGCCGAATGGAAGCAAAAGATCGAATCAAAACCGAAGAAAAGCCGCCTCGAGAAGTCAAAAATTAAAACAATGTTAATTTGTTTCTTCGATTCGGAGGAAGTTGTATACAAGATCAAAAGATTAATGCTGTGTTTTATCTTGGTGTTATGAAGTCTATTGTCGCGTATTCGTAGTGTGCGGCTACAATACCGCCAAGAAGGCAGCTGGCGCTTGTTGAACGTTAATGCGCCATCCGACCTCTCGACGATCATCACTGATTTTTTGACCAAAAATGGCATTTTAACCATCAATAATTCACAGTACTTGCCTGATTTGTCTCCCCGTAACTTCTACCTTTTCGAAAAACTTAATTTGCCGATGAAAGGATAGCATTATGCTGACATTGAAGCCATTCAAAAGGCGTCGATCGCATCTTGAAGGACATATCTTTGGCCGTACTCAAAAATTCGTCAATCTAATTGACCTTGCAAAACATTATATTGACGCGCAATGAATTTTTGGCAAAAAAAGTAATATTTGTGTTTTTTTTTTTAAAAGTTCTGTTTTCCGTGAGACGCACCTTGTATATAAACAAAAATATATAACGAAAACAATAATACTAAACAAAGAGCAATAATAACCAGATTTAAAGAACATATATTAATGAACCTATTTATGGAACATTGATTTGCAGTTTCGTAATATTTTTGCAAAAGTCGTCCCTTGAAACAAAGTTGAATTTAGCTTAATAATTAAGACTACACTACACGACTACAAATTTGTATATACAGCTAGAACGAATGTATGTATGTACAGAATATAATGCTTGCTTTAAAACTTAGAGGGCATACTGGATATTTTCATAGGTGTATCTATATTAAACAAAAATGTTTAATTGTAAAAATCAATTACTAATAAATAAACAGTATGATATATTTTTATTTAACAACTTCAGAAAGATAACTAATGATTGAAATTATTTCAAACCCCGCCATTGGTGTAGATTGAGCAATATAGAAGTTGGTGTGAAACATATAAAGGTTAAAGGTTGTGCTAACGAGATTGAATGCAGATCGAGCAAATGGGTGTGTATAAACCAGCCACCATTTAACTGGCACTAGGTATATTAATAGTACCACTCATTGTAAATGATCTTGCAGAGACGTCACAAGATAAGGTACGCGTAAATATTGTACTTTAATTTTTTTCCGTCAACAAGTAACATGTCATATTTGTCACTATTTTAAACGCTATTTCGCTTCAATAATTGCTGTATAATTGATATTGCCAACATAAATTGAAATAACAGAACTATTTTACCATATGTTAGATATATTTTGACATTGGACATATGTTGCAATTTAACAGTATATCTGATTAAATGATTTAATAATAATATAATTTATACAAAAAAAACTTGGAAAAATCAATTTTTAATTCTCAACTATAACTTATATTTCATTTTTGCAATACTTCTTGCCTCTTTGAGGTGCTTTAAATTAAAATTGCAAACATCCTAATTGCTAAAATTGGAATCAAAATAATATTCATAATATTAAAGTAATATCAAAGTATTCTGGATCGTTTTATTTAGCCATATTGAAACACTTTCTTAAGATTCATTCTTTTTCATCAATATTTGCTTTTATTAATTAAATTTCTTTTAAAGATATCGGCCATTTAAACTGAATCTTATTACTATTGCTTTTTGTCTAGTATTATTATTTTCGTTGACTAATATATTTATGGTTCCAACAAGTACATTTTATGTCATAAACCCCGACCTTTCATTATTGGAACATTGTCCTTAGGATTATCCAATAACTGCTATAATTTATTACCGGATTTATTTACTAATTTTATAACTTTTTTAAATAGCTTATCAAGTCTACGTGCGAACTGGATATCATATATGTATAGTTCATACACAGTTTTAGTTCTGTTTTGCCTGTAAAAAGGTAATGTTGAATTATCTTTCAAAATTTTTTACTTTTTAATAATCTTATCTATAGAAATGTCAAAAAAATCATTGATGTTAGCCAAGAGTTAAAAAAGAGATCTGAAATTGATCACGCAAGTATAGAGACTCTGACTAAAAAATAAAATCATTCTTAAAGATTTGTGATCAAGAAAATAAACATTCATAGAGTATAGCGCCCTCATACTTGAAATTATTTGCCAAGGACTAATTCCATGCCCGATAGACCAAAAAGTATTGTAAGGGAAAAGGGACAACTTGTCAGACATCTCGCCAGATAATTGATTTTTTGCAAGAAAAGAGCCCTGAATCTGTTATTTCGCAAAATGGTAATATCAACTGGCTACCAGGAGCATGCGATCTCACACCGTTAGTTTATTTTTTGTGGAGTTATGTTAAATCTCTTGCTAACAAAATAAGCCCCAAACAATTCTTGGTATTTAACCAGTGGCGGAGAAGAAAAGAGTGCTACAGAAGTTTTTTTTTGCTATATTTACATTCTTTTTGAACTTGACTGAAATTCAACACGAGCGTGGGACGACCGTTAGTTTTTAATTTTTATTTTTTATTTCTAATTTCAATTTTCTCCTCCAAACTTAAATTAGTAATTATTAACTATTTTAAATCAGACACCTTCATGTTTGCAATTAAAAGTTGATTATTTTTATTTAAAAAGTACTACTCAGTGTGTACAAATGTACGTAGCAAATCCCAAATCAATACAAGTATTCGCGAGACGAACGAAATACACGACGCGAAACATATCAAACGCTCCGTACCCATCAAATCAGCGTTTAGAAGTAGTTACCGATACGGTATATATGTTTTTCACAGATTTACATTTTTTCTATTATCCTGTATAATAAAATATTTTCTGATTTTTTTTAATAAACCAGTTTAAATTTTTAAAGGTCTCTGACCAAATAGATATTTTCAAAAAATCTAAACCATCAACAAATTACAAAAATAAACAAAGATTAATATCGAAAAATTCCAATATATTTAAAATTGTATTAATAACAATTGTTTCGACATACACAGTGCCTTTTTGAAATACAAACTATATTAAACTAACAGTAAGAAAAGCAATTACAACCTAAACTGTCCATTGACTTAAGATACCATAAAAGATAATAGTGGGGAAACCCATTTTTTCAACGTCTAGGAGGGCAATGTAAGTTTAATAACGGTGAACCATTCAAGTCTAGCTGGTCATTTAGCAAAATATCCAATTTTTCCCTGTTATTAATTTCTAGGCTCTCTAAAAGATTTAAATTTGTGAATTTATTTTCATTATGTAGCATTTTAAAATGATCATTGAAAGTGATATGATGATTTTCTAACATTCAGTGGTTAGCATAATGAGAATTATTTTATTGTTTAGTATAACTTCTTTTATGTTCATTGAGCCTAGTAGAGAAAGACCTTCCTGTTTGTCTAACATAGACTTTTGGACACGACACGCACTCAATTAAATAAATTCCTGATTTATAGAGCTTTTTATCTGTTTGAATTTTATTGTTTATTTTAAAAGCAATATTTATATTGTTTGTTTGTATAAATGTTTAGACACTATTTTGGTTTATTTTGCACGCTGCATTCTTAATATTATCGACCGGATATATTAAATTAATGGTTTTATTATAACTTTTTTTATTAATTATTTTATTTATGTTTGGGCCGTATCCGTTATTTACTGCAATCTGTTTGATGACATTCAATTCTTTATTATAATTATCTATTGACATATGGATATTTAATTATCTACGTACTAATGAATTAAATGCTGCCATCTTTTGTGAATAAAGATGAGAAGATTTATTGTGTATAACTAAATGGTTTGTATAAAAATTGCAAAATCATTTTTTTTATAAACCATCACATGCAGATTTACTGTTTGTGTTTTCTTTGTATTTCCACTATAAAAATTTCCACTGTTTGTATTTCCACGTGTAAAAGGTATTTCTACGTGTATCCGAACAATTGTTATACATACAATTTTAAATAGAGTGGAAATTTCAGATATTAAACTTTGCTTATTTATTTAAAATGAATTTCCATCAAGGATCGGCTACCTCAGTTAAATTTACATCTACAACTTTGTTTTATCGACATAACAAAGGTTTTTAATACTTTTACATTTTGAATCTTTATGTTATTTTGATGTTTTTTATGTTTATGATGATATCATACCTATATTGACTAAGCAAGTAGTAAAAACTGTTAATTTCGTCAACTGATTTAGTATGTCTGATAACTAACATTCTGCGAAAAAATAAACTTTACGGAACAATGAAGGTTCTGGTGCATGAGTAAAGGTTTCGCATAGTCGACGGTTCGCGACAAGGTCACCGCACATCATATTTCGTAAAACTGTCGACAAAATTTCAGAATCGGAATAACCGCAACTTGTTTGTGATCGAGCGTTATTGGTAAATGTTTACTTGTTGATTTCGGCCGTTTAACGCAGAACTGTCAGTACAGGCTTCAGCTTTTTGACCAAATTAAAATAGAGATAAACTTACGTAACAGGTTTTTCGTAATTTTTACATGGGTATCTACACATATGTAAATAGTATATTATGATCAAGATTCTGCGCATTCTTGAGGTCTTATAGTATCAAACACACGTCTGCTCATTGCTCATATATCGAAGAGTTGGTATCCTTAAGATCGCATTTATGCTATTACAGTGTTACATTAGAATTACAGAATTATATGCAGACTACGTCTTCTTGTGACAAGTTATCCGAAGGTCATAGTACAAATGTCTCAAGTTCGTTAAAAGTTGCTGACGAGCGAATAAATCACTGCAATGTTTTATCGGCGATAGATCTCAGAATCTCGCTGGCCAATCGAGCGTCACTATACCAGACTCTTTCAGAAACCTTCACTGTTTGGCGAACTGAATGGGACCTGAATTATCTCTAACGACGTAGTGCGCTATCGTTCGTAGTATTTTAGCACTTAACAGAATCACAAACGAATATTAAATTTAAAACCAAGCATCATGCCTTACAATTACATTCTTTTTTATTTTCTTCTTGCTATAAATGTCATAATGAATACATATATAGTATAATTGGTAATTTACAATGCTACTTGAAAAAAATCAGTCCTTCAAGGAAAAAATCGAACTATTTTGCAAGTAAAATGGTGTACCTTATTAGCAGTTCTAAGATTTTTTTTGTTACTGCAAATATGTATGTTAACTAGAAATTAGCATGAATAAGATATACTATTTCTTATATACGGTATATGCAGATAATGTTATTAAAGACTAAATCAAAATTATAAATTGAAAAAATGCTCATTTCACAAGATTCTAAACTACTATAATGTACTTTAAATAGCATTAGATGTAACAGGAGTTTTTTGATGGTGTAGAAAATTTTTCTTTATTTAAGAGTTAATACAGTTTTAATCTGCAATATAATTTCCATCGTTATTGACAAACGTAAACATACGCCATGAAAAGTCAGTTTGTTACTAATTGTAACAGTGCAAAAAGCATAGTTTTTCATAGCTTTGAATCTGTCGAATTATGGACCAGAAAAAGATATTTTGCGGGGAAGTTTAATACCTTATTTCATATGAAGTAAACGACTGCTGCAAGTGATCGATTGTTGGTTGAAGCTTATGGAGAATATGCTCTAACCCAAAAAACTGGTAATTTAATTAATTTAATAAAATTGAATAAAAAGTGGTAATTTTGATACAAAAGACAAGTAGCGTACAGGATAGCCGAAAAAGTTTGAAGATGCAGATTTGCAAGCATTATTGAATGATTGCAGAAGCATTGAATGTTAGCCAATCCACCATTTTCGAACATCTACACACATTGGGAAAGATTCGGAAGGAAGGAAAATGGGTACCATATGAACTGAAGGAAAGATACATTGAAAGGAGAAAAACCACTTGTGAAATTTTGCTTACCAAAGAGAAAAAAATAGGTTTTTTGCATCGAATTACGACAGGTGATGAAAAGTAGATCAATTTTAACAACTCAAAGCGCAAAAAAAACAAGGGTAGATCCAGCCCAGCCTTCAACATCACAATCAGTGCGCAATATACATAGAAAGAAGGCTTTGGCGTGTATTTGGTGGGATAGTAGCGTGTATTTGGTGGGAACGAACTGCCGAAATCTGGTGAAACGATTACTGGCGATCGATACCGATAACAATTAATAAAATGAAACCAAGCATTGAAGAAAAAACTACCAGAATACGCCCAAAGGCACGATAAAGTAATTTTTCTACATAACAATGCTAGGCCCCAAGTTGCAAATAGTGTAAAAAACTATTTGGAAAACGTTAAATGGGACGCCCTACCACACCCGTCATATTCACCGGACTTAATTCCTTCAGACTACCACTTATTTCAATCAATGTAGCACGGACTTTCAGAACACTTAAGTGAGTTTAAGTACTTCCCTGCCTAACTCATTATTTTGATTATGATTTTGGCACTATGTGGTTTTGCATTATCATGTTGTAGACTAACACTTTTTTGATTAATCCAGTCTTAGACGTTTTTGAATCAAAGCCTTATCTATCAGGCTGAATATAATCACATTCAGCGTTTATGGTTTCATTAGATTTCAGAACTTAATAGTGAATAACTCCTGTAAAATCCCACTATATTGGCAGTAACCTTTTTTTAAGGTGAAGACCTGGTTTTGGAATAGCCAAAGATATTTGTTCTGATGTTTATTATATGGATTGCTGTATAGATTTCATCACCAGTAATACATTTCTAATCTAGACAAAAACGCACTACAGATGATTACACGGTGAATTTTGTTTTTAAGTGAAAGTTGATAAGAAACCGACATTCCTTTTCTTTGCACATTATTCAGTTGTTTTTAACGCTGTTGTATTGTGGACCATGAAATGTTAAGCTTTGTTGCTAACTTCTGGATGATTTGTTGGATCAGCTTCAATGTCAACCAACAACAGATTGTTAGTGTTAGTGTGTAATTTGTTTAGTATGCTGTCCAAGGTACCAGGCTAAACGGCTTTAATAGCATTTGTGGCATTGTTATACTTTCGAAACTCATAAAACATCAAATTTCTAATATGGAACTCCACACTCTGCTCTGCCATTCTTATAGGATTCAGCTAATTTTGTTTAAAAAATTATGAATAATATTTAACTAGAATATGTTATGTAATATTATGTTAAATTATTGTCTGTAGATGGCAATGTTTTTAAAATTTGACCAAACCAAAGTATTTAAAAAATACTGTAAAGTTTTTAGCGTTTCTATTTAAAATATATTCATCAAAACAGATATATATGAGCATTATTGTTGGTTGCTTGACTGGAGATGACCATCACCATCCTTTCAGCTGGAGGGCATATGTTTTGTCTCTCGATGTTTACACCCTTCAGGCCATCGACACATGAAGGGGGGATGATCCAAAGAAATCTGACACTGCATATATATATATATATATATATATATATATATATATATATATATATATATATATATATATGTATATATATATATATATATATATATATATATATATATATATATATATATATATATATATATATATATATGTATATATATATATATATATATATATATATATATATATATATATATATATATATATATATATATATTAGGGGGACCGAAGTGCGTCCTCTTACGAAGTATGTACCTCTTAATTTATGCTCTAACGATCTGAAAAGGTGGTAATCTGTATATATGTATATATGTATATGTATATATGTATATGTATATATGTATATATATATATATATATATATATATATATATATATATATATATATATATATATATATATATATATATATATATATATATATACATATATATATATATATATATATATATATATATATATATATATATATATATATATATATATTTATATACATATATATATATATATATATATATATATATATATATATATATATATATATATATATATACATAATAGTGTATATATACGTAATAGTGTGGGTAGTAGGCTAAAATCGAAGTTTTGCACATGTACAAATTATTAACTAACTATATTTAACTAACAAGAAAATTAATTGAAATAAAAAATTATATTTTGATTATTATGTTCACCAAATGATAAGCAAAACTATATTATTGGCAATTAAACTGTTCTAATAAAGAGAATAAATCAAATTATAAACAGCAATCATAAGATCGAATTTCACCAACCCACATTAAACCTATTCTGGTTTTAATTGATTCTAAATCTCAGTTTTTTTTTGGTGTAATGCATGCAGCAAATGATAAAAATTTGAATCACGTAACAGAAACCCTGTTTGCTTATATATAAAATGTTCCGCTGTTGACCGCACATCTATAAATTGTTGTTTACCCACATGTTGGTATTGGAATTCCGTGTAAACATCAAAGAAAAATAAATACGATATATTACGTAAATTTCTCTCGATTTCAAACTGGTCGAAAAGTTGGAGCCCGTACGATTGCTGACACTTTGGCGTTAGGCAACCGAATCTAACAATTAGACATGGCGTTCGATCACGAACAATTTCACCTCTGATTCTGACTTTGGATTTTTGTCGACCGGTTTTGCGAAATATGATTTGCGATGGCCTTGGAGCAAACAGTCGACTATGCGAAACCTTTCCTCCTGCACGTGTACGTCCATTGTTACAAAATGCATACATTTTCTTAATATGTTCGTCGAATGCCTGTTAGGTGGTGTACGAAATCAGCGGATAAAATTGATGCATTGAAGTTTACCACTATTTTTGGTCAAGACAGGTTTAAAAATACGCGACATAAAATGAAAACGTTTGAATCGAAAAAATTGAAAGCGTTTCCAAGAAAAGAAAAAGAAAGTTGTGATTTCAAATATTAGTTAATAATCTGTTTTGATGAATATATTTTCAAATAGAAACGCTAAAAACTTTACAGTATTTTTTAAATAGTTTGGTTTGGTCAAATTTTAAAAACATTGCCATCTACAGACAATAATTTAACATAATATTACATAACATATTCTAGTTAAATATTATTCATAATTTTTTAAACAAAATTAGCTGAATCCTATAAGAATGGCAGAGCAGAGTGTGGAGTTCCATATAAGAAATTAGATGTTTTATGAGTTTCGAAAGTATAAAAATGCCACAAATGCTATTAAAGCCGTTTATCTTGGTACCTTGGACAGCATACTAAACAAATTACATACTAACACTGACAATCTGTTGTTGGTTGAAATTGAAGCTGATCCAACAAACCATCGAGAAGTTAGCAACAAAGCTTAACATTTCATGGTCCACAATACAACAGCGTCCAAAACAACTGAATAATGTGCAAAGAAAAGGAATGTTGGTGTCATATCAACCTTCACTTAAAAACTATATATATATATATATATATATATATATATATATATATATATATATATATATATATATATATATATATATATATTAGGGGGACCGAAGTGCGTCCTCTTACGAAGTATGTACCTCTTAATTTATGCTCTAACGATTTGAAAAGGTGGTAATCTGATGGCGCGAGATCTGATGAATAGGGTGGATAAGGTAAAAGTTCCAATCTAAGCTCCCTTATTTTTTCCTGTGTTATTTTTACAGCGTGAAGCCTCTCGTTATCGTGTTGAAGGATCCTTTTTTTTGTTATTGGCCAAAACAGATCGTTTTTTTTTTAGCTATTGCTTCATTCACTCGAGTTGTTTACAATACACTGTCGCGAGGCTTTCAAATTAGTCTCTATATCCTCTTTTCCTAATTGCCTGATATATTTCGCTCCTATAGAGAGAAGCAATCTCCAGTGGTTTTCCACACGCACACCAATCTCATATTATAAGGATTTCTATCCCACAATCAAGAGATCTATAAATTAAATAATTCATTTGAAGGAAAGCAATTAGCTCTAGACAATAAAAATGGGTTTCATTCTTTCACTATATTTCCAATTTCTAGATTGAAATAAATTTAGCTAAATATGCTGATTATTGGCCACTGTTTCTCTTCATATTATAATTTAATGCAAGGTGAAGCTCCTCCTTTCTGTTCGCTATGTGTGGACCCCCTTGACTGTGTAGCATATTCTTTCCTTGTCCTTCCTTTTTACCCTTACGTCTAAAATATGGTCTGAACAGATCTCTTGGCAATCTTTTCAGGAGGGACAGGACCAGAAATTTGCTCAGCTTCCTGGGAGAGGGTGGCTTAGTGAACCACGTTTAACCATAGTATTTCTAGCTTTTAAAAATGTTAGCTCATTGTCAAACTTGTCTCCTTTATATTTTATTTATACACTTAATCTAAATTATATTTTACCTACCTTTCTCTCTGCTTTTCCATCGTACTAATTGTCCATTTATACTTATTTATTATCCTACCTCATGACCAACATTTTCATCCGTTCTAACTTAGTTCACACATTTTCTGTCTATGGCATCTCCAACAAGGCTGTTTCGCGACTATTTAAAAGGTTATCTATTCTTAGCATCGCACAATAGGTCTTCAGCGCTTAAATTCGTCCTATTCCATACATTCGTCAGTCAGGACTTTCCTTCTTTATATGCTCTTTTTCCGTCTACTTCCCTTCAACGCTATATGAAATTGAGAATACTTATCATTAATATGTGGCCAAGATAAAATATTTTGCGTATTTTGATAATTCTCCCTCGATCTTTTCTTCCAAACACTTCTACGTTTGCCACTCTTGCAGTACACGGTATTTTTAGCATATAACTAAGGCCTCGATTTTACTTATTTTTTTTTGTTAGTTTCAGTTTTCAGAATCCAACTTTTCACATATATGTATGTGTAAGAGGACAAATAGTGAACAGCACAACATTGTTCAGAGTACGGCTCCCGTTGGAATATTCTTCCATTATATTCAGATCCGTATTTTTTAAGAATTGTATTTTTATATCTGTTAGGATTGATTCGAGGAACATTTAAAATATCTCTTAATTGTGTATATAATTGCTTATATAATTGTGCATATTTAATTGGAATTAATATAGCGAATTTGAAAAGGTTTGGACAGATTGTGGTTTTCCGCAACAATATTTGGAAATTTCAACTGTATTTTTCCGGTAGTTTCGATTGTGAATATCTATTTCTGATACAATGAAAAACAAAGTGAGCATTCTCGTTAAAACTGCGTAAGACGAGATGGGTTATCTTGTGGTTTGGAATTAATAAATATAAATTTATTTTTTATTGTAATTAGAACATTTCATCGCCGCTTCAGTTAAAATTTACATGTTGGGATTTTCCATTCAATTATACATGCATAAAATTTTTACCTTAAGTTTTGTGAGTAAAATTTAGCTTCCTACACAAAACAAAAAATCTCAGGTCTGGCCTCAAAAAATACAAACTATGGATTTATACATTCTAGTTTAATTTAATTACACGTAATATGGAATTCAATTCAGCAGCAAGAAAATCAATGTCAATATTTTCCCAGTTTTTGGTATAACTTTACTGAAGTCATACTAATCTGTTTTCTATTACATTAATTTAAGAAGTTATTAAAGAACTCAGAAAATTACGTATCCAACAAATAAACTAGAGGGTAACAAAAGTATTTGCGTTTTTGTCTGTTTATAAATAGAGTTATACTTCACTCCTTAGAGGTATAATTCGATTTCAACTTTTTACTCCGACAAATTAACATTCGTTTTTCAGTATTAAAATAATTCCATTGCGAAATACTCAGTCGACGGTTTTATCAAAAACATTAAAATGACTGAAATAAATCGCGAGATCAGGGTAATTTTAACATATAATTAAAAAAAGGCGTCAAAGTAACTGACGCCGTTCCTGAAATTTGCAAAACAGGGAGAGCTCTGGTTCATAAAGTTCCGGAATGGAGACAGAGATCTTGAAGCTAGGGAAACATCAGGTCATAATGATTCACTTTCAGTTAGTTCCTGATGATAGGGCGATAGATTCACAACTCTACTCCGCTTAATTTAAAAGAGTAGACGCTGTTCTGGCCAAAAATATCTAGCGCAAGACCACACAGTTCACATATGTCTTCAAAAATTAACGAATGGAACCTTTCTTTCACACAGCATATAGCACCTACCTCGCTCCGTCGATTCACAACTTGTTCCAGTTTATGGCTCATTTTTTGCGACGAAAAAATTTAGTTAAGAAGAGATACAAACTGACTGTATCGAGTTTGTCGGCTCCAAACACTCATCAAAAGGAATGGAGTTACTGGCTCCAAGATGGCCTATATTTAGAGGAATAACCTCAAGGTATGAATTTTTAAACAGTCAATAACCAAATACCTCAAAAATGCAAATATATTTGTTACACCCTAGTAGAATCTGTAATGTAATGTAACGCTGGAAGGTCTCATTTTTGCGTGTCATCTCCGAAACATGCTAGTTTTACCAAATATTTAGTTAAAGTAAGATCTGCAGTTGATTTAGAAATGTCAGTGCTTCCTGAGTCATCACAAAATCTTAGAAATCACTTAAAACGTCCCTGCGTCTCAATGAATAAAGAGATTGAATCATTTCAAAAGTGTTTGTGCTATTTTTGCTCAAACCAAAATTTTTCTGTAACTACCTGGCCCTATCCTCCTTTTGAACGGCGTCTTTTAGTAAAGTCAGTCAAGTTGAATCTTAGACAGTCGTTTTTCCCATGGTCATAAGTGGTGATCCTCCACCCCGATATTACGCTCATCCTTATCGACTCATCATGTCTTGTTACTTCTCCTTCAGCACTCTCGCGAAATAATTGACTTGACGTTAACTCTAATTGAAGTCATTTACTTGTCAAAAGTCTCCCGAAGATTCTGTCCCCTTATAACTGCATTATTTTTGACCCATTCCGAGATGTTTCCTTCATATCCCTGATCTAGTTTTTACTAGCGCGTTTTAACGCATTTTCTCCCCTTGGTGTTTTATCCTCCACTCGTTTTAGTCATCTGCACATCTGCCTGTTCACTTTTTGGCCACTAAAATAATTTTATTTATACACAGTGTGTTTGTTCAGAAATCTTATGTATCACTTCCATAAATCGGTTGAAGTGCAAAGAAGAATAGGGGCTGAGGGATAAAGGCATCTATTATTGCTAATAGATTCCCTTAACAATAGAGGCCTTGTTTCCATAGGCCTGTTATACTGTAACAAATATTTTCGTCGCATTGCGTCCAAGTCCGAAACAACATTTGATGGCGTTGCTCGAAATTGTTGTTACACTTTCAGAGTGCACTGGAAAAATCCAGTTCACGAAAAGAATTGCTACGGACCACCCAGTGACTCTATGGTATTCAAACTAGAACTGAAGATGCATCGGACATTGACCTCTCTCCCCTCCAAAGAGGAAGCCATCAAATGTTAACCTGCCTCCCCTCCAAATGGAAGCCAGATTCTCTAAGCCACCAGCCTCATTACTTTGTTTATACACCTTGTATTAGTTCCATTTTTTATTATCTCCACTCACACCAAACATAATCAGGCACTGGCAGTGCAGTCTTAGCCACCAAAGCTGCTCTAAATTGAAAAATTTATTCAGTCGAAGATGTGGGATAATCCAACACTACGTAAATTGTTTAATTTAGAAATCTTTTATTTCCTTGTTTCTTTTTTTTGTTTCTTTTATTTCAATTAATCAATATTATATGTGCATTTTCTATTAAAATTAAATGTAGGGTGGATTTGAGAATGTCTGCAGTACTCATTGATGAATCAGACAATTATTTCAAACAATTTCAGCCAGTTTTTGGACTTTTCTCACTTTTAATTCAGCCAATTTTTGAACGTTTTTCACTTTTAAATAAAGAACACCGTCAATGATAAAATTGTAACTTTAACTATGAATAAAAACCTTAAAACCATCAGGTCTAATCCCACAATCGGATACAATTATTATAAAACTACTTCATACATGACACTTTTTCATATTGCAAAAACGTATTCATAAATCAGACTCTTGACGACGTTGGCAATTTTCCTCAACAGAAAACCAGTAATTTTATTACGCCTGTCTCATTTGTCGAGTGTGATAAATATCGTTATATATTCGGAAACCATTAAAATCATTTCCCAACCCTTCGTTGTTTGGAGTGTAAACGAGCACTAAAATCAGAATAAAAGACATAAAGGACGACTGTCCAAAAGTGGGGGAGGCAGGGGGTGTTGAACAGGATAGATTTCATTATGGTGAGGTCATTAAACTATGAGTGACTATCGATTTTGCCTCAATCCATGTTTGGGGTTATTCATTCAGCTTTTTCAGGCAGATGGAAATTACTCAAATCAAAAAGCATAAAAACTTATTTGTTTGAATAGTCTACATTTATTTGGGTGATTCATACCTTAAACCATTTTAACTTACCGAATTTTGAAATAATAATTGATTCAGTCATTCAATGCATTTATGATTGTTAAAGTGCTGCATTTAAGTCCTGATTTATAAGAGTTTAAACAAATTGCCTATGGGTTTAAAGAAATTTCATTTCATTTCATAATGCAACACAATCAAAATGACCCATTTCTAAAACTAATGATGAGTGGTGATGAAGAATGAATTATTTACAATGACATTCAACACAGAAGTTGTTTTAGTAGCCCGCTACAAGAAATTATTTATTTTAAGCTTTTATCAATATATTTAATAATTATCTGAAAAAAAGTAGATCAGAAATGAATAATGGGAATTGCATTACAATGCTTGATCGCATATACGAGGGTTGAATAAAATGTCAGATACTTTTGAAATGAAATATGGTTTTTTTGATCAACAACCGAATTATTTTTGAACGTTATCTCCTTTTAGCTCTAGTCACTTCTCCTACTGTTTTGCCAAGTTTTATATATAACTTGTCGAAATTTGCAAAATAATCCTCTATTTCGGCGATAATGTCTTCATTTAATGTGAGCTTCTTTCCAGGTATTCCTCATAATTGGAAAGAGAAAGAAGTCGAATAGGTTAAGCCCGAAGAATAGGGTGGATGCAGCATCAATTTGTAACTCAAATTTACCATTTTCTCTATTGCAATGGTGAACGAATGGATGGGTGTATTGTGTTGGTGAATCAGCCCCTTTTGTTGCGCAACGAGGGCATTTTTATCAACTTTCACCTATAATGCAAAATAATATTCTCTTGTAATCGCTTTTTTTTCTTGATTCTTGAAAATAATGTCTTACAAATCTGAGAAAATAGTAGCCATAGCCTTTCCGACCGAAGGAAACCTCTTCACCTTCCTCGGGCCATGTTCGCCGGATAAAACCCACGGTTTTAACTATTAGTTTATTTCTAGTGTGTAGTGGTGAATTCCAAGTGCCATCAATACATACCGCAAAAACTCCTTCGAATGGCTCTTATACATCTCTAAATCCTCTCAACCAACTCTCTAACCTTCACTCTGTGACCGGTTCACTGGTCACGTCAACAGTATTTCCTGAGCGCGAAGCACAACCCGTTCAGTTTCCACCGCATCAAAACTCAGTAAACCTGTTATGAACTATGAAATATGAAGGAACAGATTGTATATAATACTTTTTCAACTTTTCTTCAATTTGCGTATTTTTTTTGTAAGTTAAAAATACCAGGTGTAGCGGTACCAAGAAGCATTTGCGGAACGTACTGCTTTTCTTGTACAGTCAAAAGAAAAACGTGAGTGAAAACCGTCGTATACTTGTGGAAACTTATGATGACAATGTCCCAACGCCAGACCCTGTGGGCGTGGGTTTATCCGATGCAAAAGTGGTGATTTCAACTTGAAAGACAAAGAACTCCCAGGTCAACTGAGTAAAATGAATATACCGAAAAGCATTGTTGGAAGTGGACGATATGCAAACTGAACAACAAATGGCAGAAAGGTTAAATGTGGGTAGCTGAACTATTTGTAATCGTTTGCATGCCATGGAAAAGGTCCAGAAAGCAGGAAAATGTTTTGCTCTCTCGGTATGAAAGAAAGATTCTTTTACATCGGTTCGTGACTGGAGACGAAAAATGTATATATTTTTCTCTTATTTCAATGATTGCAAAACTTCTTTTCATGTAAAAACATCTGATGATAGCGATCAAATTGCATTCGTATATGCTGTTGTTTTGTGAAAAATATCAGATATTTTACAATAGTTATTTCATCGCATAATAGATATTTAATTTTATGGTAATAAATTTAAAGTATGTTTGAAGTGAAAACTTCTTTTTGGCGCGTTTTTACTAAGGAGTGAACGTAAGTGAACCGTCACGCTCTGGTCGGTGACGCTAAATCGGGTTTACTTGGCTCCACTCGACCTAAAGCGCGGTAGAGTCGGTGACACACTGAATCGTGTATACTCGACTCCAGTCGTCATCAGCCACGTTTTGCATGTAATCAGTGTACTATTTTAATATAATACGCGTGCCTTATTGTATATAATCTGTCTAATATTTAAAGTGCTTACAGTTTGTGCGGCATTTCACTAATAGCAAAAAATTTATTAACTACAGAGGTACTACTGTAGAATACACTTCAGAGGTACAGAGATAAGAATAAATAATTTTATACAACAATATTAATATCACCTTGTTGTTGATTCACCGAACTAATCCATTACATGACATAAATGTGTATATATATATATATATATATATATATATATATATATATATATATATATATATATATATTTATAGGAAAATTAGAAGTTTTCACTTCTAGCTTGTAGTCATAAGCACACACCCATTTGTCTTTAATAACCCTATATTTTTTGCTTCTGGTTGAAGATCTCTTTTTTTTGCGAAATTTTGTCTCAAATTTCATAGTTTTCTTTCGCTATATTAGGTAATGAGTCTGCACCATACAATATTACACAGCGCAATAATTCCAACGTAAGAACCGACAGGAGTTTCCGCTCAAATGAGCTTCCTTCCAGAAATGCGACAACGTACGGCCGCCGTATCATAGTCGATTTGCATTTTATGACGCGAAACGTTGTTTGCATGGTTAAAACGCGGAGAATTTTAAAAACGTCTAATCTTAATCGAATTAACAGGCCACCGGGAACGCGAAAGCTAAATTACATAGCCATGTAAACTGATCCACGTAAAACGACACTGCGCACCACTAGACGGATAGAAAACCGAAATTGGCATAGATATTTAAGCTCTAAGCTTATCCAGACAATAATACGTTGGCGTCGAGGACGGATCGGTAAAAATGACATGGCGGCGCTAAAAACTGAAATAATTTTAAAATGGAAAAAAAATTACTTCTTCAGCCAATTAATTCCTGAAAAAGAAACAGTATTATAAAATAAAATTATTAACTAATTTAATTCTATAAGGTTGTAATATTAAAAAATACGGCAACACGGATATTGTTTTCTCCTTATACTTAAGTATAAGGAGAAAATAATATTTTCCGACGAAGCGCACTGCTAGCTTAATGGGTTTATGAACAAACATAACGGCAGGATTTGGACCAATGAAAATCCTCAAGTAATTCAGGAGTTAATTATTCATACTGGGATTTTATATAATACACTTGGAGCTTTTTAATGTTTCAAACGTTTATTATAGATTTGGCTCTACATATGTTTCGCCTTGTTAGGGCTTTCTCAAGAGTAGCTTCAACTAATACTAATGGTCAAACACAATGTTTCAAGTATACAGATAAAATTATTTCAGTTTTATTTCTTTTTTTTTAACGTTTAATCTAATTATCCTAAATATCGGCTGGTAAAAACCGAGCTATTCAATTACAATATGATCTCATCTATTACCGGGGTGTTTCGAAAACTCGTCATTCGTGGTTATTATATGACTATTTCTGAAGGATTTTTTCATTTCCAATATTTCTAGTAGGTCTAATTTTTTACTTTTCTTTTCTGAGTGTAATAATTTAACATTGTCTATATCTATAAAATGAATGTGTCAATACAATGTGTAAACATTCCATTATTGAATTTTTTTTGTGTTTTTTTTATTCTACAACCTATACGTCTACCTCTTTGTCCGATATATTCTGCTTCACAGTCCTTACATTTAAGTTTATATACATCCGATTTATCTAACGTATCCGTTTTATTCTTCTACCTACATTAAGTTTATTTACACAAATAATCTTACAACCTAATATATTTAATCTTTTACACACTGTATTACTAAGTTTAGAAGTGTAATTAATAAATTTAAACGATTTGTCTTTTTGCTTTTTATGTTATAGAATTCTTGTAAATTCGACTTTGTTTATTTTTAACAATTTGTCAATTAATCCTTCTTTATAGCCGTTGTTTTTTTGCTATCTGTTTAATGGTATAAAGCTCTTTGTTAAAATTGTCTTTGTTTAGTGGAAAACTAACTAATCTATGTGTTAGACTATGGAAAGGAGATAGTTTGACTTGCCAAGATTGTTTAAAACTAAAGTGTATAATCGTGTCTGTTCTTGTCGGTTTTCTGTAAATATGAAATTGTAATTTATTAGATATTACTTTAAGCTTTATGTCTAGGAAGTTAATTTCATCATTAAGTCCAATCTCCATAATCAATTGAATATTTTTGTTTATGTAATTCAAATGGCCCAAAAGTGTATCATTTAAAATCTTAATATTTTCAAAATTTTTCACAAGGAACCAACTGCGGAATCCATAAACATTGTTAAATAATCATACTCAAAAGACACTGTTTGGTACGTCTTTTGGACTTTGGAGTTATAGGATCTTATTTTTTTTAGACAATGATGAAAATCGTGTTACTGTTAATACTGAACGCTATAGGAATGCTAATCGAATATCTTTGTTCTGGATATAAACAATGTTTTCATTCAATAAGACAGTGTTTGTCACAGATCTCTCCATCCTCCGAATCGATTTAATACAAAAAAAGTTTCCTGAATGCGGTGTCGCACTAAACGCGATGCTTTTCAGTTATTATTTTTAAAACATAATGCCATTATTTCTTCTTCAAGATAAAATAAAAATTACTAGATTATCACTTTTAGTTATCATTACGCCGCATTTTAAAGTTAATAAGACACTCTTATTGGACAACTCCTCACTACATATCGTGTCATGAAATGTTAATAGCCACAATTCGATATTTAGATTGTTATATTGTCAAATGCGTATAAATTGATCAATCCATTGTTCGATGCAAAATGTAATGGGTGTTTGGTGACTTTCGTCGACAATCTCATATAATCCAACGCATATTGAAACTACGTGGAACTAATAAAACCATTACCGATACATTAAATTTACTATAATAAAAAAAAAAAAAAAATATATATATATATATATATATATATATATATATATATATATATATATATCTACATACTTTTATCTACTTTTCTACATAATTTCCTTTTTTGTTCAAACATTTGTCATACGGCTCAACAAGTTTTTGAATTCTGACGTCAAAGAAATCTGCCAATTTTAACTTCTTCATCGTTGTTGAACTAAGGAACTTATTTAAGTAGTAAAACAAGTGAAAATCACTGGGTGCAAGGTCTGAACTGTAAGGTGGATGATCCAGTTTATCCCATTCAAAAGACCTGATTAAACCTTGTATTTGTGCAGAAACATGCGTCCTTGCATTGTCATGGAGCAACACACACCGAAAGACAGTAGGTCACGCCGCTTGTTTTGTATGGCACGCCGGAGTTTTCTCAAAGTGATTCATCATCAAATTCAATGATATTCATCAGAATTGATTGTTTATGCCTCTGGGCCTAAAATCCACTAAAAAAATCCCTTTCCCATCCCAAAAGACAGTTGCCATGATCTTTCGTACGGAAATTGTCTGATTGGCGACTGTTCTGACTATCTGATCTGGTTACCACTGATTTTAATGAGTCCGAACTTTAAATTCAAATAAAACAACAACAAATCAGATGCCTTGAAACTATTTATTTTATGTAAAATAACATTCAATGGCATTAATGTTTGAAAACAATTTCGGACAAATATCCACTGCTACTGCTTCTGACAAGGCTCATTCTATCAATACAATTTCCGACCATTGGGATCTTATGTTCGCAATTCTCCGAGTTATGTTGGCTCCCAAGGCGTTAATATTGCAGGTTTATCGTCATAAACTAATGATTTATCATAACACCAAAAAAATAATCTAAAGGCGTTAAATCACATCACTTTGGTGGCCAATTAACAGGTCCGTTGCTGGAAATAATTTTCTCGCCGAATTTTCCCTCAACAAATCGATTGTTGCGTTGGCGTGGAGCCTTCCTGTTGGAACCGCATCTCCTCTAGATCAATACCATTCAAATTCGGAATTAAATAATCATTGACCATCGCTCTGTAATGATCCCCATTAACGATTTGTTAAATTTGGATCTACCACCAGCACCAGCACCAGCTGCGCACCAGCACCAGCCACCAGCACCAGCACACTACCAGCACCAGCTGCGTTATTTTCTTCGGAACGCACAGTTTTTTGGCTTGTTTTTGCTTTAATATCGAGCAGCATGAAAACCATTCAGAATTTGTCAATAATTCGACGAATGCGTCGTTCGACTGGGCAATTATTTGTTATACCATAAAATTCACAACGTGCTCTATAAGTTTGGCGCACTGATTTTTGGCGAGTTGGTTTTGATAATAATTTTCGACAATTTGCGAGCCTTGCTCTGATGTTAAACGTTCCATGATGATTTGCCAGACTATTCTAAATAATTTTGACACAAGAGATTATACGAGGATCGTTTGAAAAGTTTTCAATTTGACACAGAGCTATGTTGCATTATAACTAAATTCGTTAGAAGGCGTACTGCACATTTTCACATACTATCGTTTAGTTGCTTGCTGGTGGCAGGTTCTTACATTTTCTGACAAATGTTATCAAACTGAAATTCGAACTGCTACAAAATTATTTGTGTTAGGAGGTTTATTCCGCACAAACGTTCAAATAGAGTTAGAATCCCCTTTAAGCAATTCTTCCCCTTCATTGGCTGACCAATTTCCTGGTTTGCTGACCCTACAAACAACAAGATCGTCACAAAAATCCACAATGTCGCATTAAGTGATCGTTGACTGAAAGTACGTGGGTTTGCTGACATTGTAAACATTTCGATAGGCTTCGTCCTCTACATTTAAAATTATGTAATTAATATGTTCTAGGTGTGAATTAGCTTTCCGCGCGATGGGTGCCGCATTTATTAACAGTTGGCTAAAGATCGATTCAAACGTACTTCTCAAATGTTTAGACAGCGCAGGTAAAATTGTGCTAAAAAATCAAAAACTGTTATATCTACAGAATAAATCATTATTACGATTTTGTAGGATTATCGTGGTATAATACTTATATTAAAGGAATACAACTTTGCTCCCGCCGTTTTTTTTTAAATTCAAGGTTTTATTGTAAAACACTTATTATGATATTTATGATTCAAAGTATTGTCCATCGTTGGCCACTACTTGCTCCCATCTTTCAAGCAGCATTCGAATCCCGCGTTGAAGAAACTGGTCACCTTTTGAAGCGTTCCACGAATTGATCCAATTTTTGACCGCTTCAAAAGACCGGAAGTGCTGGTCAGCCAGGCTGTATACCTTAGATCGAAACAGGTGATAATCAAAGGGAGCAACTGGAGAATGCGGCGGGTGGGGTAAGACTTCCCATTTCAATGTTTCCAAGTATGCCTTTCGCTGTATTGTGACCGTTTGTCTTTCAATACTCGGCTCACACGCATTAACTGCGTTCGATAGCGATCCCCTGTGATTGTTTCAGATGGTTTTAATAGCTCATAATTCACTACACCGAGTTGGTCCCACCAAATATAGAGCATGACCTTGGAGCCGTGAATATTCGATTTGGCCATCGGCATGGAAGCGTGGCCGGGATATCCCCATGATTTTTGACGTTTTGCCTTTCAAGCAACTCTTCACAAGCAAACAAACGGGGTTCAACATCTCTCGGTTTTAACTCGTATGGCACCCAATATCCTTGCTTCTGGATTATTCCCAGGTCTTTGAGGCATTTTGAAATTGCTTGTTGAGTCACTCCCAATGATCTTGACAACTCTTCTTGACTTTGACACGAATCTACATTAAGCAATGTATCTAATTCTTCATCTTCAAAAACGTTCACTCTTCCACCGCTATGCAGGCCTTCGACGTGAAAATCACCGCTCTTGAAACGTTGAAATGCTCAAAACGTTCTTTGACTCATAGCAGCATCACCGTAAGTGTCTGAGAGCATTCGGTGAATCTCAGGCGCAGAAGCAAATGACGAGAATCTCATAAACTGACTGAGTTGAGAATTGAGGACTGAATTGAGAATAACTTTTTAATGTAAACACAAATAGACGACTGGTGCTATGGGGTTATGTTTAGAATATACCCAAAGGTTTTACATATCGTCTATGATGTATTTATTTTGACGACTACTTACCGCTAATGCCATCTATAGGAAAATGGCGGGAGCAAGGTTGTATACGTTTTGCTTACCTGCAAAAATCAAAACTATCACCTGGGTTATATTACGCTTCACTACTGGGTTAATATAAGGGTGCTCTTCAGGCTAATCGTCCACATCTTGCCAAAAAAAGAAAACCCTTTCACCAAGATAATGCGCCTGCCAAAGTATGGGTTTGTTGCTGCGAAACTTAATTTTCCATGCTTCCAAATGCTTCCAAATGCACCATCTTCCGTTGAAAATCTGCAATCCCCGTTGGGTTACTTTATTTTTCTCATTCTGGAAAAAATAGCTCGCTAAACCAAAATTCACTTTTCAAATGATAGGATCTAACACATTATATGGAACATTATAAGGCATATATACATTATAAGACAACTAGGTTATATAATAATAGAAGCTCAAAGATTGTTTCCTTTGTCAAGCCAGAATTTTTTGAATGATGCTCGTATTTCAAACATTTACATAGAAAATATTTTTATAGGTTGTTCTAAATTCCTTAAACAATCTTTGTATAACCGAATATGTACCTCTAAACTCAAATAACAAACCAATATAGCTACACTCAAAAAACAAATGTCTCATTAAGTTAATGAGACAGTTCAAGACTTTTAATGATAGTCTTTCAAGTCTTAATCTCCTAGTCTCCTCTACTATTTCCTAATATAGGAATATATCCTAATATTTTCTAACTCATCAATAAATATTGACCCAAAATATGTCGTCACATACACCTCACATCTAGAGTGACCCATATTTACAATTTTTGTTTATATCTCTAAAATAAACTTATTTCCGCCAACAATTCAGTTTTAAATTTTTAAGAAAATATATCCTAAATAACCCTTTTTATTATGATGTTGATTTTATTATCAACCCTTATATTATGAATATTGATGAATTACAATTTATATAGTTATAAACAAATTTATTTGCTATAATATATATTGAAGAAAAACTTATTAAACGCGCTTTTTTTCGAGATCGAACAAATAAGAAAAAGAGGTTGGCCGGTTGATATCATTAGAGAAAGTTCATTACACTATCGATTTTCTTCACCCCAGATATCGGAAGACAAAATAAAACGCATCGGGAGGGTGGCTGCACTTTCGCCACGGAATCGTTTCGAAACAAAAGGGAATGTCGAAAAACCGAAAGAAATCGCCTGGTTCGTTATCGAATCGTTCGCTGGCCTGCTGGGTGAGCCGAAATGACAACAGCGGAGAATGACTCAATTTCATTTGGTCAATAGTACTTGAGTAGGTTGATTTTAAAATGTGAATGAAGAGAAAACTGAAACCGTTAGGAAATTTGGCATAGATGTATTAATACATATATATATATATATATATATATATATATATATATATATATATATATATATATATATATATATATATATATATATATATATATATATGTATACTCATTAATACAATTAAAGACGTTTTAAATTATTGGAATTCTATATACCTTTGGAAAGATAATGTTCTTGGCTATGCTTTTGCTGAAGAAAATTATTTCATAGCTTCAAAAATAAAGAAATTATTGTCAATTTTCAACACGTGAATTTTCGCCAAAAAAAATTGTGGTCCGTAGATTGGGACAGTTATAGAAATGCACAAAAAGGTTTAAAAACTCAAATAACATCGCAAGATTTTCAACATTTATAGTCAATTTATTTATTCAAAGAAAATTAAATACATGCTAGTTTTCGTCACAGTCGCAATTTTGGCATTCGCATTTCATATAAAATGGTCGCTGGCAATTGTTCACGGTTCACGGAATTGTCGCGAGTTAATTTGGCTGGCAAATTTCTCATGCAAATTTCGCTTTTCTTTGAGCACGGCAACATTTTCTGGTGAAATGAGAATGGTGCTTTTCATTGGCTTACGTCCCCGGTCGGACTTTTTCAAACCTGCAACTGGTCCAACTCTAGACAAAATTGAGGAAAAACTTGACGAACGTGACAATGATTGTTGTGTTGCACTTAATGTTGATGGCTCTTCACTTTCATATACAGCAACTTCCATTAAAATAATGCGCCGCTGCTCTTCTTTGTTCAAGTTATTCTGAATTGCAGTAGCATTTGCACTTTGATTAGTTATTTCGGTCTGAACCAAATCCAATTCAGAGAAAACGTTTTGATTAAATGGAAAGCTGCCCATTTTCGAAAAGCCAGACTTAATGTTGTTTGGAGAATGTTAAATCCAGAGTTTTACAAACGAATTCGGGGATGTGTCGAATATCCAATGCCATTCCATCATTAGATTTTTATCAACAGCTACATTCGGTCTTGAAGTATGCCTTGACTGGGCCATAAACTGAAACATCCAATGGTTGCATTTTGTGAGAACAATGAGGTGGAAGAGAAAAGATATGGACGCCGTTTTCCAATAACAAGTCAATTGCTTCGTTAGATAAGTGAGACGTATGATTATCAAGAAGAAGCAGTCTCGATTTGTCTGTCGATGAGTGGCAGTTTGATAAAATGCTTCATATATTTGACAAATTCTTTCTGATGCATCCAGCCAGATTCATTGCAGGCGGCATCACTTCCTGATAAGACATTATCCATGAAACAATTTTGCCTATTCTTTCTCGATAAAGTAAAGAAAGGCGGCATAGAATTTCCGGCGGCATTTCCGGCAAGCGCCATAGTTACCATAGTGCCACATTCTTCTGCAGCAGCTTGATCAACTTTTTTCGTACCTTTTAATGACATGACTATTTTAATTTTTGTTAGAACTGTCGAAAAACCAGACTCCTTTCCATATGGATTGTTCATCAAAATGGTACAAATCGAAAAGCACACTTAAATGATCAAAAAATGGGTCGACATTTTCCTTGCCGAAGGCCTTGCTCCGGTTGAGACTTGTTTGTTCGGGCATGCACAAACAAAGTTTTTTATGCCACAGCATGAAGTCGTAGTATCAAGACTGTCCAGCCCTTTCATCAGTATCCCATGATGCTGCTTTAAATTCGGTTATGCTTGAGCCGTAATAGATATGACAGCATCTCACAGGATATTCGACCAAACATTCTTCTTATTCGCCATTGAACATCTATAGAATAAAAAAAACAAAAATGCTAAAAATTTGTAATTAAAATGAATAAAAAATGTCGTACCATGTTTGGCGTCGAATACGATGCAAGAACGCGAACAATTGAAATGTCTGGAACTTCTTTATCCAATTTGGCGATATAGTGCGACAAACTAGATGTGCTCAATTTGTAACAATAAGTTAGAAATCCTTTTTTCGATTTTGTTATCTTTTAGCGTTCAAAGCAATGTGTCAATATCAGAAACATCATGATCATATTGTTCTTACTTTACGGCTCGTCATTTTTACCCTCTGTTTGTTGAAAATTTAAAAAATAGCTTATTTACTCTTTTGAATAACTACCTTTTACTTTTTTATTTTATTCTTCTCTTTTGTTTGATTATTGTTTTTTGGTTTCACTTCTTCACTGTCAAAAATTGAACGGGCGTCAGAGCGGAAGTGAGGCTCCTTATATACCCCCATGGCCCATACCCCCTGGCCGTGAAGAAGGGTCCAATGGTAGGGATAGAACATCTCGAAGCTTTGATTTGTGTACGATTTTGGAATGTTCTCGAAATATTTCGAATATCATTTTCCAGGATTTTATAGAATATTCTAGAATTTTCTAGAAAATTCGATATTATTCGATGGACTATTCTAGACCATTCGAGATAATTCTAGAAAATTCGATATAATTCGATGAATATTCTAGAAGATTCGAGAAAATATGAGAACACGTAGTTTCCCAACCTACATGCCTCAACTATCCCAACTTACGTACATCGTGGCCATTTTGAAATGACATGAAATTTTTGTCCCTATGCAAGATATATTCGAAATTCATTCAGGACTATAAAAAAGAGACAAAAACTATGGTACAAATGTTATATCTACCTTTTTCTATCGATAAAAAATGCACTTTTCTCACGTATGGCAAATTTTCGATTTTTTTTTCACAAATTCGTTGGCTTGTGTCGGCTCATACACAAGGAACACGAGCTAGCAAATCTTACTCCTATGAAAAGTTTGCTCAAAATGAATAAACAACTTAGTAGAAAAAAAAAAGGGAAATAGTACTGTCCCAACCTACGGACGTCTCCCTTGATTTCATTCTATGTGACTTCTGGCTATTTTCATAACTGATACTAGGACTAAAAGAAATGTGATTTAATTCGATATCGAATATCCAGCTTTGATCTAACTGGAGATCCAGGGTAGTTTCTAGGATTATATTAATTTAAAGGTTTTCAATTTTGAATAAAAAATAAAGAAAACCATTACTAAATCGGAATATTTCATGTCGCATCAGTTATCTTTTTCTTTCGGCAGATTGTGTATGATGAATTAATATAGCCGATACTTTCGATGGAAATTCATTTTTAAATAAGAGAACTAAGACTTATGGTCTAAACTTCTACGATATTAGAAAATTTCATCTATTTGTGTTTCGACCCACAGTATGTGTGTGTCAAATTGTTTCGACAAACAGTGCCTTCTTTAGATATAAAAGTACGATGGACTTTCGTATCTAAAGACCATACTTATAGTGAACATTTAACATAAGTGGTAATTATTTTATTTTAATGAGATATTTACTTTCTTAAATGTATCTATTTAAATTTAAAGTTGAGTAATTATCTTGTTCATCTCTTGCTGCTACACAAATGGCCACTCTTTTGTTAACATGCTCAATCACATTTTCACTGAATAGTTGCTCTCTCTCTTCCTAACAACTGGTAATGGTAACTTTTTTATAATTTTGATTTTGAAATTTCTGGTGTTAAATACCAATTCCAAATTCGATTAAACTGACCCAACGCACGCGACAACTGACTCATCAGTTCGTTATAATTACAGTTTTTTTTATGTAATTGTAGCTTGGTATTCTGACTTTTGAACGAGAGATGACATGTCCTCTAATCCGACTAGTCGGAGGTCAAAATGTAGCGATAAAGATATATTCCGTTAGACATCCCGTCTAACCGGATATTAGACAGTTATTTTCTTTTTCTTAACCCTCTAAATTAATGAATATATTACATTATTCATAGGAACACTTTTTATATTACCAATTCTAAAACTTTTTAAACCTCTGGAGTACATTAAAATGATGTGTTTCCTACAGTAGTAGCAAAACACAGAGGATGCACTCCAACAGCATCAAACGGTACCCATTATTAGTGCCTCAGATAATATTTTTCTATTGTACTTAACCTGTAAATGGCGTATCAACTAACGATGTCTAACAGAAAATCTCTTTATTATATATTTTCATTTCCCGAACCCACTTGAATATTTGTTCTTTGAACATAAAATGTTTTTTTAGAAATAAATACGAAAAAAACATCGTTGTCATTCAACTCTCTCTCAAATCGGACAAAAGAGGAAATAACTAATTATTCGAATCCACCGGTCAAAACGTTTGATATATCCAACCTATGATCCAGTGTATGTCTATACGTACACGTATTTTTTTTTTAATTACGCGTACACGCATTCACGTCGACCGAGTTGAATATGGGGGTTTAACCGAGAACGCTTTCAAAGCGTTCGGTAGAGTTTTCGTTGCTTTTAGCGGAACGAAGCACGGGAATAAAGCATTATGCACTACACACATATATTCTGTCTTTCTCTTTCGACCATGACAGAACCGTATCGAGGAAATGAATTGTCCTGCTTTTGGATATAGGTCATTTCATATGAGTTGTTGAAATATGGCTTATATCTTACGAAAGATCAAAATGATAATAACCTTATGCGTTAAACTTAGTTTTCGCCGATTACATGTCACTGTTTCGTAAATAAAAATGTGCACGACTCATGTGATTATTAATAAATTATATCATTTATAATGAATTGATATAAAATTAAATGCAATAATTTGAATCCTGTGGTGTACAAGCGCCTTCAGAAAGTACATGTGGAATGATGTTTTTGCGACCCAAATGTTATGATTTCAAAATTAAAAAACAAATAATCATCTTGATGATCAAATATCAAAATAATATAAGACTATCAGCATGCAAGCGTTTAGAATAACAGGTGTGGCGGTTACAAAATCTTTTTTTTTTCTAAAAAAACACGTATAATTTTGGAGAAAGGTAAAAAATGATTTATTCAAAGTATGCGCCATCGCTAGCTACACATTTTCCCCATCTATCTGGCAATTTGTGGACGCCCTCCCAAAAAACCGTAGATATTTTGAGGTTGGCCAGTCATTAGGCCATTTTTCGACTTCTCCGTAATTGTTGAAGTGTTTAATGGAAAGCGCGTTAGACATCGATGAAAACAAGTGGTAGGCGGAAGGGGCCAAGTCTGTTGACGGTGGTGGGTGGGGTAAGAGTTCCCAATCAAGTGCAGATGTGGTGTCTCTGACCGCTTTTGCTATGTGTGATGGGGCGTCATCGTGCTGTAAAATCACTTTTCCGTATCTTATAGCCTATTCTGATCACTTTTCGAGCAATACATGGTTCAAATTGATCATTTTTTGATGGTAGCGAACGGTATTAATTGTTGGAAGCACTCTTAAAACTAGAATTAAAATTTCTCGTCCCTATTCTCCAGACTTAACGCCATCAAGTCATCAGTGTTTAAATCCGTGAAATTGATTTTTTTGCCAGAAAGATCGGAAAAACGTTCAATTCTTCTATTTAAATCATTGGTATGCCTAACACTAAACTCAAAGAGATCTACAACACCAAATCAGTTTTTTATAAATATCTCGACATTAATTTAGCTAACCGCTTTAGCACCATCAGATTAAATCATGTCCTGATAATGTTGACGTGGTTAACGAAACGCGCGTGGATGAATTTTTAAAAAGTGATTTGATGTTTAGTGGTAAATCTCTTTCAGTTTAGGGAAACACAATTCCATTAATATGAAATTATTTTATAAATTTTAAATTAGAAAAGATCTTTTGAAAAAGAAAAATTATTTTTCTCCTTAATCTAAGAAATAATAAAAAAAATCAAAGAAAAGGAACTTATTGCAAGGAAATTTTGAGTTCATTTAATCATTTTATATAAAATGATGAGTAATAAATGTATTAAAAATATCTATGCAATGCAGAAACCCCCATTTCTTTAAATGTTCATATTTTATGTCCAATTTCAGTAGAAAATACCGCCAAAATCCTTAAATGTAGCATTCCTAGCATCCAAATTAGAGAAGTTTTTTCTGAATTTTAATATTCAATAGAGGTATTCCAGATGGAATAGTAGGACCGTGGAAATAAATATTAATAACAAAGAGTATTTATCCATTGAGCCCGGCTGATGACGGCTTATGGCCAGAAACCAGTTTCGGGAGTTATGGTGGGAGAGTTAAGCAAAGAGCAGGGCACCCACGTGGATTACGGGTGAATAGTATATTATTAATGTATTACAGAAATATTTTACCCTTTCCCCACGTGGTGCCACCGATCGCCTTCGGCCAACTACCCCCATGCGACATCACGTATCTCTCGGGACCGGGTTGTAGCCTTTCAGCCGTCATCAGCCGAGCTCCAGATGAACGCAAGGAAAGCAGTTTGAAGAGACGTATGGGGCCAGGCCATTTCAACTGGCCATTTTTGATGGCGGGTCGTGATAGTACACAACTCACACCATCAAACGGCGAATGCTCAAGAAATATTTCACCTTTCTCCATATGGTGTATATATATATATATATATATATATATATATATATATATATATATATATATATATATATATATATATATATATATATATATATAGTTAGAAGAAACGTGTCATTACGTCTATTTGAGTGTATTTCAAAGTATCAAAATCAGATATATTTTCCATAAAAAAAATCTGTTAATTTAAGTATCATGATTACCTCATACATTGTATCACTTTTGTCCTTATGGCTCTTTACACTTATTTTTTTTAACTTGATTAAAAACATATATAGAATACCGCACTGAAGCTTTGATTGTCGAGCGATGTATCTCAGGAGAATCGGTCATCTTTCACAACCGACTACGAAGTTCCTACTTCTCATCAAATGAGATCTGGTAGATTTCTCAAGGCAGGCAGTTGAGACCTCATAGAGCAGTATTCTTTTGTCGTATTATTCACACTATATGAACGGGTATTCTATGTAGCTTCACCATAATGAATCGCATGATACAATTTTGCAATATTGAATTTATATTTAATTTTGTTCATATTTTTTTTCTAGTATTTATGTTCAGCTAATTTGATTTTCCTTAATCTCCGATTTCGATTAAATTAGAAATCCTGTGGTGTACAAGCTCCTTCAGAAAGTACGAGTGGAAAGCTCTTTTTATTATCCAAAAGTGGTGATTTCAAAAGTAAGAGTCAAATTATTTTTTTGATGAAATATCAAAATAATATAAGACAACTGAAGAATTCTCAGGAGCCGTTAGGGTTACTCTTTTTACCCGAGACTGCTTAGAGCATTTAGCGTTAGTCCTATGAAATATTTACATGAATTTACATGAATTATTAATGAAGTTCAGAATCTTGGGAAGATTTTCCCATAATGCTCCATGATATGTTACAACATCTATGAAGGAAGCACTTGCACTTAACCATGATATAAAGCAAGTAATTTAAAAAATTAGATGTATAGGATGAAAATGATCGAAACCCCGTTTTGTTCTAATCGAGCCAAATTACTAATATATTAATAGTTTTTTAATTAATTCAATAATAGATATGAAGGCAACATACATTCACAAAGTGTACTTCTGTTTTAGAACTAAAATGGCACTTATGGTTATCAGTAGACCTCTAAGTATATTTTGATGATTCTCTATGACAGTTTTAGGGTCAAATCATCATCATTCAATCATTTTCTGTATATGGGACATAAACTACTAGCCTTATAGAAAACTACTATTTTCTATTCTTTTTTTTATCCAGTTTTTAAGTTAACCCTTGACCCTTACATTAAAGAACTTGAGTTTTGAACTAGGAAATTAAAGGAATGAGAGACCCTTTATGCAATGCATTCTGGAGACGCAATTTTTGATTCAGGTCAACAATCATTCGTTTCAGGTCAACAATTGTTCGCAGTTTATTTTTGTAAACCAGATATTTAACATAACCCCATAAAAAATAATCCAAGGGCGTGAGATCGCATATTCTTGGTGGCCCGTTGGCATTACCATTTTGCAAACTAACGCGTCCATGAAACATTTCTTGTAATACATTTTTTGACAAGCTGTGTGACAAGCCGAACCGTCTTGTTGAAAGGAAACATTGTTTATATTCACATTTATCAGTTCAAGCCTAAAATATTCTGTTAGCATATTCCTATAGTGTTCGTCATTAACAATAACACGATTTGCATCATCGCCTTCAAAAAAATATGGCCCTGTCACTCCTTCAGCCCAATAACGGCACCAAACAGGGACGATGATAAAGAAGCAACTGCTAAATCACTTGAGTATTTTTATCGGCCCAAATCCTGCAGTTATGTTGGTTCATAAACCAGAAGTACGCTTCGTCAGAAAAAAATATTTTTTTTTTGATGGTAGATACGAATAATTTCTGGTAAGTGACGCAATGTACTGAACACACCCCACTTTATGAGTGGCATTTTCAACAATGTTGCCGCTATTACGTTTCAAAGTTCTGACATTCTTATTGAAGTATCACATTTGCTCCATCTATAAAAAGACCGTGGTATGGAAATTCATTTCTTAATTTAATTATTCTCAATTATCTGCAGTTATTTGTATCGATTTTCTACTTTAAACTTATTTCGCCAGTATCTAGTGAATTGTTATGAATATTTTTCGAGTTAATTACGGCTCTGTCTCGCTTCGATTTTTTCCGTATTTTTTTAATGAACACGCACACCAGGGGACCCTATACTAATGGTAATTTTCGTTCGGCATTTTTTGCAATTCAGATGCATTTTGCGTGTACGGAAAATACGTATGTAGTTCAAAAGAAATGGTATTTTTAAAAGGCAAAAATGAGGCCATTTGTGGAAAATCTATTGCGGCCGGGGAAAATCGAAAAGGCGGAAAGTACGCAGTTCTGCGTATGAGCTCCGAAATATTTTATTACCGTTTCTATTAATTATTTAATTATTAGATGTTTTGATTGCAAAAAGTGTATACGTACGTAGATGGGAGATAAAGCGGAGATGGGAAAAATGGAAAACAATTTTTTTATAAATAATTGCAGTATGTTTCATTGAAACTCAGTTTAAATGATTCAATTCAAATAATACTTGACTTATCTGTTACTATTGTTATAAATATACGAGATCTAGTATAATTGGTAAAGATTGTTGGATTAAAGTTTTTGTTATTTTCAATATTAAAATTTTCTTCGTAGCATTAAAAATGAATGTATAAAATGAAATATCCTTTGACAGCGATCAGATAA
Organism: Cosmopolites sordidus; assembly: GCA_031761425.1. Lineage (NCBI taxonomy): Eukaryota > Metazoa > Arthropoda > Insecta > Coleoptera > Curculionidae > Cosmopolites > Cosmopolites sordidus. Next base: position 492,547 of record JARFXV010000251.1, on the reverse strand, counting down.
TCTAAATTCGATAATCTAAAATCGACAAGAAGTAACGCCGGAATTTCGCCGGTAACCAAATCAGGTAAAGTTGAATGCTTTTTGAGAGATTAAACTGGTCCTATCAATCGGTAGGCTTCTTAAAAGATTTAAGGTTAGATGCATGCTAAGAATGGAATATTCGTATTTAACTGTAATCAGATTATATTGTAGATTTTACTATGATGTAACAAAAGTATTGTAGCCCCTTAGGAAGAAGAAGGAGAAGACGTAACAAACATATTTGCTTTTTTTGTAGTACTTAGTTATTCACTGCTTAAAAAAGGATATCTAGAGATCAGTCCTGGAAATATAGATCGTTGTTTTCGATGATCTAAATTCGTATTTGAATCGGTAACTATATTTCTCTTCGGCATCACGGTGGGTCTTTTGGTGAAAGACTCCACACATCCAGTATGGGGTCGTGCATTATCTTGCTTCAGGAGACTATTTTACGGTTGCCCAAAACTTTAGATATTTCACTAAGAAGAGCATGTACTTTCTCTAGTTGAGCTCAGTAGCCTTCTGAACTTATCATCCTACCATCAGGAACCAAATCAAAATGAATTGATGACTCATGTCTTTCGGAACTGATACGGCAGCTTCCACCTCTACTTCACAGATCTCACGAGCATCGTCACTCTATTTGAAGAATAATTTAAAATTTTAACTTGCCCTAATTTCGCAACTTATTTCACTCATTTTAAAGTTTTTGTTAATAACACTCGACTAAATATTTCGCAGTGGAATCATTTTAACAGTGTAGAAGGAATGATTATTTGTCGAAGCAAACAATTGAGATCGGATTCAACTCCTAAGGAGTAAAATATAATCCTTTATCTATAAACAAAGGAAAATAATGCAAATATTTTTGTTACTCCCTAGTGATATAGTTGTTATTTCAGACTATTTTCACATATCTTTTATTTGAGTTTATAATAAAACTTTATAATTAGTCTTGATAAAAGTGCATTTATACCACAACGTTGACCACATTCTGCATATTATTGTTCATTTACTTAGATGCTCCATTGAGCAGGATATAATATATAATGGTTTATACAAATTCTACTAATGCTAATGATTTTTAATATATTCATTATTCTGCTAAAAGGAAACTGATGAATTTCACTGCGGATGTTCTATACATTTAATTTATTTTCCTACGAATAAAAATGTTTAGTTATTCCAAACATAGTACGCCTAAATCATGGTCATTTTCAATCCAAAGATGTAAGTATCAACACCACCTGGCAGACAATTCCTTAACAATTATTTTTATATCAACGAGTCGATCCTCTATAATAATAAGAGCTTCATTTCAAACCATTTAATGCTAATTTAAACATTACTATATTTAAATAATAAATTTTAAAATAAAATGTTTCCTCACTATTGTAGTTATTTTATATTGCAGGGTTGGAACGAATCGCTGAGGAGTTGATGGGTCGCAGGAAATGGAAAATTTACCAAGAATCCATGTCAAGAAATTATTTGCAACCTCTAAACAACAATATAAAACGTACAAGCAACTTACTTGCAGAAGAAGACTGTTTTCAACATTACCAAAAAGAGAACAACCAGCCGATTGCCAGCCCAAAAAGGTACGCATTTAATTACACTGACCAACAATGTAAATGTTTCGGGCTCAAAAATAGTTCATTCTTGTATATTTCTACCTGCTGAATTCAAAAATCACTATAAAAATGACCGATCGGCTCTTGCTTTGGAGGTCCAGTGACATGTCATTTTTTATAGACTACATTTTCAGTTTGGGGTAAATTTTGTTTTCGGGAATTTTCTGATAAAACACAACGTTCTTCAGCTGCTTGTAGGTTATAAACATAATTACTGTTGCAGTGGCTGTGAATTTCATATTGTTTCTGTTGAAATTAGTGCAGAATTTCTTGTTTTTAAGTGCTTTTGAAGTGTAAAATTTGTTAAATGAAAATGTCTCGAAAATGTGTAAATTTAGTAAATAATGTTTGTTCCATTTGTGGTGAAATAACATATTCGTCACAGAAAAGCAATCTGACAGCCCTGTGCGACTGAACCAAATATGCTGAACACAAGTGGTAATCTCTTAGGAATGCAACTGAGGTACACTGCTGAAATACTCCTGTTTTTATGTAAGTTGGACAGTAGGGATAGGAAATCATATTATGTTCAAACAGACTGGCCTGCAAGAAATCTTAACTCAAGCTAGACAAATGTCGTTGCCGAGCCTCTCGTAGATTCAAAAGATTATTCCACCGCTTCATATAACGCTGAGTTTGACGAAACCTTTTGTCAGAGGTATAATCCAAGGATAAACCTTTAGGTACTTAAAAGACAAATTTTGGATATTAAGTGAGGGGAGGTTTTTATTTTGGGCAACAAATTTGACAACTTCTAAAGGATCCTGCGTTTGACCGAGTTTTGGAGGGGAAAGAGAATGAAGCTTGAGAAGGCTTAAAGAGAGATATTCGTGAAATTTTAACAACATAAGAGATGATAACTATACTCAGTTGGTGACAGTACTTCTGTAAAAATGTCATCAACTCAGATGCCACATGTCCCTTAAAATCCATTTTCTCCACTCCCACCTAGACTTTTTCCCTCGGAGAAAGATTTCATCAGGATATTTCTGCGATGGAACAAATTTATCAGTGCCGTTGAAATGAATTAATGCTTGAGGACTACTGCGAACGCTACTGTGCGTAGGGATGCTTCGGAACTCACTTACAAGAGGCAAGCCAAAAAAAAACGATCTCAGGAAGCCACCACATAATTATCTTCAGACCCAACAACCTGCCAGGTATTCTCAAATTAATTTTGAACTCTTAGAATGTAACTATCATTACCAAAATTTCAAATGGACTTTCAATGTTGTTGGCATATGTAGCTAAATTGTATTGTTTTCTCTTAATCCGTTATAAAATACTTCCACCTATTGTATAAAACAAAAACTAGAGCTAATAATTTTTTTTCTTTATCATATTCGTTTTTCTCAACCCAAAATTGGTAAGATTTTACTCATGAAGTGAAGGAAACATTAAAACATTTTTTTGTATGTCAGTGTTATTAAGTTCTGATTCATTTAATGACAATTTATGTAATTCACCTATAAATTTTTGGATTAGTTTTATAAATGGTACTTGAGAGAAAGCATTTATTGTATTGTATTGTGTATTATTATTTGTTTTAGCATATGTATAAAAAATAGTTTTTCTTTTGATACTAAAATCACCTGCCCTGTGTGTACTAAACCATCCTCCATATTCTGTAGATTTTATACCTACTGGTTACTGGTCATCTACAGAAATATAATTCCACGTGAGGGAGCGTTTCTTTAACATCCGTTAAATCCCCCTTCATTACGCCGTTAGTTTCTCTATATTCATCTTTCACCTTCTGACTTGCTTCTGCCATATCTATCACAAGTTTGCCAGATACATTCACAAAGTTAATTTTTAAAAGAACTTATAATCTTAATTATCTGCTCTAGTGAATGATAATGTTTACCTTTATACCCGGATACAATACAATCTCCCGAATTCAGATAACAGAACACATAAAAATTTAACAAGTTCCTATACACTTTACTACGACCCTCTCCCCTTCTACGGAGATACGGTTTCATAACGAACGCCCCTGGAAATCGTTTGTTTTTAAATAACTTTTGAAGTACTATATGTAATTTAATATTTTTTTAATCTGATGGTTACTAGGTAAGTCTCCTTAAAATGAACCATTTTAATCACATTGGGCTTATTTAGTTTGCCAGGAACGGACTAGCCCTAACACAGTAATGCTATTTTTTTACACCCTCTACGATAAAGGTACAACAATAATATTTTCGGATAGCTTAAACCTTAAACTTAAAGAAAGTTCTTTTAATCGACATCGATGAAATGAGCTGTTTATGAAAGAAAAAATGTTTTTTGTTAGTGTTTAGGTTAATTTTAATTTTTTTTTTTTTTGGTTTTGTTAACGGTTTAGCTCCTTTTGTTAAACCATCCTCAGAACAACTACATTTCTACAATATATATTATTCCTATACATAATACAAATTTATATTCTAACACTTACCTCCTTATAATGATATAATAATCTAAAATGATATATTAATATATAATGATTTATTATATCTAGTATATTAAGATATTATAAGGAGGTATGTGTTAAAATATTAATTTGTATTATGAATAGGAATAGTATCATACTAATTTCACCCTTACATAGGAACCAACAGAACATAAAATTATTTATACCGACCTGTATTTCAAGGGTTCCACCGCCTGCGCCATCCAACGCAAAAAATGCGCACTATCACCAATTCATACCCTCTAACCCCTAGTAGGCGTTTATACATGCAAGTCGCAGTTAAGCTGCATTTTAGGCATATCTCACACCTAAAACTTGTAAGAATTGCTTCTACCAAAGCTATCAAGGCGAATTAAAAGTTACCTTTACTAAAAAGCGTGTTTTTATACCAAATTAATGGAACTCAAAATAAAATAATCGAAAACAAATGTTTTGCAAACTAATAGTTTTTTTTGTTGATTATTTGGAGGTTGGTTCGTCATTGGTCAGATCAAAGTGGTATCCAAAAAAACTTATTTCGCATTACGCAATCAGGGTTCCTGATAACGATAAAGATTAAGTTCAAATGAAAAACCCTCGAACTTTGATTTCCAAATATATTTATGTTTTGATTCAACTTAAACGTATTATAAGTGTTTCACGTTCAGATAATAGATTTTTTTCGGCAAACCCGTGGATAGAATATCCGCCTTAATTCAAATGTGACTGATATGTGATGATATGTTCTGGAATTAATAGTGTCTGATGCTGTTCACAGTGATTTTCTTAGGTTTAAGTGAAAATTTGATAGTATGTTATATATTGTGGAACCATTTTTTCATTTCAGGTAACGAAATATTTTATAATGATTTAGAATCACTATGTACTACTGAAAAACCTTGTTTGCTGCATTTAATCTGTAATCAAACTAATCTAAACTAAAATAAAATAATCTAATATAAAAAAATCTTAAGCTTTTCCTTTGATATTTCTGGGGAAACACAATAAATTTCTGAGTTTATTTAAATAAAAACAATGAGATAGAAATATCGATGTATTTTTGCATCACTTCAGTCAACACTTTAAATATTTATCTTGTAAAATATTGAATTTGCTTTTTTTATGTAGGTATTTATTCATCAGTAGAATTATATGAACACTTAACAACTTCGTTTTATTTTCATGTAGATAACAGGATTTTGAATTAAAATACTTATTATTTAACTTTGGAAAGACACTTGAGTTCTGACGACAATTGTGAAAAACACCGCACTCAAGAAAAAATGTATAATTTTTGACTAGTTGATTATTGTTGCGGTAATTAACATGGTACGTAAGTGCTAGTTTTTTTCTAATAGTGATCCTGAAAATTTTTTTTGCAAATTCTATCGAGATTGTTTCATGAGAATCATCAAAATATTTAAATGTCTTTCAATACTTCACGATTATTATAATCCCAACCGGATATATGTCAACATTTATCATTTTTTAAGTGGGATGGGATTTTTTTTGTAGCTCTATTATTGAGCAATCCGTCCGGAGGCAATAAGTTTGTTGTATGCCAATAAAACCCACTCACACATATACAGATTTTGTATGTAAAATTCACAAAACTCAACTTTAAATTTTATAGAACTTATATGAATCTAAACTCCAAAAGCCACTGATTTATCACAAAACACCAAATTATTTGTTTTTAATTTGTTGACGCGCGTTTCGCTAACCGTATTAGCATCATCACAGGATGATTCAATCTGCGATACGTGAGAAATACACGTCGAACAATTAAAAATAAGCGATTGGATGTTTTCTGGTAAATATCTTTGCGTTCCAGTATTTCTGTATAAAATCGATATGAAAATATTCTCAAACTGCATGATGTTTTTCAATTCTTCTATTCGAACCTTTAGTGCGAAAGACTAAACTTAAAGAGATTTACCACTAAACACCAAAAAATCTTTTTAACTTCTCGTCGCGCGTTTCGCTAACCATGTTAGCATCATCAAGAGATAATTCAATATATCATCAGATTAATATGAATTGAGTTACCAAAAACCGAATTAAGATGTTCAGTGCATTGTTACTGAATTAGAGCATGTATTTATAAGCTTAATAACGGATAATATATCCACAAAACAGCAAATGTTAAATTTGTGCAATTATACGAGGAGTATTTTTTAAATAAGGTCCGTTTGTGAATGAGAGTGAGAATGACGCGCAATCGAAGCAGTGCGCTTGTGCGTCTGCTCCCAGCATGCTTTGCGCGCGTTTAGACGCCATTTGTAGCCGCATCGTCTGTCTGTCTGCTAAGCTGTAGAATTATATTATATTAGCTTTGTTCTAGCAACGGTTTCAAATGGTTCCAAACCATCCGGAGTTTGTGCAGATGACCGAAACATTCGCTTGCACAAACTCCGGACGATTTGAAACCGTTTGAAATATTTGCTAGAACAACGCTCTTATAATCTTTAAGAACTTGGCAGCAACTTGAGTGTACGAAACTTGGCAGCAGCGGAAATTCACCGTTAGATTTGTCAGGTTTACCGTGGCAATGCTATGAGTGTCACTAAAGTTCGATGAGAATGTTTAAGGATGTTCAGGTTGCTAGGTCAGTTTTGTACACCATTGTTTTGGAGAAACTGAATTATTCAAAATTGTGTTCTCGGTGGATTTCAAGACTGCTTTCTGAATATCACAAAACAAAGAGGTTGGACTGTGCTTTATCGTTTTCGATTCGATGCAATCATGAAGGAGTAGTTAAAGGAGTTCATTGGTTGTCAACGGTTCAACGACGACGAAGGAATTAAAACTGCAGTCATGGATTGGGCTTCTTCAAAGGGGGCAGATCTCTTTGACTGACAAATACTTATTGACCTGTATGACAAATTGTTTGAACAAAAATGGAAATTATGTAGAAAAGTAGATAAAAGTATGTAGAATATGGAAAAATATATATATTTTAATGATATTTATAGTATTTTTCTTCGTACTAAAAAACGGACCTCATTTAAAAAATATACCTTGTATAATGTCAAAGATAATATTCAAAAATACAGTAGAAATTATGCAAAACTATTAATAATGATTAAATAGACATGTCCAGATGTAACGATACGAGGTATATAAATAAGTTAATGAGACTGCTGATGTAGCGTTCGATCTGGCATCACTGTTGGCTTCTTTCATTGGATAGGAGGCAGTCCAACATCTGGTGCGTCTTCAGTTCGAGTTTAACTCACTAAAATCACTTGGTGGTCCCTAGCAATTGTTTTCATGAACCGGATATTTCTAGTGCGTTCTGAAGATGATTGACAATTTTTAGCAAGTTTTGTTTCAAACTTTGGATCAGTCCGACGGAAACGTTTGCACAACTTGAATGGGCTTATGGAAAAAGTGTTTTGTCAATGGCATAGAATTTTAGGAGGTTTGAGACATCCTCAGAAAGCCGAGACTCGATTGAAAATGAACCTCGCATTAGAAGATCTTCAACTGCAAGGAGTGATGAAAAAGTGTACGTTCTCAGATTTTGACCAATGAATTTGGTATTAAGAAAATTTGCGCGAAAATAGATCTGAAAAAGCTTTCGCTGAAATACCAGAGTCAACAATGGTACGTACACTCCAACTTTACCATGACCAAAAAAAGCCAGATCGAACGATCAAAAGTATGTTGATTCGCTTTTTTAATATCCAAGGGATTCTTCATCAGGAATTTTCGCCTCAAGACCAAACAGTAAATCAGAATTTTTACCGATAAGTTCTTCGATAATTCGTGGGAAACCGATCATTAAAAACACCTGGGTGCTGCAGCAGCGACAATGTTTGCGAGCCTTTTCAAACAGCGATTTCAAATAACGAGTTTTTGTCAATTAAAAAGGTCACTGTTGTTCCTCAGTTCCCCTATTTACCCCACTCACAAGTTCTTGTGACTTTTTCATTTTTTCAAGATTGACAATTCACCTCAAAGGACATATCATTTTAAAACATTGGAGAACATTGAAAAGACCGAACCACCAAATGGCTCTAGGGACTTCAAACTCTCACTGAAGACACATAGTATGTTGGTCTGCCTCAAAGGGGAAGCCAGATCGAACGATACGCCGCCAGTCTGATTACTTTAGGTGTACGCACCTCGTACACTTATTTTTGAAGTAATAGTTTTTGGTCTACTTTTCAAAATACCTTTGGAAATAATCTGATTTAAAAAATAATGTTCATAATATACAAAAATAATACGCGTCGTTACGCGTGACTAATATATTGGTGGTATCGCACATTTAAATTCGTATTTTGTTTTAAAATCGTTCTTACAACTTGTACTCTGAAACGTTTTATACACAGTATATCTCGAATCATAATTTTGGTTACTTGAATACGTATTTGGGATATTATAAATTAAAGTTATAAACGCTATTAAACACAAAACAATTTGAAACACATTTCAATAATAACATAATTATTCTATTGGAAACTTCCGTGTGAAACTAAACTTGAAGAGATTTACCACTATTCACCAAATCACTCTTTTTAACATCTCGACGAACAATTCGCTAATCTTGGCATCATCAGGAAATGATCCAACCTTTCCCTAATGATTGAAATATCTCCTAATGATGCTATCATGGTTAGTGAAACGCGCATCATGAACTTAGAAAAGTGATTTGGTTTTTAATAGTAAATTTCTTAAAATTTTACATAATTCTTATTAATTCAAACTAATGCTATACTATTTTCGTGAAGATGTATGCAAAAATCTTGAGATAATTTGAGTCTACTTGAAATTGTATGCTGCATCACTGATACCCTTTATAACATTCAACATTCATAACCTAACCGTTAACTACGTACTCATCAGCTGATTTAAACAAACATTGTGATAATATATTTCCTTATAAGGTAATGATCATTTGAGATTTTTATGACGTTTTCAATACTTATGTTTAGGAAATTTTCGTTGTGCTTATAGTCTGTTACCTATTTACCCGGAAAGTGAACTTTGTTGAGATATATTTTGTTGTTCTGCAGATGTTTTATAACTACGATAATGTAACTAACTTATATGTGTTATGAAGATGCGGCATTTTCAAGGTCATCTAAATTAACAGGGCTTGACACACATCGAGAGTGAATTAATACAACATAGTTGCTTTACAAACTTGATATACTAGGCTAATTGAAAAGTTCGTGGAGCGATACCTATAGAGTAGTACAAGAACTATATAATCTATTGCATTTTAAACTTTCATCTTTCATATGAACATATGTGAAGTTTCAATGCGATCTGTCAATTATTTCGTACAAAAACAGCAGCTTAAGGCGTAGAAGAAAATAGTGCTGCTGAAGATGTTTTTTTGCTTTCCCCTTTCTTCTTTTTACTTTTCGTGCTATTGAAACCCTATACAGGAGGTGAATCAGGAAAATGAGTTAAAGGAAAGAAACTGAACGGAAATAAAATATGGTGTTTTGCTCTGAAAAATTGTTTACTGTAATAAATGTTGCCGGGACGGCGCCCCAACACCCTCTCTCACGAGCCGCCACTGGTGTCAGTGTAATTTTTTAAAATGGAAAATATTGAAAATCGTGCAGTAATTAAATTCCTTATAGAAAAAGGTTTAAATGCAATGGAAATGCATAGTGAAATGGTAACTGTATTAAGGGAGTCTGCTACTTCAAAAACAATGGTTTGTAACGTGATCGTAACGTGATCGTAGAAGCCTGGATAATAATCCTCGTTCTGGACGTTCAATCAGTGCTCAACTACTATGAACAAATAATTCATTCTATACATGATATAGTTATGGATAACAGACAATTAATTTTGAGTTAAATTGCTAAGTCCAAGCACATCTCAACTGAACGGGTGTTTCATATTTGGAAAAAGGAATTCGGTTTGAGAAAGCTATGTGCAAGATGGGTGCCGCATTTGTTAAATTCTGATCAAAAACAACTTCGAGTAAAACTTTCTAACCAACATTTGGATTTTTTTCGAAAGAATAAAATAGACTTTAATCGTCGTTTTGTAGCTATCAATGAGACTTGGGCTTACCACTATGATCCTGAACTGCGACAACAAACCGCAGTGTGGACTGAGTCCGGTTGTGGACAGATCCGAAGCAGCGTGGTGGTCACAATCGATCAAAAAGGTTATGGCCTCAATTTTTTGAGATGCAAATGAGAACAGTATTACTGAAACCTTTTGGATCAATTGGATGCAAAAGTTCGTGAGAAAAGAGCTGATTTAGCGAAGAAAAAAAAATTCTTCATGGCAATGCACCGGCTCACAAAGGTGTTCTTGCAATGGCCGAATTGAAGGAGTTACACTACGAACACTACGGAACATCCACAATATTTACCAGATCTGGTCCTTTCTAACTTTAATCGGTTCGCAAGCTTCAAAAAATTCGTACGTGGCGTTTTTCATCAAATGAAGAAGTTGATGCTATACTATGCCAAACATGATTTTTTAATAGATTTGATAAACTTACAGTTAAACTTCAAATGTAGGTACTACCAAAGCCAGATAATCCTATTAATTTGATGAAAAACACATATTAAAGCTGTTATACATCATGAGCCTAAACTATATTAGCTAAACTGTAATGAAGCAGAATCAACAAGCAGTTGTGTGCTTGTTGCTCTAGATTTTATTGTTAAAGGTTAATCAAAGTCAATGATGACATATTATGAATATATCGGGTGGAGCAAATGTCACGCTACCATTTTGTTTTGGCGGCATTTTTTTTCACGATATTTGTGACAATTTGGATTTGGCTGTTGTATAGGGCAGACACGCATATTTTATTATCGATAAATACACGCTAAAAGAACAATTATTGCAACTCAACGTTCGTTTAGGCGAAAGTATCCTAATCGTTCCGCCACTCATAAAACGATATTTTATCGTTTATTGAAGCATTTTCAAGAATTCTGAACAGTTTTGGGTAGGCCCAGCACAGAGGTGCAAAACAGAATGCAAAGGGTGCTGAAGTCTCCAGAAACATCGATTCGACGACGTGGTGCACTACTAAGAATATCTTCATGCAGTTTACGCTGAATTTTGAGAAATGATTTGCACATGTTTCCCTATAAGATTCAAATTGTTCAAGACCTCTTGCCTAGAGACAATAATATGCGAATCACTTCCATGAAATTGACAATTTTTATGAAAAATTACTAATGAGCAATGAATAATTTTTTATGGGGATTTTTAAAGGAAAAGGTTTACATAAATAAACCCCAAACTATACAGCAACTCAAGGACATCAGTGCTGATATCGCTGCATTAACATCAGATATGTTAACAAAAGTTACGGAAAATATGTTAAAAAGGGCAGAAAACTGCATTACTTCTAATAGCTAAAAAAAAGCTTCTAGTAAAAATAAATATTCTGTCTTGTTTTCTTTTAAGTTATAAATAATTTAAATAGTGGCGTGTCATTTACACCACCCGTTACAATCAGCATTTGATAGCAATAAAATTTTCTAAAAATCCTCATGGAGAATTGTATTTCTCTGTTCATTTTCGATATGATAATTATTTAATAAAAAAAAGGAAAGGTTCTTACATACCACATCACATGGTGATTATATATGGAGAATAAAATGACCATCCCCTGGTCATTTTGACGAATGCAAATTTAAAATTTGATTCTAGTCTCTTCAGCAATTAGTGGGATTTAGACTATTACTTGACGATTACTTGACTCGATTACTTGGGCTTTAGTTGTTCCAATGTTCGTGCAGTTCCTTCATATACACCTCACTTGAGGTAGTTCCAAAAACGGTCTGGGGCTGTCAACATTACCTATATCACCCTCTTCTCAGAGTTCGTTCTATGCTGTTTTATCCGAAATTAAGAAACACATCGCAAAATGGTAATTACTAGTTGAATGCTGATATGACACCCGATGTTAATACAACGGCGAAACAGTGACTGCATTTAAACATTCGAATCGTCTGTTTTTGCAAAAGTGCCCTAGGCAATGACACATTACTCTCTCTAAAATGGCATACTTTAAGGAATTGAATGTTCTTGTATCCTTCTTTATCTGCTGAATACAATCCAAAACGTCAAATACTAAATATTGACAATAATGTTATATTTATTACAGAAATAGAACTAACAACAACATGCTATGAATGCATGAACAATTCTAAAATCAGAGAAAGATCTCTAAAAAATTTAACAAGTAATACTTGATTTTATTTAATACAAACATTTATTTTTATAAACAAAGTTGATGATGGTCGAGAAAAGCATGAAAATGTCAAATTTATTTTGACGTATCTCTTCTAATAGAATCACAAACAAGAAAATGTAAATTGCGAAAATTCAGTTTTTCCCACACATCTTCGGAAATATACGGAATTTTTAAAATTTGAAAACATGACGCTGCAGAGTACAGTGAGGTGCAACTTTTTTCTAATTTAATCATCTCTGTATCTCTTATGGTTTCCGAGATTCCTGTAGAGTGCATTTTTATCTGGAATACTGTATATATATATATATATATATATATATATATATGGATAAATATATATATATATATATATATATATATATATATATATATATATATATATATATATATATATATATATATATATATGGATATATATATATATATGGATATATATATATATGGATATGGATATATATATATATATATATGGATATATATATATATGGATATGGATATATATATATATATATATATATATATATATATATATATATATATATATATATATATATATATATATATATATATATATATATGGATATATATATATGGATATATATATGGATATATATATATATATATATATATATATATATATATATATATATATATATATATATATATATATATATATGGATATATATATATATATATATATATATATATATATATATATATATATATATATATATATATATATATATATATATAATCATCATCAGCCCGTATCTATCCACTGCAGGATGAAGGCCTCTTCAGCATGCTTCCAACCTTCACGGTCCTGGGCTTTCCTCTGCCACTCGGGTCCAATATACTTAACGATGTCATCAATCCATCGTGCTTTCGGTCTTCTTCGCGGACGCCTGCGATCAAGCGGTATCCACTCCAGGATTGCCTTGGTCCATCTGTCGTCCCATCGCCTCGCTATATGGCCTGCCCATCTCCATTTCAATTGTTTTACTCTTCCAATGATGTCACAGACTTTTGTTTCTTCCCTGACCCATGCGCAGGACTTTCTGTCTCGTCTTGTAATACATCATCATCATACAAGCATACATCTTTCCATTCCCCTCTGTGCCACCCGAAGTTTTTGAATTGATTTCGATGTGAGTGTCCAGGTTTCACTTCCGTATGTCATAACGGGTAGAACGCACTGATCGAATACTTTTCTTTTCAGGCAAAGTGGGAGTCTGCTCTTAAACACTATGTTGAGCCTACCAAATGCCTGCCAGCCACATTTAACACGCCGTTCCACCTCCCGGGCGGTATTCCCCTCCATCGAAATCCTCTGCCCAAGATATATAAAGCTGTCCACAATCTCTAAATCCCTTCCCAAAACTGAAATTCTTCTGTCCTGAGCGAAGTTATTGAACATAACCTGACTCTTTTTCAAGTTTATTTTCAAGCCAAATGGTTCGCCAGCCCTTTGCAGTTCTTTTATGCGTCTTTGCAGCTCCTCTGGGTCTTGTGAAATGAGAATAATATCATCTGCAAATCTAAGATGGTTTAAGTTTGCACCATTGATCTTTACACCATCCTGTTCCCAATCCAGTTTACGGAATACTTCTTCAAGGCCAGCCGAGAAAAGAATAGGCGATATTGCGTCACCCTGCCGTACACCTCGTTCTATGTTAATTCCCATTTCAAGATCATCAAGGTGAATTGTGGCTGTAGCTCCATCATATATCGATTCTAATAGGTTTACATAGGCTCTCTCTACACCTTGGCTAAGCAGTGCATCCATTATCGCATGCTTTGAGATGGAATGAAATGCTTTTTCGTAGTCGATAAAAGCCAAGCACAGTGGCATGGTGTATTCGTTGTGTCTTTCTATGACCTGCTGTACAACCTGGATGTGATCCATTGTACTGAATCCACTTCTGAATCCTGCTTGTTCTCTTGGTTGTGCGTCATTCAGTTTTTTTTAATATTCTTTTAGAAATTATCTTAGTGAAAACTTTGTACATCACTGATAGGAGGCTTATTGGACGGTAGTTCTTTAAATCTTCATGTGCTCCTTTTTCATGTAAAAGGATCACTTCTGCATTTTTCCATAAGTCAGGTACTTTTTGTTCTTTGAGGCATTTTGAGTATAATTTTGCCAGTGTTTTATGTAACGTCCGACCACCAGCTTTTAGCATTTCGACAATTAAACTATCCTTTCCTGGAGCCTTGCCGTTCTTCATCAATTATTTAGCATTTGTTACTTCCTCCACTAGGATATCTGGCATTATATATTGTTCTTCCGTGGGTATTGCTGTCCCTGACTGGCTCTGATCTTCAATATAACTGGGAATAAAACCTTCTGACAATCTCTAATATTTGGGTACGCGCCCTGCACACTGTGCCATCCTCACGCTTAAAGCATATATTTGCGTTCTTTTGTTTCTCAGCTTCTGTTTATCTTTGTTAATTCCTTTGTTTTTTTCCAGGGTTTTTTGCACTATCTGCATATTGAATCGGCGCGTGTCCTCTCTGATACGTTTTCTTATAGTTTCGCAGAGCTCAGTGTACTCGACCCTGCCAAAAGGACTACCTGCATTTCTCATTGCTCGCCGTTTCTTCATTAAATCAATGGTCTCACTGGAGATTTTTGTTTGTTTGAGATATTTTTCTTCTGGTGCTATTGAAGCAGCCGTTTGAAGTACATTGTTGGCGATTTCTTCATATTGAACTGATATTTCCACCTCCTCTGGATCTTGTACCGCAGCAAACCGATTTGACAAAGCAATCTCAAAATCGCTTCCTCTCTCCAGCAGTTTTCCAGAATCCACCTTGCCCTTCTTTGATCTTACCATTCTTTCGCGCTCTTTTCGACAGTCAATCCGAACCCTTGCTCGTACAATTCGGTGGTCACTTCCAACATTAAAATTGTTAAGAACAGTACAATTGGTAAATATTGTTTTATCGTTAGTCATGATGTAGTCAATTTCGCTTGTGAGCCCAGATGGACTTTTCCATGTCCATTTTCTGCTGATATTTTTCTTATAGAATGAATTCATAATATATAGTTCTTGTCCTTCAGCAAAATCAACTAATCTGTCACCTCTATTGTCTCGCTCACCAGTTCCATATGGGCCAGTTGCATTTTCGTCTGTTCTTGTTGTTCCAATTCTGGAATTAAAATCACCCATCAGGATTTTGTACCTACATTTCTCCTTGTATAAAAGCTGGGCCACATCATCATAAAATTCCTCAATTTCCTCATCTTTATGGCTTATAGTTCGTGCATAAGCTTGGACGATTTGAAGCCTAAACTTTTTATTCAGCTAAATGACGCATTGGGCTAATCGGTCGGATGTACTTTCAAATTTTACCACACTGTCCTTCAGCTTTCGATTGATGAGGAATCCAATTTCGCCACATCGGCCATTTTCCGTACCTCGACTGTAGAGTACGTGTCCACTTGGTTCCAGTTTGATTAACTATTCACCCTTTCTTCGTGTTTCACAGAGCCCAATAATATCCCATTGTATGTTGTCAAGTTCGATTAACAGTTCTTGCAATCGGGCCTCTGTTTTCACAGTCCGTATATTTAACGTTGCAATGTCAAAAGTCCAATGGCAGCCTGATCTAACCCGGTGATTCTTAGCACCCTCTGCCTTGGGACAGGTCTTCCCGCTGCCGTAGGTAGTTGTCCCTTGTTGTACTATCATAATTCAGCATATTGAAATACCATGTTGAAGGTATGGACCGTAATCTGCCACGCTGGTCCAATGCGGGTTGGCAGATGGGTGGGCAGAAGGGGATATATATATATATATATATATATATATATATATATATATATATATATATATATATATATATATATATATATATATTTCTCCAAGATATGTTAACCTCAACATATCTTATTTTCTGAAGTACTAAAGCACATAAATAAATCTCTTATATTTAAAAAATTATAGGTAATATGGTACTGTAAACAGGTTGCGAGTGAAAAAAAAAACGTTTTAAGTTGGATTAAAACTGTTGTCACGATATTTAACATACACTACACCATTAAACTATTGACTTTAGCACAATATTTTAAATTGTAATGTGTTTATCTCTAATAATAATTTATTAACTTATACGATTTTTTCTGAAATATGAGACGGTAATAAAGAGACAACCACACATATTTTATGATTGAAGGTTTTATGGTTTGGTTTGGTTTGATTGCAACATGATGATGTAAACTATGATAGTAAACTATCTTAAACTATTTCAGAAGCAGGTACATCAATGCGAATTTAATGTGATGATAGAAAATAAACCATATTAACAATGAGCACTATTCCCACCATATTGATCAGACCTAGACTCATTTGACTGTATTTTTGAATGAAAGCATTTATCTTTTATGAAACTTTAAATAAAGTTGTTTTTTGGAATGTCTTTAATTTGTGGACTAAAATTGCTTATCGATTTTTGTACTTGTTGTAAAAATTAGTGTTTTAGTTTTTAACGGTGTTTTTTAATTGCAGCCGTGGGAAACAATCGTTGAAGGAAGAGGACGACGAAGAGGTCGAGCCGGCGCCCACCGCCTTGTCGGTGGCCGCCGACGCCGCCAAAGAGAACGACGCCGGCGACGCCGACGCGCATCTGGACTGGACGCCACAGAGCAAGTGCGTCTTCTGCGCAGAAGGGGACGGCAAGCTGGATAGTGAACACGTAGCGCAGCACGGGGTGCTGGTAAGATATTTTATTCAATATATTTTTTCCCTTTTTTTTTCTTATTAGAAACATATACATTGGACATTGAAACTAAAATAATCTTCCATTTTACATTTACTTTTTATCTTCATTATTATCAGTAGTATTAGTCTTAGCTATTGTCAATCGATTCCAGGACGAGAATGTCTTTTACATGTTCGTTGCTTTCTTGTACCAATTATTTCTAAAATACTTTCTGTTATATGCAACCCATGTACCTTTGTTTCTTTTGCGGGTGCTTAATTAAATGGTATCGATTCTGTGATTAGTTTCGTCCATCTTTCATCGCCTATTTTTGCTCTGTGTCCTACCCATTTCAATTTCAATCCTACACATTTCTTGATAGTATCACAAATTTATTTTTGTTAAGAATAAAAAAAAAATCTGAACTGATTTTTTTCTTTGCCTGATCCATGCACAAATTTTTCAGTCGTAATCTGCTATGCTATCGTACTTACACCGTTACATTCCTTTTGGTATCACTCTTTGCTACATACTCCGTAAACATACATAATCACATAATCAATTTAATAAGAACTATGTAAAGGTTTTTATAGCTGTGTTATCTAAGCTCTTTTTCTTTGATAGAAATATTCAAATATATATATATATATATATATATATATATATATATATATATATATATATATATATATGGATATATATATATATATATATATATATATATATATATATATATATATATATGGATATATATATATATATATATATATATATATATATATATATATATATATATATATATATATATATATATATAAAAGGCGAGATAAAGTGTCTGCTGAATGTATTGAAAAGCCTTAATCGTCTATATATTCGGGAATGTTCAAGTGATGCCTCATAGCTATTGAGCTATTTTTACGCCAATACAAAATGATCGTTATTTTTCATTTTGATTGAAATTTGTCTAATTTAGATATTCTAAAATTAATTATAGCAAGTCACGATCATGGCCATTTGAAACGTACAATTTAAGGTTAATTTAAAATATGATGTAATCTTAACAGATACCTTTAATAACATTGTTATTTTGCAAATCATTCAATAACTATATAGATGTAAAACTTATAATAACATACCTTGTTTCTTTTTTTGCTCGTATTAACATTGCTTTAGCGAAAAAAAAAATATATTGATGACTCAAATACGGAACGTAAACAAGTTGCTTGGAATTTAATTGGATAGTCTAGAACTGAATTAACCAGATTCGTGTCCTCCGATTTCCACTTCCTTCAATTCTTCCTTGTCTAATAAATAGTCACAATGGCTTCTCTCAATATACATGCAGACTGTAGGCGGTATCTGTTTTGTAATCTACAAATGGTGCTGTTTGCCACGTCTAGAACGTGAAATCGGTGTGAAGCAATGCTACAGCATTAAGTTCTAGTTGAACCTTGAAACAGATTATTCACCAATTCAAGATAATAGAAATTCAAGGAGGAATACCAAAGACAAAAATTAGGAATACTTATTTCCAAATTTTGCATAGAGAAAAATGGAGTCACTATCTGATATTGATAGCAGTCATAGAAATAAAAGTAAAAGCCAAAAAAAGCATCTAAAAATAAATGTCGAAAATATTTCATATATCCGAATTTGAAGTAATGGTAGGATTCGAGAGAGATCTGGTTCAGATCTGATTCACTGTTCAGTTTATTTCTATGTATATGAAAGGAAAATAGGTTTGTTTAATTTTTTCCTAAAAAATAGTATTAAAAGTTTGAATACATATATATATATATATATATATATATATATATATATATATATATATATATATATATATATATATAGTCAGCAAAATTGAATCGAGTAATGCGCCAACACTAATAATGCGCCGGTTGAGACTCAGTTGATATTGATTAATAAAATGGTGGTTGAAAGATGACGGACATATGACGGCTATGAGGCTAGAAACTGTTTCCACGAGATACTTGTTGACGTTATGGTAGTGGCTGAAGGAACGGGCTGAGCACCCACGTGAAATATAGAGTGAACATTATTTTCGTATTAATATTTCTCTGATAAGGGAAAGTAATATCCATACAACCAACTACGGCAACCGGATGAAACCGGAATTTACCCAAAGGTGGCTCTAACTGTCAATGCAATTACCGTCAAACCGCATCATTGGCGCCATTTCCTTGTTGACATCTGACAAAAGATTTTTAACACATAACAATAGACGTTTCATATAAAAGCATAGTTTGTAATAGCGTTAAACATGTCGAATCTTGTGCCTCGAAACTACGATTTGTGGACCATTTGAAGAAAACTGCTGCAGAATCGCATCGAATGCTTGTCGAAGCTTACGGTGAGCATACTCTTAATAAATCACAGTGCTTTCGCTGCATAGGAATGTGGAACGGCCACCTCTGACATCAGACTTTTCAGCTTGTGACTACTTTTTATGGGGCTACTTAAAATCCAAAGCTTACATAAACAAACCCCGAACTCTTGAAGCTCTCTGTAAAATCATAACGCGCGAAATTGAAAGGATTCCTCGTACCATGCATGAAATGAGTATGGACGATTTTGCTACCCGTCTTCAAGAATACCCCGACAAAGACGGACGCCACCTAACTGATATGATTTTTCGCACCTGACTGTGTTATGTATACTTTAATGGCAAGATACCACTAATGTATAAAAGCAATACATTTTGATATTCGTTTAAAAATAAGAGTGTGTCAATTTTTTCAAAAACCATAATAGGAGTGTCAGAATTTTTAAATGAGACACCATGATAAGTACAAACCATCATTCGGTGTTTTTCATCTTATCTTGAAGAATTTATATCCAGCTGTTATTGACCCATAAACTGCAGTTATGTTTATTCACAAATCGATTAAGCCAGAAGTGCGCTTCGTTGGAAGAGTTTATTTTTCCCCAAAGCGGGGGTCCGACCAGAAGGCATTCCATCAGACGAAACCGAAGGGGACATTTGAACGACATTATTTTCAAAACATAATTCCATTATTTTTTCTTCAAGATAAAATAAAATTTATCGGATTAACAACTGCTGTTTTCATTGACACATTTTAAATTTCGGACACGCCTTTGCAAGAAAGAAGTATCTAACAGATAGGGATGTGAGGGAAAAAAGTCTTAAGAAACATTTATGGGAGAATGAAATTCTAAATCCAATGGAAAAAAACATATAATTTACGCAGTTGCATTAGAAACCAACAACAATTACATCCATTGTTAAATCCCAACGAATACGATTACTGGTGAAAAGAAGGGATGTAATTTATAGAAGGACGAGGAGGCATCTAAAGAAGGAATTAAATGCTTCAATGTCAGAAACTGGAAAATTAAAGTAAATAACAGGAAGAAATTAAACATGTTAAAATAAGGATTTTAAAAAGAAAATTAATAATAGGAGATGGCACACTGAAAGCAACGGCTAAACGGTAGCTTAAAGCAAGAAAAACTTAAGACTTGACTTAAGTAGGAAGCAAAACCACAGACTAGGTGAACCATAGTAACAAGCAAATGTAACAAGACATGCTTCTTTTCTTGGCAACAAAGCTATTCCTGAACAGTCCTATCTGCAAGAATATTTTTAAAGACTGTTAACGTTTAGTCAATACCTAAACACTGTTTCCCTAAACTGTTAACCACTGTTTTACCGTACATCACTGTTTTTGTTTATTCGTAGCTCAACAAACGGTTTTCACCCAAAAGATTCTGAAAATGTCCATATTCATTATTTTGTAATTAAATATCAGTATATGTGAATATATTGCCTCTAAGCAATAAATTACATGTGTGTTAAAAATGCTACATTCAGAAAAACTACAATAACCATTGAGCTATCGGTTCCTTTGTACAACTACTAACAAAACGAAGTTAATTGTACAGCGCAGGATTTATTTTTGCAACAGATTATGATTTATAGACGGTTGTAGTTGCGTTTGCTTAAACGCTGGATTAGTCGATAAATATTTTCGTAGAGAAATAATTGAGCATATTCATTTGGTTGATTATGGTTGAGATAGCGCGTCCGCTTTGGTCGTCAAAGATGCCGCTTCGCTAGTAAAACCGGTTAAACCAGACCGAAAGACAGAAACCTAATCGATCACATCGGATTTGGCATGACAAATACAACCACTAGTACGTAAACAGAAACGGTCTTTTCGCTTTATTACAAGATTGTGTAGTTTATTATTGCGAATACGGCTTCACCATTTCCTTAGTTAAATATTCTTGTTTATTGAGAAATCCCACTTAAAAAAGAAAAAGGCAGCTTCCAGTAACACTTATTCCGCTTAACACTTATTAATTTGTCCATTTTTCATTTTATTTTTATGCAATTCCGGAAATACAATTTTAATTATTTCTATGTGTAATATTCTGAATGGCTTCGTGTTTCGTGGTCCGCCTATTCCAAGAACCGATACCAAACCAAAAATATTCGTCCAATAAAAAACTTCGAGCCGACCGGGCAGGGGACCCGCTTGCTTTCGGTACCGCTAGTAATTCGATAGTTCTAAGGCGGCCATTAGACCAAAACCAGGCGGACCAATGAATGGCTTGACCTTCGAATCGACTTAGTCAGCGCCGCAGACAATAGAAATATTTTCAGTGACAGTGTACGTATTTAAAATTGTAATTAGGTTTTTAATTTTAAATCAGCCGTCCGATTTATTGCCGACATTGCCGATTGCCACCGCAGGCCAAGTATAGAAGTTGATTTGTGAGACTTATTCGATGCTAGTTTTTTCTTGTTCCACAGCGGTATGTTTTCGAGCTTGAAAGAAAACGGTTTTTCAATTAGTTCCGACAAAACGCTACTGTTGGTCAAGGTGTATTCTTAATAAAGGTCAATAAAACATTTTACACTTTCCTTATACTTATATGAGGGTTATTCAAATAGTTATTTACAATATCCTTTACAACATCGTTCCAACTTTACAATATCCTCAGTATAATACTATTTGTCCCACTTTGCAAATTAAGCGTTTCTTCATTTGCCCTCGACCTCTTCATTTGAGCCGAATCTGCGTACAAGGCGTCAAGTACAAGCGCTGAGAGCCAAATTCTAAAAAAATAATCGAATGCTTATGTGGTCGATTGTTAACATCGAACTGAAAGATTTTTCTTATCCAAAATATCGTACTAAATATAGTGGACACAGGCTATCAAGATGTAGGGCAGCAAAAGCACTATCATTTCATACGACGTTTTGGATTTTTCCGTCAATTTTATCGGGCCCGAACATAAATCATCATCTGTGGATATACAACCACGTTTAAATTCAGCAACCCACCTTTTCACATCCAGCTTACTCTTCAGACTTAGCACTATCAAAAAATCAATTATTCCAATCAGTGTGATACCTATTATTTTGATTACGGGGTCGATAGTGAACTGATAAATAGCTTGCAGTTAAAGATAACTCATTCTGCCCTACTCACTAATATACTTATCAAAATGAATGAATAATTTTCTTTGTGAAATAAATATATACAAATCCAGTAGGTATATGAAAAAGGATTTTATACGCAAATAGCAAAATTAGACCAAAATCCCAGACGTTTCATCATTTTCCAAGATATTTAAATCTTGTTAAAAATATCACTATAATCTTAATTGTTAATGAATGTATATTATTATTAATGAAAGTTTAGTTAAATTATTATTTGAGAAATACTTCTTGTAGCAAATTCCTAGAAAGATGAAAAGTTATATTATGTATATATATATATATATATATATATATATATATATATATATATATATATATATATATATATTTATTTATTTAACTGTGTTCTAGAAAAAGTAATACAGGAGTGGCGTGAAAAAAAGTCGGCCCTGAATATTGACCAGCCCATTAAACTGGGGAGAACCAACATCAAAATTGATTTTCTGGCATTTGCTGATGATCTAGCAATTTTAGCTCAAGATATATTAACGGCACAGAAACAGATTGAAATCCTAAAAGAAACAGCAGAAAATGTAGGACTCCAAATTTCCTTTGAAAAGACACAATACATGACCTGCAACAGACTAAGAACGCCATTTCCAAAAACAAAATATGGTAACATCAGACGAGTCTCTCAATTCAAATATTTGGGTGAAATAATCATGGAAAATAGGTTGGAAAAAGCGGCCAATAAGGGTATATGTCAAAAAATGGAAACGACATTGAGACTTACACAAAATATTAACAACAAAAAATGCCTATCTAAAAACACAAAACTGACATGAGACATTACAACACAGTTATTAAGCCAAAATGTCTATATTCTGCGGAAACGCTCATTTTGAATAGAAAGAGGGACATCGAGGACATTGAAAGGAAGAAAAGAAAAATCATAAGAAAAATCCTAGGGCCCAAACAAATAAATAGCACAACATACCGACTTCGAGAAAACCAACAAATCAAACAATACACAAATATACATAGCGATATGAGAAAAAGAAGACTTAAGTTTTACGGACACATAAAACGGATGAATCCGAGTAGGTTAATTAGACAAATAGTCGAATTTTATGAAAATAGGAGTAAAGCTAAAGTAGAAATAATTAAATGGATTGCTGCAATTAAAGAGGACCTAAGATCAGCAAATATTACACAAAGTGAAATTCAGGATAGAGGCTGTTTCAGACACAAGGTTAACGTTTGGAAAGTTGGCCAGAGAGAAAAATGTAGGAAGACTGGAACAACTTGGTCTGACGAAAGGAAAAAAGCTCATAGCGAAAGAATGAAATTAGTATGGGCACAAAGGAAGGCTAACCATCACAAACGCCTCTAATTGTACTTCGCGTGGTCCACCAGGGCCCATACGTGAATAATAATAATAATAATAATATATATATATATATATATATATATATATATATATATATATATATATATATATGTATATATATATATATATATATATATATATATATATATATATATATATATATATATATATATATATATATATATATATATATATATATATATATATATATATGTGTGTATATACAAGGTATATTTTTTAAATAAGGTCCCATTTTTAGTAAGAAGAAAAATACTCAAATATCATTAAAATATATTTTTTCCATATTCTGCATAGTTGTATCTACTTTTCTATTTTAAAATATTTTAATATATTTATTATTAATAATTTCCATTTTTGTTCAAACATTTGTCATGCTGCTCAACATGTTTTTGAATTCCGAGTGAAAAACGTTAAAGCACAGCCCTATCTCTTTGTTTTGTGATCGTCGGAAAGCAGTCTTCGAATCCACCGAGAACACAGTTTTCGATAATTTAGTTTCTCCGAAACAATGGTGTACAAAGCTGACATTGTAACCTGTCGAAATTCACTTGATAACTTTCAAATCGTGAATCGTCGTTTCTCTCGAATTTTGTTGTCACGATCAAAATCACGAATCAAATGTTCAGAAATCAGAGAAGGTCGGCCACGGCGTGCTC
Source organism: Cosmopolites sordidus (assembly GCA_031761425.1). Taxonomy (NCBI): domain Eukaryota; kingdom Metazoa; phylum Arthropoda; class Insecta; order Coleoptera; family Curculionidae; genus Cosmopolites; species Cosmopolites sordidus. Next base: position 468,059 of record JARFXV010000251.1, on the reverse strand, counting down.
ATCATGCACATTATCCCGCCCGTCTTTGAACATGCTCACTCACTTTCGAACTTTACTGTCACTCATAGCATTATCACCGTAATTCTTACAAATCTGACGGTGAATGTCCGTTGCTGCAAAGTTCCTTTCACTCAAAAATTGAATAACAGAACGTATATCACAGTCGGTGGGCGATTCAATGTTCTTCATTATTTTCTTTTGAACATTATAAACTTCTACAACTCATATACGGTTGCAAATGGCCCATAAACGTTCGCAAAGCATGCTGGGAGCACACGCGTAAGAGCACTGCGGCGTTGGCACGTCATGCTCACTCTCATTCACAAACGGACCTTATTTAAACAATACCCCTTGTATATATATATATATATATATATATATATATATATATATATATATATATATATATATATATTTCGGTGTCGACTTAAATAGGTCTTCGACAAAGTATGGCATAAAAGTTTGCGCTATAAGCTAAAACAATATTTGCCAGATCACTACTGTGCTCTTCTTGTTTCGAAGATAATTTTTGATAAAACACCTGAGCGAATACCATAAAGAAGCATTCTTGATCCTGTTCTATACTTACTATTCACAATAAACTTGCTAAAAATCAGCAAAAATCAAGGATGCTACTTTGCGGATGATACTACAATAATTGCAGTTCATCAAAAGCCAAGACCTGCAACACTGCAAATAAATCAAACAAAATACAATTGTAGCTGAGGAAGTGGAAAATCAGAGCAAATGAAGCGTTTATCAGTACAAGTAACGTTTACAATGAAGCAAGCGACATGTCCTTCAGAAATAATAAAGTTATAATGTGAAATTAAACAGGCTGATGATGCTAAATATTGGGGTATATACTTGAATAGAACACTCACTTGGTCAAAGCACATTTTTGCCAAAAGAAACCAACTTGGGCCCAAACTTCGGAAAATAGATTCACTTATCGCTAGACAATCCCTGCTAACACTGAAAAATAAACTATTGGTGTACAAAACAATACCAAAAATTTTCCGGGACATACAGCAAAAATTCTACAATGATTTGAAAACTAAGTCATACGAGCCATCGTTAACGCCCAATGTTTTGTTCCTAAACACTATAATCGAAAGACGTGCACAAGTTCGCTTAGATAGAAAAGAATTCATACAGTTTAGTGAAATGTTCAGTACCAGAATTAAATCTCAAAAAATGTATTAGACAATAGTTGTGCGCGGGAATTCATCACAGGTCAGTACTTGGTGCTATTTTGATACCTGATGTCCTTAAATACGTGTATTTGGAATGTTACTTATAATTTAAGAAACTAATGTTTAATCTCATCTCATAAACAAACTAGAATAGAAGGTGCCCCCTCACTCATCTCACAGATTACCATGTCTTTTGTTCGCTTCAAACTTTCGAAATAAATTCTAAAGCCAGATGACATTAATTTTTATTACGTCTTTTAATTTTAAAAAAGATATAACACGAGGGGTTTATATTTTATCCAACTTCAATAACCATATTTTAACTCGAATGGCGAAACAGGCAAAAAACAACCGAAATAGAAAAAATAGTCCTTTTACGACATCCCATTTCCTTTTATCGAAAACGTGGGAAACTCAACGAGATAAAATTACGGATCTGTCAACATTCAAGCGTTGTTTATCGCATTAACGGACATGGCACCGCAAATCTAAATTCGACGAAAATAGAAAACGTACTACTTATACAGGGCTGAATTAGGTTCGGCCCGTTGACATTTAATGCTCCCATTTTGATAACTGGCGGGAAAATTGATTTCCATAAACAAGGTCCGGCTCGTAAAGCGTGGCGACGATTCGACCGTATCTGGAAAGCGATTTGGAGTTGGTTCAGTTTTGTTAAGGGATTTTTGTATTACGACGATTTCGAAATTGTCCAATGCAATCAGTGGCGTAACTAAATAATTGAGATATCGATTAAAATTAACATTTAAAAAATAAGAACGGATACTCAGACGTTAAAAATCTAGCTAAAATTTGTATTTATCTTTTAATGTCAATAAAGAAATCGTCAAGCTTAGTTGACCGATGAGGAAAATAATATCCCTTTAACTGATATGCATGAAAAATTACACATTCTATTAAAAATATTCAAAAAACAAGGAACATTTTTCTTCTGTTCCACGTAGAAACTGGCCAATCCTTCAGTCCCTAATCGAATGTCAACTAGCATGTCTGGTTTTTAGCCTTAAATCGTAATTTGATATTGATGGCGAGTGCAGGATTCGGCTATATTTATGTTGAATAGGGGAACATTTTCCTTGCTTTTGGATTTCGTTCAATTTCATATTAACGTGAAGTTTCCTTTATAACTATAGTTTGACTTCCCTTTTTTGCGGAAATACCACCATTACACACACCACCTGCATTGTTCAAGCTGTTATAGTTCGATGCATAAACATCAAAGTAATTCTATAATTTTTTATAGATATGTATATAAATATCGCAACTGTCTTGGTTTGGTGCTTATTTCTTAGTAATTTTTTTTTTCATTTATTGTATTGACGACCAATGCCTTATCGGGCACCTCGGACATGAGAACTCTCAGAGCGTGCTATCAATAGATATCTGCTATAGCTTACATATAGTCCTATAATTAGGCTATTGTCGTTAAATAATACACATTGATAGTTGTAGCACGATGATCGCCAGGTGGCGTAGTTGTTTACATCTAATCGTTAATTGCCGTGCTATAGAATGAAAAACGATCATGCGACATCAGCAGCTTTAAAATATAAACTTGAATTCTAAAAATTCAGATGAGGCACACGATATGGTACATACTAATACTGTTGGAACGATCTAACAGTATTGATGTGTACCTACCCATATTTATAGTTTGAAGGCAGGGCTTCAGTTAAAACTTTTAATCAAAACATAAATTTTTCTATATCTTATGATTTTGGAAATTCATATTAAAATACGTTAGTTTCGATTTAAAATACTTAAAATAACTCGAGATGGCGCGTTGTCATGTTGAAAAATCCACAAATTGTCTGCCTACAAATCCGGTCTTTTCTTGCGGATACTCTCGGCCAAGTAGTATCTTTTATGTCTCGATGTTATCGTCGTTAATGGAGGTTGATGGCCGACTGGCTTGTGGTAAGTTTTCAACGATCTCACGACCTTCACTAAATGCTCTATGGTACTCAAATACTGTAGTTCTTAAGATAACAGAATCCCCTTAGGCTATCTGCAATAGTTTCAACGCATCCGTTGCAGAAATCCCATTGGAAACACAACATTTCACACAAATTCTTTGTTCAATTTTTGTATCAATAGTAAAAATCGCCAGAGTAATTTTTCGTAACACAAACAAACATCTGCCAAACACACACTAATTTACATATTGCGCTCAAACTTCACTTCTATGTCACATAATGGTTGAACCAACTTAAGGAAAAAATACCGATTCATAGCTCTCGCGTGGTTTAAATGACTCAGTCCCAGTTAATTTTGATCATATGGTATATAAGGTTGACTATAAAAAGTTGAAAATTGACTAATTGCTAATCGTCATGAACAAAATTACCGCTTATAATAATGTAAGTCAGAGCTGATAGTTGGAAGTAAATAAAAAGTTATTTATTAATTTATTGCGAAGCTACTCAACCGCAAGTTCTAGAAAACCATGCAATATATTACACTAGTTATTATTTACATTATTAATTGCATTGTATTATATCAATATACATTTCTTAGTTTTAAGTCGAAGCCTCATTTTTTGTTTGAAGTTGCCTCTGAAATAGAAGAATAAATCAAAAATTGTCAAAAATATACTGAGTTGGTTAACAATTGGAAATAATATAACTCTGATTTGTCCTTTGTGTCATGTAACTTTTCGACTGGAGAGTGAAGAATGTTAAGGTTTTTTAACTAACTGACATGTTAAGCCTTACTATGATTTATCTTACAAGATCAATACTAACACTATAATTATTCATATTAAGCAAATGCAAAAATCTAGCCTCTAGATAGGACCCAAAGTTATTGTCAAAAGAGAAAGCGAAACGCAAATAGTTTATGTAACTATTTATTGGGTCTACATACCAGGCATTTAAATATGAAAACGAAATTTGCCCATAACAAACATTATCAAACCACACAAATATTTTCAACTCACAACAATACAAGTTTCATGCAACAGGATAGTTTACTATAGCGTTGAACATGTCGAATTTTGTGCCTGGAAGCTATGACTTGCGGACAACATTGATTTTCTGTTAACATTTGATGAAAACTGCTGCAAAGTTGTATCGAATACTTACGTTGATGATCGACAGCTTACGGTCGAGCATGCTCTTGGTAAATAACATTGCTTTGGGTGGTTTAATAAATTCAAAAGTGGCGATTTTTACGTCAGAAACGAAGAACATGGAAGACGACCGAAGAAATTGTTGGATAAGGATGACGCTCAAACGCAACAACTCACAGATTAATTAAATGTGACACGAAAAGCCATCTGTATATATTTGAAGGACATGAGAAACATCCAGAAAATGGGAAAATGTGTTTCACATGAACTGAATGAAAGACAGTAGGAAAACCGAAAAAACCACTTTCGAAATGCTGCTTACCAGGTACAAAAGAAAGTCATTTCTCCATCGAATTGTCACTGGCGATGAAAAGTGGATATATTTTGAGAATCCTAAGCCATGGGTAACTCCAGGCGAATCATCGACCTCGACTGCAAGGCTAAATCGTTATGTACGGAAGACAATGCTCTGTGTTTGGTGGGATCAGAAGAGTGTGATCTATTATGAGCTGCTAAAACCTGGCGAAACCGTTAATACTGAATACTACTGATAACAAATTATCGATTTGAATTAAGCATCCAGAATATCAAAAAAGGCAACACAAAGTGATTGTGCTTCATGATAATGAAGCAAAAACTGGCGAAGGAAACGATTGAGGCGTTTAATTGGGAAATACTTTTGCATGCGGCTTACTCACCAGAGTTGGCTCCATCCGATTATTACTTATTTGCATCGATGGGACACGCAATTGTTGAGCAGCGCTTCACTTCTTATGAAAATGTACGAAAATGGCTCGATGACTGGTTTGTCTCAAAAGAGAAACGGTTTTTTTTGCGTGGGATCCACAAATTGTCAGACAGTTGGGAAAAATGGGCAATACTTCGTTTCATATTTACAAAAATTTCGGTTTCATATTTACATACCTGGTAATTACCATTATTATTTCCAGCTTCTTGCCAACGTAGTGGTAAGTTTATAATGCCTTTTTGTGAAAAATTTGCATCTGTAATGCCAACAAATGTGTTGTTCACAGGTGTTTTTCACGACTGCTTTCATATTAAAGGATTTCCCATATTTACAATTTTGGAAGGAGCGTGATAGATGGTAGGCCGAGGGTGCGTTGTCTCGTAAGTATGATGGATAGGTCAAAACATCCCTGTTGAAGTGCAACAGTTTTTGCCGGGTCCTGATCGAAACGTGTTGTCGTAAATTGTCATGATGAAATACGACCCCTTTTCTGTTAGCTAATTCTAGCTGGTTTTCTTTAATTGCTGCCAGTCAATCTAATTGTGAACAATAGAATTCAGTGTTGATGATTTGCTTACGTGGAAGAAGCTCAAAGTATACGGATCCCTTCCAATCCCGCCAAATCCAAAACATTAATTTCTTCGGATGAAGACTATCCTTCACCATACCATCCCCCTTGCAATTCTCATAATCTTTTCATTGCATGTTGTTATACACGATTCACTTTTCATTACCAGTTACCATACCTCTTCAGAATTGAAGTCTGAGAATTTTTTTCAGCTAAAGATCGTACGAAAAGATTCGGTCCCGCAAATTTCGCTCACTAAGTACGTGAGGGGGTACGTACCCATGTTTTTTTTTCAGATGGTCAAAAACTGTCATTTTGACAATATTTAACTTCTGCTGTCTGCTGCTATTTATAAACCGTAGTGCATAGATCTTCGGCTATTATGGCATTTTTTTTTGTGTTCAGGGTCAAAATCTCCGCCCCTGAACTGACCAAACTACTTTTACACCGTGGTCTCTCTAACAAAACCCTCCCGTAAAAGGTAGAAATATTGATTTCTGTTGGACAATATTCTTGCCCTTTTTTGAAATAAAAAAGCATAATGTGCCGTAAAGGTAGGTTATCGACTGACATTATCATTTTGAATCAGCTTGACGAACTGAAAGCAAATCAAAGCGAATCTAAATGTAAACATTGCAAACACCATAATAATATTAAATAAGCATTACTAATCGAATACGAATCTTTAATTACGAGTTCTAATAGAGCCACTAATAAAATTTTTCAGGCAATCCAATAATTGTCAAAACATTTTTGTAAGTGAGCTTGACTAGTCACATTTCATCAATTGCAATTCAAATTAAAAATGACCTGAATATGTAAAAATACGATACGATTTTTTTCATTTCGATAACTAATGATTTCCTAATCACCACATCCATTAAAAGAAACGAAGTTAAATAACGGTCCGTATTCTAAACAGAATTTCTTAAAAGTCAACACAATGGGTAAAGCAAAACGTAATAATACTAATATTTCTATGTCAAGAGATCGACAGTGCACCGTTATAACATGTTCTAAATTTCAGATACAATGCATGATCTATTCGCTGATTCGTATTCGGATACGGGCGCGTAATTTCTGTTACACATATCAGCGCACAATATTCGAAACGTGAGAACAAATATTGCGTGGGCACTAAGTAAAATATATCGTTTCTTAAAAAAATATTCATTGTTTTTATTACCTAGTAATTATAATGGGAAAAAATAAATATTTAACCATATTAACTGCGAGGCTTGTATACTTATAGAAAATAAAGAATGTGAGCTTATTTCTATGAAGTGGTTATACTAGGCTAATTGAAAAGTTCGCAGAGCGACACCTATAAATAAGTAAAAGAACTATATAATCTACTACATTTTGAAGTTTTATCCTTCATAGAAACATACGTGAAGTTTCATACGTCAAGAAACATACGTGAAGTACAAAAACAGCAGCTTAAAGTAAACATATCAGTGTTATTTTTTAAAATGGAAAATAATGAAAATCGTGCCCTTGATTAAATTCTTTGTAAAACATTTTTAAAGGCAATGGAAATTCATAGTGAAATGGTGAAAATATTAGGGTAGTCTGTTCTTTCAAAAACAATGGTTTGTAAATGGGCAGATGATTTTCAACGTGGTCGTGCAAGCCTGGATGATGATCTTCGTACTGGACGTCCAATAAGTGCAACTACTGAACAAATAATGAATTCTATACTTGAAAAAGGAATTGGGCTTGAGAAAGATATGTGCAAGATGGGTGCCACATGTGTTAAATTTTGATCAAAAACGACTTCGAGTAAAACTTTCTAACAAACATTTGGATCTTTTTCGAAAGAATAAAATAGATTTTAAACGTGGTTTTGTAACTATGGATGAAAGTTGGGTTTACCACTATGGTCCTGAACTGCGACAACAAACCGCAGAGTGGACTGAGCCAGGTTGTTCAGCTCCGAAGCAACCAAAGTAGTGAAAATAAACCAAAAAGGTTACCTCATATATTTTTTAGGATGCAAAAGGCATTTTGTTAATTGATTACCTTCAAACCGGTAAAACAATAACAGGACAGTATTACTCAAACCTTTTGGATCAATTGGATGCAAAAATTCGTGAGAAAAGACCTGGTTTAACGAAGAAAAAATGTATTTTTCATTAAGGCAATGTATCGGCTTACAGAGGTGTTCTTGTAATGACCAACTTTAAGGAGTTATACTACGAATTGTTGGAGCATCCGCGATATTCACCAGATCTTGGAGTCAAAAAATTACAATGTACCAATTGCCTTCAAAAGTAATTTAAAAATAAAAAGAACAATTTTCAATAAAACTAATAAGCACATGTACATACTTTTATACATCGTTTTCAACCACTTCTGGGGTGCTTTTTATGAATTTTCGATACAGCACTTTGGGAAGCACTTACAATTTCCGCGATATCTACTTTGATGACAACCCTGTTGTAACAAAGCACTTACTCTAAATACCAATATCAACGGAATGAGCAAAAATCGAAAAACTTGTGTTATCAGCAAAACAATACTTTTCATATTTTTGAATATCCTTTAAAATATTTAGAGTATCATAAGCGTAGATATCCTATTTGTAAATATTCATTACTTATATATATATATATATATATATATATATATATATATATATATATATATATATATATATATATATATTTAATGATAATTTCTCGGGTATCCCGTGTTAACGGAATACTAACTGGTAAGATAATACGAGATTCCCTAGAAAGTATCGTTACATTTCACACCCGTAAAAAAATCGTCAGAACATATTGAATTATATAGGGCCTTTCAATAAGATTCCTTGTTAAGTTTATATTAAAGCAAATTTACTATATCGAATATCTGCTTTAGCTCCATTTTAACAAATCCCAAGAGGTAGTAGTCTAATGATATCAAATCACAGGATCTTAGTGGACACACTCAGGAAATTGTATGTGTAGCAAATCAGTTATTTTGGCACCTCTATAATGATTTGCGATTTTAACAGATAGCTCCGCACTATCCAGATCCATATATCCATTGTCAAACACAAAAACTTGATTATCATTTCGTAATATCGTGTTCATTTGACGGTAACCGCGTTACCAACCTAATTGTAAAAGAAATAAGAATAGATGAGATAAGAAACCATAAATCATAGCGAACAGTGACTTTTTGATAATCGAATGGAAATTCGATAATTTATCTTAGTTGTCTTCGCTCATATAAGGTAAATTTGCGTTGTATTGTTCGTTAGAGTGAAAGTACGACTCATGTCCAATGCCCATGTTGAAATCAATTTGCTTTGAGAATTGGTAAAACTGCTGAATATTTTGATAAATGGCAATTATTGAATTATTGTTATAATTATTATTAACATTTTGTAAAATATCACATTATAGACTATAAAAGACGTATTTATTATTCTTCTGTTGATGGACACATTACTATCACACCTTCCAAATTAAAATTAAAAAAATTATATTAAAAGTTGTAAGGTAAAAGAAAAGCGTGGAACATTATCTCCCAAATCAGTCACATTCTTAAGATGCAGATTTAGAGAAGAATGCATGTGTAGGCTTTTCAAGACCTACATAATACTTCTACCTACTAACTAGAGACTAAAATACTGGATATTATCAGGTTACAAAGTTTAGAAATATATAGGTTTTACTCCTTTATTTCTTTGAAGCAAAAAAAACTCAAGACTTCGCTTCGCTCAGGGTCCTGAAGCCCTTGATCCTATGATATGATGAACATAGTTCATTTCTGAAATCCTTCATTGAACTTTGAAGAGAGGATTCATATTTTACTATGTAAATTATATATTTTACTACTGTCGTTACTTTCAATGAGAATGGCACAAAAGCATTCAAATTGCAATTTTTTCCATTTCTCTTTTAAGACATACGTATATAAATTCACTAATGTTTAGCAATAAGTAATGCAGGTAGGCAACTCTGCTGGATCTGTTATTCATGGAATATACCCATATACCTACGTGATATTTTAAATACAAGAATGTACCAAAAAGTTCGTGCTATGATGGACAAATGGCACTGTTTCGGAGAGTATATGTTGTGTCGAGCTATAAAATTTACTCCTTCATACTGTCAACTTCCAGATAGCTGCATTGAATAGTTTCGTAATGACATATATTTAATTTAAAGTGTGACAAAGTATTTAACAAGATGGAAACCATTAAAGTCATTAAATACTTCTTATTTAAGGGTTATTAACAACCAATCTGCATAATGATATAATTAAGAAGAAGGGTCTGAAGAAATAGACTTGAATTACCACAAATGCCATATACCAGGTTTGGCGGTTAATAGGAGAAAAATAAAGTTATAAGGGGAAAGGTTAAAAATGGTTTATTCAAAGTATGCGCTATCGCTAGCTGGCAATTTCTTGGCAATTTGTGGCTACCCTCCCAGAAAAACCGTTCATCTTTTGAGATGGTCCGGTCATCAAGCCATTTTTCGTCATCTCCGTTATTGTTGAAGTGTTTCATGGAAAGTGCGTGAAACATGGATGACAACAAGTGGTAGTCGGAAGAGGTCAAATACGGCGGATGGGTCCAGAGTTTCCAGCCAATTGTGTCTCTGACCGCTTTCACCGTGTGTGATGGGACGATGTCGTGCTGCAAAATCACTTCTCCGTGTCTTGTAGCCCAGTCTGATCACTTTTCGATCAATGCATGATTAAAATTTGAACAATTGTTGACGGTAGCGAAGGGTATTAACTGTTTCACTTGGTTTTAGAAGCTTATAGTACTTGACACCCTTCTGATGCCGCCAAATACACAGCGTTTTCTTCTATCCAAAGCGATTCGGTCTTGCGGTTGATGTTGATGTTGATGATAGTACTGACTCAACCCACGACATTTTTTACATTTGGGTTCTCGAAATATATCCATTTTTCATCTCCAGTTGCGATCCAATGCAAAAAAACCTTTCTTTCAGGCCGAGAAAGCGAAACTTCGCATACCGCTTTTCCATCTGTCTGTCATTCAGCTAATGTGGTACTTATTTTCACGCCTTCTGCATCTTTTCCATGGCATGCAGACGATCACAAATGGTTCAGCGATCATTTAACATTTCTGTCTTTTGTCTTTCAAGTCGAAATTACCATTTTTGAATCGTCGAAACCAACACCCACGAGCGTCTTGCTTTGGGATATAACACGTGCCGCAAATGGTCTTTATTTAGCTCGAAACTCAACATTACAACATTACCACACAAAGAATATTACGCTAACCCAAAATCGTTTAATGATCAATGGAGTTTTGAAAGGTACTGTCGTATCAACAAAATGACTTACGGATTAGACTGTGAGCTAACCCTTGTTTCCAGCGCCATTTCTTAAAAAAAAAAATAAGTATTATTTACCGCCACACATTGTAGGTGTTGCTTCCATTTGTTAGTATGCAAGAGGCATACTACAGGAATCTTTTGAAAAGCATTCTGGTTACTGTAGGCAAGTAAGGAAATAATGTTTCACCAAAACGAATTTGGCTTCGATTTGCTGTCAAATATAGCTTACTTGTTAAATTTACCACCACTGAATAACAAAGTGTTTGCATACCTGAAAAAATGCATGGCCAGTCGAAATGTTTGACCGAACAATAAGACAATATATCTGGAGCTTAACAATAGTGTTAAAACAACTGTTGGTACAGTTTTCAATTTAATGAAGGCTTGGAGACTTTGGATCATTGCTGATCCAAATATATCTAGATCAAAGAAGATTATATTTTGCTTTTTAAAATTCTACTGACTTTCCAACTCATCCTCGTACATTCTTATTCACAACTAAAAGTGTACTTTTTAACTCAAGAAATATATTATTCTCAGGTAGGAAAGGAAATTAAAAATAGATAATACAGATAATAAATGCAAATACTGCAATTAAACTGACAGTAGAATATATTTAAGTAGAACATGCCATATGTAAACCTTACTCTACTTGTAACCACTACTGTACCCATCAGATCAATTTAACTATAATTTCCAGTTCGTTTACGTTTCTCTACATCGTTCGCATCTGTGTTCATCGGTCGAACGATTCGAGCATGGCCACGAGAACTGGGTTTTGACTAAACGCCGTCCTTTTTTCCTGTCCCGAAACCTCATGGCTAACGTTAAACATTCCATAAATTATAGTAATATTAATTTCTAGTTAAGAGCAAATTATCGGTCGACGAATAAGAAACAAGGTCTTGTCCACACACACACGCGCGCGCTAAATGTTATTTCGTAATCACCGTTAGGCTCTAATTGGTTAAGTAATTATGTTGCGCTTGAAATTGACTGAATCGAAACTTGAAAATCGTTTGATACTAAAAAAAACTAGTTGTTTGTTGACGGTATTCAGTGTGAAAACACTACATGTCTTTTTATATATAAGAATAAAATATTTATAGAGCTAAAAAATACAACCAAACTTTGACCTAACAACTTTCCAAGGAGCTACAACTATTACACGTTATACGAGGGTTGCTATTTTTGCATCCGGAATTGACAACAATAGTGTTGCTAGAAATGCTCAAAAAATACAATCATGGGGCGTCAAAAGCCATGTATAGCATCTACACAGGTAACGAAATTTGGATTTATGCATCTAAGACCGAAAGTAAACAGCAGTCGACTGTATGGGTCTTTCAAAAAGAGCCAAACCCAACAAAAGTTGTTCGCGCAAGAAACACTTCGATGCAAATGGTAGCTTGTTTTTTTTTGGATAAATGGGCATGTAGCTACAGTGCCACTAGAGAATCGTAGACCTGTCAATTCTGAATGCTACAATACCATTTGTTTGCCAGAAGTCTTGGAAGAAATAAGAAAAAAAACCAGCGACGCAGGATCATTCTTCACCATAAGAACGCGAGCACATCGGACAGAACAACTCAATATTTGACTGGTCAAAACAACGAATTAATGGGTCCACGGTTCAGTCCTGATTTGGCACCCAATGATTTCTTTTTGTTCCGGTTCGTCAAGAATAAACTACGTGGTCAACGATTTTGGACGCCAGAAGAAGCGGTTGATGCCTTTAAAATGCATGTTTTGGTGATACCTCAATCGGAATGGAAAAACTAGTATGAAAATTGGTTCAAACGTAAGCAAAAGTGTATCGATCATCGAGAAGAATATTTTCAAAAACAATAAAACCATTTTCAATGATAAATATTTGTTTTTATTTATTATTCCGGATACGTACATAGTAACCCTCGTATTATTCTAGTTTCCGCTTCTTAGGCATTCCTTTTTGGATAAGTATTTGAAAATATTTATAATAAACAAAAAGGTTTAAAGGTTTTAGGATTAGAGCCTCATCAGCAACTAAGACTATTTAGCGACTGGACCTATAGCTTAACTGTGTGCGTGTATGTGTGTGTGTGCCCGTGTGTGTGCGTGCGTGGGTGCGTGTGGGTGTGGATGCGTGCATGCGTGTGTGTGTGTGTGGAGTAGGAAGTAAATACAGATAGAAGAAAGAAAGATTAAGATTATAGTAAATCATCTCCCGATGATGCAAACATAGTTAGCGAAACGTGCGTCAAGAAGTTTCAAAAAGTGATTTGGTGTTTAGTGATAAATCTCTTCGAGTTTAGAAAAAAGAAAGAAAAACAACCATCCGAACGCTGGAATCGAACCAACTACCGCGCCAACTGCTGTTTCCGTACAGCAGCGAGAAGCCACCTCCTTGTAAAAATGTAAAATGTAAATAAAATCAAACTAGCATTTTAAGAATCAGGTGTGTGGAAAATTGGACGTCGACTACAACCTACGGACCTATTAATTGACCACCAAAGTCAAGTGATTTAAAGTCCCTAGATTATTTTTCTTATGGTTATGTTAAATCTTTGGTCTATGCCGATAAGCTAACAATATAAACGCCTTGGAAACCAACATAACTCGGACAGTTGCGGACATAAGACCCCAATTGTTTAAAAAAGTGATCGGAAACTGGATTGACAGAATGCATTTTGTCAGAAGTAGCCCCGGCGGACATTTGTCCGAAATTGTTTTCAAACATTAATTAAATGTTTTTTTTTTTACAAAAATATATAGTTTCAAACCATCTAATTTGGTTGTTATTTTATTTGAATTTAAGTTTCGGACGCACTAAAAAAATCACCCTATACATACTGGATGTGTCCATCGGAAAGCAGGACTTAAAAAAAACACAAATCATCGGCAAAAATCATTATTTTTATTTAAAATAGTCCCCTTGCGCGTCAATACATGTTGCATGGTCATATTAAGTTGACGAACGAATTTTTGAGCTGGACCAAAGCTATGTATTTCAGGATGGCGATCGACGTCTTTTGAATTGCTTCAATATCACACAATAACGCTATCCGTTCGTCGGCAAATATTAGTCGCAAGGAGCCAAATCAGTCGAGTATGGTGAATGATTAATGGTTAGAATACCATTTTTAGTAAAAAAATCAGTGATGAGCGTCGAGCGATGGGACGACGCATGATCGTGCACACACGCTTCATAACACCAAGATAAAATACAGCATTGATCGTTTGACAGGCGGAACGAACTTCTTGTGCACAATTCCATCCGAATCATCGAAACAAATCAACAGTGTTTTGATTTTTGACTTTTCGAGACGGCTTTTCTTCGGATTTACCTCGCTCGGGTGCTTCCATTCGGCACTTTAACACTTGGTTTCTGGATCATATTGAAAACACCACGTCTCATTCTGTGACCAGTAACAACGCTATACTTGAAATGTTCGTCCTTTTTCGACTCTTTAATCAAGTCCTTTAATCAACAAAGCGAGCACAAACCTTCCGAAGTCCCAAATGATCGTTCAAAATGCGATGAATTGAATCTTTAGACATGTTCAAGTCCGTTTCTATGTACCGCAACGAAGATCTTGACAATTTTTTTATAAATTCACACATGTCCATGTTACTTTGAGTAATCACGGAATTTTTTGGATCAGGATGTTCGTCCTCCTTGATGTCCTCGCGACCTTCTTTAAATCGTTTAAACCACCCATGAACTCTGCCACAGGATAAACGATCCTCACCATACACTTGTTTCATTAATTGAAACGTTTCGGTGAATATTTAACCAAGTTTAAAATAAAACTTAATATTCACTCTTTGTTCCATGTTAATTTTTCGATGGATGGTATAAATACACTGACACTTTAATCCCGATAACTTGGCTTCTAATAATCCGAATGTCATGAAATTGTGTCAGAACGTCAACGAAGGATGCATCGTTTCAACGCTTATCCCCGTCAAAAGATGGCGCCACTAGAAATAGCTATTTTTAAAAAGTCCTGTTTTCCGCGAGACGCCCATTATATAATAAATGCAAAGCTTTACCGAAAAGTTTAAGCAACGAAAATTTTAGGCCGTCCACATAATTATCGGACCTTTTTGACCAATATTGACATTTATTTATGAAAAATGGTAATACACACTCAATATTCCATGTAAACTACCTCACTTTCTATACACTATCGCCACCTTTCAGACTACTGTCGAACACCAGATCGAAAAAAACTTGGTTTTGATTTGATAAAATCAGGGGGCTTTTTTCGACTTCCTCAAGAGATGTGAAACGGCTATCAACCAGGTGATGTTGCAGGGATCAGAAGAGATGAAACTCTAAAGACCTCCAAGTCTGGAGAATATTTCGAGTGCGATAAAATCAACACATATTTAATGGACATTTAGTTTTGTGGTTTATCCATAGGGAATAATCCACAATTTTCCACCTCTTTGGATTATCCTAGAGCTATTTTCGATCCACCATATTATACTGAGTTTTTGAGGAGGAGAGATTCTAAGAACTTTATTATAGTTCGTATTTGAAAAAGTCAGTGTGTATCGAAACAATTGTAATACATACAAGTTTTAAAGATAGTGAAAATTTAAATATAAATCTTAGTGTGTTTATTTGAATTTAATTTATTTTTGTATGAAAAACAAGAGACTGTCACCATAAATTTCGATTATCAGAATTTATCAGCGAAACTAATTTTTTTAGATGAATTGCAACTGTTGTTACCGAATTTCAATCTATTGTTAGTGAAATTAACTGAATTATTTCTTCCTTAAAATCACAATTGGTCTTGGTTTTTTTTTTTTATCTTTTTGAACGTTATTTAAACCTGACAATTTGTCGATCACGAATTAAATGCAATATTGGAAAGTGCTGGTAAAAAAATGAACCTACTTGGTTTTTGAAGCTTAAAATTAAATGTTTATTTTTTGCTACTGTCCGCTGTTTGCCATAATTTTTCAGTATCATATTCCCATACTTCGTATATATGTAACTAGAGTAAAATACAACTGTGAAACTCTGCCTTCTCATCTACTTGGGCACTTTCAACAAGAATACGTTACTCAAAAGCCTAGTTAAAGTTCGGGGGGGGGGGGGGCTATTATTACGGGGGGGGGGGGCTATTATTACACAAATCAAATACAAACATCCACACCTAGATCAGGAGTCGAACCCAATATCGCCTTGGATGTAACTATTGATGACGCCAACGCGGCCTACAAGGGTTTTTAATAGGTAAATTTAGCTCAATTCTTCTATTCGAACCTTCGATGTGAAACATTAAACTCGAAGAGATTTACCACTAAACACCAACTCACTTTTTTAAAATTTTGATGCTCCGTGTTTGGTGCACTTTGTGTTGCTTTTTTTGATATCTTGGTCGTTTTTCACGCAAAGTTTGATTCAAATCAAATTTGTTATCGTAACATTCAGTATTAATGATTTTGTCAGGTTTTAGCGGCTCATAATAGATCACATTTTTCTTATCCCACCATATACAGACCATTGTCTTCCGTCCATAGCGATTTGGCTTTTCCATGACTTTCAAACGTATAGAGACGGCTTCTCGTGTCACATTTAATTGATCCGCGACTTGTTACATTTGAGCGTCATCCTCATCCAACAATGCTTGCATTTCGCTGTCTTCAAACTTTTTCTTTGGTCTTCCACGTTCTTCGTTTCTCGCGTCAAAATCGCCACTTTTGAAGTTTTTAAACCAGTCAATCACACCAAGAGCATACTCACCGTAAGCTTTGACAAGCATTCGATGTGATTCTGCAGGAGTTTTCTTCAAATGGTAACAAAAATCAATGCTGTCCGCAAATCGTAGTTTCCAGGCACAAAACATGTTCAACGCTGTTACAAACTATGCTGTTGTATGAAACTTGTATTGTTGTGAATTGAAAATCTTTGTCAGATATCAACAAGAAAATGGCGACAATGACGCGGTTTGGCGGTAACTATAATACTTTGACAGCTAGGACTAGACAAGTTTTATTTGCTTCAAAATTCGCCTGTAATCGATGATATACAATGATTGGGTTCTTCTCCTATATATATATATATATATATATATATATATATATATATATATATATATATATATATATATATATATATATATACATATATATATATATATATATATATATATATATATATATATATATATATATATATATATATATATATATATATATATATATATATATACATATATATATATATATATATATATATATATATATATATATATATATATATATATATATATATATATCTGTTCTGACATTGGAAATGACAAAAGAAGACGTGTGTGTGTGAAGATGTGGAAAGGTGTATACTTGGTATTAAAAAGCGGGACAGATAGGCCCGCACATAATATATAGTATGTATTTCTCCAGTCCGGGATAACTTATTACGTAGTTTGTTCGTTTTAAGTTGCGGGCCGTGAAAAAACGAAAGGAGGGCCGCCGGTTGAACACCCCTGGCCTATGTAATACATAAGAAGACTTTAGCATAGTGTATTTTATCTTCCAGAGATGGATAAATATATTAATATTATTTGATGAATATTGAATTTGTTAGGTTGTTGAATGTTGGGATCTGAAGCAAACTGGTGATTCGGTAAAACCTTACAACTTATTAGTGTTGGCTCTATTCTTGTAATAGCAATTTACACCAGGTCTTGGCCATTATTTGGATAACTAATGGGCCAATCGAATGATATGTCCTGTGGGGACTTGCCTGGTTTCTGGATTAGGATAATTTGAAACACTTTCCACAAATGGCGGTTCGAGGGTTTTTAAACTGGGAGGGCGTAGAAGAAATTAGTGCTGCTGAAGATTTTTTTTGCTTTTCCCTTCCTCCTATTTACTTTTTGTGCTGTTGAAACCCTATACAGGAGGTGAACTAGAAAAATGAGTTAAAGGAAACTGAACGGAAATAAAATATAGTCTTATACTGTGAAAAATTGTTTATTATGATAAATGCTGGAGGGACGGTGCCCAAAACGACGCCCGGCACCTCACGAGCCGCCACTGCTTTTCACAGAATAGGGGAATAACTAGTTAGAAAAACAGGGTTATAAATCTGACTAATGCACTGCAACTTTAGGAAGTCCCCTAAAAATTTCGCCCTGAAGAACATGTTAGAATCTTCATTCTAATCATTGCATGAAGTTTGTCATTAGAAAAGAAGAAATTTAATATTGAATGTTAAAAAAACTGAGAATAAGGTAAAATTGTTAAATTCATCAGAAGTAATGGTGTATTTTCGTCTAACGCAAACAAATTATATTTCGCATAGTTGTTCTGTGCAATCCGAAATTAAATTCGCTTAATGAATGATAATTCTTAAATGTGTCCCGTTTACAATCGTAATGGTAATTAATGAGGAACAGCCGGGATAACAGAATTTGCGTACTATTCACGTCTTTAGGTCATAACTCGGGAACCCGACCATCAGTAACTGCCATAAAAGAGCCGCTAGTTCGTCGATCTAGATTTGAAACGGCCACTGGTGGGCCGTACTATCGAGTCAGAGTATCAACTTTATGATGAATATGGTCCAGTGGCGGCGGTTATGAGTAGTTCGGCGCCGCTTCCTCTATAAAAAGACTCTCTCAGCAGCATCGGCGCGGAATTGCCCATTAGATCTTTGCTGGTGTACAGTTTGACTAGTTACAAGAGGTAACTTGATGAGATGCGCGTCCGTTGTTGTACTAAACTTGTTTTATTGTCGGTTTTATGTAGTTATTATGAGTGTTAACGTCGGACTAAATTACCAGATAAGCGGAATAGTTAGGCATTCAAGATATTGTTAATTGCAGGTTGAAAATTAGATGTATACATAGGAAATGTTGATAGTTTTTTCGGATAATATAGTTTTTACATGAATTATTCGAAATAATCCGGAAATTTGAACGGTTTCCTTTCAATAATATGATAAACCGGAATCATACCTTATTTATAAAGTAGGCTTATTTATAGCTAGCAAGATAAATTGGAATATAATTAATATTAAGTTTTTGTATATCCTTCTAGGTATTCTCGCTTCTTTATAATCACATATCCAGTATAGTATCGATAAGTGTATGTTTTATGTTATGTGTAAGTGTGTGATAACTGGTATGTTCCTAAATACACTAAAGGGTTTACCAATAACAGTCTCAGAACTTTAAAATGACGCCCAATGATAACTACATGTGATAATTCGGTAATTTTTAATGTATCTTGACGAACAAATAATGGTATAGCCCGGTTCAAGATATTTCTTCGCCTTTCGGCAAAATGTTAATTGCCCCAATAAATGTCAATAAAAATATTCGTAGTATCTTCAAAGGTGCCGAGTCGAAGTGGTTAATTCTGAATAATTTTGGAATAAATAAAATATTGTTAAATTATTATTATCACAAACATGATTCATCGATCATCTCAGCCTAGGCTGGTCGGGTTTGCAATGCCAGAATGAGAAAGCAGTTCAGCTCCTCCCATTCAGCTGAGTACCTTACGAACAATGTGGCAAGTTTGTAAGAGAACTGCTCGTTGTCCTACTGACCTACTACTAACACCTCCAGTTTCTGGAGTTTCCATTGATTTTTCAGATTTGAATTTTTATTATTATTATTACTATTATTATTATTATTATTCTGCTCATCCTTACTGTAGAATCTCAGCTCATGCTGGCCGGTATTCCAATGCCAAGATGAAAAAGCAATTCAGCTCCTCTCACCCTAGCATAATATCTTACCAACAATGTGACACGTCTGCAAGAGCACGGCACGCTGTCCCACTATGGCAATCGATCTCGAGATCCCGAGGCTCTCGAGGTTCTTTGAAAATCTCTTACTTATCAGGCCTTCGGCGGATATAACGAAGGGCACTACATCTACCTTACTCAGTTTCCACTGGTTCTTCAAGTCGTATGCCAGATTTTCATACTTTGTGGATTTTTCCATCTCAGCTTTTCTAATGTTGTGAGATAGTGGCACTGCGATGTCAATTATAAAAGCCCTCTTGTCCTTTTTGTTGATTAGAACAATATCCGGCCTGTTATAAGCAACCGTTCGATCAGTAGTGATTGGTCTGTCCCTGTAAAGAATGGTATCGGATGATTCAAGTACGGGAGAAGGCGAGTACTTAAAATATGGAGGAGGTGCATTTTCTAATAGCGAGTATTTTTTTGCAATTTGTTGATGTATAATTTTTGCCAGCTGATTATGCCGTCCTAAATAAGCATTAGGAGCAAGGGCCGGGCAACCGCCAATAAGGTGCTCAATTGTTTCCCCCAAAGTACCGCATTTCCTGCACTTATCGACTACGTCCAAATGCAGTATGTGTTTTTCATAGTTTTTTGTTCTTGTTACCCTATCTTGAATAGATATCGCGAAACCTTCTGTTTCTGGGTACAAGAGTCCATCGGTCAGCCACTTCAGAGACAATTGTTCGTCAATGGTGTCATCTTCGAGTGACTTAGGAAACCTTCCGTGCAATGTTTGTCCTTTCCATTCTCGAACACAGTCCGTGAGTGTTGTTCTGCTATCAATACGATTTTGTTTATTTAGGTTCAGTGGGGTGAAACCCCGATCCTCATTTGCAACCAATTTCATTAACGTACTGTTTGAATCAAGGAAGTGTTTTCTCATTCTATTTTCTTGATTGAGACAGAGATCTTTTACGTTTACAAGGCCTCTACCCCCCATTATTACTATATTATTACTACAGTATTACAGTATTATTACTATTATTATTATTATTATTATTATTACTATTATTATTATTATTATTACTATTATTATTATTATGTATGGCCAAACCATTGTTTTTTGGTTTGTGTATTTTGAATTTATTAGTACAATAAAAATAAATAAATAAATACATTTATCTATTAGTACAATAAAAATTATAACTTAAATTTTATTATACGTTTAATTCGGTTTCACTCTAACTGTCGCTTTGATCTACATTAATAATAAGTGGTTCTATATTATTAGTAAATGATACATAGGAATCTTCTATTTTAATAACATGGTTAATCGAATGTATCCAACTTTCCTAATTAATGTTACAGCACTTGAACTTAGAGTCGGATAAATGTCTTCTGCTCTAACATTGGATTTTACGTGATGCCACATATGCTCATTGTATTAAAAATGCAGTAATAGGTTGGAAGACATAAAACCGTATGTCCTATATCAGTAGCAATGGTATCACATCCATATTCCTTTTTAATACTAAATGTCTTTAATATTTCTAGAAGATCACATTTTTTATATGTATTGTTCGAAGTAGATATCGTTTCTTAACATATAGTTCTGAATTTTCAATTTAGTGTTATTTGCATTGGGAACTTTATTTTTTTGGCGATTATGATAACTAACATTTTACATTACAATTACGCTTTCCATAGGCACATTGGGCAAAAGGCTATTGATAAACCAATCTTTAAAAAGTTCTCCTGTGGTATCGTCATAGTAATCCAAAGATGAATGTTTAATATTTTTGGAGGACAACCGTAAACAATTTGGAACCCATCCATCCTCGGAACCAGCATGTAAAATTGTAATTATTTTTTCCTTGTTTGCTGGGGCTTTGGTTTAGCATTTTCTTGATGTATCTACCCATCCTTTTGCTGACGTTTCATGTGTATCGAACTATGTTTCATCAAGGTAGATAATGGGACGATTTTCTAATCTGTATTTTTTTATAGAGTTTAAATAGTCAAATCGCCATCATCCCAATCGTTGTGATTCCATTAACGTTTGTCTTTTATTAATGGTCCGATATGCAAAACCCATTAGAGATTATATTCTCCGGAGGCTAGTTCTGTTGCAAATAATGTTGGATTTATCTTTCCATAGTCGCTGTTGCAATGACTGTATTACAAGTACAGTTTGCTCTTCATACATAGCATAAATTTTGCTTTGAATTAAGTCTTTATCGCTTTCGTCAACACATTTGCTTTTACCAGAATCACTACGAACTTTTTTGGGTTTAATTGACTTCGTTACAATATCTTTAACTGTAGACAACGTTGTTTTCGTTATTGAAGAGGTTTCCGCTGCGACTGCATTTACATTAAGCCCCCTATTCAATAAAGAAACATACATATTTTTAACAATTTGATTAGCAACGTACGATAAATGTTTTCTTTTAAAATTAGCACTACCGGAGTCACAATGATCGTTATCTTGCCAATACCGCCACATTTTTAGCACTTTTGGAATAATAAAAATACAATCGAAATTATAGAACTGTACTATTTAAGAAAAGAATGCGAACTAAACCAAAATATTTTGAAACTACTAAACCAGGTATAAAATCAATTTTATCTTTTTACCTGTTAATTTATTAGGCCCGGCTCTATTTAATTTTTTTGGAACTTTGCCGGGTTTCGCTACGACTGGGGTTGTTAATAGTTTATTACAGCCATTCGGTCAACGGTATATCTTGAACCGCACTATAATATGTTCTGAAAATAATATCGTTCAAATATTTCCCTCGGATTTGTCTGGTGATTCGCATTCTAGAGACCAAATTTTCGATTACTTTTTCACATATAGCGCGTGATATTTTTTCAATGGTGGCCTGAATGTTTCGTTTAAAGTCAAGAATTGTCCGGGGTTTATTTCTGTAACCCAGAGATTGAACATAACCCCACAAAAATGATCCAAAGGTATGAGATCACCTGATCTTGGTGGCCAGTTGACATTACCATTGCCTGGCGAGATGTGTGTCAACTTGTACCGTCCTGTTGAAGGAATACATTCTTTATATCCACTTTATCAGTTCAGGCCAAAGATATTCTGTTAGTATATTTCTATAGCGTTCGCCATTAACACTAACACACACAAGGTCCTATCACTCCTTCAGCCCAAAACCCCCACGAAACAGTGACTTTCTGACGAGAAAAGTAAACTTCTGAATTATTTAACGATTTTTGTTGGTTTTGATTGGCCGATTATGTTGACTATACTGAACACGCAATTTGATGGTATATACGAATAATTTCTACGCGTTGTTGAATCGTGTATCTTTCCGTGGTGAATAAACACAATATACCGAACACCAGTCTATGATTGACATTTACATTTGAAACAATATTGTCACTATTACGTTTCAAAGTTCTGAAACTCTTATTGGAAAACTCTATATTATGAAGTCACTTTCAGTAAGTTTAGGAAAACCTATCAGATTGGTTTGTCTATTTAAGTGGTTTTTGTGTGTTTTAAGTTACATCATATAGGTCCGGTTCCAAGCTGAACTTCCTTCAAAAAAGGTTATTTAGAAACTCGACTATTCGGTATAATAATTTTACCTCATAGAAAATTTTGTTCGCTTTTCATTTTTTTGGCATGGTTTTAAGTAGGTCATTGGACATTTCTGTTAATTAAACCTCTAACGCAATTGGGAGCCTTCTTACTGACACCGAGCAATGGTTCTTGACAACCCCTCTAACTTTTGTTACAAACCCAGTTGTTTTCTGAAGGTTGTGAAGGTGTGAAAGGTTGCCATTGTTGTAGTTTCACATACTATTGACGACGGATATCTGGATTTAGTTCATATATTCTTGAGTATAATAAAAGTATTTGAATTTTTGTATTGAGTGGTTTATAAATAAAGGATTATATTTCACTCCTCAGAGGTTTACTCTGATTTCAACTTTTTGCTGCCAACAAATAAGTATTGCGTCTTCAGTTGGCGTTTTTAACGTTTAAAAAAGTGAAACAAGTTGCGATATTAGGACAATTTTGAGATATTATTAAGTTAATGAGATTTGCAAAGTACATCGGGAAGGAAACATGAGTCTTAAAGATAGAAGAAGGTCAAGTCATCCACGGTCTTTAGATGCCGACGTTTTAAGAGCAACTGTGGCTTCAAATCCTAGAACAGACACTAGGAAGCTCAAAGCTGGGTTGGGAAAACAACAACCTATATTTCAAGAAATATCCTCCATTTTTTAATCAGTGGATAACTAACTGTATTAAAAAAGGCAAATACGTTATATGTAGTTATGCGTTAGTATTTTAAATAATATTATAATAATATACAATAGTATAAGATAAAGAGATATAATGATCTAGATTAATAATCTAGTAGATTAACCCTCAAGAGAAGCACCGATTCAGGAGCACATGTATGTCTTTGATTATTAATATATTTTGATTAAATTATCCAATTTAATAAATATTTTTTTAAATTTAAACCATAATTAGTATAGAAAAAGACTATATCTGTAGAATGTTCCAAAAAATAATTGTATTCCTAATACCATCGAAAAAATCAGCAAAAAATTAAAAAAAATGTTAAAATGAGGTGTTCTATTCAAACTATCATATCTAGGCGAAATTAATAGATAAAAACTTTCTTTCAGCGGCATTTAAAATGGAATTTAATGTACTTTCAGATACTTATTACATAATTTAGCTTAATTTAAAAAATATATTTATTTAGTTAAGTAAAATTCACTGGTAAGATGCTCTTCAAAAACTTCACTCTTTTTGTCGTTAAAAATATCAGCTGCCTCATATAACGATTCTACTTCAGACGCACAGTGAGTACGAGAACGCGTGTTCATTTTGAGCTAAATAGAAAATAAAATAAACCGATAAATAAATGTTAAAAAAATTAAAAATCAAAGTTTTCAATAAAAATACTATAGAAAATATAATATTTATTATTTACTTACCACAAACTGTGTCAAGAATGAAAAAAAAACACACTATTTTGTGCAAAAAGGTTATTTAAATAAATTGACGAAACACTGACACAACAGCACTGGGTGGCGTATACCCATAGATTGACTACAGTCGCTTATGTTTTTAACATTCACATTTTTAGACGGCTATGATAGGGATCTGTAGTGGGAATAGTAAATTTTTTTCCGCTACTCAAAGTCATCCCCTCAACGTGACCATTTATAAGGGGAACACACTTTTAATTCACCCCTAGGTATCCCATAACCAATGCTTCTCTTGAGGATTATAACCTAGATTTTAACCAGAGTTGTTTAAGAAATAATAACAATTTCACACATTATACACATAGTTGGCGCAAATAGGACCAAATGACTATGATATTTGTCAAGAATGATTGGGTGCTGCGAAATTTCAGGACTATGCGTTTAGTTGCTTGTTTGTGGCCATCAAATATGATAAAACGGAAGTTTGCACTGTTTTAAAGTACTTTGTATTAACGGGTTTAACTGCAACCGACTTACAAAAAAAAGTTAAATTCCACCTTAAAAGGTTCTTTTCTTCGTTTTTAATGGTCAAAAAGTGAGTTGCTGAATTTAAACGTGGTCGTATCTCCCTCCATTGAAGATGATGAACGCACCGGATGCTCAAAAACTGCTACGATCAACGAAATTGTTCAAAATTCGCAATGTTATATTAATTAATCATCAACTGAAGCTTGTATTTGTGCACATTGCAACTACACGAGCTTGTATTTGTGCACATTGTAATCATCTAGATGCCCCGTATGCATTACATTTCTCACAATGTTTTGGATATGAAAAAGCTTTCGAATGGTGCTCGATTTGTTAACAGTTGACTGAAGACTCAACCACCCCGATTTTGCTGAGTTTCTTTGACACTTTATAGCAGTAGATGGAACATGAATTTCCCATTACACGCCAAAGATAGCAGTAGTCAAAATAGTAGATGAGATCAATGAAAATGCGCCATAAAGAAACAAACACGGTTTCATGTGCAGGAAATGCCATGGCTACGGTTTTCTGGGATTCTCGTGATATAATGTTCATATTCTACCTGATATAAAGCATTATCATCATCAGAGAGAATTACACTTTACTATTGGGCCAATTGAAGGCTAAAGAACTAGCCAAAAAGAAAGTACTCTTTCATACCCGTCTCGGTTTGTTGCTGCAAGTCTGCTACATTTCGAAGTGCTTCCTCAAACTTCATATTTGCTGGATTTGGCTCCTAGAGGTTATTTCTTCTTCTCAAACCTAAGGAAATGATTTAACGAATGAAAATGCATTTCAAATGATGAGGTTAGACCTGAAACAACCCTTATTTTGTTAGAGTTGAACAGTCATTACTGGGGAAATTAAAAAGGTGTAATTTCGCTGGTTTGAAAGTATTGAATTGCAAGGTGACTTTTCTTGGTCAGGCCAAGAACTTTTTGAATCTTCATACTATCGGATATAGTAAGATAACCATTTAAATACTCCCTTAATAATGAAAAATATACATAGGACAAATGCATCAATAATAATCATCAGAAAGTAATAGATCATTTTCGGTCGATCTAATGGGAACAAATGATATTTCGCATAGTCGTTCCTCTGTACAACCCGGAATTAAACTCGCTTAATTAATGGCTATTCTTAAATGCGTTCTATTCACAAACGTAATGGTAAGTAATGAGGAACAGCTGGGATAACAGAATTTACGAACTGTTCGCATCTTTAGGTTATAATTCGGGTATCCGACAATCAGTAACTGCCATAAAAGAGCCGCTAGATGGTCGATCTAGATTTGAAACGTTTACTGATAGGCCGTGCTATCTGCTCGAAATATCAACTTTATGATAAATATAGTTCAGTGACGGCGACTATGCGAGGTACGAGGTCGTTTCTTCAATACAAAGACTTTGTTAGCAGCATCGTCGCGGAATTGGCCGTTAGATCTTTGCTTGTGTACAATCTGATTGGTTAAAAATTAAAACCTGATGATTTTATATAGTAGGACATACATACAAGGTTATTTAGAAAATAAAATTAAACAAAAATAATTAATAATGTGTCGGAAAAAAATATATGATTATTGGAAGTTTGAAATTTGAATGGGAAATTTCTGTAACAGACAGAAATGTTATTTATAAAACTCTTTTATTGATAAAGGGTAAAAATGTTAATGCATGAAAAATCTTTGAGTTTTCTTGAGTTTTAACACAAAAAAAAATTAATTCTTTCAAGAGATGACTGCTTTTGTTTCTAGTTTAGTTTTGTGTCTTTATTTTGTTTTGGTTTATATTAAGAATTCTATCTAAATTTGCAAATAAATCAATTTTAAACAGTTATGTTATATACAAAACTCTAGAAAAAATCTACTTTGTGATAATTAAATAACTGTTGAAGTATTATAGAAACCAGTATTCCCATAAGGTATCATATTGAAAATTTGATAATGACAGGCATAGACAGATCTATGCTTGTGAGTATGAAACAGTTCAACAATCAAGAGAGTAGAGATGAAAAAAGTCATGCTAATTGATATTGTCCACAAAGAGTTCCTTTCAGCTGGTCAAACAGGTCATTCAAGTCCATTCCAAACAAGTCCATTCGAAAAAAAACCTCCAGATTCGTGGCAAAACAATTCAAGGTTTTCGCATCACGATAACGCACCACCACTCACCGTAATAATTATTCTACAGTGTGTCGCTAAAAATCAAGCAAATGCCGTTTTGTAAGCACCGTATTCACCAGATATGGCACCGTATGAAATTTTC
Source organism: Cosmopolites sordidus (assembly GCA_031761425.1). NCBI lineage: Eukaryota > Metazoa > Arthropoda > Insecta > Coleoptera > Curculionidae > Cosmopolites > Cosmopolites sordidus. Next base: position 440,671 of record JARFXV010000251.1, on the reverse strand, counting down.
CTATTCTTCGACCGAAAAAACCCATTTCAGCGACGCCATTTTGGATCCATAAAAACCGTTCGAGAATTGGCTGGCCACTTTGAAAGAAATGCAAGAAGTCGAGTATGAAAACTATTTCAAAAACTGGAAAAAAAAAACATTAGAGCAAGTGTATTGCAGTGTGGAGGTGGGTTATTTTTATGAGACAAAGTAAATTTGGATGAATAAACAAATAATGTGTGTTTGTTTTAAAAAGTCACTGTACTTGTTGATCATAGCAGTATCATATCATGTAAGATCAAAAGGATATTTGAGTTTAACGTTAAATATCTAAAAACTGGCTCAATGAAGGCTAAGATCCAGTAAACGTACATTAGAAAGTTAAAAATTGTTTTTTAATTTAATGGTAATAAATTAGATGAAATCCTCTTGAACAGTCGTTCTTCTATACAAGCGAAATTATACTCGCTCAATGAATGACAATTCTGAAACCCACCTTATTCACAGTCGTAATGGTAATTATTGAGCAACACCCGGGATAATAGAGTTTGCGAACTATTCGCGTCTTTAGGTCATAACTCGGAAACCCGACCGCCATTAACTGTCATAAAAGAGCGGCTAGTTCGTTCTAGGTCTATATCTAGATTCAAAACGGCTGTATTATTGACATGAAATATAACCTTTATGATGAATACGGTTCAGTGGTGGCGTTTAGGGAGAATTCGACGCTAGTTTTTCAATAGCAACGCTTTATCAGTCTCATTAACGCGTTTACCCATTAAATATTTGTCAGTGTATAGTTTCACTCGATGCAAAAGGAAACTTGAGATATACATCCGATGCTATACTAAATCTGTTTCCTTATCGGTTCTGTATCGTTATTATCAGTGTTGAATTTTCAACTACATTACTAGGAAATAATGTGGAGATTTTCATAAAATATGATTAATTTTGAAAGATATAGTTAATGTATATACTAGTATAAGAAGATATCTAGTTTTAATATATAGCTTAGTTTCGGAAAAGTTTAGAAAAAGTTAGTTTTAGAAAGTTGGTTTTCAAAAACGCCCTAGTTAAGTTGTATTATTTTATTGTTTTTATCTAACGTACTTTTTCTTCTTTTTCTTTTCTCTACTGCGATATTAAATACACTTTTAGATTATTAATGTTTCAACGTTTATTATAGATTTTAGATATAGGAATTTGCTCTACATATGTTTCGTCCTTTAGGGCTTTCTCAAGAGTAGCTTCAGTTTTCAAAACTTTAAGAGTTTTTTCAAGTATACTTGAAAGATTAATTTTAATAATTATAATTACCATTATCTTATACAATATTACCATTACTATGAACTAATTACAATTTCGAAAATGCTGCGACTGTTGACTGAAACCTTTTACACCAACATTGTGGACACGATCACCCTTACCTCACCAAAGCAGTCTCATGTTTTGATCGAAGTCTTGCACATTTTCCTGAAGTCGGAAGTAGGATATTGAAAAGTCTACACACTATTTTGAATGAAAACAATTGGATCTGCGGTATTGCGAGGTTTTAACAATTAAATTATAAATTATTAATTCTTAAAAATTATTCACGGGCAAACAAACGCCTAGATCATTTGTGGAATTAATTAAGTCTTACACAACACCAATCCACAATCATTAGAAAAACTGTCAAAGATTGTCATCATTTTATCTCATAGCAACACTAATGTTGAGAGAGGTTTTTCAGTCAGTTCTGAATGTTTAGTTGAGGATATAGAAAACTAAACTTTATTTGCTCAACGATTAATAGTTGACTCTAAGAAATTGAACGTCGAAAAAAGAAGCTATAGTATCAGATGATTTGAAAACAAAACGTGTAGCAAATAAAAAAATATATTTAGCATCAAAAAAGCTAAACTTTTAGATGAAATTCAAGTAATTGATGATCAATTTAAAAATATTCAATAATGTTATCTACCAACTATTAATAGTTTATTTTTGTTCTAGTTCATACTAGTCATTAACTTATTTTTGTCTTACTCATTTTAAATTACTTTTTATAAGATTATTTAACTTATAATATACCAGCTATTGCAATGTACTAAAAAATGAATGAAATAAAAAAGAAATTATTCTAATAAACAAAGTTAAACATGTCTTTATAATTTGTGTGAGTTTTATACCAGATTATAGTATAATAATAATAGATTATAGTATAATAATAGAAGATTATAATATAATCAAAATTATTCGAATAACATTTCTAAATCATGGAAAAGTATGGCAAACTTTACTAGAAAACCGAGAATTATCAGGGAATTTTGAAATCATTTGTTTAAGGCCACCACAAGTAATGAATGTAGCAAATTAGTCTTCTATTAGAACCTTCGGTGTGAAACTCTAAACTCGAAGAGATTTACAACTAAACACCAAATCACTTTTTTTAACTTCTCGACGCGCATTTCACTAAAGTGAAATTAAATCATCGCTTGATGATGCCAACATGTCTTCGAAGATGTGGAGCATGTAGGCAAATAACATATTAAAAAAGCCTGAAGTCAAAGACTGTCAAAATTACATTGAACATATGCCGAAAGAATTTTTTTTATTGGTTCGAAATTATATTATATTCCTTTCTCATGAATATTTATTTTTTGTTGATAATTATAGTAGTATTAGATTTTAATTATTTTTCCTGCATTTCCATAATCTGACATTAAAGATATTGTGATTGAAATAACTGAACAAAGATTTTTTCTAAAAGTTTACGACCTTTACGAGCATCTTAGTGAATAATTATTTAATAGTTAATTTTACTTAGAAACAATCGTTTTCAAATAATAAACAATTCGTTTTTCTATTATACGAAACATAATTATTTATTGTTCATTCGCAATTAACACTGCTTTTTCTTATTGTGAAGTTTTATGATAATTGGTTTTTCTAAAGTTACGTGATCGGAGTTTTAAGAGGTTAAAATACATTTCCTATAAAAAAGATTATTTGTCCATTTTTATCTAATACCCAAATTTAGAAATGTTTACATTATTGATCCACCTTTGATTGATTTCTACTTTCCTCTAATTGATTTACCACACTTTAGATAGTTACAGTTTGACTTTTAATTTTAGGATGTTCTAAATAAATTGATTTATTACTTGAACAATTTGCTCTTTGAATATAAACTGTTGGTTAACCAGAGGTCACATATAATAAACTAGTTAATAAATTAGTTGTTTAAGAATTTTGACCCAGAAATTCAGCGTTTGGTACTTTATGAACGAAAATGTATGTTCTAATGTTCACAGCATCATCAATTTCTTGCAAATATCTATTAACATTCCAGTTTGACAGTAATACAACACATACACAACATCATTAGTATAACGTATATCTGAAGACGATCTATATTTTGCAAATCAATATGTCAATAACGAATTTTGAAATAATGTTTTTTCTTGTTCAACTCTAGAACTGGACCAAACGAGATCATTAACATTTCTGATTCATGATCTTTTTTTTTTTTTTGATGGCAGCTAATATCATGGGCATACCCAGGGAAATGAAGAGGGGCGGCCTTTCCTTCCCTGGGTACGCATGTGATATTATAAAAATAATTCCATTAAAATGGTAGCGTGACACTTGTCCCATCCATTATAAAATTAACTTTTGTCAGTCCTATAAGGGCATTGTAACAAATATAAGTATGTATATACCCGGTATATATAAAAAGGTATATTTTACTGGTACGAACTGTGGACGTTTTAAAAGCAATAAATTTTCAGATAAAAAGGTGCATTAAGTTTAAATGGTTTTTACGGAGAGTAATACATAAATAACTACATAAAATAGTATTTGTGCATGTTAGAAGTCACCATAAAAAATGTTAGCCAAGGCTAGCATAATCGTTATTTACTATAATTGCGAGTTAAAATACCATTAGGAAGTGACGATTGAGAATAGGTTATGATATGTTTACCTTGGCGATTTTATCCCATGCATTTTATATTAATTTCACACATTTTAATAACAGTTATATTAATTATTAAAATTATCTTAACTGAAAAATTAGCGGGCATTAATTATATCAAAGTTTGAAAATGTACCCCAGTAACCAATATTTCAAAATCACTATCCGAATATTCAAAATCCTCGGCATATATTCATTGTTCTACTGAGATGGACATTTTCATATCAAAATAACAAACTATAATGGGTATAACTTCCAGTAACAGGTAATACGAAGGTTGCTATTCATATACTCGGAATAATAAATAAAAACAAATATTTATCATTGAAAATGGTTTTAATGTTTTACATACGTTTGAACGAATTTTCATTACACTTTTTCTTCATGGACGCAGCAGTTTATTCTTCATGAACGAGAACAAAAAGAAATTATTGGATGTCAAATCAGGAATGTACGGCGGATGTGCCATCAATTCGATGTTTTGACCGGTCAAATATTGAGTTCTTCATTGCGATGTGTGAGAGCTCGCGTTGTCGTTGTGAAGAATGATCCTGCGCCGCTGGTTGTTTTTTTTTCTTATTTCTTCAAGAACTTCTGGCAAACAAATGGTTGTGTACCATTCAGAATTGATCGTTTTACGATTATCTAGTAACACTCTAGTCACATGCCTATTTATCCCAAAAAAACAGGCGATCATTTGCTTCGAAGTGCTTCTTGCGCGAACAACTTTGTTGGGTTTGGCTCATTTTGAAAAACCCACACAGTCGACAGCTGTTTACTTTCAGGCTCATACACATATATTCAAGATTCGTTACCTGTGTAGACATTATACACTGCTTTTAACTCACCAAGTGTGTCTTTTTTGAGCCTTTTTTTGCACTAATCGACACGAGTCTTTTTTTGACCGATTGTCAAATTATGCGGAATCAAACGCGCACAAATATTTTTCACGGCTGAATATTCATGTAAAATCTTGTATATGCTTGCCATACTCATGCCCAGGGATGCATCAATCTTACGGTATGTCACATGACGATCTTGGACGATCTTCTTTAGATTCATCCGTGAGCGAACGACGGCCACGATTGAATTCACTAAACCAGTGATATACAGTGGTGTTAGATGGCGCTTCATCGCTAAAAGTCAATTTTCAAATCATTAAGCAACACAAATAGCATCCGTATAAAAAATCGTTCTGAGTACGTATACACTCAACAATATCAAACTTTAAGATCTATATGTCAGATGGTGCTTAGCAATACCATCGTTTCCAATTCCGGGTACAAAAATAGCAGCCCTAATACGAGGATAGAGTGAGAAGTCAGATACTTTTCCGATAAATAGTAATGCAATCGCAAGGATTTCATTTTGGACGCATGTTTTAAAGAAATTTTTTATCACATGAACAATTCTACAATATATATATATATATATATATATATATATATATATATATATATATATATATATATATATATATGTATATATTTGTTGGTTGCCTACTGTTGCCTACAATATATGTATATATATATATATATATATATATATATATATATATATATATATATATATATATATATATATATATATATATATATATGTATATATATATATATATATATATATATTTGTTGGTTGCTTGACCGGGAAGGAGCCACACCTATCCCTTCAACTGGATGACATTTTTCGTCTCTCGAGGTTCAAACTCATCAGGGCGCCGATATATACCATACCATCGAGAATAGAGAGACTCTATCCACAGCCAATAACCCATGTTTTCGCCGACTTTCCTTCGAATGGCGTATGTAAGTAGTGTTAGATTTTCTTGGACTGTGTCCAATGAGACAGCAGTAGCTGAGTGTCATCACACACCCAACCGTTGGGTTCCACAACCTCATATGGAACACACAACAACCTGCGTCTCCGCCTAAATGAACATTTTTGTAGGTTGCTTGACTGGGAAGGAGCCCCACCTTCCCTTCAACTGGATGACATATGTTTCATCTCTCGAGGTTCAAACTCATCAGGGCGCCGACATATACTATACCATCGAGAATAAGGATACTCTATCCACAGCCAATAATCCATGTTTCGCCGACTTCCCGTCGGATAGCGTATATATGTAGTGTTAGATTTTCTTGGACTGCGCCCAATGAGACAGCAGTAGCTGAGTGTCATCACACACCCAACCGTAGGGTTCCACAATCTCATGTGGAATGTGGGGCATATACGCCATCCGATGGGAAGTCGGCGAAAACATGGGTTGTTGCCCATGTTTTCGCCGTCATGCCAAGAACACTACATATATATAAAATATAAATTAATTAGAAAAATTAATTTCCTAATTTTTTTTAAATGAAATATGACATTCTTTGTCTAATCTTCAGTTAACACAATTTTTAATTTTAATACCATAAAAATTTTACATTTTGAAAAACAATATAAAAAAGAAATATAAAAGAAATGATTTATATAAAATAGAATCAAATAATATCATTATGTTCAGAAACGATAATAATAATTTAAATTGTGTATATAATAACATCATTAAATAATAAATTTTTATCAATAATTTTTTGCCTCTAATATCATTACAAGCGAAAATTTCAAAATTGTTAGGTTATAATAAAAATCAAAAAATGTAAAGGTAACAAATATGTAAAATATGTCAAATTCAAAAATGTGTCCACTGAAGATTAGACAAAGAATGTCATATTTAATTTAAAAAAAATTAGGAAATTAATTTTTCAATAAGATATAATTGGTAGGCTTTAGAATATGAATGTGTATTGTTTGTAAAAGTGATATATCCGAACTGTTAACAAAACGTTAAGAAAATTATAATTTATTCATAATTGACCGAAAATTCCAAAAAGAAAATAGCATTAAAATAAAATATATATATATATATATATATATATATATATATATATATATATATATATATATATATATATATATATATATATATATATATATATATATATAGCAGATATTATTCTGGGTGTCGATCGGTTCATTCTGTCCGACGTCCGACGTTTCGCCAAAATCTTTCACTTCTATTGTAGTTCAACTTCTATTTTAAATTACTTAAGATTGCACCTCTTGAAAATGTTATACGATTAAACGTTCTTATTAAACTTGCAGATCTTTCGTTCATTTGCAAGAACACCTTTCTTTATTCTGAACAAATATTTAGATGAGAACTTTGCTAAAATTTTACCGAGAAAAAGGAAGTTATAAAAATAAATAAAACAGTTCACAGCAAATTTTGATTTTTAACAATGTTCACATGCTTTTATGCTGTATAACATTACATTGAATTTTTCTATGTAAAGCATTGCAGCGAAAGGTTATTTCAATTTATATGCACGCCTGTCGATCGACATATTCTTGTTCTTTGGTAATCAGTCAACAACAGGAACGTGTGTCTGCAATCATAACTCTGATCTCAACGAAAATATATAACCTCATTGTTATTATTCATTGATTATCAGGTCAATTAATTAATCATCTTTACTGAAACTTACAATAGATTTTACGAAAATAATTTATAATGCAATATATAATGTTAGACAAATAAATATTTTCCACAATAAAAAGTGTTGGTACTGTTTTATTTAAAAAGTTTATTAAAATTGTATTGAAATCTTTCTTTTTTAGATAGAACTGTGTTACTGTGTTTATATCCGGGGAGGTTTTATGTTTTCCTATTGTCAATTGGCAATTTATTAAATATGCGGTATATGCGCATTTTGTTAAATTTAAATGTTTTATTAAAATGTACATGTATTTTTTTAAAACAGAGTCTTGTTAATATACAGAAATCGTATGATAATTACACAGTGGCCTATATTAAAAGAAATGGTGTTTAAAAAAAGAAAAGAACCCTTCACAATTGCATTGAGATACTTTCCACATTATCTAAGAAATAGATAATACGGATTTGGTGCGCTAGTGTTCATCAATTCATAATTGGGTTGGATCATTCCCTTATGCCCCTAGTCAAATATTTCAGCGAATGAACCAGTTCAAAATATTCCAACATTAGCTCCCCGGGGCGTTAATTTCTTCTTGGAACAAACATTTTCGAAAAGAAAACAGTAAAGCAACTAAAACAGTGATTGAATCAATGTTTTATTATGATTGAAAAAAATATATCTCACATGTTGATTATAACATAATTATTCTGAAAATACAAAAAATTGCAACACTATGAAAAGTCATTAAAAGTGTATGACTGTATTATGTAACGATAAGAAATTCACGAACCCATATACTCTATTATAAACTCTGCATCTATTTTTTATAGCAATAAAACTACAGGCTCATTGTACAAAGGTTTCTAATTCGTTTAAATTTATTGGTGCCTGGGGAAATCGTTCAAGATGGGGTATATTGCTATTCCGTATATATTATGTCGTCGATAAATCTGGGTACCTCGCCGGCTAATCGAGCATCGCTATCATAAACTATTCTAAAAATTACATTTTTATATAACGGACTGCATTTAAACTTCCTCTAATGCTTACTAGGAGCGACCTGCTTCTACAGCATTCACCATCATTCCTGAAGTGAAAGCTGTACACCATTCTAAAGCATTATGGATGCTAAGCATACATTTCCATTGCAAGTAAATGTTCATTAATAACCATCCTCAAAAGAATCGTACCTGTACCCGCAACAAAAGCATCACACACTTACCATATATTGTTAATTCCATTTCGTACAGCAAGAAGTCAAAATCACAGTTTCTTACGTCATTGAATTCATCTGGAACCAAACGAGAATCTCGTACTCGTACATAACTACCATCCTCTAATAATCTTCTCCATATCCTCATAAAGGCAGAAGCAGCAGTGTCAAATCGCCTTGCTATTTCATGAAAACTTTGAATAATTGTCTCAAACAGATATTTTAGCAATTTTAACAGACCTACAAGAATACTGCTTAGCTTAGCGGCATACGAAAAAATATATTTCAACCGAAAGAAGTAAACCGTTGCTTTTCTACATTTTAGGCAACCCCTTAAAAAACAAAAAGCGAAACAAGCAAAAAATATCACTTTTTGCGTTCATAATACACTATACATTGACCATATTTTCAATTTGATTTATATGTCTGAGCTAGGTATTGCATTTGTTTTACTCCTCAGTATAATCAGAAAGAATTACAATTACAAGTAAAAGAAACGGGAAGTTTAAAGCCGATTGAAGGAAATAGAATGACGATGGTAGGCCGAATTGAATGATATTTTAAAGATGCTGGAAAATAATTAACCATAAAATAATAACTAATACATTTTCAAATGTAGAAACATTCCGAGAAGAATAAAACGCAGCGGGTCACTTCGATCAAGGAAAGACAATATTTAAGGAACACTGGATATACTGGCGTATTATTATTGTAAATATAATTTTATTGAAAGTGCTGAGTTTGAAGCTTTAATCTAATCATACAAAGAAGAAAGAATTGTGCCAATAATTATGGTTTCTCTGATAACATACTGTCGCTTGAATATGTTTCATTTCAGGTTCCACTTCTTGTGATGTTACAGTCCATCAGTGAGTCTTGAACTCCTTCAATATTCACCTCCATCCCGATCGATATCCAACAGCCCCTTGACCATTTTTGATAGGTTGAATTTCAGCAGCTTCTCTTTTAAAATTGTTTTACCACTCTTGTTTTTGGTATACCCATATAATTATATGTGTTATTATAAAAAGTGTTTCAATAAGAGAGTTTCAAATGAGGCACAATAATAACTACAAATGATAATCTGCCAATTTTGTTTATTTTATATTGAAGAAGACAATGGCATTATGTTTTGAAAATAATGTCGTTCAAATGTCCCCCTTAGCTTCGTCTGGTGGAATGCATTCCGGAGATCCAATTTTCTATTGCTCTTTCACACATATCGCATGCTATATTGTTAGTGGTGGCCTGAATGTTTCTTTTAAGGCCAAGGATTGTTCGGGGTTTATTTTTGAAAACCATAGATTTAACATAACCCTATAAAAAATAATCCAAAGACGTCAGATAGCATCATCTTGCTGTCCAGCTGACGCGTTCAATAAACTTTTCTTAACTTGCAATACAATTAACATTTAACTTTGAATGCCATAAATCGATGTTCTGGCAAGATGTGTGACATGTCGCACCGTCTTAACACTAATACAGTTACAAACTAATACAGTTTCCATCATCATTTAAAAAAAATAAGGTCATATCACTCCTTTAGCCCAAAAACCTCACGAAACAGTGACTTTCTGCAGATGAGGAGGTCACTTGAAAGATGAGAGGAGAGGACCTCAACGAGAAGTTACCTGAATAACTTGAGGATATTCGTCGGCCCAAGTCCTGCAGTTAGGTTTGTTCACAAACCCATTACACCAGAAGTGAACTCTATCAGAAAAGATTATTTTCCAATTTCTACGCGATTCTACGCGCTGTTGAATCGTATATCTTTCCATGGTGAATTGACACAATATACTGAACACAGCAGGTTATAAGTGACATTTATCTTATTATCTTATTGGAACACTCTTTATTATTGACTGAGTAATTGTATTGGGTCTGATATATCATTTAACTCGAATATCATTCGTATGTTTTCAATAACCCAAAATTCGGGGAAAATGATATAACTTATGATTTATTTTCTGAACACTATTTTGTATGAAGAGAAAGATAATAATGAAAGAAAATAAAAATCGCTACGTGTGTGTAATAAAATTAAATTACAAAAGAATTAAGCGAAGAAGTGAAAAATCGAATGAATTGTTGATGAATAAATTCAGAGTTTGCATTTAATCTTGTTTATTAGATCAGTCTTAAAGCTTTTTAATTTGATTAGTAAATCAAAAAATATTAATTTGATTCCAGGCTCTTGAAGCGCACAAGAAAGGAAATTGTTTATTCGTTTTATTGTTTTCTCGGCCATCGTCAGTCAGTCGCGTAAAACCGCCAATTATGGCGAATTAACGTGCGAAGTTTCAAACCCCGAAAATGGTTTATTTGTCTCTATTGCCACACCATTTCGCCAGACCCTGTCGAACCTAAATAATTGGATTTTCGATATTGCATTTATCTCGTTCAAAACCAATAATTTCATTTTATATAATCAGTTAACTAGGACATTTACGCCTTGTTAATTTACTATAGTCCGCGGTAATTTAAGAATGGTCTCGGACGATAGTCACGTTGATTGGGGTATCGATACAGGCCATGGTAAAACCAGTCAAGACAAGACCGGTAGTTAAGCTGACGATTTGTGAGATTGATGCTCGATGTGTTTCTGTTGTTGACGGTGTCCTTGCACACGTCCAGTTAATGTTAACTCAGGTCATGATTTCCGTACATGGTCGGCTCACAAAGCATTATTTATTCTCAGAAACAGTAGATTTCTTTTTATTTTAATAATTATTCATTAGCACTTGAAAAACACATACAGTTTTATAACAATGTGCTGAATTTGCTGTTATTAATTTTTTAGAATTCATAACAAACATAAATTTAAAAGCATTAGATAATATTAGGTGCACATGAATGTAAAGCCGTTTTTTGCAAGTGCACATGTTCAATTAACATTGAACGACTAATATCATACGTTGTAGTTGCAGGAATTGCTTTTTGCAAGTGAAGGCCACTTAACTTATTATTTTATATAACAAAGAACTGCAAATTCGAAACTGTATTTTGTAAGAATTTCTAAAGAGAAACAACACAACAGAGACGCTTCTAAAAAAGCGTGTGTGATATTTATTATTAGATGTTGCATATTCAGATCGGGAAACATTGACCTGTGTTGTATGTCTCATTTAAGAAGACCAATAACTCTCGATAATGTTGTTTTAGTCGTTGTCCGATCTTTGTTTCGATCTTTGTCGAATTATAAAAGATTATCGGGTAAGCTTAATTCACTTTGGTCAACAGTTCTAGAATAATTTAAATATTAGTAAAGCCAACAGAGAAGGTTCCAAATAGTCTATCAAAAGAAAGAATGTAAATTGACAATGAGAATGAATTTATTGTACCAACGACATAACGCTATATAATTTGGTTTGTGCAGTTTGAAGACATTTATACAGGGTTATCCATTTCGTGATTCGGAAAATACAGCCTTGTATTTTGACAACAGTCAAACTTAAATGTCATCTAAAATGCGATTTGTTTAGTTTAAGGTTTGATATTTTTTAATATGGATCGTTTAACCGAACAACGTGTTCGGTTAAACGTTAATAATAATCGTTTTACCGAACAACGCGTTCAAATTGTTAAAAGTTTTCAAAAAAATGGTGATTCTGCCGTAGCCGCGTTTCGGGTCTTACGAGCAGATTATGGTGGCCATACCGTAGGAGCGCACAATTTTCAACACAGTCAAGAAATTAAAAAATACTGGGTCTGTTATGACTGTTGTAAGACATGTGCTTCATCGTAACGCTCGCTCGATAGAGAATATCGCTACTGTTAGTGTGAAAGTGTGGTTGAAGACCGATCGATTCCTCGGCGTTCACAGTCTGTGAGCTTGTCTTACGGCACATTATGACATATTTTGCATTTGGACTTGCATCTTCATTCTGACAAAGTTCAACTTACGCAAGAATTGAAGCCCGCCGAGCATACGCCGATTGGATTCTTGAACATTTACCTGATTTTTCGAACAAAATGCTCTTCAGCGATGAGGCTCATTTCTCGCTAGGCGGATACGTATATAAGCAAAATTGCCATATATGGTACTCTGAAAACCCACAATTATTGTGGAGAGTCTATTGCATCCGCAAAAAGTGGTCATTGCCCCGTACTTGAAGCAGTGACTATTAACGTCAGTTCTGAGCTCTACGGCTATATATATATATATATATATATATATATATATATATATATATATATATATATATATATATATATATATATATATATATATATATATATATATATAACCTATTATTTTTGGCCAGAAATTGAATATTTCGATCTGAGCGATATATGGTTCCAACAAGTTGGAGCCACAAGCCACACCACACGACCCATTTAGGCTTTGTTGCGCGAGAAGTTCACAGGGCGCGTAATTTCGAGATTTGATGATGTCAGCCGCCGAAACCATGCGATTTGACACCGTTGGACTTTTGTGGAACTACGCGAAAGATCATGTTTACGTAGACAATCTTTAAAGTCTTGAGCAATTGAAAACCAACATTCGTCAAGTCATGGCCGAGATACCAGCCGATATGTGCGGAAAAGTCATCGAAAATTACCTCAAAAGGGTCACGCAAGAGGTCACGTGGTGGACATTTAAATGATGTTGTATTCCACACTTAATGGCAAAGCCCAAGCAATAAAATGAAAAAAAATTATCGAAATCTCAATTATTTGTGAGCTTTTTTAATTATTCTTTCCGAAACACAAAATGAATAACCTTTTACAAACAATAGAATAGAAACTAGAACAGATGAAAAATTCACAAAATAAATATAGCCACAGATATAAGACAGTTAATAGTAGGGATTTAATATTGCTACGCTGACGCTACAATGCTTATAGCGCAAAATCAAGACAACTTGCAAATATTAGTCCACAAATTACCACAATAGCAAAAAAGTTTAATACGATCGTTGCAGCTGAAAAAGCTAAAATAGTAGTAACAAACAAAGAACCTTTTTGATATAAGATAGAAGTTGACGATGCAAGTATAAAATAAATTATAGAAGTATCAGATTAACTAATATGGAGATATAGAAAAAAATTCAAAGGCTAAATACAGAAAACTAATAATGTGGAAAGATATCTGAACAATACAATTTGTAAAAATTAACACATTATAACTGTAATGAAGGTGAAAACCTAGAAACCAACCTTAAGCCTAATAAAAATATCTTACATCTGAAACAGACCTTAACGCATTTAATTAGAAGGGATGAAGTCAGGAGGAAATATAATATGAATGAGATAAGCGAATGGACACTAAATAGAAAAGAGAATGGAACAATCATTTGAGTAATATGACAGACAGCAGAGTAGTTAAGAGAGCTAGAAACAAATCTATGAGCAGAAGAAGTGTAGGCCGACCACTTAAAAGCTAGTGATAGGACTGTAACAATCAGAGTGTAACAATCAAATAACATGCAGAATTGTCTGGCAGACAAAAAGGAAGTAAGAAGTTTAGATAAGAAGATATATACATACATTATAACTAGGATACTTAATTGTGCACCATCTCCTAAATTTGCAGAAAATTTTCCTTTGATTAGGGTACAATAAAAATGAATTCATCTATATAGTTTTAGACTTGACTTGACTCATTGATGATGTTTATTCTCAAAAAGTATTTTCCAAAACCAACAATTTTTCATTGAAAAATATGATATTGTATAATTAAAGAAAAATTTTCAATAATGAACAAGTTTGGTAAATATGTTCCAATGGATTGTAGTTCTGAGTCTAGTCCAAATAGTTAATTTCATTTTTGTATCTAGCGTGGTGAGATATATTATTTATAATATTAATATTCAGTACGTTCTTCGATTATGCTATATTCTGGGAAGGTATCACATACTATGGGGACAATGAACTGAGCCATTTGCTTCGTTTTCTTTATGTAAAAGTTCTTCTTAAATGTTAAATTCTTAAAAAAAGTACATCTTAAAAGTTCTTAAGAAATTAACATCATCAGTACGGAGCATATTTAAAGATAAAGATAGTAGCATTGCTGATGGCAGTTATTGAAATATAACTTTTATGAGCTTGGGTATTATAATGAAATAAAACCCTTCAACTTACCCTTTATTAAGAACTTTCAATATAAGATTCAATGAATATTAGCTTAAATAACTTCTTTAAAATCCCAGAAAAGTGTCGCTCTGTCTTAGTTGGTGGGAAAAGTAACCCGAAATATTCGAATCTTTATTTTGCGTCGTACTTACGATATTGGCTCAAAGTGATCAATTCAATTTTTTTTCACCCTCACAAATCTTTTTAAAATCATCAAAAATCTTTTTAAAAACTTTTTATGTATCTGAGTTAATTATCGACAATTTATTTTATACTACGTGTTCTTCATGTACATTATACCGTAATTTTTAAGTCATTGGTCACTTGGATCGTTAGTTTCCGACACTCTTACACCGAATATAAAATATAAAAAAAGGAAATACAATGTTTCCAAATTAATAATAAGTGTTATAAACAAAAAGGGAAAGCAAGAGTGAGAACCAATAGGAAATTGTTAGTTGTATAAATTGAATTCAAAACTTACTTTGTTGAAAAACCATATCATTCACACATGAAATCAAAAATAACGATAACTGAAAAATTCAAAATGCGTTAGAATTTGATATTTAGAAAAATGCCGAATGTCTTTCTTTCCGAATGTCTGACTTCGGAATTAATAATCCCTACGTCAATTTTTAATCACTTGATAAAATGCGAAATTACCCAATACATTTCTTCTGCCAATTAACCTTTTTTGCAGATATACTTTATAATAAATGCTATTACCGATTAAAATTTTGCACTTGAAACTTTGTGCGCAATAAATAATACCAATACATAAGAAGTGCACAATGTTTTGATGTTTTGTGAAATACCCTGTTAAAGTATACCTGCTCACCGATTATTTTGTTTCAGAGTCCCCGTCAATCAGACTCAGATTCAACGGACAGCGGTGGTCGAAGCGGTGACGAGGGCGACAGACAGTCCCCCGCGTCGCCTACTCCACCGCCTAGGACACCTGCCCTGCCGCCCAATATGACCACCGTCGACATGGCCTTGGCGGTGGCGGCGCTCACGAGTGCCGGTGCTGGATCCGCAGCACCTTCCGGTGCTCCCCATTTGCCTTTCTACGCCCCTAGCATGCTCACACCTAACTGGTTAGTTTAATTGCTTTTACATCTTTACAGTTATTTCATTCAATTTCAATTCAATTTTTAACAGCTGAATTTTTGTTTTTGTTCTGATATTTGAGAAATTTAATGTGCGTCATTTATAAAAATGATGCCATACAGAACAGGTCGCACAATATGTTAAATTATAGTCTGTAAAAAACTTCTTTATTTAGGCTATGAAACACATTTTTATTTGAACGATCTGTAAACAAATAAAATTGCTGTATATGAGGTGAAAATATCCAAGTTAGTTTATCGAGCTAACATTATATCCTCGAGAAATTACTATTTGGTCTAATGTATAAGCCGGAATAACGACTGAATAATAACTACTGAATTGTACTTTTTTTTTAAATGAAGTTGGTAACGAGTTGTTTAATGATAAAGTAGTATTATTTACTATAAATATACAGTTTATTAAATTCAGTATTTAGACTCTTTGTTGAAAGCCCTTATATCTTGGATAGTTGAATAGTCTCAACAATATCAAAAAACGAAAAACAATGTTTCCAAATTAATAATAATTCTTATAAACAAAACGGGAAAGCAAGAGTGAGAACAATTTTCTATTTGTATCATAAGCTGAATTCAAAACTTAATTTATTAAAAAAACCATATCATTCACACATCATGAAATCGAGACCAACAATAACTGAAAAATGAAAAATGCGTTAGAATTTGATATTAAGAAAAACGCCCCCAGTTCGAGATACAAATTTCCATTCAATAGTTATAATGTGAAATAAAATTTACCAGGGAGATAGTCAAAGTAAGTGATATATAACAAAAAAGGAAAAACATAATATCAAACGTAGTTATAAAAAATTCTGTAAACTTAATATTTATCAAAAATTTTGAAAAAGAACATGAAAATATGGTCATAACAGAGCCAACCAAGGAACAAGCTCAATAGATATTATTTAATAGTTAACAACAGTAGTAAATAACACAAACATTTTTTTAAAGATTTAAGACTTAGTTTTATGACCTTTGTGTTTTATTATTTCGCCGCATCTTTTGAGTTTAGAGTTTTCAAGTCTTTTACACATTTCTAATGATATAGTTCCCATTTCTTTTTCAATCACCTACCAAAGTTCAAGCTGTTTCTCGTTTTATGTTTACCTATGCCATTCTTGAGATAAGTCCACAAGTTCTCAATGGAATTGAGGTCCGTCGATTGGGAAGACCACGGCAGTAAATCTAATTTATTGTCACTAAAAAATTCGAATTCGGATTGTTTCGTTTTCCTAGCATTATGTTTCGGATCATTATCCTGTTGATATTTCCATACCAGCAGCATATTTTCTTCTGCAAAAGACAGCGTGATTCCCTGAAGAATGTGGATGTGTACTCATTTTGGTCCATACTTTTTAATCCAGTAAATTGATCCTACCCCATACTATGAAAAAGCTGCCCACAGCTGTATATTACCGGCTCCATGCATTACAGTCTTCTAACATATCGCCTACCATCAGAACCTGTTTAATTTATTTTTGTTTCATCGCTCTATAAAATATTGCACCGTTTCTTGCTTCCGTGTTCACCATACCAATTTAACTGATCTTTGGCAAACTTTAAACGTTGTTTGACATTTTTGGCCGATAACAAATGGACTTTTCTGGCTGTTCTACCGTGTAAGTAACTTACCTGAAGCCTTCTTCGAATTGTTCTTGAACTTATTTCTAACCCCAGTTCACTTTTAATTTCGGTAGATCATTTAAAGGGGTCGTTTTTTTGAAATTCGGATAATCTGCCTGTTAGTTTGAGGCGTCAGTTTTCTCCTAGTTCCACGGTTTTCGCGAACTGGTTGTTTTTTAGGGCATTTTCCACCATTTTTTTTAACGACGGATGATCCTTGCAATTTCCCTTAATGGCATTGCTTCTTCGGCAATGTTAAAATCTGCACTCTTTTAGCAGCTGTACAATGGACGTTACGACCCAATTCTAACAAAATTGTTATTCAGCCAAATTTGTTTTTATTTATTTTTTTAATTTCAAAGGTTGAAATAAACAAAACGTGTCCATAAATTAACAGCGAATCGTGAAGAGACAATATTTACTGCTTTATAAATTTTATGGCCACATTTTCATGTTCTTTTTTCTCATTTTTTTAAATATTATGTTTACAGAATTTTTTTAAACTAAGTTTTATATTATGTTTTTCCGTTTTTAGTATATATTTATATTATACAGTTATTGTACTAATTATGTATGCTATTACAACTTTATTTCTCTGTATTTTTTTTCCTTTATTTGGGTTTTTCGCCACTATCTAAAACTCAAAAAATATCAAAAATACCTGTTCTTATGTAAAGAAAGAATCACTTGGCGGAAACCCCAAGTAAAGGAAAAAAAAATATGTATGAACACGCCACAATCATTCAGACATTACTTCTATTTCTCTGGCCACCACTATATATATATATATATATATATATATATATATATATATATATATATATATATATATACCATTAGTCCGGGAGTACATCCGATCGTTTGTGTCCCGTTTGTTGAGAACGTGCAGACGTTTCGCCAAGCTCACACTTGGCATTCTC
Organism: Cosmopolites sordidus; assembly: GCA_031761425.1. Classification (NCBI taxonomy): domain Eukaryota; kingdom Metazoa; phylum Arthropoda; class Insecta; order Coleoptera; family Curculionidae; genus Cosmopolites; species Cosmopolites sordidus. The sequence goes on along the minus strand of JARFXV010000251.1, from coordinate 422,297 downwards.
AATGCTTGTCTGAAAACTTCCTCAGACAAGCTCCCGGACTAATAGTCTAGCGTATTCTTCCATCCGCGAAACACTACGATATATATATATATATATATATATATATATATATATATATATATATATATATATATATATATATATATATATATATATATATATGTAGCATGATATTTCCTTCTTGAGTAACATTCAAAAATAACTCTGTAATCTAACAGCAATTAAACAGGTTTGAATTAATTCTGATGTTTTGTTTTTTAACTATCAAAAACGAATTCGGAGACACACTTTATATGAATTTCACTTCAAGATTAAAGATTTTGCATAATTCTTACGAACGTCATTGTCAGTTTCGTTTCATTTTAATTTTCAATTGAGTAATTCGAGGTATATATTCAGTAATTCGAGGTATATGCGATATTCAAAATGTGCCTTAACATTTAATAATTAGTGCGTCTTTATTATAATTCCAGGCTGCACCTGTAGTCATTACTTAGATATGTTTTGGAAGTTACCTGTAATGAAAAGGTTAATGCCCATATTTATTTTAATGTCGGAAAAATTTAGAACATTAATTGATATATTGAATGGAAACAAAAGTTCCTCTCATTTTTTTGACAAAAAATGAAAAATTTAATTTACTGAAAATTGCATAATCAAAATAGTATGAACCAGTCTGTTCTAAGATCATTCTCCATTTCTCCGCTATCTGCGTTATCCCGCGTTGATAGAAGTTCCGAATTTTCTAGCTACAGAACTGATTTAGGTGATTTTTCTTCTTCCAGATGTGTGTGCATATACATAGACAAATACAAATGTTAATAAACGACCGTGCATAAGCAAACTAATTTGGGGTCTATTTTTCATACATTCTAACTCCACTTTTAATTTAAATAGTTTCTCGTCTTTTTGTCAGTGGTAAATGTGTTTCACTAAGTTCTCAGAGCAGTATATATTTTACGAAGTGACGACATAACTCCACAACACCAGAGTGAACATACTCTGGTGTTGTCACCATACAGTGACTGTCGATAAGCGGCCTATAATTATAAAAGCTTTGTAATTTGAAGATTTTGATCTTTTTGAGCGAGAATCGGTTTAGCATGAAAATGCGACACATTCGCTCTTCAGAAAATAATGAGTGAATCACTAACCCCCAACTGTCAAGCGATTAAAATCCATTAAAGGATGTGGAGAATTACCATTACCATTTGCCAGGATCCCCACTAATTGCAGAGCTCTTTTATCAATTATTTCCATTTCAACAATGCGTTTGTGCAATAGACATCAAGTATTAGTACCGGAATTACGAAAATGGTTACATGTAAGGTGAAAATAGACTACAAACATTGTTTCTGAGCTGGGTACTTTTTTCTCATAAGATCCCGCTCCACTTATTCTAGTCTCTAGTCATATCAATATTATCTATATAATAAACATAAAGATATTTTCCGCAAAACACCAATTCTCTTTTTTTTAATTTCTCGGCACGTCTTTCGCTTCATCGTTGTTATCATCAGGAAATAATATAATACTAGGATTTTAAAGGATACGCTTACAGTTTTTTAATGTTTCAAACTTTATTGTAGATTTTGCTCTACATATGTGTCGCCTTGTTAGGGCTTTCTCAGGAGTAGCTTGAACTAATACTAATGAAAAATATATAGAATTAAATATATTGAGAATAAATCTATAGAAAATAAATATATAAGAAAAAAAATATACGAATAAAATATATAGAGATTTTTATAAAACTCTTTGCCTTCAAAATATTCTTCAGTTTCGGCTATTAGCTGTTCATTGAAGCAAAATTTCTTTCCAGCGAGCATTTTTTTGAGGTCTGGGAACAGAATACTGTCGCTGGGAACCAAATCTGGAGCATAAATTGCATTTTACAATTCGAAATACAATTCATGCAATTTAGCCATGGTTGCCACCGATTTGTGACACGGTGCAATATCTTGTTGAAACAGCACTTGTTTTTGTTCAATGGAAGCATTTTTTATGATCTCGTAAAAATACTGACGCCATTACACCGGCTACTATCCACTCAGCTGACTGCTGATTTGGCTCTGCAGTGTACTGATGAATCCATGTTTCATCCATTGTGACATACCGTATGAAAAAATCATTTTTATTACTTCAACGGTATCTTTCTTCGTCAAAAAGTAATGCTTAATCAACACACGAAATTATATTTTCCGTTTCAAAAATATTAAAAGTAGCATCACTTAAAGCACAACAACTTAGAAACTAGTAGACATATTGTCATGAAATGTTGACACGTGACGTTTGAAGGTTGACACGGCTCCGGACCACTGGTAAGAATTTTTCGTAAATGATGCATCTATATGCCAGACCGGGAACTTATTGACCAATATGATGTGTGGGACATTTGAAGATGCATAATCAATAATATTATTTTTGTTACAATTAATCTGTTAAATAAGAATGATCAAACCATTTTTTTTATTAATTTTTTATTTTTAGGTACCTTGCCAACGTGGCCCGCCAGTTTCAAGCTACACCTCCATCAGCCGATGTAGTAGACAAAAATTGTGGTGGTGGAGAGCAACCATTGGACCTCAGCAAAGGATCCAGCAACGTAGCAAACAGTTCACCGGAACCGAAACTTAACATTGGCAACAATGTTCGGATTCCAACATTGGATCCCAAACAAATATTCAAGTGAGTTTAATTTATGTTAATCTTATACACATACATTCAAAAGTTTTGAATCATTATATTTAAAAATATTATAAGAATTAGATGGAAGTAGTTCTTTTTCTCCATATTGCTAATATTGGCTAACTGATATGTTAAGTAACAACAATCATGAGTGAATTCCGAATTTTATTCTAAAATAATAATGGGTCGTGTTGAAGAATCTCTTTGGTCTCTCTCTTTTGAACTGACTTAATGTTCAAATTTCCGTAATCTTCCATAAATAAATCTTCTTTCTGCGCACAAGTGCAGAGTGTGGTAAAGTATTTAAACCTGGAGAAGCAGTCAGCCTTGTTTCATCATCTTTTATCTCTAAGCGCATAGAGATTTATCACTAAACACCAAAGCACTTATTTATGTTTTCTTGGCGAACTTTTCGCTAAGTATGTTAACATCATAAAAATAAGAAGTGATTTGATGTTTAGTGATTTACTTCACATCAATGGTTCCAATTGAAGAAATGATATTTTATCATGTCGTTGTTTTATCGTTTCGTTGTCATTATGAAAAAATATTCCAGAGGCAAAAATATATAATATTGTATATATTATATATAATACAAAAGCCCTTATAAATTAAAACGTTTAAAATTTAAATAATAATACATGTGATACATAAAATCGAAACAAACAAAGCGGTAAAAAATATTCCACAAATGTGCCATTAAATTTGTCATTATAAATGATGCGGAAGCCGATGACTTTTATAAAACACCTCATTCATGAACGATATCGGCGGTTTACTGCGCTCACCGTTTGGTTTGAATGAGTCACTTCAATTATCAAGGAAAGCCATCGATTAATGGATTAATTGGTCGATCTTAATTCTGAAAATTAATAGATTTCCTCGAATCCCAATCAGGATATCGGTACAGGAAGTTGAAGATAATTGCGCAACAAGAACATGTCTGCTTATGATTAAAACTGCATCCTAGGTTCACGGTTAAGAAACACAATATTAGTTATTATTTCTCAAATATTTCTTTTTTAAATATGCACATTATTAATACATAGGTTTATTAATATTTACACCCTGTACAACGCATATTGATAGAAATAAATATCCACTGTGGAGAACTTGTGTAATTCCTTAGTAACAACTGTTTTATACAACACTAAGCGTTAAATAGAATGTTTCAGATAAGTATTAATATATTATTTATTTTTAATAATGGATATAAATGAACATACACCGCGTATCAATATTCTCCATTTGAAATAAAAGCCAAGGAATTGCAAATTAAATAGAGGACAAATATTCTTCGGGTCCAATCATTTTTATTTTGTACAGTAACTGTTGGTGGAAAATTCAGGGAGTACACAGTCAGTTAAAATCTAACGAAACGTTAAATTAACAGTATTGAGATTCGAGAATATTTAATTTAAACACTTCCTCCATGGTTCTAGTACACGAGAGTTTCCTCTTTTGTATAAGTCCAGGAAACTGTCATTGGCTGTGGCTTCAGAAAGTTTTTCAAAACTCTAAGCAGTGGAGGACAGTGGATTGCAATGTTCCTTTCTATCAGTCTGACACCAGTAACTTGTAGTTTTTGACTAAAGTTGATGTCTAAAATCTTCCTTAGTTACATTTAATTAATGAACCGCAAGCAAAAACTTAGTGCATTCAATTTATCTCGCTCATTTGATACGACGCTAAAGCTTTTTGACCTGTCCAAGCATTCGAAAATATCTTGAGATAGCACGAATGTTTAGTCTCTTACCAATCACAAAATAATATAAAAATCACATCAGTCAATAACGATCATTGTCAATAAGAGATTAATTTTGCCAAAATAAAATTTCTCGTGATTCTCTTACTCGCTAATCTCAAAAAATAATGTATCTAATCATGACCTGAGATTTAATAGTTAAAAAAAACGATTCGAAAAAGCAAGAGGTAATATAGATAAACAGATAAAACATGCTACAACCAAATAATTGCCAAAAATCTACATTAGACCATTTTCATTATCATTTTAATTATATGACACAATATAAAATGGACAAAGTAATATCCGAATATTGTTATGCATCTATAACGCTGCGGTATATTTCCCACCCGTTCATATTACTTTTTGAAAGTGTCGCCCATTTTTATACGAAAAAGATGTAATAATATCATGAGAATAACACAATTTTCCTCTATAATATTCGCTGTATGTACTAAAATAAGTCGTAAAAATCCCATTCCCAGAAAATGGAGTCGTATCGTCTGGATATTTCGCATTTATTGCACCATTTATCTTCAATCTTTGTGAGGTAATACGAAAATGAACCAGCGTGAACACGAACGGCATATTTGTCACAAACGGTTATGACTTTAAGTGCCTTATTATATGATTTTTGATATAAAAATAAGGTTGAATCGCTTAACGGTTTATGGCGATTTTTTGGAACAGTTTTACTGTTACGGGCTGCTATATATGAATCGTTTGAATTTTTGGGAAGCAGTTATACATACATCGAAAATTGTACCTTATCCAGTTAAATTAATGTTAACTAAATGAAAAGCCAAGCCAAAATATTTTCAACAAGACACCGAGTAAATTGTTTGCACTCTCTTAAATCGAATCCCCCTTTATCGTCGAAATCACTTGATCCTTTCCCTCTTTCCCCACTCCAGATCCCTAGTGAATATTGCTACTGAGAGATAATGATGTAGTAAATAATTATTTGTTGTCACATCCAGGATATATATATATATATATATATATATATATATATATATATATATATATATATATATATATATATATATATATATTATATATTCTTATTTTGGGATATTGATGGAGCGATTTTGAGATTGCTTTGTCGAACCGCTTTGCTTTGTCCAATTTAAAGAAATCACTAACAATGTGCTTGAAATTTATAGCTATAGCACCTGAAGAAAAATGTTTCAATCCGACAAAAATCTCCAGTGAGGCCATTGATTTAATGAAAAAACGACGGACAATGAGAAATGCAGGGAGTCCTTTTGGCAGTGTCCAGTCTCTGCAAACTATAAGAACTTTGCAAAACTATAAGAAAACGTATTAGAGAGAAGACGCGCTGGTTTAACATGCAGCTAGTGCAAAAAACTCTGGAAGAAAACAGCGGAATTAACAAGGCTAAACAGAAGCTGAGAAAGAAAAGAACTTGTTGGGCGTGTACGGAAATGTTAGAGGTTGTCAGAACATGTTATTCACGGTTATATGAAGATCAGAACCAATCACACACAACAATACCGACGGAAAAAGAAATACCAGATATCCTAGTGGAAGAAGTGATATATGCTATAGAATCGATGAAAAGCGGCAAGGCTCTAAGTAAAGACTGTTGTAATGCTAAAACTCTTGAAATGCTAAAAGCTGGTGGTCGAACTTTATATAAAGCACTGGCAAAATTATATTCGAAATGCCTGAAAGAACAAAAAGTACCTAACTTACGGAAAAATACATAAATGATTATTTTACATAAAAAAGCAGCACAGGAAGATTTAAAGAACTACCGTCCAATAAGTCTCCTATCAGCAATGTACATACTTTTCACCAAAATCATATCTAAATGAATATTAAGAAAACTGAATGGCGCACAATCAAGAGAGCAAGCAGGATTCAGAAGTAGATTCAGTACAATGAATCACATCCAGATTGTACAGCAGGCCATTGAAAGGCACAACGAATACACTGCTTGGTTTTTTTTCGATTATGAAAAAGCATTTGACTCAATCACAAAGCAGGTCATAATGCAGGGCAGACAAAGCATATGTAAGCGGTATATGTATTTGGATCGATATATGATAAAGCTACAGCGACAATTCACCTTGATGATGTTGAAGTTGGAATGAATGTAGAACGAGGTGTACGGCAAGTTGATGCAGTATCGCCTAATATTTTCTTGGCCTGTCTTGAAGAAGTATTCCGTAATCTAGATTGGGAACAGGATGTTATACAGATTAATGGGGCATACTTAAGCTATCTTATTGCTTAAACATGCAACTGACAGATTATATCATTCTCCTTTCAGAAGACCCATATGAGCTGCAAAGACGCATACAAGAGCTGCAAATCAATCAATCTGCGAAGGCAATCCCTGAGTGGATACCGCTTGATCGCAAACGTCCGCGAGGAAGAACGAAAGCACAATGGACTATATTGTATGCTTGAATTGTACAAAACATCGTCAACATATTTTTTAAATTGTTTACGTTCAGAAATTAAGCTACATATTTAAACTAATCATTCTAATCAGGTCTTAACCTACCTTCACTTTTCAAAAATACCCCGTGAATATTAATGACTTGGTTTGTGCACATTCAGTTTGATATTTCTTATAATTACGAAACAGTAGGCAATTTAATTTTGGAGCAATCGCGAAATGAATTTTATTGCAATTAATGTCATTGGAAGTACATGTTCCATTGTAATGTTATATATCGCCTTTTATCATGAAAAAATTCAAAGACTGATCACCTACATAGCTATATGAGGTCATTTTGAAAATATTCTATTTATTGTTTCATCGTTTTCTTCTTCGAATGTAAACAAGTTTTTTTTTTGGCCAAAAATAGGTTACCAAAAAATACATACGAAATCGATATGATTTTGTACAAGAACTTTAAATAATTTACGGAGAAAATGAGCCTACCTTCTCATTTGCCAATGAAAGTATTTTTAAAAAACAAAAGTATACTAATCTTCCATTCCCACAAAATAATTCCTTGTACATAATTTGTATTATTAATTTTTACTTAATAAAAAAAGAATAAAACATGAAACTATACGTAGAGGAGATTGAGTAAACTTTAGCAGACATAAAAATAGGTAAAATAACTGCCCAGAATGAGTTAGATCCGGAAAATCGACTAGAAAAAAATTATTGACTATTTAAGATATGTCGGAAGGTATTTAGATATATAAAAAGCTATATATCTGATTTGAAAAATAATTTGAAGGTAAACAAACATCATTCAGAAAATGTCGCACACACACTGTCGTTAACACTAATATCGTTAACACTAATATTAAGCTCAAAGAAAAAACAAAATTTCTGTAAGAAAAGTAAAATATCCCGAAAAGTCCAATACTATCAACAGTGTAAAAATTAAAGAGTTGGTCTAGAATATTGCGTTTTTATATAAACAATTATTACTGTAATACTTACCAATTGAGTCGATAATTTTAAAAGCGATAGAAATAGTGTTATGAATAGAAGGGGACCTAGTATATCGACTAACAAAACTTTGGATCAACATTGCGGAAACACGACAATTAATATTCAGACAGACCTCTGTTTTTGATGTAGAGTTGCGATTTGTGGAAAAGGATAGCATTTGTTTCTAAACTGTTAGAATTCCTTTAGGTCTAGAATTCCAAATGTATAAAATTAAATTTAATAGTACAAATTATTTAAATATATTATTCTACAAGTATGTAGATCACCTGTTTATGAGTACGCCCTCGTCTTATAGTAATGTACAAACTCATTAATTACAATACTAATATTAGATAGTTCTATTAATACAAAATAAACGACAACCAGGTATCAATTGAAAATGACTCGAATTGAACGAAACTGGAAATGTAGCTTCCCGGAAACATTAACTAAACATCAAGGAATGTTTATTGATATTTTTTAATAAATTGGGAATACAATTTTACAGGTATTATGGGGATATCGTGCTCAAGGAAGCTCCACATGACAATAAGATAATACCCCACAAAGCCACACCTCTTTATCAATCTTTGCTTCAATCTTTGTTTCAAAGAGTTTGCAGATCATAATTGGTCACCCTGTTCACCCGATCTAGCTTCCTGTGATGTACTAAGGCAGAAGATAAAATCTTTTAAAATAATTTGAACATTTAATTGTTACCTTAAATTGAACCCTTAATATGGAAAGTGAAAAAATGTATATGCTTTGGGAATTTAAACAAGGCAATAGGGCTAAGACAACAGCTGAAACAATATGCAGTATATACGGTGAAGGACGAATAACTGATAGGGCAGTTAGAAATAGATTTGCCGAATTCCGTTCTGGAGATACGACCTTAAAAGACGAACCGAGGCAACCTTGACGACAACCTTTTAAAGGCAATATTGGAGCAAAATCTCCGTCAATCAATAAGAGATGTAGCAGAAAAATTAAATACATCATTTGTTTGATGTATTAAATTTTGTGGTGTAATTGTAATACCTACAGAAATTAGGAAAGTCAGCGAGTTAGCAGTATGGGTACCTCATAATCTCAGTGAACGAAATATACTTTGCATGCCAATCGACACAAGTCTGCTGCCATGGGTAAAAATCTAGCCTTTTTATAGACAGGATTATAACAGGCGATGAAAAATGGGTTGCCTATGACAATGTTGTCCGCAAAAGATCGTGGCTTGATAAGGATCAACCACACCAGATTCGAAAGCAAACATCCAAGGAAAAAAGGTTTTATTGTTTGTATGGTGGAATTGTCGAGGTATAATTCATATCGACTTGTTGAAATAAAATTTAACGATTACTGTGGATACATACGTTCAGCAGCTGCAAAGAATGAAAGAGAAACTCCATGAAAAACCTCATTACTTTACACGATGCGCGACCACATACAGCAAGGGTGACTCAAGAAAAAATTCTTGAGCTTGGATAGTCAAGTTTACCACACCAATCTTACTCCCCCGATCTTAACTCGACACACTACCACCTTTTCTGTTCCTTACAAAACTTTTTGAATGGAAAAGCCTTCAATTCTAAAGAATAAGTCATTCAAGCTTTCAAAAATGTCTTCCTGTCCAAACGAACCACATTTTACAATGAGGAAATTGATAAGCTACCAGGAAGATGGGAAAAGGTCATACATAATAGTGGTGAATACATAATAAATTAATATGATTTTGTTATTTAATTAAAGCAAAATAAATGTCTCATAAAAAACTGAAGTAATTTATGGCTCGACCTAATAAAAGTAGGTTATATCTGATTAGTAAAGATTATTTCTAAAAACATATTATACATTTTTCTCCATTTGCAAAGTTTGAAAAGATCGCAAAATTGTGGGGCACGATATACTAAGTTAATGCATCCATGGTTTTTTGGACAATATTAATTATACAAAACGAAACATAAAAATATAACAGAAGCATGTTCAAATAATTATTCAAATATTATTAATTAACAAGAAAGCGCTGGTTCTTGGTGGCAATCCACGCTTTGAGATCAGCCATCGTCGCATCATCGCAATCATCGCAGACTTTATTGGCCTGCCGCTTTTTCAACGAACGGGGGTTGAAATAGGTTTATTTTTTCATTTTTTATCCGGAATTCATTCGCTATTGACGCTCATCTGGAAAAAATTCAATCAAAATGTTGAAAAATTCCACGGCTGCCAAAACTACTTGATTCTCGAAATCCGATGGTCTACCCTTCTTAATTTATTCTCCAAGCTGGTATCACCTGATCTGAAACGCGCAAACCAATCCTGACATTGTTTTTCGCTAATTGTCCCTTTGCCAAAAAGTTGAATGTGAATATAATTTTCGACAAGCATTTTTATCAGCTAGAACAATATACATTTTTTAATTTCATGTGACTATAGTTTCGTTAAACAATGTTACATTATCAAACACTACTTTAAAACTAAGGTATTACAGCTGTTTAATCCTATGTACTTAATTTTACACTTTTATTGGGGTTAATTTTTTTAAATATTTTTAATAGTGGGGGAATTCGGAGATCTGTCTGATTGTTTAATAACTGTCTAGACGGGTCTTTATTATATTTATAAATTTCAGTCGCTTTTAAAATGTTTAGATTTTAAAATTTTTAGATGTATAATCTCGGGAAATATATGTCCGGTATCTATGAAATGGTTCGCAAAATTAGAATGTTGTTTCTTTAATAGGTACGCATTTCTGTTCTTTGAATCTGGTATGAAAATTTCGGCCTGTTTGTCCCACAGCAGCTACTGCACTCGTTTACTTGATATATAAACTTAATATATAAACTCGCAACTTAATATAAAAACTCCAGATTTTTTATTTTGTGACGTTTTATATTTGGAGGGGTGGAAATGAAACACTATTTGCAAATTGTATTTCCTCAAAGAGCGAGCTATTTTTGTTCTGAAGTTGGACCGAAATATGTAAACTTATCGTATTTATTATCATTTGTTTGTTTTACTTTTGGGTGTACTTGATGAATTAATAATTGTTTCCATTTTTTATTTATTAAGTAACTAATTTCTTTTTCATTGAAGCCGTTATTTTGTACTATTAGTTTTATTTTTTGCAGTTCTATTTTTCTATTATTTTTGGATCGTGGAATTATGAAAGGATAAACAGCTGTAATACGTTAGTTTTAAAGTAGTGTTTGCGAATGTAACGTGATTTTACGAAATTATAGCCAGACAAAGTTTTAAAAAATAAAAGTGATAGATAACAATGTAAAAAATGATTTTATTCGGTTAAAAAAATGAACTATCACAAAATAACGGACAAATCAGTCAATAACTAGAATATTTTTTATTAAAAAAAGTTAGCAAAATGCCAATTTTTATAAAAAAAATGCGCAAAGATAAACCGCGGATAATTATGCATCATCATAATGCTTTTTAAAAATGAACTAACGTTTTTAGCGATTCCTTAAAATAATGCAATATTTTATTTATAATATCTAAATAATTTATGAAAATATATTCTGTCGATGTAATATAATTATAAGCAAAAAGTTTGGATAGATCACACACACCAAATTGAGACTTAACCCATTTCTCAACTCTTTCTAGTTTCACCGCTGCTTCATACCGTCCGATAAGCTCCCAAATCATCGAGATCCAACGTCCATTCGGACCATAGAGCGTCGATAAATGACACTGTATGGCATCATTATGTGCGCCGTTCTATTAGTGCTCTTCGATGCACAGGTTTTATCGGTACTGTGGCAAAAGGAAATTGACGTCCATTATTCAAAATATGCAAAATACCTGTACTGGGACATTCGAGAGGATGAGGCCCGTAACGATTTATTTTTACGATGGCGAAACCGTATTAGAACCTTGCGAGATGACAGGAAGCTTAGACGGACGGAAAGAAAGTTGTTTTTGGTTTTTGTATCACATTAGATAGATACGGATGGGCGATGCTCACACCAATTGCCAATTAATTCATAAATATGGAAATGGAAGGTACAATTTAAAAAAAATTGGTCTAAAGAAATAATTCATTTTGGATTTGTATTATATATATATATATATATATATATATATATATATATATATATATATATATATATATATATATATATATATATATATATATATATATATATATATATATATACACATGATGAGGAAATAGAGATATTTTATGATGATGTGGCCCAGCCTTTAGATGACGAAAAGTGCTGGTACAAAATTCTGATGGATGACAGGCAAAAACTTGTGAAAATGCAATTGGTCCATATGGAAGTGGTGAGCAGGACCATAGAGATGACAGATTGGTTGATTTTGCGGAAAGACATGAACTCGTTTTATAAGAAAAATTCAACAGAAAATGGACATGAAAAAGACCAACTGGTCTCACAAATGAAATTGACTATATCATGTCAAACAACAAAACAATATATGGCAGTTATACTCTCCTTAACCGTTTTAATGTTGGAAGTTACTATAGAACTGTACGAGCAAAGGTTAGGATAAACTGTCTAAGAGAACGTACAAGAATGGTAAGATCGAAGAAAGCCAAAGTAAATTCTAGGAAGCTGCTTTAGATCGGCAGCGATTTTGAGATTGACTTGTCGAACTGTCTTGATGTATTGCAACACCCATAGGAGATGGATATAACACATCAGTATGAAGAAATCGACAATGTGCTTGAAACGGCTACTGTAATAGCACTAACAGAAAAAAATTCAAACAGACAAAAATCTCCAATGAGATCATTGATTTAATGAAAAAACAGCGTACAATGAGGAATTCACAGAGTCTTTTGGGCAGAGTCGAGTACGTTGAGCTTCGTAAAACTACAAGAAAACGTATTCGATAAGAAACACGTCGGTTTAACATGCAGCTAGTGCAAAAACAGTAGAAGAAAACAAGAGAATAAACAGAGCAAAACACAAGCTGAGAAATAAAAGGACACAAATGTTTGCCTTAATGCGTCGGGACGGCACAGTGTGCAGGGGATGTACAGAAATTTTAGAAGTTATCAGAAGATTTTATTCAAAGTTATAGGAAGATCAGAACCAGTCAAAGAGAGCAATGCCCACGGAAGAGCAAATGTCAAATGCTATAGAAGCGATGAAGAATGGAAAGGCTCCAGGAAAGGACAGTGTAACAGTTGAGATGTTAAAAGCGGGGGGTCGAACTTTACATAAAATATATTTTGGGTACAAAATTGTACTCAAAATGCCTCAAGGAACAAAAAAAATATCCAACCTATCGAGAAATGCTGAAGTGATTATTCTTCATAAGAAAGGAACACAGGAAGATTTAAAAAAACTACCGCACAATAAACCTCATGTCAGTATTGTAAAAAGAGCAAGTACGATGCAGAAGTGGATTAAGTACAATGGATCATATCTAGGTTGTTCAACAGACCACAGAAAGGCAAAAAGAATACAGCATGCCACTGTGCTTGGCTTTTATTGACTACGAAAAGGCATTTTACTCAATATCAAAGCAAATCATAATGGATGCATTGCTTAACCAAGGGGTAGACAGAGCTTATGTAAACCTACTGAGATCCATGTATGATGAATCTATAGCGACTGTTCACTTTGATGATGAAGTTAAAATCAATGTACGAACATGTACGGCAGGGTGACTAAATGTGGCCTGTTCTTTTCTCGGCATAGCTTAAAAAGGTATTCCGCAATCTGGATTGGAAACAGGATAGAATAAAAATAAATGGTATACTTAAGCCATCTTAGATTTGCAGATGATATCGTTCTCATATTAAAAAACCCAGATGAACTACAAAAACACATACACGAGCTGCAAAGGGCAGGAGAACCATTTGGCTTAAAAATAAACCTGAAAAAGGGTCTGGTTATGTTCAACAAATTTGCTGAAAACAGAAATATATCTATTTTACGAAGCTATTTAGAGGTGGTGAACCACTGCATATATCTTGGGCAAAGGATTTCAATGGAGGTTGATACCGCCCGGGAAGTGGAACGGCACGTTAAATGTGGCTGGCAGGTATTTGGCAGGCTCAACATAGTGTTTAAGAACAAACTCTCACTTTGTCTGAAAAGAAAAGTTTTTGATCAGTGCGTGCTGTCTGTTCTGACATACGGACTGAAATATAGACACCCACATTACAATCAGTTTAAAGACTGCGAGTAGTACAGAGGGCAATGGAAAGGTGTATGCTTGGCATTACAAACCGGGACATAAAGACCTGCAAATGAATCAGGGAACCGACGAAAGTATGTGACATCATTGGAAAGGTAAAGGAATTGAAGTGGAGGTGGGCAAGCCATATAACGAGGCGATGTGACGACAGATGGACCAAAGCTATCATGGGATGGATACCGCTTGATCATAAGCATCCACGAAAAAGAAACACAATGGATAGATGACATCATCAAGTATATTGAACTGAAGTATATATTGAAATATATATATATATATATATATATATATATATATATATATATATATATATATATATATATATATATATATATATATATATATATATATCTATATATATATATATATATATATATATATATATATATATATATATATATATATATATATATATATATATATATATAAAGAAATACATTTATAAGACAATTATTATGTTGGGTGCGGCAGAGAACAGAATGTTGGGAATATGGCAGAGAAAAGTACTGAGAAAGATATTTGGAAGTGAAAGAGTTGAAGACAGATAGGAGAGACGGACAAATCAAGAGTTGAAAGAGCTTTTTAAGAAACCAGATATCATAGGAATTGTGAAATTCCAAAGATTGGGATGACTAGGACATATTTTTAACGATCAGTGCTGTGTTTTATTTTGGTGTTATGAAGCATTTATTGTTGCGTATTCGTCGTGTGAGGCTACAATACCGCCAACAAGGCAGCTGGCACTTGTTGCATGATATTACGTCGTCCCATCGCTCGACACTCATCGCTGATTTTTTTACCAAAAATGGCATTTAAATCATCAATCATTCACCATACCCATCTTCTTCTCCGCTACCGAAAAATTTCATTTGCCGATGAAAGGACAGCGTTATGCCGACATTGAAGCCATTCAAAATGCGTCGACTAGCAGCCTGAAGAACATATGACATTCGTCAACTTTATTGATCGTGCAAAACGTTTTTTTGCATATGTTGATAATTTCTCGGGTATCCCCTGTTAGCTGAATGTCCACTGGTGGACTGTTTCACTGACGTTTCAATGGAATCTCATCCATATTTTTTTTTGTTTTTGAAGACACAAGCCGCGAAACCGTCCACCAATGGAGATTCAGCTAACCCAGGATACCCGATATCGATATCGTTACATACATTTAACACCCATATTTATATATATATATATATATATATATATATATATATATATATATATATATATATATATATATATATATATATATAATATAGTGTCAGATTTATGCAATTTGCTTTTATTTAGTATGCATTGCATTTTTTCCTTTTCAAAAGTTCTTGTCCTATCCTATGCAATCTCACACCATTCAATCCCTCTTTTAACTGCAGCTTGTTTCTTTGACTAATTTCCTATTTATTTCCAATCGATATTGTGAATGAACTGCTGGCGAAAGAGGACACTTCTTCAAAAGCATCCATCATAACCCTTAGTCATAAAGAAAAAAATAGTAATGTCCCTGATATATTAAGGATAATCCCTTCTATATTAAGGACAACAATACATGAGCTTTTCTCGTATTTATTACGTTCTGTTATGATTTCTGAATTTTTTTTTTAAACAAAAATTTAATTACCAGCACTGAATATTATAAAATGCCTATACATTATTTTTATTTGAATCCTGATATAAACATCTAAACATTAATTAATACGTTTATGAACATGTTTATTTTTCGAGTGTGAATGAGTGATAAATATGGAAATTTAATTAGTGCTGTTAAATGAATTATCATAGTTTACACCATTTAACAGAAACAATGGCAAATGTTGAACGAACTTTTTCTTCTATTGCAGTCAGAGTTCTATTTATTTTTAATTATACATCGTGCTCCTAAATTGTTTGTGAATTATTCTTATTAACCTCCCCTTCTACGTAACCCTAATTAAAGTAATCTAACGCTGCAAAATCACAGGATCGATAGCTAACAAGAGCAAACAACTTGGAATCAAATTGGCGATTAGCCCATCAGAAGAAAAATCTACACTAAATTGATAAAATTAGTTATTGCTTTACAAAAGCATCCTTAAGCTAATGTGGACATGTGGCATTCAGTTGTCGAATCAAAAAGTCAATCCAATTTTGAGATACTACAACAATTGCAAGTAAAGTACCATGAATCATATCCAATGCATCCCAAACATTACGACAGAAAAGGAGCTACAGTTCCCAACATCAAAAATGAAGTGAAACGACATATTATAAAATGCAAAGAAATAATTAGTACCCACTGCAATATACTTGCAAGTGCCTTATTTGATACAACAGGTGAAATACGCTGACTAAAACGTTTCAAGTTCGCAGATTTGATAGTCAGATTTAACTAGACTAATAAATCCACGCCATAACTCAATTACACATACGAGAGTGCGGTAAAAACTCAGATACTTTTTTAAATGAAATGTTGTTTTTTTAATCGATTTATTTTTTAACGTTATCTCCTTTTAGCTCCATATATTGGCCAAATGATTTTTCAAGTTATTTATGTCCTGCAAAAAGTACGACTTCTTGAAAACTTCAAAATAGTCCTCTGTTTCGGCGATGATCGTTCCAGTAGATCGTTCATTTTCATGGTGTTAACTCTTCGTAAAATTTGGCAATCACCTGTGTCATCATTGTCACCTGTGTCACCATTGTCTTTTCTTTTGAATACTGTCGAAAAAACGATATGTCATATCGGCTTAAAATTCATGGAGGCGTTACTAAAAAAAAACGCTATTTTTCAGAAATGCCATCGCTTTTTTAATTGTATCGCCATAAAAGTATCTAATAGTCGGAAAAGTATCTAATTTTTCACACTATCCTTGTATAGTATAACAATCTGTAATAATAAGGAGATGAATTAATTGAAAAATTCCCTTCATATCACTTTTAAAAGGCACTTACTTATTGTTCTTAAAAAACCGAATTGTATATTGTAATTGTAAAGATTGTGTATTGTAAGGATAGAAAAAATTGCAATAAAAAACTTTTGTTGAAACATCAGAAAAACTGGAAAAATTATTTTTTCGCCAAACTAGAACAAAAAAACTCTCATTACGTTAAATGATTTAGCTGTAAAAAATACTTCAACACCTTTATATTTATGAATCAGCCTTTAGAAATGGTCTTATTGACCACAATTTAGTAAGTTTTTGTTTTCAGAATAGTTGAGAACAAAATGATGTGTTAAAGATATGAATGTAAACATTAATATTATTCATGGAAAATTTTATCACTCCCAAAATTCCACTTGTACAGTTGCTACATTTTAAATTTTAGTAATAATAGTATTTTACAAAACAACCATTGTTCACACAATTGACTCATCATAAATATGTTCCTTGGAATGTTGTTGATAGTACAGAGGTGACCTGAAAAGTGTTTGGTTTCTTATCTCAGAAAGTGCCTAAATCAGTCTATTTACATAACTCATTTTAGTTATGTCGTAAAGTTTTTGTTACTTTGAATTATTCAAACATGTATAGTTTTGTTAGAAAACAAAATTTCATTAAGTATTTTAATAAAGTAGCGCGACTGGTGGCGTAACATTCGATCTGACAACACTGTTTACATCCCCTTTAGAGTTTAAACTGCCGGTAATCCGCAGCACTTTTTTGTGAACTACATTTTTCTAGCGTGTTCTGGAGCACATCAGCATGCGGAGGATCTTACCACATGCTCCTTAATTTGCTCGTTATAAGTAAGAAAAATGTTTATAAGAAAACGTATCCGCTAAAGAGACAAACAATTACACAGGCAACTATTAAAACAGAGTTTATTTTGTTATCTAATCCTTAATCTTAAGATCTAACTTGAGTAAACTGTAAAAGATTTATCACTAAACACCAAATCACTTTTTTAAATACTTTTCGATACACGTTTCGCTAACTATGTTAACATGATTCGATTTTCTTCAATTATTTAGATTGAACCATCGCATGGTAGCGAAACACGCGTTTAGAAGTTTTTTAAAGTGGTTTGCTGTTTAGTGGTAAATCCATTTGAGTTCAGAGACGATAAGGGCCAGGCCATGTTGGGATGTAATAACACACAACTCATCCCATCATACAGTGAATGCTCTTCAACTTCCTTCCTGCTATTTTTTAAATCAAATTATTGAATCGCAAAGATTTTTAGGTAAAAAAAGTCCTCTCATTTGGTTAGGATAGACCGTTTTCCAGAAAACTGACTTCTTCTAAATAAATGCACGATTACATGGATATCGAAATGCATCTTAATAATTAAGTAGGCACCCTTGTACGAACATTTATTTAGTAGCCTACAATAACAAGACTAATTACTATTAAGGATTTAACACTTATTCAGAACTGATGTTGAAAATGACCGCCATTCATCTCAATGCACCCTCTAATTATTTTCTTCATAGGCGATCTTACCCTGCTGAAAATACCAGGCTTATTTTTTATATAATCACAAGCAGTAAATACACGTTCTTGCAATTCCTCTACAGTGCCAATCAGGACAGAATAGACTAATGCCTTCAAGTATCCCCACAGAAAGTAATCGAGAAGATTTAAATCTGGGGAACGTGGTGGCCAATGCACTAGTCTACCACGTCCTATCTATTCTCTTAGATATAACAGATCTAAATGCGCTCTTACATTTACAGAGAAATGAGGCGGAACCCCTTCGTGCAAAAAAACAAACCATCATGCCATGATGTTAAACATGCCATCTAAACTGATATGGTACATCTTCCGTTAGGTTCAGCAAATGGTTTTCCAAAAAGTTCAAATACTGTTGTCCATTTAAACGGTTGGGAAGCACACGGTCCAATCATAAAATTCCCTAATATTCCTGCCCAGATATTGATAGAAAACTTGTCCTGATGCCCCGATTCGAAAAGTTCATGTTGATTTTCTTCCGCCGACACATGCATATTGTGAGAATTAAAAATTCCATTGCGTGTGGACATAGCTTCGTCTGTAAAGGGAATGTTCTGTACAAAATTTTCATATAAAAGCAATTGCTCCCTTAACCATTGACAAAACTGGATTCTTTGTGGTAGGTCATCAGGCTTTAAGGCTTGAACTTTCTGCAAATGATATGGATAGAGCGCTTGCTCATATATGCATAAAATGCATATTCGCCATTTCTTCAAATGAATAATGGGTCATTTTGCAGTTTAAAAACAAAATATCTGGACTATTGCGTAAATGGTCCAGTTTTAACGAAACGTCAAAGAAAAAGAATAACAGTGATAGCCGCCTATTTCATTATTAAGATGCATTTTGATATCCATGTAATCGTGCATCGATTTAGAACCTTTTTTACCTAAACTTTTAGACCTTTTTTCCCTAAAAATCTTTGCGATTCAATAATTTGATTTAAAAACTTTAAAAAATATTACAACCAATCAGAAATTTCACCCTTTCTCCACGTGGTGACACCGATCGCCTTCGCCCAACTGTCCACCATGCGACGTCACGTGTCTCTCCAGACGAACGCAAGGAAAGCAGTTGGGAGAGAAGATCGGGGTCAGACGAAGTCAACCATCCATTTTAATGACGGGTCGTGATCGCACACAACTCATGCCAGCATACGGCGAATGCTCGTAGCAGTCAGGACCGCTCGTAACATTCTTCCTCGAACCTCGGGTATAGTACCATTTCAATGGTACATTTCAACTGGCCATAAAAAATGGCCAGTTGACCTGGCCTAGCCCCGATCGTCTCTCCCAACTGCTTTCCTTGTGTTCGTCTGGAACTCGACTGATGACGGTTGAAAGACTAGAAACCAGTCCCGAGAGACATGTAACGTCGCATGGTAGACAGTTGGGCGAAGGCGATCGGTGGCACCATGTGGAGAAAGGGTGAGATTTCTGTAATATTTTCCCTCCACGGTTCCGTTACGCTACCTTGTGCCTCTTTGTGGATTAGACGTTGGCGTGGTAAAGGGCCTTCCGTAAGTCAATGATGCTTTGAGCTATGCCGTCTGGGGCGTATGGTCCTGAAAGGGTAACCCATGGCGGACAGGTCAAAGCAGATAGTTCAGACTAACTTGATCCAAAATCTGCCAACCCGCATTGGACCAGCATGGCAGATTAAAGTCCAACCCCCCCTCCCATGGCTTTACAATTTTAAACACGGCCCTCATTTCCCGGAGACCAAGAGGCCTACGGCAGCGGGAAGACCTGCCCCAAGGCAGAGGGTGCTAAGAATCACCGGGTTAGATCAGTCTGCCATTGGACTTTGGACATTGCAACTCTAAATATTCGGACGATGAAAACGGATGAACGACTGCAAAAACTGTTGATCGAGCTTGACAACATACATTGGGATGTTGTAGGGCTTTGTGAAAATCAAAGTGAAAACAACTAGTCACGTACTCTACACTCGGGATATGGGCGATGTGGTGGAATTGGATTCCTCATTAACCAAAAGTTGAAGGATAGTGTCGTAAAATTTGAAAGTATATCTGACCGACTAGCCCAATTCGTCATTCAGTTTAATAAAAAGTTTAAACTTCAAATCGTCCAAGCTTATGCACCAACTATAAGCCATGGCGATGAGGAAATTGAGGTATTTTATGATGATGTGGCCCAACTTCTAGACAGCGAGAAATGCAGATACAAAATCCTGATGGGTGATTTTAATGCTAGAATTGGAAAAGCAAGAACTAGTGAAACTGCAATTGGCCCATATGGAAATGGCAACCGGGACAATAGAGGTGACAGATTGGTTGATTTTGCTGAAGGAAAAGAATTGTATTATGAACTCGTTTTATAAGAAAAAAATCAGCAGAAAATAGATATGGAGAAGTCCATTTGGTTTCACGAGTGAAATTGACTACATCATGTCAAATGATAAAACAATATTTTGTAATTGTAATGTCCTTAACCGTTTTAATGTTGGAAGTGACCATAGAATAGTATGAGCAAAAGTTTAGATAAACTGTCGAAGAGAACATACACGAATGGTAAGATCGAAGAGGGGTAAAATGAATTCTGAGAAGGTGCTGCAGAGGGGCAACGATTTTGAGATTTGTCCAACCGCTTTGCTATGTTGCAAGGCCCAAGAGAGATAGAAATAACAGATCAGTATGAAAAAATCATCGAAAATGTGGTTGAAACGAAGGGATAAACAAAGGGATAAACAAAACCAAACATAAGCTGATAAATAAAAGGATACAAATATTTGCCTTAATGCGTGAGGATGGCACAGTATGTAGGGAGCGTACGGAAATATTAGAGGTTATCACAGGATTTTATTCAAAGTTATATGAAAATCAGAACCAGTTAAAGACTGCAATGCCCACGGAAGAGCAAATGCCAGATACCCTGTTGGAAGACGCCACAAATGCCATAGAAGCGATGAAGAATGGAAATACCCAAGGAAAGGACAATGTAACGGTTGAAATGTTGAAGGGTGGTGGTCTAACTCTACATAAAATTCTGGCAAAATTGTAGTCAAAATGCCTCAGAGATCAAAAAATACCCAATCTATGGAAAAATGCTGAAGTGATTTTTCTTCATAAGAAAGGAACACAGGAAGATTTAAAAAACTACCGCCCAATAAGCCTCCTATCAGTTATGTACAAAGTTTTCACCAAGATAATATCACATGTACAAAGTACAATATGTACAAAGTTTTCACCAAGATCTATCTAAATATTAAAAACACTGAATGACGCACAACCAAGGGAGCAGGTAGGATTCAGAAGTGGATTTAGTACAATGGACCATATCCAGGTTGTCCAACAGACCATAGAATGGCACAATGAATACACCATGACACTGTGCTTGGCTTTTATTGACTTTGAAAAGGCATTTGATTGAGCATCAACTCAGGCCATAATGGATGCATTGCTTATCCAAGGGATAAACAGAGCCTATGTGAACCTACTGAGATCCATGTATGAGCAAGCTACAGCTACAGTTCACATGGATGACTTTGAAGTTAAAATCAACGTAGAACGTGGTGTACGGCAGGGTGACTCAATATCGCCTGTTCTTTTCGCAACCTGTCTTGAAGAGGTATATCGTAATCTGGAATGGGAACAGCAGGGAATACAAATCAATGGTGCATATCTAAGCCATCTTAGATTCGCGGATGATATCGTTCTCCTTTCACAAGACCCAGATGAGCTACAAGAACACATACGGGAGCTGCAAAGGGCGGGGGAACCATTTGGTTTGAAAATAAACCTAAAAAAGAGTTAGGTTATGTTTAACAAATTTGCTGTCAACAGAAGAATTTCTATTTTAGGAATTGATTTAGAGGTTGTGGACCACTACATATATCTTGGGCAAAGGATTTCAATGGAGGGTGATACCGCCTGGGAGGTGGAACGGGGGTTAAGTGTGGCTGCCGGCATTTGCCGGCCCAATATAGTATTTAAGAGCAACCTCCCACTTTGTCTGAAGAGAAAGGTTTTTAATCAGTGTGTGCTGCCTGTTTTGACATATGGAAGTGAAACATGAACACTCACATCACAATCAGTTCAAAAGCTTCGGGTTGCACAGAGGGGAATGGAAAGGTGTATCCTTGGCATTACAAAGCGAGACAGAAAGACCTGCATATGGATCAGAGATCAAACGAAGGTGTGTGACATCATTGGAAAGGCGAAGAAATGGAAGTGTGCAGGTCATATAGCGAGAGGATGCGACGACAGATGGACCAAAGGAATTCTGGAATGGATACCGCTTGATCATAAATGCTCGCGAAGAAGGCCGAAAACACGATGGACGGATGACATCATCAAGTATATTGGACCCAAATGGCAGAGGAAAGCTCAGGACCCTGCGAATGGGAAGCATGGTGGGGAGGCCTTCATCCTGAAGGCTGAATGATGATGATGATGATATATATATATATATATATATATATATATATATATATATATATATATATATATATATATATATATATATATAATGAAAAAACGGCGGGCAATGAAGAATGCAGACAATCCTTTTGGCAGGATCGAGTACGTTGAGCTTTGCAAAACTACAAGAAAAAGTATTCGAGAGGAAACGCGCCGAATATACATGCCGCTAGTGCAAAAAACTCTTGGAGAAAACAGGGGAATTAACAAAGGTAAGCAGAAGCTGAGAAAGAAAAGGACACAAATGTTTTCCTTAATGCATGAGGATGGTACAATGTGCAGGGAACGGACCGAAATGTTAAAGGTTGTCCGAAGATTTTATTCAAAGTTATATGACGGACAGAATCAGGCATGAACAGTAATGCCCACTGAAGAACAAGTGCCGGATATCTTGGTAGAGGAAGTGACAAAGGCTATAGATTCGATGAAAAATGGCAAGGCTCCAGAAAAGGGTAGTATAACTGAGGAGATGTTAAAAGCTGGTGGTCGGACTTTACATAAAACACCAGCAAAATTATACTCAAAATGCCTCAAACAACAAGAAGATCCCAGTTTATGGAAAAATCCAGAAGTGATTCTTTTACATAAGAAAGGAGCACGGGAAGATTTAAAGAACTACCGCCTAATAAGTCTCCTATCAGTGGTGTACAGAGTTTTCACCAAGATAATATCCAAAAGAATAGTAAGAAAACTTAATGACGCACAACCAAGGGAGCAAGCAGGATTCAGAAGAAAAGATCTTTGATCAGTGTATCTTGCCCCTTATGACATGCGGAAGTGAGACCTCACATCACAGTCAGTTCAAAAACTCGAGTAGCACAGAGTGGTATGGAAAGGTGTATGCTTTGCATTACTGCACGAGATAGAAAGACCTGCACATGGATCAGAGAACAAATGAAAGTGATGTGACTTGGAAGAATAAAACAATTGAAATGGAAGTGAACAGGCCATTTAGCGAGGCGATGGGACGAAAGATGGACCAGGGCAGTCCTGGACTGGATACCATTTGATCGCAAACGTCGACGGAGAAGACCGAAAACAAGATGGACTGATGATATTATTAAGTATATTGGACCTAAATGGCAGAGGAAAGCTCAGGACCGCGGAAGTTGGAAGCATGCTGAAGAGGCTTTCATCCTGCAGTAGATTGATACCGGTTTAAGATGTTGATATAATATACATATATATATATATATATATATATATATATATATATATATATATATATATATATATATATATATATATATATATATAATTTACATTATCACACCACACATTATTATTATTAATTATTGTTATTATTACAATATAATTTTATATTTGCTCTTCTCAGAAAAGTTTAACATTTATGTATGTATAAACAAAGTGTTATGATAGACCATTTCCCATAAAGGCTTCGGCGGTATCGAACTTAACTGTTCAACCTTCACACCTGAACAAACGACGGAACTGGAAATTTGTATCTAAATGTCCCAGCCGGTTTCCGCGAACGGCAGCGCCATCTCCAGTATTTTTCATTTACGCGATATTTGCATAAATGCAGTTTTCCTCGTTGCGGATGCAAATGAAATTTATTTATCGCGCTGGAGAGGCGGCCATCGGCCCAACGTCTTTTTCTTTTTCAACTTGACCCAAATTGTCTTCAGCAGCAGAGATCCTCGCAGATATTTGTTTAATAAAAAAGAAAAACAAAACAAAGAAATATGGCGGCAGTGTGACGAGGAATGTTTATATTGCACACAGAAAAAGTCAAGTGGAATTTTATGGAGCAGATTTGAATGGCGCGAAATTTCTAGTACAAGGACCATTCCAGCAAAATAACATTGAACAGAAGTCTTGTTTCTTAAGTCGATTTATTTAAATTAAGTGATATGCCTTTTTATGATACTCATGAATGGTGGAATAATATAGGAAATGTTAAAATTTACTAATAGGAATTTTTTTTTTGATATTTTTCGATTTAGTATATTTTGCAGAAAATGCCTAGAAATATTTAGAACAATGAATGTATCGAACGAAATTTGAATCGATTATTTTAGTTTGCAAGGCAACAGATGTTTTTGTCATCAAAAATAATTATGCTAGAAGTGACAATGTTTTAAGTAACAAATTGTAACAAAGACATATATTTGTTGCTCACAGACAATAGAATTTCTGCAAAAATATGTATGTAATTAATATTAGCTCTCAAAGTAATTTAAAAGAGGAATCAAATTAGCACCTCGACATACAAGTTTAACGTGAGCTCAATCCCATTAATCCCAGGGGTCTTAGCGGCCTAACCTTTAGTTTTGTCGAAACCCTACTGACTGGCCAATGACTAACATAGAAAATCTCTCGGAAGGCTCAAACTAGCCTAACCAAGGGGTGATTCATTATCGAATTTTGCACTCTTGCCTAGAACTGGTCACAAACATCCAGACCATCAGCGAGAACCGGCCGCCGCCTTAGCTACCATACCTTCGGACCATCGTCTTGCCCAACGCGACCGACCGCGAAGAATATTCTGGAGGAGCTTCTATATCTCTATATACAAATAAAGTCCACTAATCTGCACTAATTTTTAAAAATCTCCAAAACAGAATCGGTTGGTGAAAATGCCAAAATCGACTTTTCTAAAAAAAGATTTTTCTTTCATCGTCAGTTTTTTCAGCCCAGTCATCGTTTCAAGTTCAATCAGAAACGGTGATAGTTTATAATTGTTTCACACTACTTGTAAAATATTCTTATTCATTCTGATTACACTTTCTAGGATTTTGTAGCAGTTTTTACAAAGTGTTACAACTTACAAGGTATTATGAATTCGTATA
Organism: Cosmopolites sordidus; assembly: GCA_031761425.1. Taxonomy (NCBI): domain Eukaryota; kingdom Metazoa; phylum Arthropoda; class Insecta; order Coleoptera; family Curculionidae; genus Cosmopolites; species Cosmopolites sordidus. The sequence goes on along the minus strand of JARFXV010000251.1, from coordinate 396,556 downwards.
GAGAACATTTGTTTTCCGATTCCTTCCGCCGATATCAAACAATGGACGGTTTATCCGAGGCCATTCGCATAAACTTTGGTTTTTGCTTATTTTGCCCGATTTACAGAATTTTCTAAACTGTTCTCTTTGCTGTACGAGTATCCTTCGAAAGGTTCTCGGCCTGACTCAGAAATTGCGTAAGTATGACTATGATATTTGTCAAGTGTGATTGATGGCATGTTGCAAAGTTTCAAACGAGTGCGTTTAGTGAGTGGTGATCGAGAAAAGCAAACAAATTTTGATTTTCTGAAAAATGGATGAAATTGGAGTTTGATCAACTTTGAGAGAATTTAACTCCGACTACGACGAACTACAACTAGTTAAATTCCACTTTGAGGATTTTGGTCTTTCATTTTCGACGATCAAAAAGAGAGCTACTGAATTGAAATGTTGTCGAATATTCATTAAAAATAATGACCGCTCAAGAAGCCCCAAAACTACTACCACGGTTACAAAAATCCACAGCGTTATATTAAATGATCTCTATCTGAAGATACACGAAGATACACATTCTGTTATACCATGTCCACTACATTTTACATGATGTTTACGGTAGAAAACAACTTTCTGCTTGGTGACATCCACCAAGCAGAAAGTCATTTGTTTACAATCAGACGCATTCGAATAAATGCTTCTAGAGAGTATTTTGACTTGTATAAGCGCGATTGTGCTGAGTTTCTTCGACGTTTTATAACGGTAAATGAAGCAGCTACCTGAAAAGTGGGTGGAAGCAAATGAAAGAAGAAGAGAAAAGAGAAAGAAGAAGCCAGAGAAAGCGAAAACGATTCCATATACAGGAAAAGTCATGGCTACGATTTTCTGAGATTCTCGTGGAGTTAAAGACTGCCTCGTAAAGGACAGAACGATCACCAAGGAATTTTGCGCTTCATTACGGTAAACGTCCAAATCTGGTAAAAATATCTTTCACCACAATAATGCCCTTACAATCATTCCACGAGTTGTTCCTGCATAACCTATGCTTCGAAATGCTGCCACATGTACCGTATTCGCCAGATTTGGCTCCTAGCAATTACTCCCTCTTCTCTAGCCTGAAAAAGTGATTCACTGGATGAAGATTTATTTCCTATGATGATGTTTAGGCTGTGATGAATGGCTATTTTACCCAGTTGCAGGACAAAACGCATTACTAATGGTATTAGAAATTTGGAACTGGAACGAAGGTGACTACTTTGAAAATTTATAATTCTAAAACCCTTTTGCTTTCTTTGTCATGCCGAGATCTATTGAAACGACTCTAATATATAGAGAATTCTAGTTACATAGTTCTATTTCGTAGACCCAAAATATGTCAACCTTTAATCAGAGCCAGGACGTTACCATTCAAAAATTGAATTTGTGAGATAATTTTAATATTACTTTGATCTTTTCTACACTTTCAGATGTGAACAGATTCCCTTATTAAGCATTACGATAAAACAAGCCTTTGATATTTAAGTACTCGTTTAAGATTTTCAATTGAATTTTTAAGTTACCTTGATAAGCGATTATTTTATTTAAACACCTTTTTTCCTGTTCAACATCAATAAACTAAAAATTATCATCTGCCTTTCCGCTGTTGATTTTTCAATGATACCCATCGTAAAAATATAAAGAAATACTTAGAACCAGACGATTGCGAAATAATTTTTCTTGCTGGCAATTGCAGACGAAAAAATGCGAAATTCCACGAAAGCAAATAAATTTACAAAAGAGTCTTACAAATATCAGTTTGCTGATAAGACAAGTTTGTGACCGATAAATAACTGTATTTCCACTGAACGCGAAGGCTTTTTTCGATATTTTAACATGTTTTTAATGCGTTGTTATTGAACCGTTTTCAGATTAAAATTATTTTGAGTTCATTTAACTCGATGTATTTTTTTGTGACAACCGAAGGAAAATATCTAATTTTAACACAATAGTCGGCATTGTAGTTCCTTGGCTTTGACTGATGCGATTTTTATTTACGTACGGTTATTTATTTCGATCAGGAACTAGTAATTTTGTTGCTATTAAATCGATGACTGTTAAAGTCAATTACTCTTATTTGTCCTTTTTTTTAATACATCCTTTTCAATCATGAATAAGCTGACATTCTAGTTCTTTTGTTGTTTTATTAGTTACGCTTTCATATCAATTGTCAACCAATATAAGTGCTTCCAATTAACACGTTTTTGCATTTTTAATTGAATTCGTCATCTTCATTCCTCACTATTAGTTTTTGTCTTTTATCGTGTAACCACATACGTACAAGTGACAAAAAAATTTCAGGTATGCCAAAACAGACTACCTTACTTAAAATTGATGACTTGATTTTGTTAGGTTATCTTTTATAAAATATACTACTATAATCATTAACTAAGGTGACTTAGGCCCGGTTCTACAATGGAAGTATATACCTGGTATAAGCTATACTTGGAATAAAGTTTGAAACGCCCCTTCTACAATCGTCGAACAAAGCTATTCTCGGTAGAAATCGACAGATTATAGTTATCCTCTTGAATTTGGCCGAATATACTCCGAATATAATTATTCTTACTTTCTATTGGCCAGCTTCAGTTGTCAGTATTAATAAACATAACCTGTCCTGTCTTTATATTCCACATTTTTATGAATTTTTAATTATAAAAGTGAAATAAATAATTGATATGTATCCCATAAATTTAAACATTTTTGATTGTGATGAAAGTGATTTTGAAGACGCAGTTTTAATTCGACGGCCAAAAGTATTTAAACATCGGTATGAAAAAACATAAATATATTATATAGTTATAAGATTTTTAATCTAAAATGCATTATTTAGGCCCGATTATTTCGTGGAGCTTGACGACCTGGAGTTTTTTAAACGTTTCCACTTACAAAAACGAACTTGTGTAATGTTGCTGAGTTTTACTGAAGATGAAATTAAATCACCAACAGATCGTAATCGTGCGATAAAACCAGCAACAAAATTGTTTTTGACATTGCGTTTTTACGCTACGGGTAGTATGTTACTTGCGGCTAGAGATTTCGCAGGAGTAAGCAAAACATCTGCAAGTCGATTGTCACCAAGGTAACTTTAGCGATTGCATCATTATGTGGAAGGTACATCAAGTTCCCAGAAACAGAAGCAGATCGCCACAAGCTAAAAGAAGATTTCTATGCTATTGCAAGGTTTCCTCATGTTATCGGTACTATCGACTGCATTCATGTTCGTATCATTTCAACAGGTGGAAATGAAGCAGAAAGGTACCGTAACAGGAAGGGTTATTTTTCATGGAATGTTCAAACAATATGTGATGCACGCCTAGGTATAATGGATATTGTTGCACGGTAGCCTGGATGAACTCATGATCAAACCATCTACAGCAACAGCAGAATTAAAGGGAGGCTAGAGAACAATGAATTCCACACATCAATAATCTTAGGTGATAATGACCACAATACCAACGTCCTAATAGTACCTTTACAGCACCCAAATACTCCAGCGGAAATCCTTTTTAATGAATCCCATATCCGCACAAGAAACTGTGCGGAAAGATGTTACGGAGTTTCGAAACGCAGGTTTCCTATTCTGGCTTGTGGTATGCGTGTGTCATTGGAACATTCCAAGGCGATAATACTTGCAACTGCTATTCTGCATAATCTTGAAATAGATGAACGTGAAGAAGAGCCACCAGTCGAACACGACTTACATGAGCAGCAAATTGACCCTCCTATTGTTCAAAATCATAATGTCCGTTGAAACAACAGAATGCGAACATCACTGATTCAAAACATTCAAATCTGATATAATTTAATATGAATTAATTATGTTGTGTATTGAAAACAATGTAGTGTTTGTTTTACTTTGTATTTTAGTATGTAATTTTGTCTCCTTATGCCTGTTTAGCTATGTAGCTATTTTGTTCGCTTAAATTTAAATTGAAAAATTTCTGAAATAAATTTATTTACCTAATTATGTTGTTGATAAACGTCAAAATACAAGAAAAAAAGGAAGTACATTTTTTAATGTTTTATTTCAGTGTATATATATATATATATATATATATATATATATATATATATATATATATATATATATATATATATATGTATATATGTGTGTGTGTGTGTGTGTGTGTGTGGTACGATATATAACTGATGTGGATTCCATGAACTCCAGTTACAATTTGCCTACAATTATTAATTACTTTTATTTTATTACGAATCTTTTTCATTTGAGTATACATACAAATTCTATATTGGCACTAGAAGATTCATCTGTAGTACTTCCAACTGCCTTATATTTTCTTCTACAGAAGCCTCAGTGATGGGGCTTGCAGTGTCCTTTGCAACTGGCAAATCTGTATTTACTATAAAATATATACGCAAGACAAAATAACTGATTGAATAAAAACATATAAAATAACCCATACCCAACATCAGAATAATACAATGCCGTTGCCCCAATAACAATCAAAGCCATCACTCTATTTCCAACACCATCTAACTTTATTTCTCTCATTGGGCCCCCACCTGTTTTGTACATATATTATTTCTGTTCTGCATATTCCTTCTTTATTGATTTTTTTTAACGAATCCCATTTGCTACGCAACATTTTGGCAGTTCTTCCTGTACAACAAACTGCATTAAACCTTCCTTCAATCAGTCTCCATTCTATATCTTTGGTATTATTGGAAAGGGTGTCTATTTTCTTGCACTCTGAAATAGAATCATGCGAGGATCACCGGTACTGTTACTATGTAAGACAACTTTATACGTACCGACAATTTCTTTACTTGCGTCAATCAAATCGACTAACAGAACAATTTTGTTAATCATGAAATTATTGCACCGCTTTTTTAAGGTGAAATAATATTTTTATAAATCGAATAAAACAATTTTATACTTTGTTATCTATCACTTTTATTTTTAAATTGTGTGAGTATAGTTTCGTAAAACGATGTTACATTTTCAAACACTACATTAAAACTAAGGTATTACAGCTGTTTATCCTATGTATCTAATTGTACACTTTTATTGGGGTTAATTTCTTTACAATATTTTAAATAGTAGGGAATTCCGGGGATTTGTCTGATTATTTAATAGCTGTCTAGACGGGTCTTTATTATATTTACAAAGTTCAATTTCTTCTAAATTGTTTAATTTTTTGCTTTTTGGCGCTGTACTGTAAATCGTACTACGAAACTATAGTCACACAAATTTAAAAATAAAAGTGATAGGTAACAAAGGATAAAATTGTTTTATTCGATTTAAAAAATGAACTATCACAAAGTAACGGACAAATCAATCAATAATATTTTTATATTTTCCAAACCGTTCACGTTAAGTTAGACTTATAAAATACTATAATTTTCCACGCCTTCAACTGTCAACGATGGCGCAATCCCACCGACTATTTTAACATATTAGAACCACCTCGGCGTTATTTTAGTTATTACTTAAGTCGTTGTAGGCAACAGGTCAACACCAGATATACTGAAAATACTACCTGGTATAACTTATTCCGAGTATAACTGTTCGCCGTTTATACTTGCATTGTAGAACCGGCCTTTAAATAAAACATAGTATTTATTCATCCAAATTTAGTTTGCCTTCTTCAAAGTGTATTGTCTCTTCTCACTGTAATACACTTATAGCAACGTTCTTTCTAATCTTCGAAACAGTTTTTATACTTAAGTTCTAGCATTTAATTCAAAAGGTATCCACGAATGTATTTCTTCAATCGAGGAACAGGAAAAAGTCACAAGGTACTATATTCGGTGAATATGGTGCTGGTAGAACGGTATTTGTTTGATTTTTAATGACAAACTCACAAATAAGTATTGCGTTGTGTAGTGGTTCGGTACCGTGATCCACAAACCATAAATTCTTTTGCCACAAATCTGGATGTTTTCTTCGAACAATCTCTAATACTGAAACGTCGCTTATTCCGTATAATATCCCAATTTTGGTAAGGTTTCCTTCATTGGTTTACATGAAAGATCTTCCTGAATCAGGTTCATCATCAATTGCTTCTCTATAATCATTAAAGTTCTTGTACCCACTGTAAACAAGTTTTTTTTTTGAAAAAGGTTCATCACCGTAATACTTTCTAAACATTTTTAATCAGTATAAGAAATTTCAATGTTTAGAGAAAAACGAATTCAAATTCGTTGCTCGATAAATGTATCTATTTTAAATTGTTAGAAAATTAGAAAAGACGAATTTATTGGCAAAATTTAAAGACGAAATTATATGAAATTCAAATGTCAGGGCAGTCATACCAACTTTATAAACAAATAGTTGTATATATATTGATGAGCCCGCGAATTTTAAAAAACAAAAGTGCTTGGGTCACCAACCAAATCAAATCGATGCAAAATAGAAAACAATATCAAGAAAAGAACAGAATAAAAATAAAATAGGAAAGGTCCATATGTTGAATTGGATTATATTACTATATTGAATGGATTATATTACTTCTGATTTTTGCGTCTTCAAATAGGAGAGTGTCAGTTGTACATTTAGTACAGTATTTTTAAAGATAATATATGATAAAATTTGAGATTATATAGGAGATAGGATTGGAATGGACCATAATGGATTTGCTGCAGGCCAATATTATTAACAAATCATGGTATAACGCTCTTCAGTAGGTGAAACGGTGCATTTGGTATTCATAAATTTGGAAAAAACAATATGTAGAAATAAACTCTCAGAAGCGTTAAGAAATCTGGACATAGATGGCCACTTTTATAGCGTCTAATAGAAATATACAATAATATATCCCCATTCTTGTTTAACTTGTATATCAAAACGACACTAAGGAAGTGGAAAGAGGGCCATAGAAAAAATACAGAAAAAATACAATATTCGTTCATTAAAGAATGATCTGGTTGTAATCGTTTTCGATTAAACATTTATTATCAATAGAATATATAAAGAATATCAGAAATGGGGTTCTCAAGTCAGCTAACAAAATGGAATATCTAGCAGTCAACACTAATGCAACATTCGATGTACTGTTAACGATGATGTTAAGATAATGTAGGTTCATGCAGGTAATCACCTCAGGAACAATGGAGAATGTCTAATTCGAAAATCTAGGAGACAATACTTCATTATAGAATAGAAATGTGGACTTTAAATGCAAATTTGAAGCGAAGAATTATTAAAGTGAACTATTTGAGGCATTCTAAACAGTGTAGAAAATCGAATGAAGAAAGAAGAAATCGGATTAATGCGACCGAAACAATGATTTATCGAATCGAAGAAGAGTTTGACATGATTTTAATACCATTTCCGAATGCTAGATAGTCGATGACCCAAAAATGATTACCAATAGAGATTTCCAGATAAACGAAAGGAAATACCTCGTCGATCGTGAATGTGAGAGGTTTGATGAAGTGAAACTAAAACACAACGATTAGATGTCATTATTGTAGATGATGTAGCATTAAGTGCACTACAAAAAGGTCCAAAATACTTTAAGCTGAATTGAATTGACTTAAAACAACCCATAATCATAAATGGGGCTTTGATTAATCACTATAAACCAGAAATAAAAGCAGATTGATTGATCAGATAGATTAAACGCAGTGAATCTGTTCCGAACCAGGATACCAAGGTTTTTTGTATCATATAAGGACTTTTACTTAATTTAATTATCTCGAAAAAATCAAAATTATTACTACCCAAGATAATACTGACACTGAAAGCAACAATACGAGAAAACATTTCCGGGAACGGGCGAGAATAAATGTCATCCGTTTTTTGGCAATATTTCACACTTTTAATACAATTTTGCTGTCTAGCCGTTTTAACATCATATCGCCAGTTCCAAACGACTCAACGGTTTGATTCAAAAGTATGCAATGTCAGTCTTAAATAAATCAATGAGATTTTATCTTTGATATTCATATTTCTATCAGGACATTTGAAAATAAGTTTCAATGCTTAAAAACATAAATAAAATTCAAGTGCTTAAAAATATTTTTCATCAAATAACTTAACATAACAAAAATATAATGGTGTAGAATCTAGTCCTGAAGGCACTTACGGGCAAGCACTACTTCTCTAAACACCTTCTCTCTATTATACTTCCTCAAGATGCATTTACTTCTTTTTCTTTTTCTTCTTAAACTCCGCATACCCATAATAGGCGTCGCAGTGATTCCAAATTCCTAAACAATTTCTAGTTTGTTTTTGTTTTTTCTCTCTTCATCTTATCCATATCATCTGCATCTTGTCCTCTTTCGATTTCCTTTTCTCCTAATATATATTTCCTCTTAATCATCAAGATGCCTCAAAACTACTTAAACATTATGTATTGGTCTTAGCTTCTATATTATTGCAATTATTATCCTTAAGGATCTAATGTTTGTTATAAAATTTCACTAAATGAAATCTAAGAGACACTCATGATATATCCATGATTTACAACATTGCCAAAAACCGCCCACTGAATATTTCGCAGTGGAGCCACTTTAATACTGAAGGAATGTTTATTTGTCGGAGCAAAATGCTAAAATCAGATTAAATCTCGGATAAGTGAAGTATTATACTGTATTTATGAACAAAGTAAAAACGCAAATACTGGTCTTATGCCCTAGTATTTCTACACTTTTGACTTGATGACAGAAAAATAGTTTATAATGGAAAAATAATCAAACAATAATAAGGCAATGTATACTCTTATGCAAAATATTATTCAGCTTCCTATCGTTAATAAAACAATTTCAGAAAAACCTGATATCATAGAATTCCTTGTAGCAGTTTTCCAAACCAATGCATTCGAAGAATGTTGGTTTAGCCTTTATAATTGTGGTTTTTAACTAGACATTATATGAGCATATTGTGCTCTCGCTGTATTTGCGGTATTAAAAACGTACGGTAGCTAGTTGGGATAAGTTTACTTTGGGAAATGTAATAGTTATGGATTGAAAATACTAAAACTGGTATTTATTAATCAGAAACACCTGTAGATATATTTAGATATGTGCTATGTTTTTTTTTACTAGAAACAAGAGTTATCGGGACGATGTTTTTTTAACAGACACAAACACAACAAATAGAAATGTTGCAATATTTCGATGATTGATATTTACCAAGAACAGTTATTTTAATAAATTAATATGCATTCACAACCATAAAGTATTCGCTAATGGATAGATTATAAATAGATTAGACATTAAAGATACAACTGAATATCCTGACATTTTTTCCATGTATATCAATAAGTTTTGGTGCGTATCAAATCCTGTGCTGATTTATTTCATGTTATTTGCTTTTTTAATCCTGCATTATATTTGATATTCATTAAAAATGTTCATACATTCTTTCATTTTTTTAATGTTTCATAATCATTTATATATTCTAAAATAGATCATTTATATTTATTTAATGTAGGAGTTTTTATAGAATTCCAACAGCACATAAATAATTATTCAGCGGTACGTGGCACCTTTCCCAATATGATCAGATAGACAGCGTGGCGCTTTATTAGATGTTGGTTCCCATACTTTAACGACAAATTTTTTTGACGAACGTGCTTGCGCATAATCCATTTTTCATCGTTAGTAATAAGTTGTGCGAAAGAAGAGCCATTTTTTGCAGTGCCAAGCCTGAGCTGTTTACCTAAATATATATATATATATATATATATATATATATATATATATATATATATATATATATATATATATATATATATATATATATATATATATTGGCCACAAGATAGGGTAACGGAACCGTGAAGGAAAATAATTGTCGGTTTATTGGGTAACGTATATTACGGTAACCATTCGAGATATCAAACGCGATCGACGTATTTCATCGCGGGGATCGACGTCGCTTAACTTCAGTTATCGAGAACTGATGTGCGACGAAGCTTTTGAAATGTGGCTATTCAGAAGAATACTGAAAGCGAGCATAGAAACACATTGAGCACAGAAAATCACAAATAAAGAGATCCCACTGAATCCCCCAAAGAATTTCCAAAGAACACCACCAGAATATCCACTGAAAGTAGTCTAATAACAACCATAAAGATACGCAAATTGGAATACTTCGGACATATAATGAGAGAACAAAGTTACGAACTATTGAGATGGATTCTGCAGGGAGAAATATGTTAGAGGGGGAAAGAAGCATGAGAAGACCAAGAATGTCATGGCTGTAAAATTTGAGAGGATGGTTCAACTGTAGATCAAGCCAGTTGGAGCAGCTGTGGACAAGGAGAGGGTGGTCATGATGGTTGCCAACCTCGTTGTCGTTGTCTCGGTCGCCGTCGTATGAAGACGCCACGATCAGAAGAAGAAGAAGATGTTCGACGTGATCCGGCTAGCTCTTGGACCTAAACACAGATTAGAGTATTGTATGCAATTAAAGACTTGTACTTGGAAAAGTAAAACATGAGCTAAATAAGAAAAGACAAGTTACAGGAATATATGTAAAATCAACATATTTTTGAGAATTGTAATTGAAACTCTTAATCACTAATAAACTTAACCACACATGTTAAAAATTATACGGAAAATCTTCTAGAGGCAATGATTCTACTTTCTCCATAAATAATTTCTCTCTGTACATCTTGCCTAAAGAGGAATTAAATCTTAGCTTTAAATTAAAAGCTTAGGTGAGGAGTACTAATCTCATAGACCTCCTCAAAAATGGAAAATCGGTTCTTTGTTGAAATTTATTTGTTTATGATACAGAGAAGTTTTCAGAAAATGAGATTTCATTAAATCAAGACTATTATAAATTATACCTGGATGTTGATGTGATTTCATCAAGGTAAAGCTGCATCACATAGAAGGACTAACACAATTGATTTGTTACACTCTAAATTTGCTGAATGTTTTCTCTTCTTAAATGGAGATGGAAATCCACCAAACTCCTAAAGCTTGGCCTACATCAATAAAAATTTACATTGTACCTGTTGTATGTGGGCTGTATGTAATGTATGTAGTGTGCGTGCGTGGCAATGTAGACGTTCTGATACACAAGGTCACATACAAATATTTTCGCCGCACAGAACCAGTTATCGGTTTTCTCGCGAATGTCGAGGAAATTTGCGGTGCATAGGATTTGTTTGTGGAGGTGTTGTTGAAAATGAAACTAATGTTGTTAGTTTCAAAAAGATTCCTACGTAACGTGGCTATATTGAAATTTATTTTTAGTAATTTATTATTTATTGAAAAACTGATTGTAGTCAAAGCATGTCCCAGCATATTATTATATTGAAGAAGAAGTGTGCTGCATTTATAATAATCAATAATTTCATCAAAAATAAGGCAAAAAATTGCAAGAAAAGGTGTTATTGGATGAAGCATTAGTACCAAAACAGAAAAGTATAAACTAAAGAAAATATAAAAATAAGTATAAACACTGATTTTGATGCTTGTCAAAATAACCAAATAAAACATAACCTACCAACATCCAACTGCATACACAGACGGACCGGGGCGTACAGCGCGTACAACAAATATGTATTGACTGTATGTGATAATTTTGTGTCATAAATATTTTCACCGCACAGAAATATTTAACACACACGCAATTTTTTATTGGTGTGGACCCAGCTTAAGATTTGTCACTGATTTTTACCACTGTTTCTAAAAAATAATTCCCAAATATGATTGAATATTAAAATTAAGTTTAAGTGTATTATTTAATTTTTTTAACCTACCCTGTAAAAATATATTTACATTAAAAACGAATAGTTTTTTCCCGATCTACTCGCCAGTCCATTCGGTTAATCCCATTGCAATCAGTGAATCATCCGAATTATCAAACCATATAGTCAGTTTTGGTCGTGAACCTAAATTTAGCAAATTCTTACATACGGTATAGGACATTTTGCGGTTAAAAATCCAGAAGTTTTAATCGCTTATCAGGAAGATTGTTTTCCACCTCCTGCACTTTCATCAAGCGTACGTTGACATCACATCGAGCGCGTTAATTTTTACGTTCTTTGTGCCAATACGCCCATTACAAAAATAATTGGTCCGTTTTTGCGTTACGAATTGTTCGGCGCGCGTTAGTTTCTGTGTACTTTATCAAAAAAAATCCACCCGTTTTTTTCACTCTTATAGGACACATGTCTCCTGTTAATATTAAACGAAATAAGGAAGAAGTGGAGTTACAGGAAGCTTGGTACGTAAGAAAATAAACTTGTGTCATACTAAATAATCCCAGGTTGTTTAGAATGGTAGTATATTGTTTTATATAGCAAAATAAATATTTTAAAAAGGTATTATAAACATTTGATTTATGCAGTTTTATATTTAGTTGTGTTTATATTATATATGTTACATCTAATATTTTCACGGATGGTAGATAATGTTTCTAAATCATTCCGGGTGTGGGTCTAAATCAGAATCCGTTGATTCTGTGAAGAGTCACGACGTTTCGCCAAAATCTCATTTGGCATTTTCAAGTGTTGTCCGCTTCGACTGAAGAGTCCAATTGACTGTCCAAAATCCTTGACAATGTGTTCTTAATAATGGCGTCGTGTTTATTTCGACATGACAGTCGATATAATTGTCTTGTTTCTTTCGATCCTCTTACCTCTTAGTATTATTTAAAAATAAAATACATTTTTATAGTCATTTATTCTATACAATTTCGCATAAATTTGGTTTGTTTTGTTGTAAGGAAAACTTACACATTATTGTCGTTTAATATCAAAGTTGAAATTAGTACCACTAATTATTCACAGTATAACACGTTTTAAATGATTCATTTCACATTAATACACATGATTAATTGTTTTATTAAATTAACTCTTCAAAATGTCCACCATTCCTTGTGAAAGAAGCCGCGTCGGCACATAAAATATTAAACAACAATTTGAATTCCTTTGGTTTCGGCCAATAAATCATTCACTATTTTTTTTACCTATGTGAAACATCAGTGGGTAACAGTGCTTGTGCCTTTTGTACCTGATAAGGGTAGAGTAGTTGCCCCTTTAGTGTTCTATATACAATCCAATGGGAAACTCCAACTTGCCGCGTAACTCTTCTAGTACTTCTAGTAAAATCGTCTTCAATAAAATGTAAAATTTGTTTCCGAGCTGGAAACGGCCTTTCGGAGTATTGTTGCCCGTAAATCCACCTAGCTCCTTCGACATTTTGAAGAAATTGATATTCGCGTACAGAATATATTTTTAATGAACTTGCATTTTAAAATGCATTGAAATCATTTATGATTCAATTTTGAAATAATAATCTTTATCATGGCGATACTGCGACATTGTTACATTCTTCAAGACTGATGTAGCGAATGAGTTAGCCTGGAATCAAGATGCATTCCTAAATATTTGACGTCATCTTGTTAATATGGCTGACTGTTTATGGTAATAGGTCTTCCATTTTCTCTACGCTTTTTAAATGTAATAAATGTGGCAAAAAAAGGATAACGGATATTTCCAAATAAGCTGCCCTGGGGAACTTGAACATTGACAAGATTGCTGCTTCAGTTTGGTAGTGAACAATGCAATGTCTGTCTTATAGGGAGACATTAAGGATTGTTAATTAGATATGTGGAAGGTTTTCTGATTGTATAAAGAAGGCCGGTGTGCTAGATGTGATCACAGGCCTGAGTTATGTCTAGAAAGGCTCCGGCGCAATATTATATTCCAATTTTAATTAACTTAATTGTAAAAGTGGTGAATTTGTTCATCAGTTGTGAATTTTGATGTGAATTTTAAGAAAACATTCCTGTTTTTAACAAAGGTATTAGGTTGATGCAAAAATTGAAGGAACATTTATTTTACTAAAAATTTCTTTTAATGAATATAATATTTTTTTCACCTGTAACCATCCGCTTTAAGAATTGATCGATTTCATTATGATTCTATAGATAATCGCAAGCAGCAATTTGGTCTGTCAATGTTTCCTTCGGTAACTCATGTTGCACTCATACATGACCCCTTTACGGTACGTGAAAAATCACATTTGGTTCGTCTGCGAAGCATTCTTGCTTTTTCGGAAAAAAAGCATAATGTGTCGAATATGCTCCTTAGTAATGTCTGAATGATTGTGGCGTGTTCATAAAAAATAAAAAAGCCCCTTGTTTTCTTCTGTTTCAAACCATTATATCAATATAATTGCATATCCCATATTCAAGGATATATTATATTACACCGGTCAGATATACGCTCATTGGTTCAGTTAAATCAAAAACATTCAGATGATTTGTCAAATTAGATAGGAATTTGAATGCTATCCAAATTTTCTTGGAAATGGGCTATGCGATCTGGAATTATTCTGGACTGGACTGGATCTGGACACTCATTAAATTCCAAAGTTCCGTTTGAATCTGCATGCAAACTCACTCCAGAAAAACACCGATTATAAAAACGGTCCAGTCCAGTCCAAAATATTGACCAGGTCACTGCAGCATATTACTTCAGTAATCTGAAGCACCTTTGAAATTATATATTCGGTCAAAGAATCGCCCTAAAGAAAACTGGATCCTCAAAAAAAAACTTGACTGTTCACCTTACTTGCCCTAACTGGCTTTGGATATTTTTTCTAGTTTTATGGTAGTTCTATCTGGTATAAAAGTTTGCTTGGTTTTTATTCGGATAGAATTTTACCTGAATTATATATTCATACCTATAAATATTTTTTTTATTCGGAATACTCGGGTTGCTATTTCAATATTGCTTTCAAAATATTCTCCGTGATGATCGATATATTTTTGAATACTTTGAATACTTTGAAAATTGGTTCAAACAATTTTCATAACACTTTTTCCATTCCGATTGAGGTATCTCCAAAACATGCATTTTGAACGCATCTACCACTTCTGACGTCGAAAATCTTTGATCACGTAGTTTATTCTTCGCGGATGGGAACAAAAAGAAATCTTTGGGTATCAAATCAGGGCTATACGTCCCATCAATTCGATGTTTTAACCGGTCAAACATTCATTTATTCGGTGCGATATGTGAGAGCTCGCGTTGTCATGCTGAAGAATGATCCTACGTCGCTGATTGTTTTTTCTTATTTCTTCAAAAATTTCTGACAAACAAATGCTTGTGTACCATTCATAATTGACCATTCTATGATCCTCTAGTGGCACTGTAGCCACATGCCCATTTATCCCAAAAAAACAGGCGACCATTTGCTTCGAAGTGCTTCTGGCGCGAACAAATTTTATTAGATTTCGCTCATTTTGAAAGATTTACTTTCGGGGTCATATGCATAGATCCAGATTCGTCACCTGTGTAGATGTTATGCACTGCTTTTGACGCACCACGATTGCATTTTTTTAACATTTTTTTGCACCAATCGACACGAGCCTTTTTTTGAGCGATTGTCGAATTATGCAGAATCCAAAGCGCACAAATCTTTTTCACGACTAAATGTTCATATAATATTTTGTGTATTCTTGTTACACTAATGATGAATAACCTATGAATGCCTCAATCTCACGGTTACATGAAGATCTTGCTTTATCAGTTCGCACACAGTTTCAATGTTTTCTGGCGCAACAACCGATTTTGGACGACCTTCCTTAAATTTGTCCGTGAGCGAATTATGGCCACCATTGAATTCACTAAACCAGTGATATACAATGGTTTTAGATACTGTGTCATCGCCAAAAGTCAAAGTGAGTTGATCGATGCACTGTTGTTGAGATAATCCACGTCGAAAGTCGTAGTACATCATCGCACGAAAATACTCATAAGTTAATTCCATTTTTTGACACATGAAATTTTCAAGTACCTTAAACCTAAACAACAGAAATAGCGTCTGTTTAACAAAACGTTCTGAGTACGTATACAGACAACAATGTCAAACTTTACGAGGTATATGTCAGATGGCGCCTAGCAACACCATTGTTGTCAATTCCAGATACATGAATAGCAACCCTCGCAGTGGCAGCTCGTGAGGGAGGACGTTGGGGCGTCGCCCCTCCTCCATTTGTCACAGGAAACAATTTTTCAGAGCAAAAAAAACAAATTTTATTTCCGTTCAGTTTCTTTCATTTAACTCATTTTCCAGGTTCACCTCCTGTATAGGGTTTTAATAGCACGAAAAGTAAAAAGGAGAAAGGGAAAAGTAAAAAAAATTCTACGCCCTCCCACTTTAAAAACCCACCCACCCAAAAGCCGCCACTGAATCCTCGTAAATGAATTCCAACGAAATTGCGTATTAAAACAGAATTAATCAGATATATATCATTTGATTAAAACATATCAAATATAACATGGCGCAGATGTTAAAGTTATATTCAAATATGAGATAGGTTTTCGAAAATTAGCCTTATCAAATGTATTCCCTGTTGTGCTAGGTTAGTACACCCGCTTATCTCGTGTTATTTGTGCAGTTTTTGACTGATAACAGATCACTGTTTGTTGTTTGTTGTATGAATTATACTCTAGAGATAAAGCTTAACTATATCCAACCAATACCGAAAAAAAATATATATATAAACACAATTCGATTTGCTAATTGCAGAACTGGCTTTAGGGGCCAATGTATCGTAAGAAAACGACATAAAATCTTGACGTTTCTCTATAAATTTAACCATAAAATTGACAAATTACTCAGTATATTACAGAAATATAAAAGATAATGACGGTTTGGTTAATGTCAAGGAACGCATTGTTTGGAAAATTTTAACATTTTCAATAAAGCACATAGTTTATTTGTCAATAGGTTACCGTCAAATTACTTAACCTACTTATCCTTATGTATGGTGAACATATTTTTTTTTAATTATTTTATAATACAAGGGCAGAGTGAAAAGCCTATCGAAAATTGCTTTAATTTTCAATGTAGTCTCCTTCTGGCTCGATACACTTCCAATGGTATTTCAGCTCTTTTATGCCCCCCGAATAGTACGAACTCTGTAGTATAGTGCGGTTCTAAATATACCGTTGATCGAATGGTTGCAATAAACTGTTAAAAACCTCTGTCGTAACGAAACCCGGTAAAATCCCAAAAAACGTAATCAAGGCCGGGCCTAATAAAATAACAGGTAAAAGATCAAATTAATTCAATATCTAGTTTAGTAGTTTCGAAATATTTTAGTTTAGTTCGCTTTCTTTTCTTAAACAGTGCAGTTCTATAATTTCGATCGTATTTTTATTATTTCAAATGTGTTTAAAATGTGTCGTTCTTGGCAAGATAATGATCATTGTGCTTCCGGTAGTGCTAATTTTAAAAGAAAACATTTATCGTCCGATGCTAAGCAAATAGTTAAAAATGTATGTTTCTTTATTAAATAGGGGGCTTAATGTGAATGTAGCCGCAGCAGAAACGTCTTCATTAACGACAACGCCGTTTTCTACAGTTAAAGATATTGTGACGAAGCCAATTATAGCCAAAAAAGTTCGTAGTGATTCTGGTAAAATGGTAAAATGTGTGACAAAGATTAATTCGAAGCAAAATTTATGCTATGTATGAAGAGCAAACTATGCCTGCATTGCATTCATTGCAACAGCGACCAAGGAAAGACGAAACCAACATTCTTTACAGCAGAACCAGCCTCCGGAGAATATTATCTCAAATATATTAGGAGCTGAATTGCTTTTTCATCTTGGCATTGGAATATCGACCAGCATGAGCTGAGATTCTACATCAAGGATGAGCAGGATATTAATAATAATAATTTAACAATATTTTATTTTTTCCAAAATTATTCAGAAATTAAACCATTCCGACTCTGGCACCTTTGAAGAAACTGGGAATATTTTTATTGAAATTTATTGGGGCCATTAACATTTTGCCGAAAGGTAACGAAATATCTTGAACCGAACTATATCATCCTCTATTTCAACAATAACTTGTTCATTTCATGTAAATATCTTTCCAGACCGCCATTTATTTGTGTTTTGAATGGAAAAGAAATCAAAGAGGATCAAATCCGGAGACAAGAGTAGATGCGGCATCATTTCGTAGACCAAATTAGTCAATTTGCTCGTTATAACGTCAGTTATAATGGCGGACAAATGGGCGGATGCACTGTCGTAGTGAACCAAGCCTTTTTTTTACGGTGTTAACTGTTTTTCCGTTTCTGGAGTGTAACGATGAATTTAAGTTTTATCAACCGTTACGAATCGTGTTCGAAGCTTATTCCAGTTGCACTTATACATGTCTAAATACCGCGCTAAAATGATCACTTGATTCGGTTTTTCATGCTCAAATATCTTTGTAGGATGTTTTTTACAAGTTGGTCGTCCTCTCTCTAACCTTCACGCTTCAATCGGCCAACACAATATCATGAATTTTGTTGACTATTTCCTCAGTAATGACCTCATAGGTATCTTGAGCGTGAAACGTCACTCGTGCCGATTCGACCACGTCGAGACTCTGTAAACTACTTATGAACCACAAAATGTAATGAAGTAGAGTTACATAATACTTGTTCAACTTTTCTTCGGTTTACCCAATGGTTTTTCCACACAAAAAAAATGTTTAATTAACAAACGAAACTATATAAGCAATATAGCAAGAATTCCGAACTTATTTTCTTTCGAAGATTATTAAAACAAATCTAAATATCATATCGACTTAAAATGCTTGTATCGTTGCCAGTAAGGAAGCTACTTTTCAAAAATGCAATCACCCTTACCTTCGCACCCTCATCAATCGGAAAATCCCCTTATGTTTATTCAGCTTCAGTATAGAATCGTATGATTTCAGCCAGTGGTATTTAGGAAAAACGCAAAAAATTGCTTAATCAATTATCATCATGTAATACAATATAATATTCACACCCTCAACAATTTCTAATCACACCCATGAATGAAGACGATCATATCATTTACCATTGCAAATTCTATGCTATTAATTATTTCGGCTATCGTATACTTACGTGATAAAGCATATATATATATATATATATATATATATATATATATATATATATATATATATATATATATATATATATATATATTAAAGCAACGTTAACTAACACGAGGTCAAAGGTTAAATTCATGGGTGACATCTCAGAGCCCTTCGAAATTAAAACTGGTGTGAGACAAGGGGATGGACTCTCGCCACTCTTATTTAACTGTGTTCTAGAAAAAGTAATACAGGAGTGGCGTGAAAAAAAGTCGGCACTGAATATTGACCAGCCCATTAAACTGGGGAGAACCAACATCAAAATTGATTGTCTGGCATTTGCTGATGATCTAGCAATTTTAGCTCAAGATGTATTAACGGCACAGAAACAGATTGAAATCCTAAAAGAAACAGCAGAAAAGGTAGGACTCCAAATTTCCTTTGAAAAGACAGAATACATGACCTGCAACAGACTAAGAACACCATTTCTAAAAACGAAATATGGTAACATCAGACGAGTCTCTCAATTCATTTCACGCTCATTTTGAATAGAAAGAGGGACATCGAGGACATTGAAAAGAAGAAAAGAAAAATCATAAGAAAAATCCTAGGCCCCAAACAAATAAATAGCACAACATACCGACTTCGAGAAAACCAAGAAATCAAACAATACACAGATATACATAGCGATATGAGAAAAAGAAGACTTAAGTTTTACGGACACATCAAACGGATGAATCCTGGTAGGCTAACTAGACAAATAGTCGAATTTTATGAAAATAGGAGTAGAGCTAAAGTAGAAATAATTAAATGGATTGCTGCAATTAAAGAGGACCTAAGATCAGCAAATATTACACAAAGTGAAATTCAGGATAGAGGATGTTTCAGACACAAGGTTAACGTTTGGAAGGTTGGCCAGAGAGAAAAATGTAGGAAGACTGGAACAACTTGGTCTGATGAAAGGAAAAAAGCTCATAGCGAAAGAATGAAATTAGTATGGGCTCAAACGAAGGCTAACAACAACAAACGCTTCTAATTGTACTTCGCGTGGTCCACCAGGGCCCATACGTGAATAATAATATATATATATATATATATATATATATATATATATATATATATATATATATATATATATATATATATATATATATATATATATATATATATATATATATATATATATATATATATATATATATATATATATATATATATATATATATATATATATATATATATATGTTCCACAATCTCATGTGGAATACACAATAACCTACGTCTCCGTCTAAATGAGCTTATTCGGAGCGGTTTCAGCTGTCGGTAATGTTAAAATTACTAGGTTCTTGAGTAGAACCACGTTTTAGATCAATAAAATCTCGACATTTCGGCTTTCACTCTGAAGCTCTTATCAAGAGAATCTAGTTGATTTGTCCCGAGGTCTCAAGCTGTCTACTCCCCAGAGTTCAGGCTTTTCTGGTTGTGAACTCTGGGGAGTAGTCAGATTTAGGCTTCGGGGCAAATCAACTATAATGGCGTCAATCAACTTAAGAACTAAAAATTGTTAATCCAGCGTTTAAAGTTGCATCTTCTCTTTGACATTTGCGTTCACATAAAAGCACCATGTTGGTATTGTCTTTCACCAGTGAAACACACTAATTACAAGAATATTTTCGTAAACGAGACCACATTATCAAAATAAATGTTAAAAAGATTTTGTTAAATATTCGTCGTTCTGTGGTATCTTCTCTATATGGAACTAATTTCCTTCCAGAAATCTGAAAACTATGGTTTCATTTCAAAAAACCTTTGCAATAAATCAGTTTCATCATGAAAATCATTCTAGAAAAATTATGCTAAGTAACATATGAAGAAAGTCCCTTCATGTGTATGCATTAAGGACAAACATTTCTGGTCAGTATAAGACTTCTTCAGGAAATTCTTGATTAACACGTTGTATAAGTGTGTAACATAAGACGCTTCTCTTAATCGACAGTTATATCAGCTATTTGTCCTGGAAGTCCCTTCCTATATGAAGTTCTGGTTTAATACAAAGAAGATGATATAAATTTATCTGTTGCATTACACATGCTATTCTAAATATTTTGGTTAACTTTGTACACATACACACACATACGGTATACTAAAAATATTTACGATGATACGAAGGAAACCGCAATGGACACACACCGCACCAAAATATGTTGAAGTTATTGTTATGACACAAAATGTTATCTGCCTTTTATCTTGAGTGTAAAAAGCGTTAATCTGAAAATTCCCAGAATAAAGCAAAAAAAAACGTGACCTGCTTACATTTGCATATAAAGGGTTGTCCAATAAAAGAGTATCAGAACTTTAAAGTGTCAAAGTGGGAGTCCATCCATAATACATTTAACCACACGATGCCGAGAGGCTTACAACATTATTTTTTTTCGAAACATAATGCCATTATTTGTTCTTCAAAATAAAATAAAAATTACCGGATTATCACTTGTAATTGGCATTGTGCCTCATTTTAAATTTCTTACACTCTTATTTGACAACCCTTTATATATGTATATTTAATAAAATCTCACCCAAGCTTAATTAAAGTGAGAACTGTCTAAAAAATGTTGTACCCACATTTTCGATGGTCTTCCTACAACCGTCATTTCTTATTTTTTCTCTTTTGATATTTTTGGCAGACTGCCTTTTGCTCTTTTTTTTTGGATTTTTTGCCACGATCTAAAACTCAAAAAATATCCAAAATATCTGTTCTTGTGTAAATAAAAAATCACTGGTTAAAAGACAAAAAACCAAACGGAGACAGATTTCTCAGTGATTCTTTTCTGTAATAAAATTGCCTAACGAACAACATTTTAAAAATAAAACAATGTTCTAAAATAAATACAAACTTTTGAACGTTAACGTTTCGGGAGGTCTTCTCTCCCCGTTTTCAAAACGAATCTAAAAAATAAATTATAAAATAAAAAATTTCTATATATAATGCAAAGATAGGAAATAAATATATTGTTTGTGTATGTCAATGATACGTCACAATCATTCAGACATGACCTTTTGCTTCTCAAAAATGTATTAATAGCAGGTCTTTTAAATTGAGCGTCAAAAAACCTGATTGCTCTTAATTTCGTATCAATGCAGGAACATTTTAATACAGAATTTATAGGCACAATCAATTTTTAAATCAGAAATATAGAGATATTTTGAAGCAAATGGGGTGAATACGACTCTGTCGTTTGAGGCATGGACGCAATTTTTTCCGACCTTGATATTGAACCGCCGTCTAATACATAACTTTATCGGTCATTGATAGCGATCATACAATACGATCACTAAGTGTCATTGTAAATGCTTGTTTGCTTAAACGGTAGGTATTTTATGGGTGTCGTTTATTAGATATCTTTATAGCGAATTTACAGCCGCAGACATTAGCAGGTGCTAAGTAAACGTTACGATACTAGTTGGCTTTGTGAGGGCACCGCGCGCAAGAACAAGCGAGGAAACTGGCATATCTATTATGTAGGCGTAATTACTTATCCTGACCGCTATTAGATTTAAAACTTCATGGTTGATACGTAAGGAAAGTGAAATAACCCAAGGTGAATTTATTAATAAGCGCACAAATACATTTTAAATCATTTTATATCATGTTCCAGAAAAAGAAAATACATTTAATCAAAATATTATGTATGTATAGAATTAAAAACATCATAAAGAAATCGAGACGCGAACACTTTTTTATGTTAACTACGACAGTCTATAAAAAAACTCCAGAAGCTTTGAATATAAATCTACGAAAATACTGTTGTAAAAATGTTTATTGATTCAAAATATAGACCTTCAGTATCAGTTCAACATTCAGAATGACTACAGGGTGGTTCAAAGAGTTGTTAATGTTTGGTTGCACCAGAGAAAATTTCGTAGGAGGGGTAAAAAGGTGGGGTTCGTCTTCGGAGCGGAAACGATAGTTCGACTCAGATAAATTTAGTCGCCATGCAGCACTACACGGGCGAAGAGCGCTCGTTTTATGTGCGTGAATATAAACGCATCAGCAATTCCGCCACTATTGCGCACCGTAGATGTCGACAATTTCAATTTACTCGATGTTCATGGTTAAGCAATGGGTTCGTAGTTTGAACTGGTTCAACTTTAAATTAACGTGCTCGGTCGTCGAATGTCAGGGAGAACCGATGGAAACATTGAGAGAGTAAGAGCGTCCGTGCGCCAACAACCAAACTTACCGACTCGAAAGCGCGCAGCTCCTTTAAATGTGACGAGATCATCGGTGCTTCGCATCCTTCACAAAGATTTACGCATGCGCCAGTACAAGGTTCAGTTAGTACAAGAAGTGAAGCCGACGGACTTCGCCGCTGATGGATAAAACGAAATTATAAACCAATTTCCAGCATTCGCCAACATCTTATTCTCCGATAAGGCTCATTTCCATCTAAATAGCCATGTCAATAATCAAAATTGTCGCTACTGATGTGGAGAAAACCCTAAAAAGAAACATGAAAGGCCTCTGCATAGCCCGAAGTTCACAGTTTAGGCTGCAATATCGGCACCCCGAATAATCACCAAGTTTTTTTTCAAGGCCACTGCGTAACAGTGAATTCTCAGCAGTATGTCAACATGCTTCAAACACCCTTACGTATATTAGGCGGCGATATGCCGACTAACGGATGTAGGTTTCCTATTGGGGTCGGTCTCAGACATCCCGATCTCGTTCAGTGTGATGTTCACCTACTTTACTTGGGTTGACCCGCTCCAGACTGGTGCCTGGCGGACAAGCAGAACCATGACCAAGGTCCTCATGCGCGTTTGCACCCCAGGATATGTTTGTTAATTTTCTGATTGTATTATTACGGACGCTAACCTTAGCCTTGGTATCCATGCAGTGCTAAGGCCAAGGTGCGATCTAGTGTGACTCCAGGTATTTTGGTGTTGGGCAATGCTGTGTTTCACTCCTCCATTCGATCTTTAACTCCATGTTGGCGTTTTTGGTGTTGAGGTGAAAAGCGCGGAGTTGCGTTTATTTTACTCGGTGGTCCAGTCACCAGGCCATTTTTCAACATCTCTGCAATTGTTGAAGTGTTTCAAGGAAAGTGCACGAGAATCAATAAAAACAAGTAATAGTCGGAAGGGGCCAAGTCTAGTGAGTACGGCGGGTGAGGCAAGAGGTCCCAGCCAAGTGCAGAAATGATGTCTCAGGCTGCTTGTGTCAGTTGCGTTGCTTGTGTCAGGGGCGTTGTCGTGCTGCAAAATCAATTTTCCGTGTCTTGTAGCCTATTCTGGTTACTTTTTGATCAATGCACGATTCAAATTGATCATTTGTTTCAGATGCTAATGGCACACGACACCCTTCTGACCCCATCAAACGTATAGCATTGTCTTATTTTCAAAGCGATTGGATCTCACGGTCGATGTTGATGGTTGTCCTGGGCCAGTCCATGATTTTCTGCGTTTTGGGTTCTTGAAATATATCCATTTTTCGTCTCCAGTCACGATCCGGTGCAAAAAAGTCTTTTTTCATGTCAAGAAAACAAAACTTTGCACACCGTTTTTCGCTTTTCCATCTGTCTCTCATTCAGCTGATGATGATATGGTACCAATTTACCTGCCTTCAGGATCTTTCCCATGGTATGCAGACTATCACAAATAGTTCGGCGACCAGCCATTTATGTCATTTCTGCCACCTCTCTGCCATTTGTTGTTGAATTTACATATAGTCTTCTTCCAACAATGCTTGTTATTCGGCATCCTGATTTGTTTTGACTTTGGAGTCCTTTGTTTTTCAAGTCGAAATCGCCCAAACCAACGCCTACAAGCCTCTTGCGTTGACACAAGAAAAGTAGTAGGTACCGCAAATGCTATTTATTTGGCTCGAAACTCGACATGATTACTAAACAAAAAAATATAACTCTGACTTGAAATCATTTAAAGATCAATAGCGTTTTGAAAGGTATCGTCTGACTGGTAAGTGACATAAGCGATTAAACTGTGAACCGACCCTTGTTTCCAGTGCCATCTCTAAAAAAAATGAGAATTATTAACCGCCACATCTGGCATTTTCAAAATTTAAACAGCTGGTATCTAACTTCATTAAATCATTTTTGTTCAAAATCCTTGGTGAAATATCATCTGTAACAATAGAGCAAGGACATACTGTTGTGAAAATTAAATTCCATAATTCGATATAAAACTTATTTCGAAACCTTTAAACAACTAAAAATCAAGCGATTATCTTTTAAAAAGGAAATTCTACATATCCCATTTTACCAGAGAAATATGCATTGTAACGTTTTAAATTTAATACATCTTATATAGCCCGACCTTCCAAGATAATGTCAAAATTGCCATAAATGGATAGTTTGATATTAAGAAACTTCGCTTGCCCTTTTCTAGCTGTGTATTACCGTAAGCCTTTATTATTTCGTATATTTGAAATTAAAATAGA
The DNA here is from genome assembly GCA_031761425.1 of Cosmopolites sordidus. Lineage (NCBI taxonomy): Eukaryota > Metazoa > Arthropoda > Insecta > Coleoptera > Curculionidae > Cosmopolites > Cosmopolites sordidus. The sequence continues at coordinate 371,286 of JARFXV010000251.1, read as the reverse complement.
ACAAAAAACTAGGCTTGAGTAACATACCCTGGAGGTACTTACCCAATTCATTCTCAGGATAATGGAACGTAAATTCCTTGCATTATTCATTTTAATGTTAACACTAGACCCAGAGCGAAATCATTTTCTTTTTAATATCAGCTAAAATCAGGCCAAGCTTCTAATTTTCTAAATCCTAAACGGATCAGAGACATAACAAAGCCGCAAGCAAAATCCAATTTCAGTACAAATATTAAAACGCTATATTAAGGCAAAACTATTATATGACACGCTTTAGATAAATTAAATGCAATGATAAATATTGTTGATGGGACTAAATTTTGAGGGTTTTTAACTGAGCGCATTTTATTTTTCTTTTGTTATTTGAGCAAGTCAGGGTAGACTACCCTGACTGAATGTCAATAGTATCTCCCGAGACCGGTCTCTGGTCTTAGAACCCTCATCAGTCAAACTTGAATTATCGTCTGAGAGCAGCTGAAGGGACCACCAGAATGTGAGATTATTATTTCGACCTTTTCAGGAGAACGAGGCGAATTAAGATAAAATATAAGAAAGTGTTCGAATCCTGCAAGGGAGGAATGTGTCAAGCGGTGGCGCCATCTCAAGTGTGTTCGAGGCATTAATTTAAACTTTTTATGCCAACTTATAGTTTGAAGTTCAAATCTTCACAATCGTTATTTTTTTTTTCAAAAATAATATTCAAATTATTCTGTTATTAATTCCTGATGATTATTAAGTTGCAAGTCATTTTTTCAGTTTCTAGTGTTAAATTTATTAGTAAAATAAAAGAAATGTACATCATACATCATGCACATTTGTTTTTTAATTGAAAAAATAAAAAAGTACAATAACATTAAAGAATCAATATACTTGTCAAAAAAATGTATTCAGTATAAACGGTGATATTCTGATTACCTGCTTGCCCTGTTAAATATTTGGCTAAGAATATCATCGTTTACAGCTCTCATAGTGCATACATGCGAACTTCAACTAAACCGTTCGGAAATGAATATATTCAATTTATTGTTTTTTTGACAAGTATATCGATTGTTTCATCTTATTGTCTTTTATATATTTTCTGAATAAATTATATAATTAGAATGATTGCACGCTTTTTCAGTGAAAAAACAAATGTGCATAATGTACATTTTTTTATTTTACATATTATTTAACACTAGAGACTGAAAAAATAACTTGCAACTTAATAATTATCAGAAATTAATAACAGAATAACTTTAATACTATTTTTGACAAAAAAAGAACAACAATGGTGGGGATTTGAACTCCAAACTGTAAGTCGGCAAGCCATAAAATTTTAAATTGATGCCTCGGACACACTTGAGATGGCGCCACCGCTTTACACATTACCCATCGTCCCTTGCAAAATTAGAATACATTTCTATATATTATCTTAAGACGAACAACGTAATCTAGCGCAATCCAATGGCTAGTGTTCTCAGTATGATCTACGAACCATGTCGTGTCCTCCTGACCCAAGTGGAGTACAGAACATGAGAGATGAAATTGGATTCGTGGAGCAAACTATATGATCTCAGAGGATATGTCATCCATATTCCATATAGAGTGAAAAGCAATAACCAACTACTCCTGTTTTTGCTAGGTTGATTAATATGTGAAACATTAAGAGAACATAAAAAAGACTGTGCATAGGCTATCTTAACATAGTGAAGCTACTTACAAGATTAAATTAAAATAAAGATCAGAAACATATACCAATATGATAAGAATATGTATCGGTCCATAAATAACAATAACAAAAATTGCCTATGCTGAATATCCTTGGAAACTATAGAAAACTGTATTCAATACATTTTAATATATAGGTAAAAAAATTACAAGCTTCGATGAAATAAATCATAACCTGTTTATATCTTAACTAATAAATATACATAAGGTAAGTTCATAAATAATCGAACTACACAAAAACAGCTTCATAATTTTGTTCTAGACGGACGTGCCATTGATAGTTGAAAAACTTACTCCATGGTTCGACCACTTTCGTTAAGGCGCTTGCGCAAAAAATACCATTTCGATCTTACACTGCCCAAAACAATTAATAAATAATAAGTAAATATGAACACAGAGAAAATATTTTAGAAGTAAACAAACAATAAAAATAAAACGACTATAAATGTCCATACCAACATGCTCAGTTGATTGTAAAAAGTAAAGGTAAAATATTTTGGTTAACCCAATTTGAGATACACGCTTCATAATCTTGAAAATGTTCAAATTCTAAACAACCTGAAAAATCAAAAGAATTCAAGTTTAGTTGAATTTCTAGTCAACATAATTTAACTTTAGTTGGTTGGTATGAACAGCATAGTTGTTATTAACAACTTGCATAGAAAAGAAACAACCAATGCTTTTATGTAAACGGAAGCAGCCAACATTTTCGTTGAAGCAGTACCAGTTATGCAATACATCAGAGATTAGAATAAAATGGAGCAAAACCTGAAGAAGACAACATCACTTTAGAATGATAGATTTTGCTGTGTACATCCAAGGCGTGTACACAGTAACATATTTAGGAACACCTTATTTGATCATCGAAACTCAAATAAATAAATATAAATATACATACTGCACATAAAGCTCTTTGCGGCGTTTCCAACAAACGGTCACCCATCCAAATACTAACCGCGTGCAACGTTGATTAACTTTATTTATTTAATCGTTGCACTGATAATAACACAGATCGACATGCTCTTTGTAATTGATAAGAATGCTGCGTCTAATTTAGGTAGTTAGTAAGACACCGAAGAAATGGCATAGCACGTCCCACTTTCAAATATCTGCTTCTCCTTTATGTCATGGGTTGATTGAAATTATTTGTACCTAAGAGGTATTTTGCTAGGACTTCAAGGAGATTTTACAAAGTATTGCTGTTTTTTGTGTCTATGGGACAGTAGGACAACAAAAGAACATTACAGTAAGAAAGATTGGCCCCGTAAAACTTATTTTGAACCTGATACTTTAAACATAAAATATGCCCTCTTGTTAGCCCAAAAAAAAGGCCCTTCTTCCACCTCTCCATATTAAGCTTGGATTAATGAAAACCTTTGTCAAAGCCATGGTTAAAGAAGGTAATGATTTGAAGTACCTAAAAGAAATATTTCCTCAATAAAGTGATGCAAACCTAAAGGAAGGCATATTTCTTGGATCTCAAATCAGGAAGCTTCTAGCTGATTTCCGTTTTCAAGAAAATTTAATGAAAAGGAACTGGCAGCTTGGAAGTGTTTTATAAGTGTAGTGAAAGGATTTCTGGGCAACAAGAAAGATGAAAACTATAAAAACCTCATAGATGAACTCTTGAAAGCCTATGAATTACTATGGTGTCGCATGTCCTTAAAAATGTATTTTTTACACTCCCATTTGGGTTTTTTCCGGAAAATTTGGGTGCAGTAAGCGACGAATAAGGAGAGACAGAAGATACCAGGGACGCTGGAACCCATCTATATTTGGCGACTTCTGCTGGTTTTTAAAAAGAGATGATGCTACAGAACACAAGAGGAAAAAGTGAAAGTTTTTGTCGCTGTATGACATCTCATCTAATATATTTTGAATTCACATAATCCTCAGTAATGTCTTTGCATAGATTTAACATATTTATATTAAATAAATAATAAATTGTAAAAATATATCGTCGTTTTTTCCCACTACCGACCCCCTGTAACAAAAAACGTGTACGTGTTACAGTAATTAGCTTATCATATTCGGATTTAGGACTACAAAATACTTCATATACACATATTTTCATTAATGTTACCTCAAAGTAAAGATTTTGGATTAGAGATGCATCAACCACTAAGACTATGTAGCAGCTTACTGCTTAACATGGACTCCGAACAATGGTGATTAACCCCAGTTAGCACTCCTCTCGAATTATCAACTCTTGATTTGTGGTTAAACCTTAAGTCTCTCGAGGCCTTACTCAGCCTGGACGGTAACTTTGGAGACATTCCTTATCAGTTTTTACACTCTTGTCTGTTGAAGTACAGTACGCAAGCCTAGTCTCTCCTAGGATGGGCACCCATCCAAATACTAAACACAACAAGCGACGCTGTTCTTCGACCTTCGAGTAGCCGGATTACAGAAGATGTCAACCTCGCAGTCACAATTATTAAACGTTAATTTTAACTTGAGCGAAATGAAATAAATTTTAATCAATGCATTCATAATTTGTTTTATTGCACACAGATGACAAACAAACATTGGATTGACCACCAAATACTCCAGATATTATCCTCATTGAATGTGCTAGGGATACTTTAAAAATATGGATATATATATATATATATATATATATATATATATATATATATATATATATATATATATATATATATATATTGATATTTTTTTTCATTATTGCATAATATTCATTAATTGTTTTGAGCAGTGTATATTGATAGTGGCGAAAATTTCAGCTAAATTGTCCTATAGATTGGTTGTTTTGCGAACTCGGAGATAATGCAAGCGACTCGACCTTGTCCCACTTGGCGATTTTTGCCATTACGAGAAATATATTGGCATTAATTTTCTAAACGGTAATTTCACGAAGTAATCTTGAAGCTCTCCATCTACTCTACAATGGAATATTTTTACTTTATTATCATGGAAAATCAGCTGCATTTTTTGCATGTTGTTTGTCTTGAATCAGCCCCAAACGCCTACTTCATTCTATCCACGTTTGTTAAATCATTTATATATCATCGGTGCTTAATAATATTAAAACTTGTATGGATTTGAGAGACATTATTAAGTCAATCTTAATAAACCAGGAATGCAAAGTTATGTAGGTGAAAATCCAATTCAATCCATTAATAAACAATATAAATTGTGATACTGCAAAATTATGGCATTGATTAAACAAATGTTTTTTGTTTTCAATTAAACTTTAATAAAATATAGGATGTGTCAATAACCTAATGAGACTGATGGCCTAGCGTTAGCTCTGGCAACACTGTTGATTTCCCCTTTGGAGGGGAGGAATATTGAAAACATTGAAGCAAGACATGATAGCGCACCATTGCATGAAAGTGTTGTCATTCATTTTCAAAACGTATTAGAAAAATCCGGTTCGCGGAAAGAAACGCTACAAATCCCCAAGTGGCTCTAGGTAGTTCAAATTACTTCTCGTTTTGAAGACGCATTAAATGATGGCCTGTCCCCCCTCCAAAGTGGAAGCTAACAGTTATGCCAGATCGAACTCTACGTTACCAGTCTCAATACTTTATTTATATACCTCGTTATTTCTAACTATTGCGTCCTACGAAAAAAAGACTAAATAATCCTGAACAAGCCATATATGTTTTGTTTTTTGTTTCAGACTATTTAATTGTGGTTTTCAAAAAGTATGTAATCTCGAAAAAAACAACTAGAAATATCCATGAGTAGGAAAGTGGAAAATAACACTTACGATTTGCTAATTCTGCTGAATAAATTAAGTCAAAAATGTTATATTCCAATATCATACCCGTCAATCAGAAATCATTGTTATGATCTCTGAGAGTAGCTTCTAAAGGAACACTCTCTTGCATTTATATGACACCGATATACACAGTAGGTCGAAAAAATAACCGAACTTTTTAAATGTAAATAAAACTACTAGCGCCATCTATTGAAACAATATGTAATCTGAAAACTGTATATCCCTTCTACAAAACGAAAACACCATTATTAGAATTAATCAACAGATTGTCAAGTTATAATGCTTAAAGTGAACGTACCTTTTGTCACCTCATCACAAAAACACTATAGTCACGATAGTGTAACAAAGAGCTAATATTAAATTTTGTTTCAAGCTCGATAAAACTTTTACAGAAACATTTGAATTGATGAAAGGAGTTTGTTGTTTGATGATTGCTTATCCCGTACACGTGTGTTCGAGTGGTATAAGCGATTCCAGGACGGCCGTGATGCTTTGAAAGACGACCCCATTTTTATGATTTCAAAGGTATTATATTTCGGGAAGTTGGTTTTAGTTGCACCATAATGTACCATCGCATAAGACTGTTCGCTGTTCTTGAATTTTTGGCGAAAAAACAAGTATGTATGTTTCAATATCCTCTTTATTGGCCTGATTTGTCTCCATGTGATTATTTTTTATTCCCAAAACTCTAACTGGGCATTAAAAAAAGCGTTTTATGACAGTGTTTCACAATTCCAAGAAGCCGTGACGAGGATCATTGAGGTGATTCGGAACGACACAAAGAATCTATGCCAGCATTGGTTTAATGCTGTATAGGATCTATTTTGAATAAAAAAAATTGGCTAAATAACTTTTTTTTAACCTCTTTTAACCTTTAGATGATGCAGTCCTACTCAGAAGAGGATGAAGGATTGACTAACACACTGAGGTGAGGCGGTTGGCTGCCATGCCCCAATGACAGCTTTCTCATCACGTTGTTGTTATCGAATCACTTTCCACCTCCTGTAACTACCCAGTTTTATGACCATTTGGTAATTTTCTTGTCGCCTAGAAAAGATAGAAAAACCTAGACAGAATGAAAATAACGAAAAATGTATCCTGGTACATAGACTGATATACAAGATATCTAGCCTCATACATAGATGGCTCTCTTAATTGAAAGCAGGGATGTAGAATATTCCATTCTTCTTGTAAACACATGTAATCAAGGGAAGTTAAAAAAAAATAACATACTTTCAATTTTAGTTTTGCAGGCAGTAATTATATCCCAGTTCAGTGATGGCTGTTTTAAACCCATATTTATAAGAAATACCTGAATATTAATTATCTAAAAACCTCTCTTTAAGGACCGCTTTAATTTCAGAATTGCAACTAGACATTAGTCTGCCTTAAACAGTGAAATAATCAGAGTGGAAAAAGGTGGAGTGATATCAGGTTTATATCGATGCCTTTAGGGAAATAGAAACCTGAATTATATTTTAGATTGATTTAGTTTGTCACAAAAATCAAAAATTGTATTCTGATTCTAGCACAGTCAATTACCGGATGTATTTTGTATTCAAAAATATACTTATAAAGGCAGTTGGAAAAGTTCTCAGCCTTTCAAGGAAAGAACAAAATGTTTGAAATCTTTTGTTATTCAACCGAATCATCTTGTAATACAATACATTTAGACCAACGACATTCCGATGCATTTCTTCAAATTTGATAAAAAGTAATCACTAGGAACTAAATCCGACGAATACAGAGCATATAGAAACACTTCGAAGCGCAGATTATGGAATTTTGCAACAACCGGAGATGTGTTTGCATTTGGTCAAATCTGCGCCATTTGTTTGTCAGACCAGGAACTTTTCAATCGACCCTCGAATATTTTATAAAGTTTAAAAAAAAATTGTGGGAAGTTTACTAAATCAAGTACAAAATAATTGAATTTTTCTTCCTATTAAACACCCATTTTTTTAAACCACAATTGTTCAGTTAATTTTAATTATTTTATATCATCAGATATCATTAACACAACAAGCACAATCATCAATAAAATTGAACTACTCACATGTTTTATCGAATATAAAGTCATTGATAACTAATAATTATTAGTATTACTTATCAATTCCATTGGTTTTTTAGATGATACTAACTCCATCTCGTAAATTTAGTTCTGATTTCAGAGCGAAGCCCAGGATGTCAGCTGTGGCCGGACGCCGTACATATACAGAGGATGAACTCCAAGCGGCCCTCAGGGACATACAATCTGGCAAACTCGGCACCCGTAGAGCGGCCGTCATCTACGGTATACCCCGATCTACTCTACGCAACAAGGTGTACAAGCTTGCCCTGGAGAGGGAACGTGAGTCACATCTGAGTAATACGCCTTTGAAGCTAGATGAAGACGAAACCATGGACGATGACAAAGAATTGTCTGGGGCCGAAGAGGAAAAGGAAGTAGAGAAAGCGTTGCAGGTAAGTAATAACTGATGAAGGATTCTTGATGAAAACCTAATCATAGTTATTTCAGGCCCCACTACTCTCCATGGCCGATATTTTACGGTTTTCTGGAATGGAACATCCACCTGATGCCTTAAAATTGTTCTTGCAAAAAGCGAAAGAAAGTCAAGATACCCAGAGCGAAATTATTCAGTACCTTCAGGTACGAAATGTAAGAACAGTTTTTTAGAAAAATATTTTCGCTTTAAATGACGTTTTAAAAAATTGATAAATATAGAGATAGCCAATAAGAGTGTCAGAACTTTAAAATGAAGTACAATGATAACTACTAGTGATAATCCGGTAATTTTTATTTGCTCTTAAAGAAGAAATAATGGCATTATGTTTTAAAAATAATATTGTTCAAATGCCCCCCCAAATGTCTTATTGGACACCCCTTTTGCAAAAAGTTCTTAAGTTGAAAAGTGTTCACACTGATTTTTTTAAACGAACCGTTATAATTTTATCAAAATCTTTTATTGTATTAAAATACTAAAACTGTCACTGATATTTGTTATTACCATTAATAACACAGGTCAACAAATTTAAACTTTTTTGAGGTAACATTAATGAAAATAGATGTATATGAAGTTTTTTGTAGTCCCAAATCCGAAAATGATAACCTAATTACTGTAACACGTACGTTTTTTGTTACCGGGGGTCGGTGGAAGGGAAAAAAAGGAGACGACATATTTTTACAATCTAATATTTATTTAATATAAACATGTAAAACGTGTTAAATCTATACAAAGACATTACTGAGGACTATGTGGATAAAAAATATATTAATGAGATGCCATACAGCGACAAAAACGTCCACTTTTTCTTCTTGTGTTCTGTAGCATCATCTCTTTTTTAAACCCAGCGATAGTCGCCCAACATAGATGGGTTCCAGCGTCCCTGGTATCTTCTTTCCATCGTCCTGATGTCCTGGTGAAAGCTCCCTCCTTGTTCGTCGCTTACGGCACCCAAATTTTCCGGAAAAAATCCAAATAGGAGTGTAAAAAATACATTTTTAAGGACATGCGACACCCACTACTGCCTGTAGTATTTCATAGGTTTTCAAGAGTTTATCTATGAGACTTTCATAGTTTTTATCTTTCTTGTTGCCCAGAAATCCTTTCACTATACTTACAAAACACTTCCAAGCTGCCAATTACTTTTCATTTAATTTTTCCTGAAAACGGAAGTCACCTAGAACCTTCGTTATTTGAGGTCAAATAAATATGCCTCCTTTTACTATTGCATTACTTAATTGAGGAAATATTTGTTTTAGGTACTTGAAATCATTACCTTCTTTGTACATGGCTTTGACAAAGTTTTTCATTAGTCCAAGCTTAATATCGAGAGGCGGAAGAAGCACCTTTTTGAGGTTCATAAGGAGGGCATATTTTATGTTTGAAATATCAAGTTTAAAAGTAGTTTATGAGGCTAATTTTTCTTACTGTAATGTTCTTTTGTTGCCCTACTGTCCCATAGGCACAAAAAACAGCAATACTTTGTAAAACCTCCTTGAAGTCCTAGCAATATACATGTCACTTTTAAATCCCCACAAATATCCGAATGATAGTGTTCATATTTAACGCGATTTAGTATGGTTGCTAAGTTGTCATAGGTTTCTTTTATTGTCACTGAATGGGCTAAAGAAATAGATGGGTTTTTATTTCCATTATGAAGCAAGACTGCTTTTAGGCTGTATTTCGACGAATCTATAAAAATACGTCACTCGGAAGGTATATGTTCCATGTTAAGTTCATTCATTAAACCATCAATATCACAACAGACACATAGCTATCCTTCCATTTTATAAAAACTTGAAAATGTTACAGTCTGTTTTCGGTAAAGTGAAACACTTGCATTTTTATCTAACAGGTTCCAATGTTGAAGTCTGGAGCTATGAAGTTCCGATTTTTGTTTCGCCAATCCCAGCTCACGAACAAAATCATTTAATTCATTCTGAGTTATTAAGTGAGGTTCACTGGTAGTTGTTTAAAATGTTGGATCACAATTGGTGTTCTCAGGAAGTTATGGATCAGATCTTGATGAAGAATTAGAATCACCGGGAAACATGATGTTCAGGTTTAAAAGCGCAATCGGTACTGATAGTTCCTAGCTATGAGGAATTGGAAGTGCAGAGTGCAAATGTGGATACTGAATGTTGTCCATTTGTTTTTTTTTTTAATCTCTTCTGTTTTAGTGATACAAAAGTTGCAATCACTTACATGATTAGTAGGTTCTCTCCACACCATAGGAACAGCAAATGGCATTAAATTTTTCTTGCGATGCATCCACTGCACTAAATTTATGTGACAACTCACACAGCAAACATGAGGAGCCCAACTTTTATCTTGATTTCCAATTTGGTACTTAAAATTTAAAAGATAGGGTTTTTTGTCGTCCTTGGAAATAGATCTAGCTTGTGACTTTAAAATAAATCGTCCGCATATGTAACATAACTTACCCTCTGAATGTTTGCAAAATCGACGACTAGAACTTGCCATTTTATATAAAATCGGCTTACAATCTTGACTGTACTGTAAACGAGACAGAAACAAACTAAACTATAGAAAACAGTAAAACTGTCGTAGAATACTGTCGTAAAATACCCCCTGAACGGTCTCGTGGTAATTTCTACATTGTCCAGTCCAGAGTCAGGTACAAATAATTTCAGGACGTCATGATATGATGATATAAGGAAGAAGCAAGTACTTGAAAATGGGACGTGCTAGGCCATTTATATGATAAGGTGTTTTAATAACTACCTAAATGAAACGCAAAAAAAGCATTCTCATCAATATTACAAAAATCATGTCGACCTGTGTAATTAAGAAACAAATAACATTTATTGTATAGAAGCAGTGAACGTTCCAATGTACTTCACTCAGTTACAATAAAGTGTACATTAAAAACATCCATTTCTCAATAGTACAAAGATCTTCCACATCAACAAATGACCAACATTTGCAATAACTCAGTACTCATTGATCAACGTTTTACAATTTGAGACTTTCGCATCTTATTCTTCTTCAATCATAATCATAATAGCATAACATGACAGCAAAATGATAAAATTAACTGACACGAATATTTAATACAATTACCTCAAATTTTTAGAATTGAATTGGAATTTCTCCAGTTTGTTAGCTTTTATACTGTGTACGTATGTATTTGTATGTTTTTAATGTAGATTTGTTTCCAGGCATTTATTGCTCCACAACATCTGCTAGCTAGTCAAAAGCAGCCGGATGGTGCAGTATTAAACAACCCAATTCCCGAATTTGCCAAAAGATTAACCGAAGAACATCTTAGTAAAATGCAAAATAATGGCGAAACAGAGAGGCTTACAAGGCCAAGTCCATCAAACTCTGTCATTACAAAGGTAAATTTATAATTAATTGCTATATTTCAGTTTCATAATTAAAAGTATTACTCCACTTATCATTAATCAGTGTAATAAAAAGTGCGGTGATTACTTCACACTATGACGCTGAATAACTGTTACCAAAGAGTTTTTCAATAAAAAAGTCGGAAATTTGGAACGTAATAGCGGCAATACTGTTTAGAATGTAAATGTTATTCATACATGATTCAACAGCGCGTAGAAATTGAAAGTTGGTGGCGACCCCCCACTTTGGGGATAAAATTATCTTTTTCGACTTCTGGCTTAATCGGTTTGTGAACAAACACAACTGCAGCATTTGGACCGATGAAAATCCTCAAATAATTCAGGAGTTACAGAAGTGAAGGAGTGTTAGGAAAACAAACAGTTTTATTGTAATTTATATGTAGAATAGAACTAAGGTACTGTTGTTAATTGCAGATTGAGAAACCAAGATCGGAATCATCTGACGTAGACACAGAAGAATCCACCTCGAATGTGATACTAAAAATTCCGTCCTTTAAACCGACGTCAAGTAAGAACGGTTGCGACGTATTCAGAAGTAACTCGTTAGAAGCCTCCAGTCGTTTAGTGTCACCTCCAGTAACAAGCGAGTCAAACTCACCTCCTATACTTCCCGGAAAAGGACTACTGATAAAAGATGTTATATCGCAAAGCATAAGTCAGAAATTCCAACAGAGCTTGGAACCACCAGTACGAAGACCTATGTCTATGGATATCGACTTCAAGAGAGGTGGATTTACACCACCACTTGGAGGACTCCCATCAGTGATCAAAGCTCAACACGAAGCCAGTAGACCCTATCAACAACCTCAGCCTCAACCTCACCCTCAACAACAAACACAACAACCTAAATCTCAGGGTCCAAGTGGCCAACCCACTGGTGGTAAAGGTATAAGCTTTATATTGAATATATATCATCAATTATATATATATATATATATATATATATATATATATATATATATATATATATATATATATATATATATATATATATATATATATATATATTATATTTATTATTATTATTATTATTAATTTACCTGAATTTATTTTCTTTTCAGGAACTAGACCTAAACGTGGTAAATACAGGAATTATGACAGAGATAGTTTGGTGGAAGCAGTAAGAGCTGTACAGAGAGGTGAAATGTCTGTACATAGAGCCGGTAGTTATTACGGTGTTCCACATTCTACTCTCGAATACAAAGTAAAAGAGCGACACCTGATGAGACCGAGGAAAAGAGATCCAAAGCCAAATCCTGTCGACGAGAAAATCGCTAGCTTGAAACAAAATGATCTTAAGTTGGCTCAGGTAAATAACAAAATATATTTCACATTATATACGAGCTGTGGCTATTAAATAACGAGACTGGCGCTGCCACAGGAGAAGTATGCATGCGCCAGACACCAGCGATCAACAAATGTTTAGCATGAAGCCTTTTCTTTCGAATGCAATACCTTTCGCTTCTGTAAACAAATCCGTATAACCGTAGCTTTCGTTCGCATTAGAGTTGTTTTTTTGTTTTTCCGGAAAACTGTTAAGTGTAACAATAGAACAACGAATTGTTGTGAAATTTCATTTGAAACTTGGAAAAACCGCTACTGAAACTTATAATTTATTGAAATGCAATTAATATTTATCGCGTGCACGTGTTTTTGAGTGGTTTAAGCGTTTTCAAGATGGCCGAGAAGACTTTGAAGATGATCCACGCCTGGGTCGCACCCACACGTCAAAAACGGATGACAATATCGAAAAAATTGGTAATCTAGTTCGATCTGACCGTCGGTGAAGTATTCATGCGATAGCGGTTGGTTTCATGGTTTTTATCATGGTTTTTTATTTATGATCCTGAAACCAATGGCCAATCCATGCACTGGAGGAACCCAAATTCACCGAGAGCCAAAAAAGCTCCAATGAGTAAACCAAAATTCAAAGCAATGATGATTGTTTTTTTCGATATTCTTGGACTTCACTGTGTACCTTCACTGGATTCCTGAAGATTAAACTATTAATTAACATTACTACCTTTACGTTCTTGCTGAACTCCGTGAAAGAATAAGGAAAAAACCACCCAAATTGTGGAAGGACAAGTCATGGGTTCTCCACAAAGGCAATGCGCCAGCTCATTCCGCATAGTCTGTCAAGAGGTTTCTAGCCAAGTACTTCTTCTCGACTTCTATCAGTTTCCTAAGGTGAAATCTGCATTATAAGAAACAAGATTTGAGTCCGTTGAAACTGTAAAAGAGGAGCGTTCTGAAGGAGCGCGCAGAAGAAGGCTTTCATCGCTGTTTCAAAAAATGAAAGATTCGCATGGAGCGTTGTGGGGATAGAAGAGGGGTGTATATTGAGGGTGATAATAAGTAAATATGTATGAAATCAAAATAAAATGTTTTATAGCGTTAGTCTCGTTATTTATTAGTCACTCCTCGTCAACAGAAATACATGTTACAGTTTAGGTATAGCTTGTTTATAAGAGAGTATTTATTATATGCTACATAATTACGATAAAAATTAAAGATTATATTGTATGCATTCCTTTCCGTAAATTATTATCAGTATTCTGCTCATCCTGAATTCACCATCTCAGCCTAGACTGGTCGATATTACAATGTTAAAATGAGAAAACAATTTACCTCCTCTCACTTAGCATAAGGTTTTACGAACAATGTGGCATGTCTGCAAGAGTACTGCACGTTGTCCTACTATGGCAATCAATTTTGAGATATCAAGGTTCTCCAAATTCTTTGGAAATGTCTTGTTTCTTGTTTGTTACACAATTTAGATTTGCTTCCAAATTAAAAATCACAATACTTAAGTTAAATAATTAAATTCATTAAATTAACAATTAAAAAATCACTATATTTAACAATATAATACTAGCTACTATTTGCTGGATAAAACGCACCGTTTCCACTTTTCTTTCATTTCTGGTCTCTAGTGATGAATCCAAGTTTCATCAACAATCACAAATCACCGCAATAAATCCTTTAGTTTGCACTTATAAAGAATTTCCCAATAAGAGCGATTGCGAATTTGAATTTGAAATAAAACACAGAATTCGGCCGAAAATGGTGTTCATTGTTTTTATTAGATGGTAAATTTTATGCCATTTATGATTTAAACAGAATATCGGTCAAGTGACTACCTACTCTTCTTGCAGTGGTTGATCCGATTGGCCCAATTTCCGATTAGTTGGTGGAGCATATCAGGTGGTATGACGACTATGATTGCTCGAATGTTGACTTCAAGGTCATCATTCGGCATTCACCGTGATGGTTCTTGAAAAAATATGCCCCGATAATACCACCGTACCATAATCTACACAAACAGTGATTCTTTTGAGATGTAATGGGGCCTGATGAATCATTTGTGGGTTTGACTCCCACCAATATCGACAATTTTGCATATTGACGTAGCCGTTTAACTAAAAATGAGCCTCATCGGAGAAGATGATTTTGCGATGAAAATCCGGAGCGTTTTCAATTGCTTTCAATGCCCAATCTGCGAACTCCCGACGTCATCGATGGTCAGTTGGCTTAAGTTATTGTGCCGGTACAATATTGTATTGGTGTAAACCGAAATCAAAACGCAAAATACACCAGAATAAGCCCATCTCTTGAGAACGGCGCGGAAATGACACATTATTGTTCTTGGTAACACTTTCACGAACAGCTGCGATATTTTCTTCGCTACGCCCACTACAAAGTCGTGACGGTGGCTTTTGGTCATGAAAGCTAAACTCACGTTCAAACTTATCAATTATACGGCGGATGGCTTGACAAGAAAGAGCAGAATGACGACTGTGTTTTGAACGAAATATTCTGTGAGTAGCTACAAAATTTCTCAAATTTTGTTAAAATGTTTGGACAATTTCCAAACGTTGTGGTAACTAAAACTTGTTCGTGGTGAAATGGTAAACCGTACCGAAAACAATTGACAACAAATGTGGATAGCAAATATGGCCGCCATTAGCTCTCAAAATCCTATCGTCCCTATTGGGAGGCACTTTAGTGAAGAAGCATCACACGCATGAGGAAGTTCATGCTCAAATGATTCTGCACAATTGTCTCTACACGTACAATCTCTCTAAACTTCACTTTATAATCAGCCAACATAATATCATGGATTATAATTACCATTTCCTTAATAGTATTCTCGATGGGCTATCCTGAGCGCGAAGTGTTACTCGTGATGGTTTTACCATATCGAAACTCAGTAAACCACTTATAAACCATGAAATATCAATATGAGATCAGAATCCCCATAATACTTTTTCAACTTTCTGTTTTTATTTCTGTTTTTCCACGCAAAAAAATAACATTTAATCTATACACGAAATTCACTGTTTCCTATGATAACAAAAATCTTGAGCATATCTTGTATCTTTCGCAGACTATCAAAAGAAAACTAAATGTCATATAAGATTGAAATTCATGGTGCTTTCACACCCCCATCTATCGGACAGTTCTCCGATTGTTCATTGTATCCTCGTAAATTTAGGTTTCGTGCTTTATTTCAGTATTGCTTTATACATTTTTCTTCTATGATCACCAAAGAACAATTGTATTATATATGTATAATTTTTTAATTATAAAGAAAAGTATTACTAAACATTTATAATTAATAGGTAAAAAGAAAAAGTCCCAAAACGTTTTGTCTTTTAAAATAAAGGAAAGGAAACCGTTTACACTATTATTACGAAATTCGTGTTTGCGTGTTTTTGATTCACTTTTCTAAAGCATTAAATATTCAAGTGGTTTACTTTATTTTGGTTCAGTAAATAGTATGCGACGTATTGTAACAACTTATACATGTTTTGAATGAAACCCAATATAATTTTGTATTTTGTAATAAATACTTGATTCTTAGGGGAAGTTTTAAATGCTGAAAAGAAAACTAAATAATCAGGCAATTGGAAACACCATTATCATACTATTGAGCTACCTTGAAATCAACATTGAAAATGTGAAATAATTATAAAACATCAAATTTTGTAATAATTTGAATTTTTTTATGTAAAAATGACCTATAAAATGACCTGAAATATTTTATGTTGTCAATTAGTTCAATTTGGGAAAAAGCGTTGTACCTACTCTAACTCTAACTCTGCCAAAGTTATCTATCTTAAAATGGAACAGTTGTACTTTGGTTCATTCTTCAAGCCACATAACAACGACTCTAAGGTTGTTTACACAGGTTACATAAGGTTGTTTACACAGAACAATATTCAATCCCCCAAGGAAATATTTAGAAACTCGATAATTGGGTTATAATTTTTTGCAAGACTAATAGACAATAAAATACTTATTTCCAGTACCCCATTATGGCCACAAAACTATTTTTGAAATAAGGTATTAAAATTGGGTATAAAGAGCCATTTCCAAGAATATTTAAAGCGAATGAACAGTTTTAAATTACTCCCTGCAAAGCAAAAACAAAACAAATAGTCGTGTATGTAATCGGTAGAAACAGCGACTGCACCAAGCTCAGAGTAAAAAAATGTCAATGTCATTCTCCAACACTATAATAAACAATCTCATAACTCCTTTTTTCCTTTTTCTTCTAGTATTCCTTCTTCGCACTGTCATCATTTCCATTCGCTTCAACATTTTTTATTTTTGGGACATTATTTTACAATGAACTTAAATATACTGTCGCTACATTTTCTGTCTTTGAAAATTAACACTCTTAATCTAGATATATTAAATAATTTACAGAATATGGTGCATTATCCCGATACAAAACCATGAATTGTTCCCCACAAAACTGAACATTTTTTGTTTCAAATAGCCACTAATATTTTCTTTCATTTACAACTGCTTCTCTAACAGCACTAAAATTCGTGTACCACTTGCAAACTTTTTAATGCAATGCAAATCCATTTTAAAAAATTAATGACAAAAATGTTTAATAATTACAAAAGCGACTATAATTTGTAACTTAACAAGCTAAATGATATGAAACTTCTATCAGATGTCAAGGGCAGTAATACCAAATTAAAAAATGGTTATATCGATACGTAAAGTGCGCGAATTTTTAAAACAAACCCTACTAAGTTAGCCTACGTTTTGTTCGCAATCGTATTTAATAACAAATAAAAAAATTTCTTCTATGCATAGTAATATAATCCTTGCCAATAGACCAAAAAAAAAACAAATAAAGGTACATATTTCTTATGTAACGTTATCATTTCCTTTTGCAGGAAAAATTGAAACAGAATGCCATTAAACCCCCCCAACAAAAATTCCCACCCACATCACCTAACGGCATTAAACTACCCATCTACGAGGCGACGGCGAGTCTCAATCCCGCAGCCGCCGCAGGACTGGGCAGTTACCCCCCGCCGTTCCCTTTCTGGCCTCATCCAGGTTTCCCGCATAACCCCATGGAATACGTTGCTGCTGCCGCAGCTGCCCGAAACCCCGCATCACCCTTCCTAACCACGAATCCGGAGATATTCGCGTCGCAGATGATGCAAAAGCTACAGGAAGAGAGCACTAGGACATTAGGCACACCTTCTCCGCAAGGAAGTACAGCCGCATTGGCGAAGAGCACTAGACAAATGGCTGAATCTTTGCTGGATGGAACTGGATCAAATGGGTGAGTATTGGAAAGTTTTAATTAAAGGAGATAATGGTATTACGTCCAATATAATGAATGCTTTAATTTATTATCAAAAGAACTGCTGGTTTTAGGTCATTTTTGGATGGCATTATACGATCTAGTTTGGAGTCGGGAGTGCCATCTGCGGATGAAAAATGTCCAAAAGAAGACAAAAATGTAGCACCTGAGAACATGTCGAATAAAGCCTTATTAGACCAGCTTTGTAGAAACAGTCGGTTGACACCGCTTTCTAAACCAAGCGTTTCGGAAACAAACAGTTCAGGGGATGAATCATATAGGAAAGGTTCAAGTCCCCTGAACTTCTCTACAGGTAAGCTTATTGAAGTAAGGGATTGAATTATTTGTAAAATTATGCTAGTATACAAAAAATATCGGAACTGGCTCATGTACACTCACCAACAAAAATATAGAGGCACTGACAGTTTTGATTATATAAAGGGTAATTTTTTAGAGTGTCCGAACATCCGATATGGATCGCTGTCAAACGAGCTGTGAATCAGGCAGCATATATATATATATATATATATATATATATATATATATATATATATATATATATATATATATATATATATATATATATATATATGTCATGTGTCAAAAATATTCAATATAGTCCGGCAAATCATCGTGATTATCAAAATCAGTGTTCTGTTCGCCAAAGTTATAGAACACATCGTGAAATTTATGGTGCACATAATCGCCCAATCGGTCAATGTATTCTCCGAATTATCGACAAATTCCGAACGCATTTCACCCTCCAAAAAACTCTGCAATCCGAAGAAAATATCGCCGCAGTTCCTGGCAGTGAAGATCGAAATTTATCAATTCCTCGATTCCGCAATTCGCAAGAAGTTGGGTGAAAAGATCTGGAGGAAATGTGGTTCCAACAGGACGGCTCCATATGTCATACAGCCAACGCAACAATCGATATATTGAGGGAAAAATACGGTGAGAAAATTATTTCGGGGAATGGACCTGTTAATTGGCCACCAAGGCCTTGTGATATAACCCCTTTAGATTATTTTATTTTGGGGTTATGTTAAATCTTCGATCTATGCTAATAAACTTGGAATTATTGACGCCTTGGAAGCCAACATAACTCGGACAATTGTGTACATAAAACCCCAATTGCTTGAAAAAGTGTTCGGAAATTGGATTGACAATGCGCTTTGTCAGAAGTAGCCGCGGCGGACATTTGTCGGAATTTGTTTTGAAACATTAATGCCATTGAATGTTATTTCACATAAAATAAATTGTTTCAATTTGAACCGAATAAAACAAATTTTGGACTTTATTTATCACTTTTATGAGCTATCACTTTTACTTTTTATTACACTATTACTTTTTACTTACACCACTTACACTACTTACACTTGTTATTATCTATAACTTTATGTATCACTTTTTTTTAAACTGATAGATAACAAAGTAAAAACATTGCTTTATTCGGTTTAAAAATGAACTATCTCAAAACAACGGACAAATCAATTAAAAGTTTCAATTTGGTTGTTGTTTTATTTGAATTTAAAGTTCGGACGCACTTTAAAAAATCACTCTATTATATATTTCTTTAGATAGAACTTCATCAATTTTGCTTTAGCTAGAGTTATTTACACCACTTAGTTAGTGTTAGAAAGTTATAGTTGAAAGATTTGAAGAATTTTTTTTTCTTACTACATATTTATTAACACTTTACACATTTTTACCTTCATTAATACTTCGTACATCCTCTATTACTCGAGTTACTTGAACAATTCTTCCAGCAATAATTTGAAACAAGAACTGGATCTGTTTTTGGTCAATTTCGTCACAGGCGATTAAAATTGCACTTTTAAGCTTGCACTGTTCTTTTGTTTGCAATTGCTTAAAATTACTGAAAACCTTTTTGATAGAATACCCTAAACTTTTTCTATTATGTTCAAATCTGGAGAACGGGGTGGTGACCAAACCTTTAATAAGTTTTGTATTATGGATTGGAGCGTTCTGTTGTTGGAAAGCAAACTCTGATCCTGCTAAATCTTCAAAACATGGCCTTTGAACTTCATGGATACTTTTATATATTCTGACGTTCACCGGAACCGGATAAAATCCGGTGACTGCCAAAAACCATAACCGAACCACTCCCCATTTATCGTCGTTATAATATTCTTTGTTCTTTCCTTAAGTCTAGGAAATTTTATTAATATTCATCTGGACTATCGAGGTTGAACTTTTTCGCTAAATATAACTTTTTGCCACCTCCAGGTATGCCAGGTACTCCAGGACATGCTGCGCTCAAAAGAGGTCTTGGGATAATGGGTGTGTGAAGGGGGTGTCTTGTGATAATGGTGGTTGTTTTATTATTTTTTTCCTTTGAATTCACCGAGTTTTCCTGAGCAGCCGTTGCATGATGACGCGCGCAAAAAGGGTAGAATTTGAAGCGATTCTTAAATTAGCGACTTTCTTGCTTTATGATGGCTTACGGCCATTCGGCTCCTCATAAACACCACATGTATCATTATCGTTATTATTCAAGCAATTTTAAGTAATTCTGAATAGTTGGAGATAGGCTCCGCGTCAGAGGTCCAAGAACAGTGCGAAGCGCACAAAATATTGCACGTGGCAAGCAAAGGGTAGATGAGTCTCCAGAAACATCAATTCGACGATGTGATGCACAATTAGGAATTCTTCGACGCAATTTACATCTAATTTGTGATGTTTCCCTCTAAGATGTAAATTGTTCAAGACCTATTGCCTACAGACAATAATAGGCAATTAGAATACTGTACTGCCATCATAAATCACTTCCATCAAACTGAAAATTTTCATGCAAAATTTATTTGGCGACTCCGTATTATTTTTATTTAAAAATCAATAAAAGTAAGTTATGGAAAATGTATTAAAAGGGACACAAAATTACTCGGATTTGATTGACATACTTCTAACATAAATATACAATACAAAATTTAAAAAGGAAATTAACATATTATAAAAAAAATCTGTCTTGTTTCTTTTAAAAGTTATAAATAGTTAGTAATCGAGAATTACCAATTAAGTATCCCGATTATAAATTTGATTAGGTTTGCTATTTGTTAAATCTTTTCCGATGCTTTTTGTAAAAAAAATAATAGCCTTGAAATATAAAATTCTCATTTTATTTAAGCTAACAACCAAGAAGAGACGAAAAATCGTTTATCACCTCAATCAAGCAGAGACAACAATCATTCAGACGTACATACTATCGAACTTTCGAACGATTCTAATGATTCGTCGGAAAGGAAACCGAGCCAGGAAGACGGAGGACCGGAAAGAAAACATCCGAGAATCTATTTGAAACAGGAACTAGCCAAGCCGGAAAACCTTAAACCAGAAATGTTGGTGCGTTTTCGCGAAATCCTCCCCGAAAGGTTAGTAAATGTCATAATTTAAGTAAGAATATTATAGCAATTCAATATTGCTCTAATAAATTATAATTTAAGTAATTTTTTGACTATAAAATTATTTTTCCAATTCATAGCATCAAAATATTATAACATTTAATTTTAGAATCTATTCAAGTTATAACATCTTCAGGTAACTAATCACACTTCTGTGAAGTCTGATTTTCTTCTTATTTATGTGGTGCTACAATCCGCCAGTGAGATTTTATCTCTTTCAATTAGAAGCATATTGCATTCAATTATCTGGCATATTACCGCCTGTTGGCACTCTTCAGGCATCTACTTACTATTTCAGATGTTTAATTATTTAATTGATGAATGGCTTGGGCAAATTCTTTTACTCCAAGCTCAGTGGTTCTGAAGATATGTTGTATATCGTGAAAGTTTTATTGCTTTCTTCCGCCACCTGCAACGATGGACTTTTACCAGTGGCTGGGCTGCATCCATAAACTATGAAACCATTTTGATCTTTTCTGCTAGTTTTGCTTATCAGCACTTCACAATATGTCTTCCATCGCTCTAGTATAATATAATATTTCACGATATAATATTAATATTTATATTTCACCATCTGCACCGTTGATCAAAGTCTTTCGGGGTGAAAGCTTTTTTCTGTTTTAATGTTCTGGTAGCATTCCTTGAAGTCTGCTATTTACAAGATTTCTTATCTCAATTATCATATTGAAACCTTTGGAATAAAAACTTAAATCAATGAGATTCTCTAAAAAAATATCAAAACACTGTCAAACACCATAACTGTCTATAATGTACTTAGTCATTTAGTCAGTCGATTTATTAAGTGTACACTACAAATATCGAAGATCGATAAAGGATTAGGAAGCAATAACAACAAATAATCTCTGAATATTTATTCAAAATGAACTTTATTCACAACAATAAATGATTCAGTACGAATTAAAAGCATTTCGCAATACTTGCTCAGCATCTCCTTTGCTATTGAGGCTCCAATTTGAGAACGTAGTTGCCACGAGTAATTTTTATGTTTTGACAAGAAAATAATCATAGAAAATTAGAGGGGTGATCTGGATCGGATCTACTTCTTCTTCTACTTCTTCTTCTACTTCTTCTTCTCCTTCTTCTCCTTCTCGTTCTTCTCCTTCTCCTTCTCCTTCTTCTTCTTCCTGTGGTACTTCAGCCAAATCTCCAATAGTCCCTTGCCAGTTTTTGATGTGCAGCAATTCATCGGCATCTCTTCTTACATTGTTCTAAATTCGTGTCTTTGGTCTACGTTTTCGTCCATGATTTTCCTTAGTATTCGGTTTTCTGGCATTTTCGCTGCGTATCCCGTCCATCTGAGTTGCTGAACCCTCACATAGTCTACAATTGCTAAATGCTCTATATTCAATTGTTATTTACAACACCAAAAATTCTTGTGAGTACTTTTCTTTCAAATACTGTAAGCATCTTTTCTGTTTTCTTTGTAAGGGTCCACGTCTCCCAGCCATAATTCCCAGTCGGAATTGTTTTATACATATTTATGATTTATAAATTAATTTTAAAAACTATTGATCATTTTTTGAGATAAACACCTCCTCGCTCTACGCATTTTTTGCAGCAGTTTGGAAGCTTGTGAATTCATTGCTTGTAGAAACTTTGAGTTTGAGTCAGCCAATTCCGCACGAAGTCCTCAACATCTTGATCGTTATCGAATTTTACTCCTCCAAGTGAATCTTTCAAAGGCGCAAACAAAAAATAATCACAGGGTGGCAAATCTGGGCTGTATGAAGGATATTCAAGGGTTTCCTAATGCATATTCTCTAGTTTTTCCTTCGTCAAAACCGCTGTGAGTGGCCTGGCGTTGTCATGAAGAAAGAGGACGTCTCTAATGGGGACAACGCGCCTTGTGCTTTATTCTTTATTCGCCATTTTTGATTCTGAAGTGTAATAATAACCCAAGTTTCATCACATGTCACGATACGCTTCAAAGAGTCTCTCCTTCCCGCCGAAATCGATTCAGAAGTCTCTTACTGATTTACAATCGGATGATTTTTTAATCTTCGGTCAACAACTTCGGAACCCATCAGGCACATATTTTATTGAAGCCAAGATAATTTCTGATGATTATTTGAGCACTTCCAAAGCTAATACCCACCTTTAAAGCGATTTCATGAATAGTGAGCCGCCGGTCACCTTCCATAAGGTTGCGAAGTACACCAATGTTGTCGGCAGTGACACTTGACCTACGACGTCGATTAGGATTTACATTTACCACACTTTCTCGTCCACTCTTGTACTTCTTGGCTCAACCAATTACTTGGATCTTAGACAGGTCTTACCGCCCTGATACTAAACCTTCAACCGAGTTAGTATTTCAGATGGTGTAATGCCGTCCTTAGTTAAAAACTTTATTATAACCCATTGCGTAAGGGATGGTGGAACCTGTTGCTCACTCATGGCTGTACTAACAAAAGAACTGAGTGAAACAGCTCACCGAGTGTTTCCCCCAGTCCTAATACATTGCATTGCAACGACCTACACTGACAACCCGCTCATGATTAGCTTAGAAAAGTAATTGTAATATTCCGGTTTATATTTGATTTACCCTACTACATTCTAATTATCGTGTTCCTTTGAATAGGTTTAGATCTTAGGACAGAATGCAGGACATACTGTCCTTTTATATCCCTTACTGTTACCCTTTATAGTACGATATCTGATATCACCTGTGATTTTGTGTTTACTCAAATTTGCTTCCCAGATACGTAAATTCCTTCACAACTTCTATATTGTTATAACTAATTATCCAGTTATGTTCCCTTCTTGGATTGGTTCTTTTTTCTATCACCTTTGTTTTGTCTATATTTATTTCTGAACTGACTCTTTTGGCTCTCACCTTTATTTCATCATGTATCTTTTAATCATTTTTTCGATCGCGTTTTTCGTTCGATGTCATTTGCATATCCCACAATCTGTTATTAATCATGAATTTAGTAAGCACAAAGAAACACTTAAAGTTCAAATTGATTTTTCCAGAAAACGGTGCAAAAACTTCTATACTTTAAAAATAAACTAAAAATGTTGAAATCAAATATCATAAATTCAAATGTGCGGCTATGATGGTAATAATATATATATATATATATATATATATATATATATATATATATATATATATATATATATATATATATATATATACATATATATTATAAGTTTTTTTTAATCCAAGCACGTTTGAATGTACGTCCAGGTACAGGGTTCAGGCAGTCTCAGAAGGCTGAAACACGAGTGAAGATGAACCTCAAAGAAGTAATGAAAATATCGAAAAACCGAATCCGAGATCTTGTGCGTTTCACCCAACCGTTCATCAGATTTGAACCAATGAATTGGGAGAGAATATTTAAAATATTCAAAATATTCAATATTCATCTTTAAAATATTCAAATTCCACTGTGTATTTTCATGCATATTTGGTACCTGAATTTGGGTCCGAACGGTTTCAGACAGAACCACCGGATGGCGGAGCTGCATTTCAATGCTGCTTCCATCCGATTTGAATGATTAATATGGTCAGGACCCTGGTCAATCCTTCAGTTGCTTTCGAAAGTACAACTCGAAGCCCGACTGATGACGGCTTAAGGCCAGAAACCGGTCTCATTTTAAAGAAAATCTGCTGAAAACCTGGTTAACAAAACTTAAACATGTTGAAGTGTTGCAAAAGTCCCCAAGTCTTTGGCGCTCCACTACGACGGTCATCCATAAAACTGTTATTCAACTACCTTATCAACACGGGCAACAGGCATGGCATCAGAAATCGGTTAAGTACAGTTCACTACAGCGGTCTGAACGGTGACCCATCTAACGTTGATGAGGAAACCCATCTAAGCCTAGGGTGGAGCCCCACTAGTTATGACTAGTGTTCCTTTGTTGGCGTTGAACTCTTGGGGGTAAGTGGTTTCGGCGTGAGCTAGAAATGCTCGGAACCGCCGGGCCATGGACAAGAGACTTAAGCCTCTGTCCCCAGAGGATGTCCCCAAGTCTGAAACAAAACTTGATAACGTACCGTTGCTCAAAATTGTTATCACTCATTTTCAGAATGCACTACAAAAATCCGGTTCACAAAAAAACTACTACGGACCAGCAAGTGACTCTAGGAAATTTAAACTTGTTTTAAAATACGCATCAGATTTGTTCTATTAATTTGACGTTTATCGAACTCTCAATGACGGATGAATGAGTGAATGAGCCGCTGCACTTATACCGAAATACCGCACACAACCACAAATACCGAACTACAAGACTTGTGTAAGCCCTTTTTCTTATATTACTTTTACCAATTCGAACTTGCCCAGCCCTGCACATGCACCCGCTTGTAAAATGGCCCGCCCGCGCATGCTAGATGGATCATTCGTCCCGAGCGCGCTTGGGCAGGTTCGTATAAGTTATGCGCTTTGGTAATTAAAACAAAGGAACGAGTCGAAGAGTTTCATTGTTAATTACATTTTTACGAAAACAAGTATTACGATTTCTTCTCTCACCCAGTATTAGATACTACGATTTCTTCTCTCATTCGATGTAATGTAAAATAAATTAATAACAGTGTGGTATTAAAATAAATTTATAATCTATATCAATAAAAATTCAATGCTGTTCGTTGGTAAGCGCATCATTTGAGACCCGTTGGACCGATTTGGCTAATTTTTTTTTAAATGTTCACAATAGTCCAAATAAGATTTTTAGGGAAAGACAAATAGGAAAAGTTGACTGGAAAATTGGAAAATTCTGAAAAGACTGAAAGTGCTTTTTTCTATGGGATTTTTGTATAAACTCAAGACCGTAACTCACGATTCGAACGATGGATATGCGTAATTTTTTTTTATTTTGTTCGTTATGGCCTTAGAAAAGTTTTCAGGAAAAAAACAATCACAAACAAGTTTATTGAGATTTGAACAGGATAACGTCTGTCGGGTCAACTAGTATTAAATAAAATGGACAAATTTGTGACAAAACGAAATGCACCGTCTACATCTGGTTAAACAATAAAAAAAGACCACATTGTATAATGAAACATATTTATAATATGGATTCATTGCTTTGGATGACAAGCTCCAGTATGTTGTTTGTTATCAAGTTCTATCCGCGGAAAGCATGCAACCTTCAAAATGAGTCCGGCATCTGGAAATAAAACACCCATCTTTACAAAACAAACCATTAGAATTTTTCGAGCGTAAATCACTCGTCTTGAAAAATCAGCATATTACTATCAACAAATCTAGCCGTAATGAGATTGTAGCACTTCAAGCATCCTATTTAGTAACATTAAGAGTGGCCAGGGTGTTGCGCAATTTTTATGTTTTGTACAATGTCGTGTAACTGGCAAAGGACTCTTTAAAGTTTTTATTGATGCAGCACAAAACGAAAACTTGGACTTTAATAAATGCATTGCAGTTTGTACTGATGACGCGAAAACGATAACGGGCAAGAACAGTGCTGTGATAGTAAAATTAAAATACATTATGGTATGACTTGAATACGAGTTTCCAAGGCCGTGACAAAAACATTTTACTAATGACAGACAAAGTCGTCAAGAAGCTTGATATTTGGATTATACGCCTTAAAAATTGCAATTTTGATGAATTCACTTTAACTTCAGATTATATTACCAAAAATATGGATTTAGAAAATTCTGTTATTGATCGCGTGTTGGAGAGCATGAAAATACGTTTACGCAAATTGAAAATTCAGTTACTAGAATATTTTCCAGATAGCAACGATGATTTGTTGAAAAGATGGGTTCTCAATCCGTTTGACGAAAATGTTGTTGCAATTGCTGAATTATCTATTGAGGTTCACAACCAACTTATCGAAATATCGGCCAACAAGACTCTACAACTAGAATTTTTAAAGATATAGATAATTTTGGCTTGCACGACGATATGAATACGGAGGCCTAGTAACGGAAGCTTTGAAAACATTGATCCCCTTCGCTACTTCTTACTTGTGCGAAAAAAGCTTCTCGTGTATGGTGGCTTTAAAAACTAAATATAGAAATCGTCTATTATCACTAGAAAATAATTTGCTTATGTGTGTTTGCAATGATGATCCACGAATAGATAAACTTTTAAGTGAAAAACAAAATCAACCGTCGCATTAAATTATTTCAAACTAGTAATAACTTTGCCTATTACTTTATATAAGATTATTTTAGTATATTGTTACCTGATAATATTTAATTTTCCAACACTTGTTTTTAAATTAAAAATGCTTTAATGAAAGGATGTTTCGTATACGTCTTATTTTTTGAACACATTGCTACCCTCCATATCCCTGAATAGGGGTCGCGATTCCTCAGGTTGAGAAACGATGCTCTATCATAATTAGTTCCATTCCAGACAGAGTATGTTAAATATTTTACATCGTAAAAATGGACTTTTAATTTGATAATAATTGGCGTTTTTCTTTTTTCAGAAATGGTGGTGGATTGGCGAGCGAGTGTACGGCGAGAAGCAGTGCCTCTGATAATGACGCACCACAAGACTGACACCTAATTTTTTTAAGAGAAAGGAATTTTTATTAATGAAATTTAATAATCACCCATCGCCTGCCATCTTGGACTGGGCCTCAGCGTGGTTGTAAGTTCAACATAAAAACCTCGATATGACGTGTTTGTTGATATTTATTGTTTTCTTTTTTATTCATTATTTCCACTTAGATTAGGTAGTTGATAAGCATCAAAGCAGACTTCTATAAATTATTAGATGTTTCGACTATAAAAAAATTATATATACTCATTAAATTTCTCTCATTGTCTATGAACAGTTGAACAAATTAGTCTGTTTGAAGAAAAACATTAACAATTTGGATGAATATTGAAATATTAGTGTTAATTGTTAAAGAAACAGACATAAGAAAAAGGATTATTTGATTTTAGTATATTAAAAAAAATTATGTTTATTTTGTTTAACTGTTCGTAGAAGATTAAATATTTAATCGTTCGATGTATTTGGCATGTAAAAAAATTCTATTGTTATTAAATGTATTATCTGTGTCTTGACGTCGCGTATACCTCAAAATGTATAAAATTCACCTTTTCATGTTCGCATAATGTAACGTTAGGCTGCTTTGATGACTAAAGAAAGATACTGATATATCGAAGACCTTTTTGGGGATATTCCCACAATTGAATGAAAAAAAAATTATATCTATCTGTGATTTAATCAAAATTTTTGATGTATATTTTCTCTAAAAATATCTTAAATATTATTATATAAATTTAAAAACAACTAGCAGTAGTTAATTGATATGAAAAATATTTGAATTAAATGTACTGGAAGGCTGATTGTCTTTACTATCCGGTTACCATCAGTTTTCCAAGTGATATATTTTTGTTTTGTTATTTTTTTTCATATAACAATGAAGTGCAATTAGATGGTATATACATAATACATATATATTTACATCAATATTAATTAGTATATAAGATATATTAAAGTATATTATATATTTGAAAATGGAAGCTATTTTGTTCGAGAGATAAAAGATTGACTCCAGGTAGAGTTTAAAAAAAATGCTTTATTCCCCCTTTCAACAACCGTCAGAAAATTACAACCAACCATAAACCAAACCGATACCGACAGTTAATTGGATTGCCATTTTAATTTTTTTAACAAAATTCAAACTGTTGTAAAAATGTTAAACTATCAAATGTAAACTCAAAGAGATTTCTTCCTAAACAGCAAATCACTTATTTTTAAATTCTCGACAACTTTTGTAAACTATGTTGGCATCATCGTTGGCGTTCTAACGTCATTTGGTATTTACTGCTGAATATTTCTGAGTTTGGTATTTTACACCAAAGGTTTCAAAAGATGAATTGATCTATCAAATATATGTACTTTACAGTATATGTGAGAATATTTGGAAAAGCAAGCCACAATTTTTTATCACATTTCACAACATTTAACATTTTGAATCAACTTCAATCGGTGCATTCACCATTTTGTCAACAAAGTAGTTATGGTAAAAATCGGACTTTGTGTGAAACCCACACACAGTTTTTGTTTTATTAAAAAAATTACTGTGGCTCCACTCAAACCAAACCAGATTTACAGATTAAACTCACACATATTTAAGTTGGACCAAATACTGCAGTATGTTGTATATATATAAAAAAATGGTATGCTTTTCATACATATCTTTTGGCGGTTTAACTTGATTTCCAAAAAGTCGGACAACTGTGAGTAGTTTTAGACGATTTTGAAAATCAAAATACGGTCTTGAGGAAATCAAGTCATACCAGCCAAACAAAAACATTCCAACCATATATGTGCCAGATTTTTTATTCACAAGATTAGCATTGAAATATAAATGATTTATTAAGAATATTTAAAAAAATAAGATACACGTTTGTGATCTCGGCCAGATGTGGCCCAAAAAGCGATCACGAAAAAATGCATTTTTTTCTAAATATAAAATGTATTTTATTTCAGAGCCAGATGGGCTTGCTCGTTCGTAGTTTTAAGATTTTACAAAAAAAAATGAACACTCTTTTAAATGTTTGTGTGTTTCACTTTTGCGCTTGCAATGCAAATTGACGTTTTCGACATTCAAAAACAGCATTCTATGTATCTAACATTTTTAATTAATTTATTTTTTCAAAACCAATGATCTTTAATATGATACATTAAAATTATGGGTTACTTTGGAGAGAGATACAATTTCTTATTGGGTTTTTCTGGGAAAAGATCTAAAATCAAATACCCAAATTAACATTTTAATGTATTAATATAAAAAATCGTCTTTTGTTTATAATTATAAAAGAAAACGATAAAAAATTAATGCCGAAAGATTTTGTTTGTGTGCTAAACAGCTGTTTTTGAAGTACATAAGTCCACAGGAAACTATTTGGCTTGTAGTATACAGTGTACTATTTTGCAAATATAAACCGAAAAAGCAAGTGTGCCACTATTCTGTGCAATTTGTTTTAAATAGTGTTACGAACTGTTTCTCCTTTTTTTATTATTTTTGTGTTAATGTGATAAGTTGTTATGAAGACACCACACCATTTACTGTTTTTATACACGCGGTCCAAATGATTGTAAATCCAACAGTGTAAGAGTAACCTTAAAAAAAGTATACGCGTAAATTTTTATATTTTTAATCTATTTACTAAAAAGTCCCCTTTACATATGATATATATATTTTGCTCGAAAACCATTGAAGCATTTACTGTGTTCTGAGAATGTAATTTTATAAAAAAGTTTTTATTTTTTAAAAACTTTATTTGTTATTTTATTATACCTTTTTAAAAAAGGGATTTGAGATTTTCGTTCTAGATCGTTCTGTTAAATCTCGTGTCGATTTAGTAGATACTATAACATCCAAATATGATGTATATTTAGAATCTAGAAGATTATAATACTTCATTTGCATAGAAATATTATTTAACGATATTTAGTGGAACTTTTTTGTATTATATTTCAGTGATGTTAAGGTCAGTGTATCTATTTTACAAAGGGCGACATCTAGATTTAGCCAAACGAACTAAACGATTGAAATAAACTAATTTAGTTTATCTACTTTAGGTTTTGTTCGCTCCCTAAAGTGTCAGTATTTTGTTTTTAAAACTTTAAAGGACCAATATTTAGGTTTTTAATTTTATCATTCCACAATAGATTCACGAATAAGACTTTTATAGTTTTTTTCCTAAATATTTTTTTAATTACACATAATTTTAACGATTTTTTTATATAACAATGTATTTGTTAATTAATTTTAGTTGCCTTAGTGTAGGAACATTTTACTACTTAAGTTTTGCTTTAATACCTTGTAAATAGTACTCTTTAGCACACTTTGGTATATGTGTGCCTGCTGAATTACAGACAAAGGAAATTCTCGTAAATAATTTTAAGCAGATTTCGGTTTTAGTTTGTGAAACAAATATTTTTTTATTTACAGCAACCATATTTAACAATAGCCGACTCCACAATTCCCCACATTTAACCACATTGATGAAGAGTATTCGTTTTTTGAAATAATTGCAAAAAATATTACATTTCTGTTTCTTTGCGTTGTATCTCCTCTATTAGGACTGCTTTGACAACAACTAATTCGGAATCTAGTTGTTTTTAAACAAATGTGACAAAAAAAGAACAAGTGATTATTCAGTGTTATTTTCTTGTAGATTTTTTAACATACAGATTGTATACTTAATAGATAGTAGAATCAATATTGTCAAATTTTGACACTTACAGTACAAGGTTAGGTTTATAGCCACAATATAGAATTTTTGTACATGAAACACTAATATGGTGATGGCACTTAACTAATGTAGTTATTTAAGAATACTTTACTTAGTACGTAATATTAATGTAGCGCTTACATTTAGGATTCTCTAGACTCTTCATCATTGTGGTAGCATATACAGGTTCAAACTAAATACTATTCAACCGTGGCATATTTAAAAACCGATAACATTATAGGACGCGTCAGATTTAATATCAATAAACCGTTTTTAGCATAATCTTGTAGATTACCAGAATCATTTTATGTATCATTGCTCAAAATTAATTCTTACAGTATAGCTTTTATTTTGTAAAAAACTATTTATTGATAATATCCCAGATATCCATAATATTGCCTGAAATGTTCGTATATTTTCGAGGCAAGAAGACCCTTTAAATATTAAACAAAATAATAATCAAAAACATTATACTAATTTTTAGAAATATATTGAATATGTTCGTACCTGTCCAATGGTGCATATTTTATTTTAATTAAAAAAAAGCTAAGCATATTTTGTCTAGTCTAGATGTGGTAATGACGATTAGGAATAATAGAAAATTGAAAAAAAGATTATTATTAAAAATTGTGATTGGTAGATCAATGACCAAGACTGAATAATTTTCGTATGTATGCAAACATTTTTAGACGGAATTTTATACTATTTTTGTTTTCGTATAATATTGCTTTTAAAAACATATATCATTTTAAAATATGCCATAACTTCCACGGATCAAACAAAAAAAATCAACCACAACAGCACCGTTAAAAAAAATGCAGATGCATCTGGGACCAAAAGAAAAATAGATAATTATTCATATCCAAGATTATCAAAAGAAATAAAATGATACATTATCAACACAAAATATTTTTAAATTAACCAAACAAATCTTTCAAAATGGTGCAATGTTTTTATGTTTATTAAATAAAAATTATAAAAATGTACAGGTTTAAATTATATATTCAATTATTTGACAATATGTTAGGAAAATTTACACTAAAATCATTTGAATTTTTGGGGAGAATGATTTTTGTGTCGAATATCTTATTAAAATTGTGACTATAATTGCCTTTTTAGCGTGAATATTATTATATTAACACAGTGCACAAGAATTGTTTCATCAAATAAAAATTTCTTTGCTACAACAAAATCATATATGTTCATTTCAAATTCAACTTCAACCACAACTATTATGATGCAAACAGTTATTGTGCGCCTGATATCAAAAACTGTTGTATTTTATTATGTAAAGGAAAAAAGGCATGGTATATGTATTTTTATCATTGGATGTTCACTTATTTAATGGCATAATATTTATCTGGCTTTTTTCCTAAAAAAAAATACAACTATCCTTGTTCGTAAATATCTGTGACTCATAAATTACAATGTTTTATTATGAAAGTTAGTGTTTGAACAATTATTGCTTTGTGGGAAATTGTTATTTTCAGAAAATATTTTAAAACCACAAAAAATAAAATTATACCAATACACATTGTATATTTATAATGTAATTCTGAAGTATACCAGTATTTATTATACTGTGGACTACATTACAATGTTTACAGTTGTTTTATTTCTATATCTGATCACCCTCTCATAGTTCCATAGTTCCATTAAGCCAGAAATGCGCTTCATCGGAAAGGATTAGTTTTTCCTGAAGTGTCTTTCCATGGTGAATTAACACAATTTACTGAACACAGCAGTAACATTATATTTTCGAATAGTGTTGCCGCTATTGTTTCAAAGTTCTAACACTCTTATTGGAGAACTTTTTAATACCTGTAGTGGGAACCTTTTCATTACTACATTTTTTGTATTGATGGTAAGTAAGGTATCTTAATTCTTTTATAATTACATACAAATACACAGTGTTGTATTTTCTTTTTATTTTTTAGTTTATTATATATCTAAAAATTAAATAATAACCACAACAGCGTTTCCTCTTGTTTATCCTCCTATTGTTGAAATAGGTAAAAAGTAGTTATTAGTAGTAGAAGAATTATAGGTCTATATTTTTTTTTCGAAAACATAATTGGCAACGCTGTTATTCTCAAAGGGTAACAAAACTACTCTTCATAATTCGAGTTTTGATACCTCGTCGATAGTATAAGATCCAGCAGCTGATTCCTGCAATTATCTGTTTTTTTAATGAGACTTAATTTAAATGAATGATTAATAGCATTGCTTCATATTTGCAATTAAAAGCTGATTATTTTTATTTAAAAAGTACTTTTCAGTGTGTATACACGTAGCATATCTCAAATCAAAACAGGTATTCGTGAGGCGAACGAAATACGCGACGCGACACATACAAATGCTACGTACCCATCAAATCAGCGTTTAAAACTAATTACCGATACGCTCGGTCGCAGACAATCTACATCCAAATCGCATGTTTTAGAAAGCAGTTAAACCCCCGATTTCTGGCAATCAACAAAACATGTAACGCTAACGACGAGATAAGATGACGTGGCGTACGGTCGTTGGAGGTAAACGTAAAAAAACCTACGATGTAAAAATTGTGGCGAGAGGATGGAATTTTTATCCGCATTATTTGGTTTGATGGGTCGACAGATGTTCTGCATTTGAAGATTTAAATTGTTAATAATATCATAAAATAAGTTAAAGGAAAGAAACTGAACAGAAATAAAATATGGTGTTTGCTCTGAAAAATTCTTTACTGTCATAAATGCTGGAGTGGCGGCGCCGCAACGCCCTCCCTCATGAGCCGCCACTGATTCCAACTGTTTTTTTATGTGCATTAAACATTATTTGCCGCAACCTCTAGGTTGCTAGGTGTAAACTGGTATATTATTGTTAATTATTGACGCTCATCGTGTTTTTCAAGAAAATTTTATAGTAAATTGAAGTTTAATTTTTCCTGTACACGATAATACGTGGTTGCCTGTAAAAAAATGACCTCAAGTAGTGGTCCGGTTAACCGGACTTTCGGATTCTGGGGCGCCCGGGTATAAACGCAAAATCTTTCAGAGGAAGTCGAAGACCTCTGGCCAACGTCTGAAACCGAAAACAAAAACTTTCTTTGGAACGGTAAATATCAATTCTCTTCTGCACCTAGGAAAACTACACGAATTGGAGCGAACATAGAATCAGCAAAAAATCCAAATTTTAGCTTTGCAAGAAACTAGATTGACAGATGATAACATCTTGGAATTCGGCAACTACAGACTTTTTAAAAGTAAAACGAAAAAGAATACTCAAATATACACATCTGTGTTGCTTTCGCTATCTCAAAAACCATTCTTGGTTCTATAACTAATGTCCAGCTAGTAAATAATCGACTTATGACACTATCCCTCAAGTGTGCTAACAAAAACTATACATTAATCAATCAACCTCCCAATTAACGAATCAACCTCCCAGTTAACGAAGAAAATAAATCCAATCCTGAAAAAGTAAATAAGTCCTGGGAAATTCTGGAAAATACTATTTCTAAAATTCCCTCTAATCATGTAAAAATCCTATTGGATGATTTCAACGCCCAACTAGGGAAAGAAAGTACAGAAAACAGTCGGCAGTTTTCCCGCTCATAAATGGACTAACCATAATGGCAGAAGATTGGTTGAACTATGTTCGCAGTTTAATCTAAAAATAACGTCAACCCATTTTATGAAGAAAATAACAAAACAAAAGATCTGGCGGTGCCCAAACACATACATGGGTGAATTTCAGATTGACTATGTTGCCATTTCGTACCCTAATTTTAAAGAGATTTTGAATGTTCAAGTCAGGAAAGGAGCTAACATAGACACGGATCACTACTTGACTAGAATCAAACTTAGCTTAAAACCTCGAAAACTTATTCAAAAGAGACTGCTAATACCAAAGTTCGACCCTATGCAAATAAAACCAACCTTAACAGAAGAGCTTGATAAACAACCAGCACAGAACTGGCAAGAATTGAAACAAAAAATTATTAAAACAGCCTTAAAGTTGATCCCTTTACAAAAACGTAGAAAACATCCGTGGGAGGATGAAGTTTGCGAGCAAGCAGTATTAAGCCGAAATAAAGCATTCAAAGAGCGGAACAGTCAAAAAACAGCAATGAACTATAACATCTTTTGGAAGTAAGAAAAGAAACAACGAAGCTAATTAGACAAACTAAAAGAAAATATGAAATAATCAACTCAATGAAATAGAAAAAGATTTAAAAAAAAATAACACCCGAAATTTTTACAAAACATAAAAACAAATTAACATGCTATCAACCCCAAAGTATTTGCTTCCAAAAAGAAAACGGACAATTAGCTCTAGATAACCAAGACAATTGCAAATAACTTGCGAAATATTTTGAACAATTACTAAACTGTCCTGAGCCCTTAAACAGATTACCAACATTAAACCCTAAACAAACAAACCCAGATTCATTACCACCAAATGAAGATGAAATAATTAGGCAAATCAAGCGACTTAAAAATAACCAAGCGTCTGGTGAAGATGGAATCACTGCTGAACTTTTGAAATCCGCTGGTCCAAGTACAATCAAGGAAATAACCAAAATTCTACAAGAAGTTTGGCGAACCGAACGGATTCCGGAAGATTGGAAAGATGCTCTGATCCATCCACTACATAAGAAACGAGATAGAACGGATGTAAACTACAGAGGCATATCTCTTCTCCCAGTTTGTTACAAGATTCTATCTCAATGTCTACTAGACAGAGCACAGGGACAGTTAGAACCTAAAATTGGGGAATATCAAGCAGGTTTTCAACAAGGCTGATCCTGCTCTGAACACATCCTGAATCTAAAGTTGATCCTAAGACATCAAAAACTGTACAATTAAAATTCCGTCTGTATATATGTGGATTTCTAAAAAAGCATATGATTCTATTGACTGCGAATCTTTATTCCAAATCTGGAAAGGACAAGGACTAGATATGAAAACGCTGGCAATTTTTAAAGCAACACTAACTAACACAAGGTCAAAAGTTAAATTAATGGGTCACATCTCAGAGCCCTTCGAAATTAAAATTGGAGCGAGACAAGGGAATGGACTCTCGCCACTCTTATTTAACTGTCTTCTAGAAAAAGTAATAAAGGAGAGGCGTGAAAAAATCGGCCCTGAATATTGACCAGCCCATTAAACTGGGGAGAACCAACATCAAAATTGATTGTCTGGCATTTGCTGATGGTCTAACAATTTTAGCTCAAGATATATTAACGGCACAAAAACAGATTGAAATCCTAAAAGAAACAGCAGAAAAGGTAGGACTCCAAATTTTCGACGAGTCCCTCAATTCAAATATTTGGGTGAAATAATCATGGAAAACGGGTTGGAAAAAGAGGCCAATAAGGGTAGATGTCAAAAAAATGGAAACTGCATTGAGACTTACACAAAATATTTACAACAAAAAATGCATATCTAAAAACACAAAACTGAGACATTACAACACAGTTGTTAAGCCAGAATCTATATATGGGGCAGAAACGCTAATTTTGAATAGAAAGGGAGACTTCGAGGACATTGAAAAGAAGGAAAGAATAATCTTAAGAAAAATTTTAGGCCCCAAACAAATAAATAGCAGAACATACCGACTTCGAGAAAACCAAGAAATCAAACAATACACAAATATGCATAGCGATATGAGAATAAGAAGACTTAAGTTTAACGAACACATAAAACGGATGAATCCGAGTAGGCTAACTAGACAAATAGTCGTATATTATGAAAATAGGAGTAGAGCTAAAGTACAAATAATTAAATGGATTGCTTCAATTAAAGAGGACCTAAGATCAGTAAATATTACACAAAGTGAAATTCAGGATAGAAACTGTTTCGAACACACGGTTAACATTTGGGAGGTTGGCCAGAGAGAAAAATATAGCAAGACTGGAACAACTTGGTCTGACGAAAGGAAAAACTCATAGCGAAAGAATGAAATTAGTATGGGCGCAAAGGAAGGCTAAAAACAACAAACGCCTCTAACTGTACTTCGCGTGGTCCACCAGGGCCCATACGTTTATAATAAATAATAAAATTAATAAAATCGTAATAATTGTTTAATGTCATTATTATGAAATACATATTTCATTGCCCTGATTGTTCAATATTTATAAATTGTTTTTTTCAATCATTGCAGCTGAGATACGATAAGTTTTGATAACAGTTTGTATAGAAAAAAATTGAGTAGTTTCTACGACAATAACAAAAAAAAATTATTGAATTTTCATTGAAAGAACAGATAAAATGACTTCGATATTCTCTGAACATTCAATAGTCGATTTTTTCAACAAAACATGATTCCTTCCTTATTCGCCAGACTTTTCCATTATTCTCAAAAATCATTGCTTAATAGGTAAAAAATTAAAAAACATTACTTTATCTACGCCACATTGTATCGTTCTTTACAACACGCCATTTTTTTTACAGACAACCATGTATTATCGGTACAGCAAAAAAACTTCAACTAAATTTCCTTGAAAAACACGAAGAGCGTAAATAATTAACAATAATATATCTGTTTGCACCTGGCAAACAAAAAAATCATTTTCTTTCAAATAACGTTTAATTCACTTAAACAAATATAGTTGGAATTCATTAAAATAAATTAATTACAATATATTTAATTAAAGGTATTCGCGGCTAATTGTTGATACGTTAGCTGGCAGCAATGTATTACATTGTCATTAATCATTCATTTGAATTAAGTTTCATTAAAAAAACAGATACCCGCAGGAATCAGCTGCCAGATCTTAGACTATCATGTTTTCATCTAGCTTCCTAGATTACTAAATTAATTCACGACTTATTGTCACCGCCGATTATCCAGTTTGGATTGCCTGTATTAAGATCCATCCAATATCGATCACGATCGACGTCACTTAACTTCAGTTATCTAGAACTGAAGTTCGACGCGATGTGGTTTGCCATTGGCCTTAATGATTTTAATATGTTTGATAATTATTTACACTGGTACTACTATTAGTACTGAGAATGCCTCCTTAGCATTATTTCAATACAAATAAAAAATATTCAGAAAGGACTAATGAACATTACACCTTAAACTTAGCTAAGATTAGAATTTTATTGACAAATAACAGCTGAATTCCAAGGTCCACATGCTATCTTACATACATTTTCTTTAGAAAAATCAGAAAGAAATATAAAAGTGTAATAGTTTTCTTGATCTTCATTCTTCAGCTGCTTGTATTTGTTCCAACCTGATCCACATAAATGGTTATTATCTAAAAGAAAATTGCTGCTTAATTCAAAAATATAAAACAAATATGGTGTAAATTTAGGTTTGAATAGAGGAACTAATAAACATATACACAGTATGTTGGATGGAAAAATAACAGAAATGTTTTAATTAAACAAAAACAATGTTATTTTGGGTTATATTTGAATTATTTCATTTTATTCCAAATACATCCCTTTCGCATCAATACACTGCTGAGCACGTTCAACTAATGCTAGCATAGTTTTTTTTATGTCGTTTTTCAGAATCGCCTCAATTACCCTTGTCGCAGTTTCTTGGACTTGTGTAACACTCTCAGTAAACGTTCCATTAATTTTCTTCAGGAACAGGAAATAGTTACATGGAGATAAATCAATTCGAACGATTCTCTTCCACAAACGCTCCATAACACCCTGATAATATTCACCAATGACTTTTTAGCTTGCCTGGTTTTAGGTCATCTTCCAAAGCATGTTGACTGTCTTGAAATCGCTTATATCACTCGAACACACGTGTACCGGATAAGCAATCATCACCATAAATTTCTTTCATCATTTTAAATGTTGTTGTAAAAGTTTTAGTTTTAGGCAGTTTTAGTAGTTTGTTCCATCATCTTTTTGTCATGAGGTGACAAAAGCTACTGTCACTTTAAAAGCTATAACTTGAGAATCCATTGATCTATTTTAATGATCTCGTGTTATGGAAAAGATATGCATCTTTAAGATTATATATTGCTGCAATAGATGGCTCTAGCAGTTTCCTTAAAATTTAAACAGTTCCATTATTTATCCAACACAGTATACTATCAATTATGAGCATAAAAAATGAATGCAACTTTTTTCTTATATCTTAACTCTAAATAGCCTTTATAATAAATCAAAATTGGAATCATTAGAATCTAGATATTTTTGCCAAAGAAAAACTAACACATTTATTTCTGGAGATTTAGATGTTATCAGTCACAGAAAGGAATTTAATTACTTTCTAGAATAAGTTGTTAGCATACTTTATAAAAAGTTCTATATACAGAATGAAACAGCTTAATCTTTAGAAAATATTCCCATTATATATTCTGGTATCTTACCAAGTAAAACTATTGTGTGTCTGTTTCCACATGCTACCTGGAGTACTTTATTATCAGAACAATGCTCTATATCAACAACTTGAGGTGTAGCCATCACAGAAACTGGAAGTTCTTTCTGGGAGTGGGTAGAAAGTCCTAACTGTCCATTTCCATTCCATCCCCATAGGTATAAGTCACCTTCAATACTAACTGCAGCAGAATGCCACCCACCTAAATAAAATATGAAATTACTTAATGGCAAAAAATGTGCAAACAAGTAGCATACCAGCTGCTATACTTGATATTTTGATACCAGCTAATGCCTCAACTAATTTTGGAGATAATTCATCGTCTAAATGACCTAAACCCAATTGTCCACGACTAAAAACAATGTACAAATTTAATTCTTTTACTTTTACTATTAAAATGTTACATACCTACCTCTGCCAAATGTATATACATTCCCAAAGGAATCAAGTAAAACAAAATGCTCTCTTCCTGTTTGAATATCAACTATATTATTATTTTGAAAGTTGATTTTTTCAGGAATACTGTACAAAAATCCATTGTCTGTATATACAATATTTAATTTGGAGCCACATTTTAAAATTTTTATTGCATCTGAATCATCTTTAAATTTTGGTAGTGATATCAAAGAGTCAGGATTTTCTATTAAAATTTTATAAATTTGTTCTGAACTATCAACCACTAATATAGCACTATCATTAGCTGAAAGGCATTTAATATTTTTTAGGTTTTTAGTATTCAAAATATTTCTCTCCAAAAAACTGCAAAACAATTTTATACTGTTATTTGAGACTATAACTGAAAATGTGTGTTTTATTTCAAAAAAGTTTAAATCATCTTCAATGATGCACCTAAATTCAGTGACACACTTACTAGGTATATTCAATTGATTATATAAATTAAATCCTTTACAGAATATTCGCATAATATCGATTTCAACAGTTTAACTTCGTGAGGTATCTATATTTGTCAACTAATGTCAAGGCAAGTGAGAGTATTATATTTGGGATTTTGGAGAAAATATTTTACACTTTTACAGAGTTTTTAGTCGTAAATATACAACACTTTTTGACAAAATGGTAAGTGATCCTTGGAGGAAGCAGTTTTAATAAAAGACACTATGGCTCTTCTGAAAATAACTTTATAAAATTATGAAAATAGGGAAAATTCAATGTTGCTATTGTAAAACATTTCTTGTTGTCATAGAGATGTACTTAACCTAAAATTATGACACAACTTAGATCGGATTATCAAAACTTATTTTCTCATTAACAGTGTCGTAGACAATAATTATTTTATCTTTTAGGGACTTCTTTCCATATTACGTAAATTGACATCGAATCCCGACAAAGAATTAAGGCTATTACTTTTGGGACTAGATAATGCAGGAAAAACCACTATATTGAAAATACTAGCTTCCGAAGAAATTACTAATATCACTCCAACAGCTGGTTTCAATATTAAGTCAGTGATAAGCGATGGTTTTAAATTAAATGTCTGGGATATTGGCGGCCAGAGAAAAATTCGTCCATATTGGAAAAACTATTTTGAAAATACAGACATTTTGGTATATATAATATACAATGTAATTAGTAATGAAACTGAAATGATATGATGAAAAATGATAGATTACATTAACATTAATTAGTTGATAAATTATTGGATTTTTTGGTGGGCACCTTTTTCCTTTTGTTGTTTAACGAGCTCAGTATATACAAAAACCACTATTAACCATTTGATGTTTTTCCAGTAATAAAATCAGCTGCACAACTTTCTTAAAATGCTTTTCATACAGAAAGCTATCTGTTCGCTTTCTTTGCAATCCTACTTCTCATATTTCCGTAACAAGTTAAACCCTTAGTATATCAAGTTGAATTAAATAATTATTAATTGTAATATGGCTAATTGCATCTACATATTCTTTTGATAATTATGTGTGTTCTAATAAAAAGTAAGGTCGATTTTCTTGTACAGTTTTGGTATAATGTATGTTTAAATGATACGAAATTGTCACATATTTGGTATAAATAATTAATATCATTTATCTTTTCACTGTACTATTTCTTTTCTTTTTGCCCTCTCTATTCATTCTTTATTGTGCTTTCCTTATCCATCTTTGAATATCGACGAACCTGGGGTTTCGGTCTACGGTGCCCTTTACGTCTTCGCTCGGCAATTTCTTGGAAATTTTAATCCGTAAGTCTCCGCAGTTCTTCGTTGTGATATTCCCTGATGTGAGCGATGGATTAATCCACCCATTTTTTGATGCCTAGTTAATATCATACAAGTTCAATTTCAGAATTTATTGTATCATAACTATAAGTTTAAAATTTTAGATATATGTTGTCGATTCAGCAGACAAAAAACGATTAGAAGAAACTGGAATTGAATTGTATGAATTGCTTAACGACGATAAACTGAAAAATGTTTCCCTCTTGGTGTATGCTAATAAACAGGATCTTCCTGATTCACTCCCAGCTTCAGAACTAGCCCAGGCGTTAGGACTGCCTTCTATAAAAGACAGAGCATGGCAAATTCAAGCTTGCACTGCTTCAGAAGGCAAAGGCGTTAGAGAAGGAATGGAATGGGTTTGCAAAAGCTTCAAATTTAAATAGTTATTTGCCATTCTACTAGAATTTTTTTATACTTTTCTACTAAAAAGTATACAATTAAGAATTAACGTAATGCAAATGTTAGAATAGAAACAATTTAAAATAAATATCTACCATCTTATTTGTTTCATTAATTTAAGTTCTAAACCCTTTAGGCCAAGCCACTGGGACAAAGTTCAACATACTAATATTACTTTCCACAATATTATCTTGGATATTGTGAACTTCAAGGAGAGTTAATTTAACGGGTATTTTTAAATGTGACAGTTCGGCGTTTTAAATATTTCAAACAATGTAAATAATTAAGTTAGATATCGGGTTTTTATTGATATAGTAAGGATTAACTAATGTAATAGGAATGTATTATATATTTGGTATTTTAGTTTACTAAGTAATCATGGAAAAGAATGCTGTTTTGAAGCAAGTTTACCAATACACAAAAGCAGGACAGTTTTTAAAAGTATTAGAGTATATTAATGATGATAAAATAAACGATGAAAGTGCCTTAAATATTTTAATATACGCAGCTAATGCTTGCTGTGATAGTAAGAATTTTTCCCAAAAACTGACTGAGAAAGATATATATGAATTACTGAAACATGTGATACCAAACATTAAGCGACTAAAGCAATCTCATCTAGAAACATATCTGAAATCAATATTTCATATATTAAAGATTTTAGTGGACAGGGTAAGCTCTTGATGCAACTCCAAAATATTAT
Organism: Cosmopolites sordidus; assembly: GCA_031761425.1. Lineage (NCBI taxonomy): Eukaryota > Metazoa > Arthropoda > Insecta > Coleoptera > Curculionidae > Cosmopolites > Cosmopolites sordidus. Next base: position 328,027 of record JARFXV010000251.1, on the reverse strand, counting down.
AAGAGGATGTATATCATTTTTTAGGAGGACTATGAAGATCTGGCCAAAGTAGAATTTGTAGTATTGCCTGATTTTCTAAATGAATTTGAATTAAGGGATATTAAGGAAGCAAAGTTTATATACCAACAAATTGTATCGAAATTTTTCAATTCAATATATAATGTAGCGAAAACGAGAAACACCAGTCAATATCAACACATGATGGATATTATCAGGATTACTTTAAAAGCAAACTTTCAAATAAATGATAATAAAAATACCTTGATCCTGGCTAAGAAACTTTTATCCAGCATCGAATATATGGGCTTTCAAAGCTACAATCTAGAAAAATTCTATGTTATATTAATTCAGACATTAAATGTGACTCAATCATGTCAAAGTAAATGTGATCCTGAAGAATTAATATTGCTTTTGGAAATATTTGCACAAGTAATTTGCAGCTTTATAAAAGAAAAGAAGTTTGATAGTGCAGAACATTTTTTATCTTGTGTTGTAAAGCTTAATTCTGATGAATTATTTGAAAGTTCTCATAGATTTTTCTTAGTTATTACTGGATTATTTCCTACTCATTTCGAAGAATTATTGAATAATTTAACTTGTAGTAAGGATTTAATGAAGAGTGTCATTAAACATGAACAACTGTTTTACAGTATTATAGTTTTCTTGGAAGAATCTCTAAGCTTACTGCTCAGTCTTTATAGAACAGAATATTTGAAGACATGGTGTACTATTTCTACAAATAGTTTCATGAGTTTTATAATTTTCTTTAAGGAAGAGATATTTGAATATTGGAGTGGTAGTAAAATCTCTTCTGCTTATTTAGTAGAGAGGAAGTTAAAATCAATTTTAACAACTGGATGGCAAATACATAAACTGATAATAAATTATATGGAGCAAAATAAAGATCTTTCCAAATCAGTTTATGAACTCGTCAACAATTGGCTAAGATACTTTTTTTCAATTATTAAAGACCTTAAGATCAGTAATGATGAAAAATGGATTGATCATTATAAAACTGTTGCATTATACACCAATAACATAGGAGTTATTCTATACCAACAAAAAAATTTAGTGTACATAGTTTTTTATGAAGAACTTATACAAAGATGTATAGAATTTGAAGACCTAACTCCGACTATATTAAAAACTAGCCTGATAGAGAAAGCTTTCAATGTAATTTGTGAATTACATTATAAAGGTGGTGATTTTCAAAAGTGCATGGCATTTGCAGCCCTATATTGCTTGTTATATTTGGAATCAAACATTAATATATTTCATGTTTGGTGGATTAAATCAAAGGTAATGTATATCATCAAGATTTATATTGTACATATTATAGAATGATATTTAGTTGTTTGATATTTGAAAAAAAATAAGCAAATTTCCTAATATATTATTATTTTCCTTTCTTGTCTTGATTCTTATCATAATATTTATGATTTAATTTGTAAATAGTGAACTTTTCAGTTAAGATTTATTTACACCTGTATGTGTAGGTCTGCAAACAATAATTGTGTCCATTTTTCTCAACTTTATCTAATTCTCATATTGTCATCAAATTTTGAGAAAAATTATTTTTATTTATATATTCTGTGTAAAAAGTACCCAGAATTTATTCTTCAAAATTTATTTAGTCTCCTTCAAAGTAGGCTCTATCACGTGCAACACAAGTATACCACCGCTTGATCCAATCCTCGATACATTGTTCTTAGGTTGATTGAAGTTGCCCTTCAGCGAATTTTCTTTTATGGCCTCAAAGTGGTAATTTTAGCTTCGGGAATAGGAAAAAAGCACACGGTGCGAGGTGCTGCTTGTCGATGATCAGCGGCAAATTTTTGTGCAAAAACTCTTACAGTATCGTGATACAAGATCTGGAGTAATAGTAAACGAAGAAAACTGTCAGCATGACCTTGATTTTCAAATCTGTTGGTTTTTTGAATGTTGGCTCGTTTTCAAGACGCCATTCCGAAGACTGTTGGTGTGGTTGCATGTCGTACTCATAAACCCATGTCTCGTCGTCCGTTACGATGCGTTTCATGAAGGTGGAGTCCGTAGAAGCTTGGGAAATCATGTCTTCAACAACCTACTTTCGATGCCCTTTTGAACGAAATTGAGCTCTTTAAGAACTAGTCGTGCGGCGACCCGTTTCATTCCAAAAATATCAGTCATAATGTTATGTACGGACTTAAAAGATATGTTCAGCGGTTCAGAGTGAACTCTCTAAGACTGCGACGATTTTCGAACGTCAGTTTCTTGATTTTATCGATGTTTTCATCGTTCGTAGACATTGAAAGTTGACCAGAACGAGGCAAATAAACTTCAACTTCTCGATCCTCTTTGAACGATTTATAGCATTCATAGGCATGTGTTTTAATATGCACGATTCACCATAAGTCTTCGTTTGACACACAACATTTAAGGGAAATTCTTTGCTCAATATTTTTATTCATAGTTAAATTGCAACGCAAACTTGACGTCAGCCAACAAAACCAGCTGATGTAAACAAACTGGTTGACTTATCGCGCCCAAATTAGACTACGTAACTAGGCACAGTGGCTAGAGCCCCTCAAAGGGGAACTCTGAAAATGGTTTTTTCGCAATATTTTCGAAACGGTTTATGCTAAAGTCGTGAAATTCGAAATGTGAATATTGAAAAACTTCAATAAATTGGAATGAAAATATGTTTTTTTGAGTGAATAATTGAATATTTTACTCAGGGGCATCTCCTTGGTAAATGCTGCCATAATTTTTTTGTTTGTAATATTTTTATATTTTAAATCAAATTATTTATTCGCAAGATTTTCAGGTAAAAAGGTCCTCTTATTTCATCTCGTTAGGATAGACTGTTTACCAGAAAACTAACTTTTTCTAAATCTTCTGTTTTGTAAAACAGCAAAATGGCCCATTATTCCTTCGAAGAAATGGTGAATATAGGTTCATTTTATGGACGGAAAGGCGAATGAGAACAAGCGAGAAGCTAGAAGATTGTATGCAGAGGCTTTTCCCAGAAGAGTACTTTCTTGTACAGAAACATTTACAAACCTGCATAGAAGATTATGCGAAAAGGGATCTTTGATGTGCAGAAAAAGCCGGAGCACCAGAACTGTAGAAAATGTAGAATAAGTTTTAGAAAATGTAGCAGAAAACACAGGAATAAGTGTCAGACGAATTGCTGCTCAAGAAGGCATTCCTAAAAGTACCGTGTGGGAAATTGTTAGAGAGTAAGCGCTCTGTCCATATCATTTGCAGAAAGTTTAAGCCATTAGGCCTAATGGCCTGTCACAAAGAATCCAGTTTTGCTAATGGTTAAGGAAGCAATGGTGTTTAAATGAAAACTTTGTACAGAACATTCTGTTTACAGACGAAGCTATGTTCAAACGCAATGGAATTTTTAATTCTCACAATACTCATGTGGGTGGAAGAAAATCTACATGAATTTTTCGAATCGGGGCGTCAAGACAAGTTTCTATCAATGTCTGGGCAGGGATACTAGAGACTTTTTTGATTGGACCGTTTGTTCTTCCCAACTGTTTAAATGGACAACAGTATTTGAACTTCTTGGAAAAACATTTGCTGGACCTAATGGAAGATGTATCATATCAGTTCAGATATGGCATGCTTTTATACATGATGGGGCTCCGCCTCATTTCTCTGTAAATGTAAGCGCATTTAGATCGGTTGATTACTTTCTGTGGGGATACTTGAAGGCATTGGCCTATGCTATCCTGATTGGCATTGTCGAGGGATTGCAACAACGTGTTTTTACTGCTTGTGATTATATAAAAAATAAACCTAATATTTTCGGCAGGGTAAGATCTTCTATGAAGAAAAAAATTAGAGGGTGCATTGAGATGAATGGAGGTAATTTTCAACATCTGTTGTGAATAAGTGCTAAATTCTTAATAGTAATTAGTCGTGTTATTGATGGCTACAAAATAAACATTTTCGTACAAGGGTGCCTACTTAATTATTAAGATGCATTTCGATATCAATGTAATCGTGCATCGATTTAGAAAAAGTCAGTTTTCTGGAAAACGGTTTATCCTAACGAAATTAAATAAGAGGACCTTTTTTACCTAAATATCTTTGCGATTCAATAATTTGATTTAAAAAATTAAAACATATTACAAACAAAAAAGTTTTAGCAGCATTTACCAAAGAGATGCCCCTATGTGAATCCCCTGACTAAAATATTCAATTATTAACACAAAAAACTATACCGAATTTCACGACTTTAGCATAAACTGTTACGAAAATATTGCAAAAAAAACATCTTCAGTGTTCCTCTTTTAAGGGGCTCTAGTCCCTTTAATAAGCAATTTTTGTGGCATATTTACAGGAACTTTTTTTAGATTTTATTACCTAGAGTCACCTCCCAAAATATTTCGACTTTACTTCCAGACACCCTGTATAGTCTTTATGATTTAACATGTAAATACTGAAATTTTCAGAGAAGACATTTATTACTAGATTAGTAGGTCTGCAAACAATAACGGTCTATTTTGCTCCACTTTATCAAGTTCTCAAATTAAGTCATATACAATTTTGTGACAAATTCTTTTGATTTATATATTATCAGTATGAATACAAAAATGGATACTCAATGTTTTAGGTAAAAGCAAAACAGGATCTTACGATACAAACGCAAACTCTAATAAAATCACTGGAATTACACGAGGAACTTTTAAGCAAAATTGTCGACACTAAGAATTATTTAACCAGAGAGAGAAAAGTTCAGTTACTTACTTTTGAACTGGGAATCTACAAATTAACTTATAAAAGTAAACTTCCTATTAAAGAGGCATTCTACCAGCTAGTTGAAGTAAGTTTGAAATATATTAATGACTAGTATTATTGTTTATTTTATATTCAGATTGCAGATATGTCAAAAATTGCCAGTGCTATTATATTAATTTTTGGCGATGGAGATATGGCCCTTCACGATGATATGCCTTCTTTGTTTAATAAAATAATTAAAGAAATAGAAAATATTGCAAGCAAAAATCATAAAGTAGAATTTCTTATGGCATTAGCTGTTCTGCAATATTATAATTATAAAATAGTATCTAAAGAAACTGTAAAGAAAAGTGCTGAAGAAGTGGAAAAAAACCTTTTAGGTAATTATAACTCTAGGGGCTTTTCATAACTCCATTTGTTTACAATAGTCCCTCGCGTGTATCAGTAATCTTGTTAATATCATGGGATATATTAAGCACAAACTATCAAACAGTAATCTATACATGGATAAAAATACTCTTCATGTTATGCTACAGTCCTCCTTCATCCTTCGCCTTCTATCGGATTGGTATATTAAATCAATCCAATCTAAGGCTGTGAACGATGCGTGCAAACAAGGTAATGAGACTGGTATGGTTGGCATTCCGCTTGGAGGGGTGTGAGACCAATATCTGATGCGTCTTCGGACTCAATTTGAACTCTGTAAAGTCACTTAATGGTATTACTAATATTATTTTGTAAACCTGAGTTTTTTAGTGCGCAATAATTCCGAGCAATGGTGCCAGGGTTCGTAAATATCATATTTATTTAAAAAAAAAATGAAAATATCCGATGTTAATAATATATATCGGATATATATGAAAAAATTGGTGTTTATCAATTTTTGTAATTTTTCAGACTTTTTGAATAAAAACACATTTAGTTTTGAAATTAATTGGTTTAAACAATTATAAACCTAAATAAAGTAAAATTATAACGTTTTTTTAAGTGTATACTTTATTTTATTAATCCATTTTAACAAACGCAAAACCTGGGGCAAAACAGCTTACAGGTATAAAAATAAACATCCTCTTTTTCTGTATGAATAGTATGAAATATTGAAATGAGAAATGAAAATATTGAAATAGTATGAAATTTAAGCAAAACAAAAAACAATCATTTTTCTAAGAATACTTAGACTACACTAAAAATATACTAAATGTAGCTAGTGACAGATAATCTTCGGAATCTGTGTCTGGAAGAGTGGATACAGTACTGAGCTCTGCATCAGATCCTTCTGTTATCTTTGCTTCCCAGACTAAGTCCAAATTGACAGTCTTATCTTTGGTTTTGGTATGTTGGTTAAAGTGTCTAAATAAAAATGTCAGTTTGCTCCCTTTTTCATTTCCCAGCTTATTCGTTATTTTGCTGTGAACAAGTCCAAACATTGAAAAAATGCGTTCAAGGCCTGCAGACGCTAAATCTGCTATCAAATGCTTTCTACACATATCCAGGAATCCTTCTCTAAGCTTAGGCCAGTTAAAGTACTTTTCTGGCTGAACTGAACTTACAGACTTCCACCACGTCTTTGGAGTAGTTGTTTTAAAGTTGTTTCCAAATATATAACAGGGAAAATAATTCGACTCGGTGCTTAAAGCCATTACTATAGGAATAAACTCGTGATTGATCTTGTGCAAATATTCAAATGCTAATTGCTTCTGCATATTCCTTAATCGATATCCTCCTAATCTATGATCCAGTAAATTGGCTAAATAATGTGCAGGTGTCAAAGCCATTGCCTTCCGCTTTTCAAACTGCTTTAAAATATTTTCAGGTTGCTCCTTCAGATCCACACCTAACTTCTTTCATATTTCAACTGCCACTGCTATGGTCGAACCATCTCGTTGTGTTCTATTGAGTGCAACTGCAAAGGGTTTCATTCGTAGCAAAAAATTCTTTGCATTGTTTGTAGGGTTTAAGGCATTCTCAGAAGGCCGAAATTCGATTAACGATGAACCTCTCAGCGGAAGGCCCTTCAACTGCAAGAAGTGTTATCCTGTTGGAAATAAAAAACCCCTCTACTCCTAATTTTACAGCACTATCTTGCAGGGTACCTCCCAACATCTTCCCATAGGACCAGGCTCTCATGTTACCGATTATAATGTAGATTTCCTACTACATTGTAATATATGCACCCCCAAACCATAACATTACCGCCATGGTGCTTAACTGTATTTAGTATGTTCTCTCTGTTAAGCCTAGTGTTCTTTCTCGACCATAAAGTTAAAATGTTGGTTGGCTTAAAAACTTCAAATTTGCTCTAGTCGGAAAAAAAATAATTAGGTTTCAAAAATCTAAATGTTTGCCTTTATATTTTTATGCGAATTCTAGTCTTTTTCGTCTAGTATTTTTATTGTGAAAGAGCTTCTTTACAGGTCACTTACTTCAAACACCTTTGTTATGAAAATAATTCCTTATTGTTTGAGATGTGACCTTCACTGAGCATGTTTCAAAATCATTAGCAAGCTGTTGGGCGCTTGATGTAGTTTTTTAAGGTGTCTTTGACAATTTTCCGTCGTATAGTGAGAATTCGAGGATAACCTGATCTGATAACCTAACCTGATCTGAACTTAAAATCACTTGCTAAGCTGAAATCTGACTAAAAAATCTGAAAGGATTGACAGGATTAGTAAGTATAATAGGCCACACTAATCATTCTGTATTTACACTGAAGTAGTCTCTATGCCGAGTGTGCAAATGTTTTCTTTGCTGTCCAAAGTAACATTGTTTATTATATTATTTGTGTGAGTGATATTGATGGAAGCAACTTTGTTTACAAGCCATGCACCTTCCTATTATATCTATAAGGTAAAAATTTGGTTAACTTCACCATTATTTGTGATAAATCCCTAAAAATAAGAGTGTGTAGATACTTTTTTGAGTTAATTGAAGAAATTTTTTTACCATTAAACACCAAATCACTTTTTTTTAACTTTTCGACGTACGTTTCGCATCGATTAGATTAAATTAAATTAGATTTAATCCTAATAAAATCAGATTAGATCAAATCAAATCATCTGATAATGCTAATATTTTTCGCTAAATGCGCATCGAGAAGTTTAAAAATGATATTTGGTTTTTAGTCGTAAATCTGTGCGAGTTTAGTATTTCACACTGAAGGTTCCAATAGAATAATTGGTAATATTTAAATATAAAACAACATCTTTACTTATGTTTCAGTTGTTGAATCTGCAAAAGAAAAATTTGATCCCGTACCATGCGATCCGAATGACGTGTGCGATGTTGTTACTGCATATGATAATCTTACAATGAACAAATTCTTGGAAGTGCTAGATAGTCTAATTAAAGCATTAGATAATATAAGCCATATATCTGACGATTCTATGGAGCCCACATTTATTTCTAGTGCCGTAAACTTATTAATGAAGATGGGTTTGGAATTTCGTTTGCATTGTTTCTCGTTAAAAAGCTTGCAAGCTTTTGAGTTAGGTTTAAAATTTGCCAGGAAGGTTTCAGATAAAGAGAGACAACTCTTGTGCATTGCATTCTTAATAGAATCTGCGAATCCACACAGGAAACTTATCATAGAAATGATTTCTGATGGAGATGCATTAGTCAAATTATTGGAGGAAGATGATGGTCAGATTGATTATAATAAATCTCTAGCTATATATTATCTATCAAAATCAAAGGTCTTTTTGTATAAAGATCCACAAGCGTCTTACCATGCTTGGAAAAAAGCTAGTGAAATATTAGAAGCTCATAAAGACCATGATGAGTTTGGGTTTCTTCTGGCGGAACTTTATATCTTAGACTTTAAGTTGACAAAGTCGTGTCATTTTATAGTTGGAGACCATGAAAAAAATCCGATGACTACCAAGTTGCATAACGCACTGGATATTGTATGCGATTTATCGCGGAAAGATGGACTAGCAAGTAAGTGGTACTGCCTATTTCTGAAAAATTTTGGGAATTTTGGTGTTAAATAAAAACTTTGAGTTTTCCATCCACACGAAAGCTGTTTCCTCTGTATTTTCACATTTGCTGTTGCATGGATGTCAACTTGTTGAAATATAGCAGTGTCTGTCTATTTTGCAGTGGGCGAGCGCTATGAATATTTCACTTAGTTTGATGGAGTCACGCTTTTTCATTTTTTTTTCTATCAAACTTAATTTGTAAGTGGTCTTTGGTCTCATATCTAGATGATAGAAGTCAAGTTTAAATGCAAAGCGTAGAATTTTAGTTATAATTTTGGTGAATACTTTATAAAAATACGATAATAAGATCGGCAATATTTCCCTTCTTGTGCATAGTGTTCTTATTCTAATCTGTAGATACAGTTGCTTCGGTAAGGTATTTATCAAATAAGGTTGTTATAGCTTTTAACAAATCGTCTCCACCTTCGTTTTTTTTTGTGTGACATTCTTTATAATTTTACTATAGTGCCATTTAACATGTCAATATCATCTGGATTTAACGTTTCTAGATTCAAGTCTTTGTATTTGCTAGATATTCTAATGCGGTTCATTGATATTCTTCATGCTTTGCAACTGAGGTCCAGGTTTTTATTTTTGATCTTGGTAATATTTTTCTCACCTTTCTTACATTTAGCGCAACTGTTGATCTAACCAATCTGTGATGACTTCCCACTTTCATATATGGGTTTCCATCAGTGCTGATCTATACCCACTTTCCATATCCAGCTTTATTAGCGTTCAATCGATTTTCTGAGAGAAACTATAATAGACTGTTCCCTCTTCTCTCTTGTTCCCATGCTGTTCAAGGGAGAATTCACTTTTCCTTGCCTTGCCTTGAAATATCTTCCTAAGATCATAAAATATGTTTAGACTTTGGACATGGTCATACTAATGTACATGCTAATATGAATATAAGTCTTAATGATGTATCTTTGATTTAGTGTCAGTGCAGATGGTGTCAAAACAGGAAGCAGAGTTTAAGGCTTCAAGATGGTGGACTCATTCATCTGAATTGCTGTGATTTCCTCCATAGTAAAACATATTGCTTGATTTTAAACTGATCTGTTCGTCCTTTTTGCGGATTTCATCGAGACATCAATACAATCTGCATTGATCTGATTTAGTTTTTACCCTAGTACGAAAATTTTCTGTTTGTTTGAAAGTGTTCTCGTAATATGTGCATGTGCATGTAGCGATGTGCATTTTTCGCCTTCTTTGGTAGCCTAGTCTTCTTCAGGGATTTGTTTTTTGGGGTTGGGTACAAGCAGCCGAATTTTTCTTATCTATTTTATATCAAGAGCAATTTAGCCATTTCCTATCACACTGGCTTGTGTGGATTGTTAGGAGGTTAGTTGAATCAACATTTTTTTTTTGCTTTTTTACCGCTGTAACCGGATCACCATAGCCTTTTTAGTTTTGTCAGAGTGCACGAGACAAAAGTCACTGCTCTAGCAGACATGAGTTCATGACCCATCTTATGCCATCGCTTCGTACACCCCTTCCTAGAAAAATATATTTTAATCAAGTTGTCTTTATTTGTTTTTCAGTGGGAACTCATGAGCGCTGCATTCTGTTCGACACAGTTTATGAACTGAATAAAGTGTACCTGTTAATGAGACTACCGAGGGACCTGAGATGTTATTCCAAGAATTCTCTTTTTCTCACTCAAAGATTACTTCTGCCTATGAGAAGTGTGCTTTTTCTAGTATTACTCGCTCATTGTGATCTCTTAACTTGTCAGATAGATAATTGTAATGTAAAATTAAATGGGATCATTGACATATTTTGCTTGGATCAGTCAAGCCCACAAAATGAGTCGAATGAAGATGTTGACCAGGTTGCAAATGGAGTTCAACATTTATCCTTGGAGCCCACTGAGACTTGTCAACTTTCTCCTTTATCAGCTTATTTACCGGAGAAGTTTTTCAAATTACCGGAATTTTTGTGCCATGATATAAGTTGTATTTGTTTTTTCTGTACTTGTCTCGAATACCACCAACTTTTAATTGATAAATATCATTTGGATGCTTTAATAAATATGTATAAGGATAATGGAAGATTAGCAACGAGTTACATAAATGGATCATTAAAACTTTACAAAAACTTGGAAAGTAATTACGGTAATTATCACGCCAAAATTAAATGCTTAATATCAGATGATTTAATACCGGATTTTGGTGACTATTTCTTTGAATCTTACGGAAATTTATTATACGATTATAGTTACCATTTAAGTCGAAGTTCTCGAAAATCTGAGGCTCTTGAAGTCAACACTCGATTATTAGAAATGTTAGTACCAAGAAAATTGGAATTTGTTCACCTGTATAGCGAAACGCTTCTACAAAGACTTAGTTATGTTACTACAGAATCGCAAGCAAGGTCTAGTTATAATACAAAATTGAGTGTCACCCCTAATGGAAATGCCACTTTAGCAACAACACCAAAAGATAAAAAAAGCACTGTAACAGTAAACGTAAACAGTTCGTACAATATTTCGCTACCAAAGCAGAAAGTAAAGAAAAAAGCAGCATTATTTAAATCACCAGCACAGACAGAATTAAAGTTGATACCGTCTCCTGTTAATGCTGAAACTGAGCCGTCTACTCCTAAACTTGAGTCTTCGAAAAAATCTGATGATTTTGAATTTGAAATTCCAAAACCAAAAGGCACGAGGAGACAACTGAAATTATTCGAAACTCCGGTTATGGGTAAGATTCAAACACCAAAGATTAATATATTTACAGAAGAAATGGAACCTGTACCTAGTGGGCGTAAAAGTAAACGAAAACAATCGGCAAATACGCGGAAACCATCTAAAACGGAAGAAAATGAACGACAAAATTCTTCCAAAAAAATAACCAGATCTAGAAGTTCAAGAATGGTATTGGATGTTGACGAATTTGAGGGTAGTTTAGAAACACAAGAAAATAAACCTTCGAGTACAGTTCAGATACAGCAACCAGTCATTTCAAGAGTTACACGAACGAGGGGTCAAGTTTTAGCCGAAAAATTAAAACTTACGAATATTCAATCTGACGCTAATAGAAATTTGAAAAAGAATCTTACTACTGACATTTTAAATGATAAAGTAAAAGTACCATCCAGAGCAAATAATGATAATAATTCATGTATTTCTCGAAGTCCAGAACATGATACGCTCAGTGCAAGATCAAAGGTGTTGGTTGAAAAGCTGAAAAAATCAACAATTAAGAATGGAGAAGTTCTAAATCAGAACTCTGCTAGGACGGGTGAAAAAGGGACGAAAGTGAAGAAACAATTACTTAGAGAATTTTAATTTAAATTTATAAAATTTTAGAAGAAATATTGTACATTATATAAAGTAGATTGTTAGCAATAAATTAGTTTTATCCATTTTTTTTTTAGTTTTATTTTTTTAAATGTCAGAAATTGGGTTTCGATCCGTAAATATTAATTGAACGCCTTGATAAATATTGTTTTGTATACTATAGAACTAATAGGTGATTTTTTTAATGTATCCTAACTTCCAATGGGGGTTGCTGTCAAACGAATTGAGTTTGCGCGCCTCTAGTGTCAAAATTATTTACTATAGTCTGGCAAATCATCATGGAACGTTTAACATCAGAGCAAGGCTTTCAAATAGTCGAAATTTATTATCAAAATCAGGGTTCTGTCCGACAAATTTATAGGGCACTTCCTGAATTTTATGGTGCACATAATCGTCCAACCGAACGATGTACACTCAGTAAAAAAAGTCTCTGAACATCTGCAGTGAAATTGACACAAACTTCTTTATTGGAAGAACTAAACGGCAAATGTTAAAATTGATTAAAACACAATTTCGTTTAATAATAAACTTTATTGTATCCACAAAACATTCGATAGAAATAAAACTGAATAACGTAAACAACCATAATTTCAAAAAAAAATACGGAAGTATGCAAAAAATTGCTGAACACGTTATTTTTCACAACGGTTATAAACAATGATATTTAAATTTTATTTCAATAGCCTGTTGGTCCACCCTTATTTTTTATAATAGCCAATAAACGGTTTTTAATTGAATAAACTAATTTTTTTGTTTCGTTTGAGGTATATGACTCCATTCCTGTAAAATTGCTTCTCTAAGGTGATGTTTGTTTTTAATTCTTTTTAAGTTCCCTTTCAATATAGTCCCACAAATACTTGATAGGATTTAGATCTGGCGATTGGGGTGGTGTTCGGAGCTGTCTAGGTGCATTGTACACCATCCATTCCTGTATTTTTCAAGCCATATGCTTTGGGGTCGTCATCTTATTGGAAAGGGAAATTTTTTCTACACCCAACTTAATTACACTATCCTTTAAATTATTTTTTAATCTATTGATGTACATATATTGATCCATTATCCCATCAATTATGTGCAGATTCCCAACTTCTGCAGCTCCCATGCAACCCGAAATGACACCCCGCTGTCCCCATGTTTGACCGCCCCATAGCCCTCAAGGCTAACTGGATTTGTAAACTAATGCAAATAAATCAGTTCGTGTCAAAACATCGAGCTGTAAATCTGGAATGTAATGACAAAAATAATCGTATTGCTGTTATAGAGCAATACAAGTTCTATAAATCTGCACCGGAGATTTTCAGCTTGTTCAAATCGTTTATTGAGCTTGAGACAATACAACGAGATCTCCAGTGTCGATGACAAAACAAAAAGTGGCTGACTTCGTGAGACCAGGACTTGTCCAGCTGTTGTCAAGGTGGTCGTTGAAATCCGCTTCGAAAACATAAAATATTGTCCCGAAATATGTAACATACGAGACACGAGAAAAGGCGCTACTTTAGAATCATGCAAACGGATGGTACAGGAAATTCCTTTTCACAGTTAAAAAGATTCTTACTGTTTCAGAAATTCAGTCGGTAAAATGATAGAGTTTACACTCATAGCTATACCTACGATCTTTGAATATAAAACTAATAGGAACGAGCCTTGTCTATCTTTATGCACATATAAATAGGGACGGAAAGGGCCATATTGAAACACCAAAGATGACTCATTGTTTTGGAATTTTGGTAGTTGATGTCAACCACTTAGAAGTTTAATAGTAAATTTTAGTTTGCTTTAATCAATAATAGGTGCCGAATAAGTCTACTGGAATACTCTTTTTTGTGTGTTCTAGTATACATACATATTAATACTTACTATATTGACAATAAATACAGTAAAAACAATAATATCGGAACTAAGGCAAACACACAAAATAGGGTAGTCTTGTGGTTGTTCCCTGACACAAAAAATAAAAATTTAGGAGTAACATTACATAGGTAAGTGTTTTTAGTACTAAATTTGTCAATTATTTAGAAATAAAAACGAATTTTGTTTGAATAAAATTTTAAGGTTATGATGTCAACAAATCGCCTAGTATGCACAGGCGTAGTCATATTGATATTAGGTAAATTAACATAATTGTAATGTTATCAAGGTAATGATTATCATTTTTTAGAACTTAAGTTTTTAACGTGTGTTCTAAAATGTTTAGTTTCCTGAGATACTAGACCTTAAAAATTCAGATTATTTTTAGTTTTTGTTTGATACATACAAAACATGTTACTTTAATCATATAAAGAACTTATAACATATAACTAATAATATTTTTTTTTTCAGAAATCATTGTACTAATAAATGTACATGTTGATATGGATTTCATGTTATTAAAAATGTTAAAGTTTTTTTTTCAAGGTTTCCCAAAGATCCAAATAGAAGAACACAGTAGATTAATTTTATCAAAAAGCCAGACTTTATTCCAAACCGCAGAAGTTTTTTATGTTCCCATCATTTTGCTGAGAATTGTTTTGATTGAACATCTAAGGTAAAAGTGAGACTACTACGAAATGCTGTTACAATTGAAGTGGACCTGAAATATGTATTTTTTTATTTTATCGTTTTGATAATCATCTTTCATAACATATATTCTTGAAAGTTAGCTTTTTTCGGTTGTTGTGGAAAATGAGTTTATACTCGAGTTAATATATCCCACTTTAGTTTATTAACTGTTTACACTACAAGAATTAATTATATTTGTAAAAACGCTGTAGTAGATGAAAAAAATCGTAGTATGCATACAAAGTTAATTTTGTTCAAGGGACAATAAACACTGAACAACTAAATACAGAAAGGATATATGTATTTTAACAATTAATAATTTTGTGAATATTAACTTAAATATGAACATCAACTCAGACATGAACATCAACTCAGGTTAAGCTTCAACTGATTACTTAACCAATTTTTGCAAATGATATGATTTTATGACGGGAAATTCTAATTTCTTAATAACTTTTTTGTCGTATTGGTCACATAAAAGAAACTTTACTCTTTGAAAAAAATAGATTCTTTTTTAAATTAATTTAAATTTTTACATTTTCGCAGGACATAAATCAACACCATCAACTGATTATAGTACTCTTCTAAAACTATTTTAATTGCATTTAAAATGGAGAATTAAATAGTAGTTGACATTCTCTGCCTTATCTAGTACGTCTTCATTAATTTAATATATAACTATATTAAATTAAGTAACTATAATTATACAATAATTTATTGTTTTAAATAACTGTAAACTTTTATCAGTTTCTTGTTTATATGCATACTGCCTACGCCACTGCCAAACCGGAAACAGTAGTGGGCCATATGTATATACCATTTTGGTCCCACTTATAGAATCATAAGTTTCTTCCTGTAGTTTTATAATCAAAACCTACGATACATAAATGATAAATTATATAACGTAATATACTCAAAAATCCCAAAAATGTTTATTTAAAGTTACATAATCACAATGTATTAAAAAACGTAAGATATACCCTATAACTTATATTTTCATTGAGTACTCTTGAAAAACAAAATAAATATCTTGTAAAAATTAATGTATACATTAAACAATGTAAATATCGACATGAGATTCCAGTTTCGAAGTAATAAATAATTCCACAGACCTGAATTTGTAAAAGTGTTGCATATACACAAAACTGTTGCATATTCTCAAAGTACTTATAAAACGTACAAAATATACTTGTATTAATAATTTTAAAAAACAGAGTAAATAAATTGTAAAATCAAATATGTATATTAAAAATCTAGATGCATTTAAGGTTGCATAAACATTTCACATTAAGATTTAGCGCGCACTACGGTTTTTTCCAGCGAGCGGGTAACTTCTATAACCGCGAAACCGTTCGAGACGCACACACTGCGATTAAAAACCGCGAAATTGCACGAGATTTTCACTGTTTGAAGATGGATTTCAAGAGAGTAGTATGTATTGTTTCTGTAATACTAAACCTTAGGCCGCACTACCCCGTAGTGCGTGCGCGCAATCTAAGTTCCATTGGTTACAAATTGTGGCGCGGTTTTTACCCGCGAGCCATTTTGTAACATTTCACGGTTATAAAATCACTCGCGGGAAAAAACCGTAGGTGCGGCCGCTTGTATTGGTTTAGCCGTAGTGCGGCCTAAGGCTAAAAAGCAATGGCGGCTCGTGATGGAGGGCGTTGGAGCGCCGCCCTTCCAGCATTTGTCACAGTAAACAATTTTTCAGAGTAAAACACTATATTTTATTTCCATTCAGATTCTTTCCTTTAACTCATTTTCTCGGTTCACCTCCTGTATACAGTTTCAATATCACGAAAAGTAAAAAGAGGGAAGGGGAAAGCAAAAAAAAATCTTCAGCAGCATTATGTTCTTCTACGCCCTCTCACTTTAAAAACGCCCGAGCTGTCACTGGTTGTGATAATTGTTGAATGTACACGCTGAGGAATTCCTTATTATGTATTCAATGTGCTAAAGATATAAATACAAAAGGCAGTTTTTTGATGCTAAGGCCTTGTACTGGATAATTGAAAGCACGGGTGGTATGAAACTGACAAAAATGAGTATAAGTTAGGGGAGATTAAAAATTAAGTATAAAACTGAGGTAAATATATTTTCCTAAATATAATTTTAAAAATTTATATTATCATAATTTGTCCTGTATTAAATTTCACTCATATATGTTTCTTTTAAATTTTGTTGTATTTCTGTAAAAAAATATAGTCAGTTTATTCCTAATTGTATTATTTCGAAACTGGAATCTCATTTGGATATTTGTTCCATATATATATATATATATATATATATATATATATTGCAGTTTACTGCAAAGTATCAATCGTGATGATCCTCCCTACATCCACACCTAAGAAAAACCAAATTTGATGTCAATAATGAATCATAATATTACTGTAAACAATATTTTCAGGTTTTCCCCGCCCTAGGGGCTCTATTTAGTCTATTTCCAAGTTTTCGCCATTTCTGTATCATATACTCTAATATCAATGAAATATTTGTGGTTTATTGAAAACAGAGCACTAGCCTTAGTGGAAGATTGGCTTAACATCATCAGCTTTAGAGAAAGATTATCACTTAAAATAGTCCTCAACTGGAAAAATTAAATAACCGAATATACACCGCTGTTTTAATAGTTGTCTATTCATCTACTAATGTTTTAACATTTATGTTTTGTTACATTTTCATATATTCTGTAATATGAATACTATAATACAATTATCAGATGAGCGATCAATTTTTCGTATCTTTTAAAATATATCATTTTAATTAAATAAATAAACAGCTGATTTTTCATCTAAAACATAACCTCTAATGGTAGTGTTTTGAAAAAAAATTGAAGATACATGTTGATAAAACACACAATTTCGAATTTTCAAGTGTACAAAATTTCAAGAATCATAAATTTAAGGTAAACCATATAGTAATGATATAGTACAAATATACCGACAAAAAGACCGTTGATTGAAAATTACTAAATATGTAAAACTAACTTGTGTATGTAGTTATCGAATGATATAAAAATTATATTATATAGGAAATGAATGAACATGAATTCTATGAAATATAAATGTTATGTGATGAAATTGGCATCTAGTTCATAATTGTAAGGTATCCTTCATCAAGTTAAACATCAGAAACTGAATGTTATGAATTAATGCAGTTAAAGATTTAATGCAAAGTAATCAGTAATGGAGAACAGTCTGTTGATTAGTACCCTAAATTGATTAGGGAATTTTGGTATTGGAGTATTTAAAAGGGTGAGAAATATATTTGGATAAAACAATGCAAAGTTTTACATATTATATCTATATATGTTATAATCTGAATAGTATTCCATTTGGTTGTAAGATCCCTGATGATTTATTTCAGAGTTCTTAAGTATCTCTATTTGTGATCTCAATTATCTTTATTTATTTTCCTTTTTTACTACTTCATTTTTACTTATTAGTTTTGTATATTAATTATACAAGTCATGCTATATTATAGAATGATTTTACTTGTGATGATATCAATTTGCTTTAAAGTTAATGGACTGGGAAAACATAAGCTAATGTTCGTTAATTGTTTACGTTAGTTCGTTTAATTAAAACTTATAGGATGAATAATTTTCAAGTATTTGTATAAAAAAGTAGATATGAAAAATCATTAAATACATTTGTAAAAAAACAAGTGTAATACAATATTTGTTTGATAATATTTTTCTGTAATTAAGTATAAATAAAGCTTTAATCTATCTAGCCCTGTGACCTGATTGTAAAATAATGGGGCTAGGTATATTGAAATAAATATTTACCGGGAGCCGCTATTTGTTTGTTTTATCAGTAGAAGAAACGACTTTCTTTGTGTCTATTCATTTCGATTAAATATATCTGAATAGTAATTATACATACAAATAAGTTGAATTTTGATTTGTTTACTGTTTCTACAGGGTATACCATTATATTATCAGATAATAAATAATGTATAATATTCCGTATGTGCAAATTCATGAACTTGACAAGTTTCAAGAACTTTCAGAATACAATTTTTTATATTTCAAAGTGGGAAAATGTTATGAATATAATGGTTTTTGGTCAGCTTACGAAAATTGATCTGATGACGACTATAAGTCGATTAGCGAACAAAGAAAGCAAGCCAACGGTTTTTTAATTTCAGCTGATAAATTATTGCATTACAAAATATTTTTTTAATTTATGGTTATTTTTCAAATCTTAGAATTATCTGGAATATACAAGATGGGCAATAAATAACTGACTATATTTTATTTTGAAATATTTTTGTACAGTAATGCAATATGACAGACTTTTAATGTTAGTGTTTTATTAAAAGATAAATGAGTGAAATTTGATATAGGACAAATGTGAACAAAACCCACCTTTAGGTGCCATACAAGTAGAATCTCTTTTCGTAAACATCGGCTAATATCCCTTTCTGTGATCAATTATTGTTGAAATCCTATCTTATCTTATTAGACCTTCAGGTCACTTTCGAGCAATAAGGCTTCCTGGAAATATGCATGTATCCAGTTATATAGTAGATTATTGGTTCATATAACTTCACATGATTAAATCTGGTCATCTGGAACTACTGGTAATACTAGATTTGAACATTTCTCGTTTCACTTGTTACATTGTTTTATACTTATATATCACTTAAAACTATGTACAAACCATGAAGAATTTTTGATTTAGGAAACTGAATTGCATATAATTCCCCTATTAGACTGACAAAATAGGTTTGTGGGAAATGCATGATAAACTATATTTCCATTTGCAATATTTCTCTGTACAGAAAGATTGTGCATTTTCATTAGAAGTTATCTTGAAATTTGATTCCTTAAATCACACCACTTTCAACTTTTTACTAATCCTGTACAGATAAGTGTTGATAGATTAGAACCATTTATACCACCGACCTTATTTGTCTTCTTTCTGGGTTTGCAGCCTTTCAAGTCTGTTTCATAGTGGTCCTTCATCAGTTCCTCAAGTGCAAGGGTACTTTATTCGCCCATTGTTTATCCTTGATTGATTCGTGTAAACATAGATCTTCTTACATGGATGCTGTTGACTTAATTCCGCGCATTTGTCAAGAATTCCGCGTATTTGATCAAAAATCCGAGTTGGTCTATTCTAGTGTTGCGGTCCGTAGCTCTTCCTTTAATGATCGCTATCATTGCAGAAATGTCGATACCCACACTGATTTCTTTGATTTCATTCAGAAGATCTTTTAAATCGTTAAAATCTTGGCTTTCGATGGGTTCTTCAGCTGATCTATTTTGGGATCTGGATGTTGTTCCCTGTTCCGATATGGGAATCTTTCTTTTTATGGCATTTGAATATGATAGCCTTTTCTTGGCTTGAGGACAGGCTGCTAGGCCTGGGCATTGATTCTTCTGTGGTGGTGTTCTCTGGGTTTTGATGGTACAGGTACTCTTCCAATTTCGGATACTTTTTAAAGTTTGCTGCGTGGTTTCCGGTACAGTTGGCATATATGAGAGGGATGTGCTTATTCACACCCCTTTTTCTCAGTCACTTGTAAGATTCATGATTCTTTGCACATTTGAGGCATAGTGGATGTCTTCTGCAATAGGCTGCGACATGCCCGAAGGCCTGGCAGCGATGGCACGGTGTGGGATAACTGTTTGTGGTACGGGTCCCATTTGATGATGTTCTGATTTCCTTGACTTCTGAGATACTTCCCTCCATGGGGACTAGGTAGGAATGGCTCACACCATTTCTACTTTTCATTTTGATGCAATTCCTGATATGGATGTTCTGTTCTTTCAGGGTTGATTTTACTTCTTCAGGGTCCATATCAGATGGCCCCTTGAACAGAATTTTCTTGGTTCTATTCGTATGATTACCATGCGTAAAGTACTCAACCATGCCGTCTTTGTTGAAACCTTTAGTAACTGCATCGAATGCTTCATGTGTTTGGGGATATATTCTGATACTTCTAGGTATATGTTTAATAAAGTAGTTCGTTGTTATCTGGTTTACTGCTTTCCTGAATTTATTGAATTCCACCCTCGATGTGATGATTATGGGTGACGGCTTGATTGTTTTTACTTGTTGGGAGCTTTGCAGTTCCTCTGCTTACATGATTTCTTCTGGTAATTTCTCCAGTATTCTGAACTTGTTGGAAGTGGGTACTGGTGTTTTCTTGGCGACCTTTGGATTGGCTCTGGACGACATCTTTTCGGTCTGATTTTATTGTCTCCGGCCTCTTTAGGCCGAGATACATAGAAGCACGAAGTTTTCTTTGCTAATGTTCATATTCATTTTCTCTTCAATTAACTAGTTTTTCTTGTTAGTTCGTGCGCGAAACCATGTTTCAAGAAGTTGAAATTCAGTTTAGCTACCCAAGCTAAAACTGTTGCTTGTTGTTCTTGCAAACTGTTTGCATTTTCTTTAAACTAAGGGTGTGTTTTTTAGACACAGGTAAAAAAGTATTTGAGGGTTGTTCAACAAGCTCTCCGCGTGCCTCGGAAATGGCCCAAATATGATATATGCAAATACGATTATTCATTATGACTAAATTAATGTGTTATGTGTCAAATCTAATGTGTTAGATTACGTGCTGTGATGTTTTAGACGCTGTTGGGTCTGGGTTTAGTTGCCTGGCCTGGCAACTGGCCATTTGTGCAAGGTAAACAAGTTTCGACATTTTCTGGAAAAAATTATACAATTGAAGTTATTAGAATTGAAGCTATTATACAAGGTGTCGAATATTGTTGTTCATTTTTGTAGGTATAATTAATAGAAGTCGATTTAAGCTTATAATAATTTTATTATTATAACATTATAGTATTTATAATTATATAATTTATTTAGGAAGAATAATACTGTCGAGATGGCGGCGCTGGCATGATCGAAAATGTGCTATCACCCTGCCGCACTAAAATCAGTTTCTTTCATTTCTTGCACAATTTGAATTTTATAGGGATGAAGACGAAAATCTTGTTTTAAAATGATATACAGTGAATATTTCTTAATGTGTACCTGGCTACTTTGCTTCCGTACGCATTCGGATCGATTTTCTCTGATCGACTCACGCACACGTTCAAAGTTGTTTGCACCTCTGATTGAGCTTGGACGACTCGTAGACGGTAAATTTTGAGTTGATCCTGTAGTTTCAAACTTTTTTTATCAATTTCTTTATTAAATTAACACTTGGTGCCTCGTTTATATCGTGTAAATTATACTCGGCCTTATAAGGATGACGAGCCGTAATAAGCGAATTGTTGTTTTGATGATACGCGCGAGCACAGAAAGCACGTTGTTGTCAGGTGAAACGCTCCATTGCAACTAATTTTCTCTGAACCAAGCTTCGATGTAAAGGAGCCAAGTGCCACCTAGGAGCAAACAAATAATTAAATATGAACGACATTTCTGGACACCTGTTATAAAGTATTATTGTAAAGTATTAGTTATTATAAAGCAGATTGTTTTAAAGGGGTTAACTTCGACGGACATGCATTAATGACATGATTTAATTTTTAAAGATTCTTTCATTTCTTTTTCGACGGTTAAAAAGTGAGCTCTTGAATTTAAACATGGTCGTGTATCCACTAAATATGATGGACGTTCCGGACACTTAAAAATCGTTTCTACGGACAAAATCGTCACTAAAATCAATCATGTCGTAATGATGAAAGCAGATTGAAAGTACGCGAGCCTGCTCACATTTTAAACATCTCGATAGACTGAGTCCTGCACATTTTAGAGTATTTAGACTTATTTAAACGCGATTCTACTGTGTTTATTTGACCTTTTATAACTGTAAATGAAACATGGGTTTACCATTGAATTCCCGAATCGAAGCAGCAGTTCAGATAATGCGTGGAAGCCGGTGAAAGTGCGCCAAAGAAACAGAAACCGGTGCAGGAGAAGTTATGTCTACGGTTTACTGGTATTCTTGTGGTGCAGTATAGACTACCTGGCAAAAGGCAGCACCATCGCTGGGGTGTATTCCACTTTACTTCTGGATCAATTGAAGGGTGCTATTTCAAACTGGATTACTTATGCTTCGAAGTAGTTCTATGTGTCATGTTCGCCGGATTTGACTTCTAGCGATTACTTTTTCTTTTCAAATCTGAGGCTCGCTGGACAAAGCGAGGAAGGAAAAAAATCTAATGATATCTTTGACAGGCCAAGAACATTTAAAACAACCCTTGTACGTCAACTGCGAATTGAAGCAGTAAATTGCTTTTAAAAATAATCTCCAGTAAGCAAAAGACCGACCCTGTCGGAGGGCCATATTTTACACGGAACGCAGATGAGCCAACCCTATCAGCAGTTAAAATATTTACGGAATAGGTTCTACAGTCGCTAATACATTTTTACAACTACTCAAATAACTATTTATGGATGCCAAGCATTCAACAATATATGAAATAAAGAATTACCTGTGTTATGGTAGCAATATACAAGGCGTAAAGGAAAGTACTTCCGTAAATTTAACCAACGAATCTTTAATTTTTTTTAATAAAAAATTTCCTTAAAATATGTATCCAAAATGAAACTTGGTCAAAAATGAAACATTTCCACGGAAAACAGATAAAAAATTTTCAGGTTTCAGAACAATTCAAAAATGTTCTTAACAATTGGGTTTTTGAATAAAAAATAATTATCGATTTTTTTTTACTTTATTGTAAAACTTAATCAAACATAATATTGATAACCGATGCGAAAAACTTTTAAAACATTGTAATTAATTATAAATAAATTAAAATATATAAAATTTAAAATAAAATCATGTGACTACGAAAGCGTCACGATTGTCTGTCATGTTTGTGACGTCATTATGTTAAAGTGTCAAGTTCACGTAAGTACTGTCAATAGTATATACTGTCAAAATTATTCAAGTTTAGTGTAAAAGAACATATTGTTGTTTACTAATTTAATTCAGTAATGTGTGACAAAAAGGTTTATAAAGACTTATTCTAATAATATACCTGGTGTGGGTATTTTTAATGATCAGATTTTAGACTATAGGTTATGTTCAATTTAACCGCAAAAATTGTATTTGCAGGGTGAAAGGACGTGTATATCGAGAAGATATAGGTCTGAGTAAAGCATATACAGTTATCTTAATAATTAATGAAAAACTAAGAAAAGTTCAAGACACTCAATGTTATGATTGTGTAGCTTCAATAGATAATAAATACTCAAACATAAAAAATTGATAAAATGTTATAAATAATAATCTTTTGTATATATTTGATGATAGGTGGTTGCAAAAATTTGATGTTGTTTTAGGATTAATACGTCGTGCGGCATGGAACCATTGATTTCGACGTTTAACATCCTGTGGCACATTTAAAAACATTTTTTCGGGAAAAAGTTGTACGAAATGGCACGAAACAGGCACGAAGCTAATTAAATTTGACATTTTCAATAAACTTATCATACACTGATGGCAGTAACAAGAATAAATTGATTAATAAAAGCGTGATAAAAACTAAAACACCAGATCAATCAAATCACCAGACAATCAGCTGTCTGTAATGTTGAGGGGAAATAAACATTGTGATGTCACACACGCTCGGTTTTTTTTTCGGGAACTGTCGGTGCGTCATCGGTACTAGGTTAAAAAAATTTCAATTTGATATAGCTTTTTAATTATAATGAAAAAATAAAAATAAAATAAATGTATTTTCAATTTGATATAACTTTTTAATTATAAGGAAAAAAAAAAAATAGTTTTGTTATAAAACTTATATATGATCTTTCCGTTTATGACAAAAAAATTGTTTTCAAAACCCCAATTCGCAATGTAGCCAATTTTGATTGTCGTATTTATTTCTGGTTTGTTTTGTTATAAAAAAGGAAAACTAATGCAAACGAGAAGCACTAATTGTTTCACTATAACATATTTCTAAACGACTCTGGCCACATTAAGAAACACATGATAATTTTTTTTTATTAAATTAACTCAATTCTTCTATTGGGACCTTTGGTGTGAAACACTAAACTTGAAGAGATTTACCACTAAACATCAAAACACTTTTTTGAACTGCTCGATGCACGTTTCGCTAACCATGTTAGCATCATCAGGAGATGATTTAAGCTCTATTAGATTTAATCTCTACTAGATTTCTCTTCAAAAATATGTAAAATTTGTTATTGGACTTTAGAACCTCGTTGCCGCCCAAATTCTTGAAATTTTAGAACCAAACTACCTGTATCTAAAAGTCTTTAAGAAACCTGGACAAACATTTGCCGACCGGGGAGCGGGGCTGGGTAGGTATCGTTGCCCGTAAATATGTTAAACCCCATCGGAATTTTGGAAAGCTTCTCCATAAATACGAAGCATATTGTAATATTCGCATACAGAATATTATTTTTGATTTTAAATCGAACTTAAATGCACGCATTGGCCTACACCGAAATATTTTTTGTCGCAATGTTTAAATAACCTTGTTTGCGACGTTGCCGTATCGATATTGTATGGTATGACGTGAGTCTTAATTTTGTCTTAATTGTTTTAACAATGTTCATGCTAATTAGTTTGCTAGTCATGCTAATTAGTTTTTTTTTCTCGGGAACCCTTAGCTTAGATCCTTGTTGTAAGGAACTTTTTCTTTAAAATGATTTTAAGAATAGTTGATTAAATTTACTTTAAGTACTTTCCCTTACAACCTGTATAAGCCCTAAATACTTTTAGCTATGGCTGCATTTTATCTAATTAAGTTGCTTTGTGGATTTTTGTTCCTAGTTAATTTTATATATCTTTTATCTATTTTGATTACAACTTTATTTACTGAGAGTAAAATTAATTAGTGTTTCTGCCATAAAATGTCATCTAAATGTTTCATAGAAACTATGATTTCAATAACATTGAGCAACAAAAAAAATATTTTTTAATGTTTCTTTCACTTTATGAATCAAATCTTACTAATTTTGGGTTGAGAAAAATGAATATGATAAAGAATATCCTGATGGAATCATTCTCCGTGTTCATCACTGACAACACCACAACTACATCCAAAAATGGTAATTTATTATCCTTCTTGATATTAGAGGTAAATGTTTGGGATTTTGAATTGAAAGTTTTTAACAAAATTTAAAAAATATGGGTTTTGCCGTTTAACTGGTTGTTTGGTTTGCACACCTAAACATTGGCCATTAACATTTTGAAAATTGAACTCTATGATATCCGAACAAACTTTTTTTGAAGTGGTTTGATAAACATTTCTTAAGTGTTGATATAACATATGTTTTTTTAATTATATGTCCAAGTTAGTAACATTTATACAATAGTCTGACTTGTATCAGAAGTTTTTAGAAATATTTACATTTTTTATCTTTTTTTCTTAAAATCCGTCTTGTTTAAAGTTCATCGTTAATTGTACCTACTATTATTTCCAAAACGATATTTTAAAGTTATTGCAGGTTTTCTCAGAAAATACCATTCTCATGCCTAAAGTACAATTCTTATCTTAATACGATTAAATTATACACGAATCAATCAGGTCTATTTGTTTAAAATATTTGTTGTGTACACCATGTTTCATTCTTTGAGTATCGATAAAAACAGGCTGAGTAATCAGTTGAAAATTAGTTTTCATACTGAAGCCACCTAGCAAGTTAATTTTATGTCCGTCGTGTCGTATTTTGAATTTTTGTGCAGAATCGTAAGGTCACGTTAAACTTGAAAGTGATTAAGTAGGATTACTGTTAAACGAATCAAAAGGTGAAGATAAGATTTCAATCTGTTTGGCGGTTACGGTTAAAGTATACGGTCGACCACAAATGGCTGATCCTGGTGAATGTTCAACGTGTTCTTTGGCTAGTACAATCACATCGTCTCAGAAGGCCGTTTCTAAGGAGAGAACACCTGCACTGAAATTTCCACAGTTTCCAGTGGTACAAATGTTGATGAAGGAATTGAATCTATGTGCACATGATCCAATCTTCGTACCGCCATCGTAGTTTGATTGTTTATAGAACGTCTTGTGGTGCATATTCCGAAGAGGGCGTATAAGTTCCGACCCTTTTCAAAGATAATGGAAAAATCTGTGTCCTCCATTAAAAGAATAGACTTTTTTTGTGTTAATAGTTTTTTAGTTTAGTTAGTTTTAAATAAGGTAGAATGACAATGTTCCCGTTACAGAGGTCATACAAATACATCATGTATGCCACAAAACAACCATCTTTACGTATAAACCAGGCAGATTTAAAATGCAAAGCTGGATGTGGGTTTTACGGAAATGCCGATTGGGATGGTAAGTTTGTTTAATTTATATTTACATCGATTTCATTGTATTATTAAATCTAGTTGAAACTAGTCGATTGTGGGTCGATTGTGACAATGCCTACATTTTTCTTTTACGACGCCGATAACCTCAAAGTCCAGTAGTGTCCTTTTGCCCTATTACCAGTTTCAACTAGTATTTATTTAAATTGCAACACTAGTTGTCAGAATACTAAAATAGTAATCTAGTTACAAATAAAACAACAACATTAATTGTCTAACTAACCTATCAGCTTCATTTGTTGAACTATTGTTTATAATAAAGTCTTTACGATAAACAGTTGATAGCTTTGACCTACTTTGTTAAAAATGTGTTTTTGTTCTGCACATTGTGCTTTGAGGAGACACGCGTATGTCTTAACCCTTCAATGATATCACTTTACTATAAATAGTTATTCCTTGTTCTGTACATTATGTGCTGATTTTTCTAGTTGGAATTTCGCAAACAACTAAAGATAATGAGTAATTCGACTTGGAGGTTATTGTAATAAAAATAAATGTATTTAAATCCTCCCCAAACATTTAAATATTTATTCAGATTTCAAGGATGGTTTATGTTTCCCCACAATAAATTATTCGAGAATAAAGACTCTGTAATTGTCCTAAATAAATGCATAAGATTTTGAATAATGCATTCAACTTTCTCATGTAATTTATATAATTATTGCAACATACACAAAGCATCCAAGGATCTTCCTCAATAATAAATCAAGGCAAAAAAATAGAGCTGGAACCAGACTATGCGACTCCTGATAAATATCGTGTAATAGTCTAATATATTTTGCTATTTCTCAATCAATTTGTTAATTTATTTTCTCCTCCTAAGTTTACAATATAAATGATTCTAAAACGCCATAATGTTACTGCCAATGTTTTCAGAAATAATGATAGAACTTATTTTCGAAAAAATACTCCCGCTTTGTATAGGTTGTAATTTATTTTATTTTCGGTGGTGTTTTATTGTGTGAAGTTGTTAAATCTTGCCGGTTACAGGATACTGTTCACAATGTTACCGGAACCAGATGGAATTGGAAAGACGTCAGAAATTGAAACATTCCAATGTTCAATTGTCCGGACATCATGCGGACCCATCTAAGAGCCAAGTTTCAGGCTTCAGCAAATTTGAGGAAAAAAAGAGACAACAGACTGATAAAAAGAACAAATATCTTAAAAGTCTTCCAGTTTTTAGGAAAACATCGAACGTTAAAGGTCAGTAATAATTCTATTATTAGGTGTATTAACACTTTTACATTGCCAGTGCTATTAAGAGAGTTACATTGTTGTAATTATTTTCACTATTATCACAAAACCTAAACAGCAAATTACTTTTTTTAATTTTCAATGCGCGTTTCGCTAACAATGTTAGCATCATCAGAAGGTGATTCAATTTAATTCTAGTTAACTAAGCGTTACATTAAATTAAAGTTGACGAACGGAATAGTTTCTTTGCCCGGTTAATGGTTTTATTTAATTTTTCTATTTCAGTACTTTCATTCGATTGATTTTTCATTTTTCTTATATCTAATGTGGGCAATGATATATGATTAATATGGATGTTATATTTTACCCTATACACCTTTGATCACAATTTTGGTAACTGATATCATAAATCCCCGATTTTTCATATTGATCTACTTTATACTTTGGATTACCCAGAACGTCTCTTAATTTATTATATCGGTACCTGATAACCAAAGTGTACTAAGCCCAAAAAGTAGATTTTTCAAAAAAAAGTAAAATAGTTCAAACACATCTAAGATTCCGAGTATTTTTAATTACTTCTGGTGATTATTTTTAAAATTAAACTCTTTATTTGAAAAAGGAATACATAACGTAACGGACAAATCAATCAATAATCTTTATTTGAAGCTATTGTATATACTGATATAAAATGCTACTTGATATTTTGCTTCATGTTTAATATTATTTTAATAATACTCCATTTATACTCCAGTATAGTTTGGTCTTGACTTAGGTCTTGGACTCAGTCTTTTAAGTTAGGACTTAGTATCTTCTGATCCTGATCCACGAAATTCGATTTTTTCCGTGATAACATAAATATCGAACTTATCTACTTTCGAACACTGTCAAAACAAAACTAAATGTCATAATGAGTTTTTGGAGCGTTACTAGAAATGAAACTACTTTTCATATATGCAATCATTTTTGCTTTGGCATTTTGATATAAACATTTTTGTATCGGTTGTAAATTTCTAGATGCAGGAAAACCAGAAAAACACGTTAACGTTAGACAGAGTAATCCTGATGTAGATAAACTTATGACAGAGTTTTTATTAAAATATGGATCTTTGAGTGACAATGTCCGACAGGATTTTCTGAAATGCTCCCAATCCTTCATCACGAAGATGCTGGAAGAGATGGAATGCAAGCCGGTAGATGAATTGGCAGAAATGGCACAGAAGTATTACAACTTATACAATACGCGCATTAACTCCTATCCATATTACCAAGACGTCTCTACCGAAACCAAGACGGAATTAGAAGATTTTTTTGAAAAATATGGAATGATCGCTTTATACACGTAAGTGATTTCACTTATTATTTCACGTGTCAAGGTCGAGTGTTTCAGTTTTCATTACTATTTTTATAAAAATATATGATTCGACTAAACGTCAATAATGAATTAGTTTAGATCCTCGTTTATTTTTTTTTCAATTTTTTGGACATTTGATGTTATCAATTTCTGATACGTTTTTAAAAATATCCATATCATTTTTTATTGGGTTACCCAAAAAGTTCGTAAGGATTTTTCTAAGAGCAACGCAAATAATTTATGTAAATATTTATCTAGTCTATTAGGTAATTACCATCATTATTTGCAGCTTTTTACCATCGTAGTGCTAGGTCTATAATGCCTTTTTGTCAAAAATTTGCTTCTTTATTGCCAACAAATGTCACAGGTTGTAACAGGTCAACAGGTTGTTTCTTACCGTTTCTTCCGTTTTAAAAGATTTCCTATTTCCCCAGTTTCGAAGGAAGTGAAATAGGTGGTAGTCCGGGGTGCGATGTCCAGTGAGTAAGCTGGATGCGGTAAAATATTCTAATTGAAGCTCAACAATTTTTACTTGATAACTTGTGATCGTGTATTGTCGGAATGAAACACGACATCTTTCCTGTTTGTTAATTCAGGCCGTTTTTCTTCAGTTGCTGCTTTCAGTCGATCTAATTGTGAACAGTAAAGCTCGGTTTTCACCATTATAATGAATAAGAATTTTCTCAAATGTGAACAACATATGATATATAGCTATAATACACATATGTACTGCATTAACTGCAAAAAAATCAGACCAGAATCAAAATCAGAATCAGTTTAAAGACCCTATACAACTTTCTTAATGTTAATTTTGCATGTAGATGGCTTTTCTGTCCTTCTTTCACCAACGATGAAGAAAAAGATCTATCAATTCAAGACAGGATAAGAAAATTGACCTGGATAAATGCTCATCATTTGGATTGTTGCATAAGTGAAACAAGTCTGGAAGTCAGGGACTTGGTCTATACTGCCATAAACGATTTGCTCGGAATGGATTCTGTTAAAGCTCCGCAGGAAAAGTTACAATGCGTTGTGAAATGTTGTAGAAGTGTAGTTGAAGTTCTCCAGCACTGTCAAGGTAATTTTGTGATACATTAAGATAAGCGCTCTTGAAATTTTTACATATTTTAAATTTTTTCGAGGATTCCAGGTATATCAGTAATTTCCGTGATCATACGAAGGCAGCTATTTCTTTAACATAATGTTATCTATATTACAATATTTGTAACCTTTAGTTAATTAAATATTTGTGTTATTTCAGTTCTATTTTTTGAATATACTATGATAAAAAAATAGGGTGACTTAAAATAAAACACAAAGAACTTATTTATTCTTCCAAATTTGTTTTGTTGCCTTCACAGTAAAATTTTCTCACTACATTACATTTATTCCAACGATTTTCCAGTATTTTCAAGTTTTTATACTAAATGAATTCAGAGTTTACTAAATGGTATATCAATCGAAGAAACAGGAAAAGTTACACGGTGCTATATCTGATTAATATGGTGCGTTTGGAATGGTGTTTGTTTGATTTTTAGCAAATAGTTGATGAATTATTGCGGTGTGCGATGGTGCGTCATAGCGTCATGCAAACACCATGAGTTATATTGCCACATTTATACCTACAAATCCTCTAGTACTTAATCGGCGATTACTCAGTACAAAATCTTTCACGTGGAAGGTCTTTCCGAACGATGTTATTCTTCAGCTACTTGTTGACCATCTCTAAAAAGTCCCTGTACTATTGTAAATACTTTTTTTAATATAGTTTCATCGTCGTAACACTTTTAATGTATCAACACACGAAATTTCGTTTTTAGACAAAATTTAATGCAAATTATTTGATAAATGCATCAATTTTATAAAATCGGCTACAAAAATGTTTAACGATTACAAAAGACGTTATACTTTTTAGCTTAACCCTTTACTAACTTCTTTCAGTCGGAGCTGCATTAGAAAGTGGCAGTTGACATGCGGGAGCTGCATTAATGATTAAATTAGATTATTTTGAGTGATACACTGCAGTATAAACGTTCCAGGCGAGAACCCGCTAACCCTAACTGCGGGAGACGTTTCTAGCTGCCAAGCTCCGCGGCAGTACATTGCAAAAAAAGCGTGCCGCGAAGAAAGGGTAAACATGGTATTCGTAAAACGCGGGAAGTTTTAAGATAAAGTCACTCTACGTTTTGATTATACTACAATCATCATTTTGCACTTATTTATTTATTTGTGTTTCTGTTAAAATTGGATATTATGAATAATTTAATTAAAGTCTTAAAAATAGAGAAATCTTGAACTGAGTATCATTAGTTTTGCTTAATGACTCAATCCGTGTTACTGGGCAGAGTATTACATTAACTTTTAATATCGGTAGAATACAAAAAAAAAATTAACCACAAATATATTTAATTTTATTTTGAATTCAAAATTTAAATACTATACGTATAATTAAATACTATACGTTAATGATACATCATATCATCAATATATTTTAATCTATAATATTACGTCATCTGCTATGCAGCTAATGTAATGTAATGCAGCATGCCATGTAATTCTAAAAAAAATTAATGTGATATTACCTATCAATCTATCAAGGTAGAACCGGTGAGAGCAAATCTTAATCACGTTAACTCTACATGCTAGGTCTGTAAATATGAAACCTGAATTTATCCATAGATGGCCCTTGCTATCAATGTAGTTACCGTTAAATTGTGTCATTGGTGCCATTTTCTTATTGACATCTGAAAGATTTTCAACTCACAACAATACAAGTTTCATGTAATAGCATAGTTTGTAATAGCGTTGAACTTGTCGAATTTTGTGCCTGGAAACTCCGATTTGCGGGTAGCATTGATTTTCTGTTGCCATTTGAAGAAAACTGTTGCAGAATCGCACCGAATACTTATCTACGGTGAGCATGCTCTTGGTAAATCACAATGGTTTAAAAGATCAAAAGTGGATATTTTAACGTGAGAAACTAAGAACGTGGAAGATCACCGAAAAAAAGACCGTGAATTGCAAGCATTGTTGGATGATGATGACGCTCAAACGCAACAACTGGCGGATTAATTAAGTATGATACGAGAAGCCGTCTCTATATGTTTGAAAGCCATGTGAAAGATCTAGCATATGGGAAAATGGATTGCACATAAATTGAATGAAAAACAGCAGCAAAACCGAAAAACTACTTGCGAAATGCTGCTCACAAGGTACAAAAGAAAGTCATTTCTCTATCGAATTGTGTGTGGCGATGAAAAGTGTATATATTTTGAGAACCCTAAGCATAAAAGATCGTGGGTAACTCCAGGCGAACCATTGACATCGACTGTAAGGCCCAGTCGCTATGGACGGAAGACAATGCTCTGTCTTTGGTGGAATCAGAAGGGTGTGATCTATTATGAGCTGCTAAAACCTGGCGAAACCGTTAATACTGAAGGCTACCGACAACAAATGATCGATTTGAATCAAGCTTTGTATGAAAAACGACCAGAATATCAAAAAAGGCAACACAAAAGTCATTTTGGTTCACTATAATGCACCATCACGCACAGCAAAACCGGTCAAGGAAACGATTGAGGCGTTTAGTTGAGAAATATTTTCGCATACGCTTTACTCACTAGACTTGGCTCCGTCCGATTCCTACTTAGTTGCGTCGATGGGACACGCACTTGCTGAGCAGCGCTTTACTTCCTACGAAAATGTACGAAAATAACTCGATGACTCGTTTGGCTCAAAAGAGCAACAGTTTTTTTTGGCGTGGCATCCATAAATTGTCAGACAGGTGGAAAAAATGTATAGCTAGTGATGGGCAATACTTCAGATAAAATATTTTTGATCATTTTCATATAATTAACGTGTATTTTCTGTACAAATTTCCGGTTTCATAATTATATACCTGGTTGTCTGATAATTCTCAACTAAGGAATAGTCGGGCATGTTTCCTTAACTGACTTGACAGTGTGTACTACTATGATTGAAATTAAAGCGACTTGTTTTAAAAATTCGTAGGCTTTACCTTTCTAAACAATCATTTGTTTTTTTTTAGTTATTATGACCGTCTTTGACATCTGACAGAAGTTTCATATCATTTCGTTTGTTAAGTTAGAAATTATAGCATTTTTGTAATTGTTAAACATTTGTGCTGGCGATTTTTTAAAACGGATGTGAATTAAATTTTGTCTAAAAAAAACGAAATTTCTTGTGTTGATGTTTTTAAAATGTTACAAGGGTCAAGGACTTTAGTGATGGCAGAGAAACAGTTAAAAATGAATTTTGATCAGGAAGACCTTCCACGTCAACTAATTAGAAAAACATTTTCAAAAATAAAAATCTTGCACTGAATAATCACCAATTCGAGAAAAACGTGAAGATTTTTGGCAAAACAATTCATGGTTTTTGCATCATGATAACGTACTATCGCACTCTGCAATAATTATTTGTCAATCTCCAGAAATATTACAAATACATTTCCACAAGCACAATATTCACCAGATATGGCACTGTGTGACTTTCCTGTCCCCTGCTTAAATAAGACAATTCTCGGAAGCCGTTTTGAGTCCATAGAAGCCATTCAGGAGAGTTCGTTGGCCGTTTTGAAGGAAATAGAAGTAGAGTATAAAAACTGTTTTGAAGACTGAGAAAAACCTTGGAATAAGTCTAATGCAGTGAGAGGGATAACTTTGAAGGGGACAAAATAAATTTGTGTGAATAAATAAATACTTTGTGTTCTCAGTTCTTCTTTTGGAATCTTCGGTATGAAACACTAAACTCGAAGAGATTTAGCACTAAACAACAAATCACTTTTTAAAACTTATCAACGCACGTTTCGCTAACCATGTTGGCATCATCAGGAGATGATTTAATCTCTCCTTAAGATTAAATCATTTATCTTTAAGATTAAATCATTTCCTGATGATGCAAACATGGTTAGCGAAACGTGCATCGAGAAGTTTCAAAAAGTAATTTGGTGTTTAGTGGTAAATTTCTTCGAGTTTACTTTGTGTTCTATTTAAAAAGTCACCTTATTTTTTGTGTCACCAAAAAAGTTGTGGAAAGAAATACAAATTTTACCACATGAAAAAACTATAAGATATAATTTTATTTAATTTGGAACATTTTCACTTCCGTTGTGGCTTCTTGTTTTGAACATTGTTCACGGTGGCTTCAATCTCTGAAATGTGTTCGCAACACATCTTCGAATCGCGTAAAATCGGTCGATGGCCTAGCTCTTCTTTCTCGTGTATCCAGCCTTCAACATTTCATCATACTTGTAAAATTCTGTTTCAAAAATCTTGTAAAATAGCCAAGTGATATTTCTCGGTTAGATCGAGGCGGTGACCCGATGGCACGGTAGTTGGCGTGATGGCTCTATCGACCTACGCTCTTACTGTGGTTGTTTGTGATTTTGTTACATGTTTGTCAATGTTTCTAAGCAAGAGTGTAAAATCTGACAAGAAATCACTCTTCAGTAACACAAGTTCGAGTCTGGCTAAGGCCGCATGTCCTCGTAGAGGTTTTCTACATTAGTCCCTCCCCAGTCGGTAGGCTTCTCGAGAGACTTTAAACCCGAGAGACTGGTTAAACCCAAAACCAAGGGTCGGTAGTCCGAGGGTTTATCTGTTTGATTGAACGGGTTTATCGGTAGTAGCCGATGACCGTTGTTCGGGATTCAGGTTCAGTTGTAGGCCCAGTCGTTAAATAGCCTTAGTTGCCTTTAATTCTAAATTATTATCATTTTAATCGTAAAAATAAACTGACACGGTCTTGACTTTCAGGCTTTTTTCTCGTATTCTTGAAGTTATTTTTTACTTTGGCTTAATTGAGTTCAGCATTTCAACGGTGCGTCCTTATAATACTACCATGTTATCAAGCTAATATTTTTTCTTATTTCTTTTAAAATATTGGGTTAGCAAATATTGCCGCTTTATTTTTAGCTCAATTAATTTTGAACATTGATTAAACCGACTTAAACCCCCAAGTTTTAAGACCATATTTGACCATACGTTATTAATTTTATAGGTGGCCCAGTAAGCGCCGACGAATTTTTACCAGCCCTTATTTTTGTTGTTCTGAAGGCCAATCCCGCACGACTGAAAAGTAACATTTTATACGTCACGCGTTTCTGTAAGGATTCTAGACTGATGCAAGGAGAAGCAGGATACTATTTTACAAACCTGGTATGTAAATGCTAGTTTTCTCAAGCTTCTGACGTCACTTATATATCATCCCGTTCATTTTATTATTTTTAGAGTAATTAATTGAACTAATTCAACCCTTACGATTTATCGGCGTTAATTTACATCGTCGAGTTTATTTATAGATTCCAATCGTTATCATTCTTATTTTCAGTGCTGTGCAGTTTCGTTTATAGAAAATTTAACTGCGGAATCCTTAAATATGCCTGAACAGGAATTCCAAGCATACATGTCAGGAGAAATGACTACAGTTAGTGCTTGGGAGTCAGCTTTGGTTGCTTGCGAAGGTAGTTGTTTGTAAAGCGATTAATCGCTTGCGGGATAAATATGTTTGATTGTCTGTTTCAGGAATGCATCAGTTATGCGAACATTTGGCTCTTCTTAAAGATTTAAAAGAACGGAATGCTTCAATACAAGAAGAAAAGAAAAAGTTAATGGGGGAAATGCAATCTTTGAAGGTAATATATATACTAATAACTCGGAATTCTTTTCGAACAATTTATTATTATAGAGCAAAATTTAATATTGTTTGTTCTTAAACG
Source organism: Cosmopolites sordidus (assembly GCA_031761425.1). Lineage (NCBI taxonomy): Eukaryota > Metazoa > Arthropoda > Insecta > Coleoptera > Curculionidae > Cosmopolites > Cosmopolites sordidus. The sequence goes on along the minus strand of JARFXV010000251.1, from coordinate 291,914 downwards.
AATTTACTTTTCACTGATAAGAGAGGTGTGTAAATAGAGTAATGAAACTGGTGGTATAGCTTACGATCTGCCAGCACTGTTGTTTCTAGTGCGTTCTGAAAATGTGTGATAACAACTGCGAGCAACAGTGCGCTATCAAGATATATTTCAGCCTTGACCACAGTGTGACGGAAACTTTTGCAACTTTAATAGTCCTATGGAAACAGTGTTTTGTTAAGAGCTTAGGTTTTATGCGACCCGGAAACGAAGCGCCAGAGCCAGGAATGGCACACTCCAACCTCAAACTGGCCAAAAAATCCAGAATTAGCAAATCTTCAAAAGCATATGGATTTGATATTATTATAGCCAGGGGATTGTCCATAAGGAATGTGTGCCTCAAGGCAAGGTAAACAAGCATTTTATCGAGAAGTTCTTGAATAACAGCAGAAAAGGGTCATTCATGTGGAACTGACTATCAAAAACACCTATGTGTTGCATGGCGACAATACTCCTTGTTGCTATGCCTCCCCTCCACATGGGGTGCTAACAGTGTTGCCATATCGAACACTACTCTACCAGACTCATTAGTTTATTTACACACTTTGTGTAACTCGTTATAAACAAATTTGTTTTAGGACGATATTACCCGAGAAGTATCTTCTGTACTTGAAAGGACTCCACTAGTCATTAAACCAAGAAAACCCATCTCTATGATAGACCAAAAATCATCAACTGGGTCTCTGTTGTCAAATATCGCTATAGCAACTCAAAACTCTGAAAGTAACAACAAAACTAAGCTAAAATTGGATATTACTCCTTGTATAACATTTCCACCAGCTACAGAAAACATTAATGAAGATGAAAATGCTTTAAAGCCTTCGCTTTCAGTTGATTTACAAAGTCCGCTTGAGCAAAGTTTGGATGGAGCGACACCTGATGATAACAGTATTCTGGGACTTTCCAAAGTGAATTATGATATCGATCTTTCCGATTTAAGTGCAGAAAACAGCATTGTCGAAACTTTGACACCAGAAAAACGATGTTCTCCTACGCTAAGTTTCACTCCAGACCCCTTTAGCCCTGTAGAAACAACGTGTCGGATAACACAACAACCTTTGATTCCATCGAGTGTACCGTTACAGGTTACTGTACGGGAAGAACCAAAGAAAATTTCAGACGACTTTGTATCTCCTTTTCTGGAGGATTTAACGAAAGAATCGACAGAAGAAACGCTTTTGGACAAGATTGAAGCCACCCCTACGATTCATTTACCTCCGCCGATTAATCCTATTAAAACTGAATATACGGGATTCTCGAAACAAGGCTGGAAAATTCCGAGCATTCCTTGTAACACTGGTGATTATAATAATTTAAGTTCTCAGCCTAGTACATCTAAACAACATGAATAAGTCATGTATTGTATGTTATGTGATAAATTACTGATCCTATTTTCCGTATTTTATTTATTTCTATATAGAATGAAAGTATTTATATTTAGTAAAATGTAATAGCGTAGTACTGTAACTTCTTTGAAATATTTTTAGCAAATATGTAAACATTTACATATTTACTGTTTTCAAGTAGAGATTGGCAACTTATTTTCTCATATTTTAAATCAGTTTGTCAATTAGATCTTTAAATTTTGTTAAAAATACTTGTTTTATCACTGTAGTTTATCTAAAACTGTTCAAATATATGCTGTTTAAAACGGAGAATTTGTATTTTGTTTTAATGCCCTCATTCTACATTATGTTAAGTTGTAGAGTGAAAAGTTGAATTTAAGTTAATTTAATTTAAAGTAATGAGACTGATTTTTACTTCATTCAAATTTTTGAAGAACTGGGAAGCCATAAGCACTGGAGATAGTTTGTCGGCTCGTTATAGCAGTGCTGAAACTTGGGTAGTGGAATTGCCTTCAGCTGATCGATTATAACTTTTTCAATGCTCTCCAATGTCCTAAAATAGTGTCCTCTGAGGTGAATTTTCAATCCTGGGAAAATAAAAAAAATACTACGACCCAAGTCTGGTGAATAATGGGGCTGCAGAGCCATAGTGATGGTTTTACTTGCTAAAAATCCCTTATTTGAGATCGCCGTGTGGCAAGGCGCATTGTCGTGATGGAGAAAATCTTCATAATGTTCGGTCTCACACGAATGCCCCCTTTTCGGGGTATTTCAATTAAACCATCTGAAAACCTGTGCCCTTGACAAAATATTGTTTCTATAGGGCTATTGAAGTTCAGTAAACGTCTCTATATATATATATATATATATATATATATATATATATATATATATATATATATATATATATATATATGGGTTTTTCTAACTTTTCTGGACTGCATCCAACGAGACAACAATAGTCAGGAGTTATACACCCCCGACCGTTGGGTTCCACAATCTCATGTGGAACGCACAACAACCTGCGTCTCGGCCATAATGAGCAATGGTTACTTGCTTGATCGATCGATCCCTGATGAGTCTAACCACCAACAGATGAAACATGTGCCCTCCAATGTAAGGGATGGGTGGGGCTTCCTCCCGATCAAGCAACTAACCATTGATGTTTAGGCGGCTCGTCAGAGTACCGACACATGCTCTCCCGTCAAGTATAGGGAGACCCTAACCACAGTCAGTAACCCATACTTTCGCAGACTTCTTGTCGGATGGCGTCTATATGAAATGTTAGATTTCCTTGGACAGCTTCCAATGAGATAACAGTAGCTGAGTGTCACATACACCCAACCGCTGGGAGACTGTCTGTTCCACATGAGATTGTGGAACCCAAAAAATCATTGCATTTGGGATACAAGATGTATTACTAGATAAATAGTTGAATATTTATTGAATACATTTATTAAATACAACAAACCCACTTATTTGGAAAATATAAATGCCTGCTTCGTAGATTTAAAGTCGATTTTTTGACAGAGTTAAAGTGAGTGACATTCTGAAACTAATAAGACATCACGACATAAATCAAAACAATAAAAATAATATAAATAGAGATATCAAAACAAAAATTATAACATCCAGAGTGGCAGTAGAATTAGTGGAACTAAAAGGTGGCATAAGATAGGGATACTCTCTAGGTCGAACATTACTCAACATGATAATTAACCAAACAATTCGCGATGTTTGAAAACTGTATATAGAACGGGACTACCTAAGATAAATATAGTCATAAAGCATCTACTTTTCGTTGTCTGTAATGGTTTTGTGTAGAGTTTTTTTCTGATACTTTGAAAGCAAAGTGAGTGAAGATGAAATGAGATCATGTACTCATGAGTTACACCCTTCTCTTTATATGCATTTACCCTAATTTCAGTTTTCAGGTCTATGAAACACTAAGTGAGAATACAATAGAGTTTTGATATTATGTAACACCAGTCCACGTGACATTTATACATGCTTTTTTGGCAAAATGTATACGCTTTAAAACCTCATAAAAGGTGGTAAAATAAATACTTTTGGTGTTATTAGATATGTTATCTATTGTAATATTATCGAATATTAACGCATTTGTCATAAAGAGGCATTGTATTAATTAACATGAATGGGTCCGATCCATATGAAAAAGGGACATAACGAATGATGGAATATAAACAATTAAAACGTGGAGCAGGACATTCATTTTAATGTAATACATAATTAAAATAAAGTTGACTTATAAAAAAAATGTTTATTTCATTAAAAAATCAATGTACATAGGACATCTGTGTATATTACAAGGGAAGTGAAAAGTACCTATTGTATTTAATATTCGTATTGCATCAAACGTTCCAAACAAAAGAATTTGTTCATAATGGCTGTTTAACCTTGACAATTGTTTACTAGAAGAGCAAAAGTTTTGCAAAAAACTGTCGTTCTACTCCAGTAGTTTGACTAATTGGAAATTTCTAGATTTTTACGTTAAATTCTTGAAACTGGTAGGTATAGAGACGAGATGAATAAATCAAAGCCCGTTCTAATATTACATAATAAGTCTTTTTGATAAAAAATTGTTTGAACCGCAATTGGTTGATAGGCAAATTATTTTCTGGCAATTGGTATTAAAAACGTTTATTTTCCAAAATGTAAAGTAGATCCTTTAGTATTTTCTTCTATCCATTTATCAAATTTTCTTATTATTTCTTCTGACATTACATTTTTATGATCCCCCACAATACCTTTTCTTATAAAATGGGTACCGGTTTTTTGATAGTAATCTTTTCCATTTTTAGCCTCTATAAACAATTGTAAGTTGCAAGCCTTATTTTCTTTCATATTTTGAAAAGTTAAAAAATTGCAAATGGCGTCTATGTCTTCGTCATTTAGCGACTTTTCCATGAATTGTCCAATGTTTTTCACTAATTCTCTAGGAGAGCGTATCAAATCTTCATATTTTATTATCAGGATATTCTCCTGTTCACGTCTATTCCAGAAACCAAAATAATGATTAAATACTGATCCTATTGGTAGGGCGTCGTTCATAAATAGTTCACAGAAATAATTAAAATCGATGTGTAATTTATGAGCTAATTTGCAGTAGTGATAAAATGAGACACATAGATCCTTTGGATTTCTCATTATATAGATTACCTAAAAACATTTGATGTATAATTAAGATAGTTGAGGTATTTATTTCATATAGAGTACGAGAGCCGTCTAAAAAGTTTTATATCTCGACATGATTATTTTCTTGCATTTGTTAAAAATGTAGGTCTTAGATTATTACGCATATATACAAGTATATATAGAATGTACATTTAATCCTGTAACCCACGTAACTAGTGATTTAATTAAACTTAGCAACTTTTATTTTTTATGTTGGATTATTTAAAGGTGGTATCATTTGTCACCCCATATATTACTAAAATTTCTCCTAGGTCTGTTATCGAGATTTGTTCGCCCTGTGTTTTCAATTAATAGGTTTGGTTTTTATTAGTTTCTATGCCTCTTAAGCAACCAAAAATATCTTTTAACCTTTTAAACATGTTTGATTATTTAAAATTATCAACAATATTTTCCATAAAAATATACATGCGCTTTTTTTCCTTCCATGGCTTCTTTTTCATTTTAGGTTCAAATTTTAGGTGTGGTCAAATGTTGTTTTTTAACTATTAGTTCTAAACTGTGTATATGATTCAAAGAGAAAGATTATTTATAAATACTGAAAAAAATCAATAAACGTATGTCGTGATATAAAACATACATTTTTTTTAATAGAATAATAAGAATAATAGAATAAGCAGAAGAGATGCGAGATATGATAGGCATATTCGTGCAGACGCAGACTCAGACGCAGAGCTCATCGAAGATATTTGGAAACGTATCTTCGACGAAGTTAGCGGGATTTTAAGATTTTCAAAAATCTTTACGGTAGATTCTGTGAAGCAGGGTCTTTCTGTCCGAAACGAGATTCCGTAGGTCGTCTCAAGACTCTAACCACCGACCAGGAAGAAGAAATTGTGGTTCGCGTAACCGAAAACCCTGAAGTAAGCACAAGACCCTGTAGTAACACTCTTTATCTTGGTGGTTACTATTAACTTTTGGAATAAGGTAAGTTGGGTTAAATCGCGATATTTTGACTCAAAAAATCTGCAGTTTTGATGTGTACCATTAATTAGAGGCCACCCTGTTTATATATATATATATATATATATATATATATATATATATATATATATATATATATATATATATATATATATATATATATATATATAAAAGCAGCTACATTAAAAGAAATTGGTTTTGAGTAATACTTACATTGCGTTTCTATACTTCTAACTAGATTCGTTTTATTATATTTAATGGGTCTTAATGATCTCAATTAAATTTTGAACAAATCAAGAACATATCATTTTACCACATTATGGGATAAAACTTACATCAAAATTGAGGTGCATATTGGTTCTGTTATTGTATATACCAGATTCTCTGTAACTGTATATAATGATTATTCCAGACAATTATTAATATTACAAACATTATGTAGACATCCATGTATTATGAGACAAAAAATGTCCGTCATTTTTGAAAATAAAAAAAACTTATTTATCTTTATTCATCATGTTTCATTCATGTTTTTCTAGTTTTTGAAATCATTTTTATATTCGACATCTTTTCCCTTCAAAGCCGCTAAAGAACTGTCTTAAATAGCTTTTTTTTGCGCTCAAAACTGCTTTCACGAAATGGTTTCTTCGATTGAAGAAACGGGAAAAAGTCACACGGTACTATATCTGGTGACTGTAGTGCTTGTGGGACGGTGTTTGCGTTTTAACGAAAAATTAACGAGTAATTATTGGGGTGTGTGATGGTGCGTTTCAAGATACAAAAATCATGAATTGTTTTGCCAGAACGTTTTTTTTCGAATGGACTAACCCAATGGACGCATAACATTTAAGTAATATTCTTTATTTACTGTTTGTCCATTTGGAAGACACTCTTTGTGGACTGCACCACAGTAATCAAATAAAACAGTTAACATGATTCTGATTTTCGTAGTTTTTCGGCTTTGGTTCATCATGAGTAATTATAGATTTCAGAGTGTCATCATCCAAAGAAAGCCTTTTTTCAGCAAATTCAATACGATGATGCCCTAAAGAGTCATACGAAACAAATCTAATTATATTTCAAAATTAAGTGAATTCATCTAAATGATATTCCAGTAATATCTACAATGTCTCTAATACTTAATCGGCTATCCTTGATTTTGCCATTGGTTGTCGTGGAAGGCCTTCCTGAAAGAGGTTTATCTTTAACTACTTCTTTCTCATCACTAAAGTCCTTGAGTCACTTGCAAACATTTGTTTTGACATATCTTCATTGCCGTAACACTTTCTTGGTATTTTTAAAGTCATGAAACTTTTAACACATGAAATTTCATTTTTTTAACAAAATGTATCTATTATATAAAAAGCGACGGAAAAGTTTTTTAACAATAACAAAATACTTTAAGTTTTAATTTAACAAGTGAAATGATATGAAACTTCTGTCAAGGACATTCACATCAACTTAATAAGTACGTGAATGTTTAAAAGTCAGCTAATTTTTTGTTTATAGTAATATATTTGGCATTTATATAATTATTGTGTTCCAAGTTCTTTTTTGTAGTTGTAGTTATATAAGTTATTTTGTTTTGAAATTACTTTTTAGACTACCCTTGTAACATGATGATTTCAGAGTTTTGTTACCTTTGGTTTAATTTTCAATAGTTCGGTAGGTAATAGTTCCACTGGTAAATGACTTTTTATAAATCTGGGTGAAGTCATTTTTTCCACATAACTTGCAGAGTCTGTAAATAGTTGATTAACACTTGATAACATGCAATTGGAAGAATTGGTTGTGCCGTCAAATGGTAGATAACTTCTTTTAAAAAGTGGTAATGGTAATGATCCTTTTTGTGGTATAGTTTTGGTTTGGCCACTGTACTCAAACAACACAATAGATGTTCTGTAAGAAATATTGTTAAATTAGTGATATCAATAATGATACGTGTGTGTGTGTGTGTGTGTGTGTGTGGTTATATATATATATATATATATATATATATATATATATATATATATATATATATATATATATATATATATATATATATATATATTATATATTAGGTGCTTATAGACCCGGTTGGATCACGCAAAGCATTCTGACTCATTTTCGAGTATTCTTTCTCCGTGGATTCTCTTCCTCTTCTCCGTCCACTTTGTTCCCGATCTCCTCGAAACTTCGCTCTGTGATGTAACGTTCCACATATGTATTTTGTTTCTGTACGTACTTCTATTCTCAATCTCTGTCGGACCCATTTGTGCCTTTACCAGATCAGCTCTGACTTGTGTAATCCATGGTACTGTGACTTGACTCCCTGTATGTATGTAAGAATTGTGTTGATGAGTCTACTGATATGTCCATAGAATTTCAACCTTCTTTTTCTTAGTCCGCCGCTACGTTGGACATTCTCTCTGTGGTCTTTCGAGAATATAGTCTGTATCCTTCCTCTGTCAATTTTGGGCCGATAATTTTCGTTATAATTTTGTGTTCTTCTTTTAGTATGTTTTCTATGCCGCTTTTTGTTTGAAGTATAAGTGTCTCGCTTGCGTATAGTACATCTGGTTTGATTACTGTGTTGTAGTGTCTTAGTAGTCACTTCTGTGCTATCTTCTCTCCTCCTGTGGGTTCGAAGATCTCGCCCAGGTATTTGAAGTGAGTGACCCTATTTATTTTGTCGTATTTGGTGTTCAAACTTTGGACATCTAATTTTGAGCAGAAGAATTCGGTTTTTTGAAAGGAGATTTGTAGGCCGACTTTCTCTGCACATTCCTTGAGGACTTCGATCTGTTTGGTTGCCCTTTTTTCATTGTTTGCGAGTTTGCCTAGGTTATCTGCGAAGGCTAGGCATGAGATTTCTATGTTGCTTTTGGGTCGTCCAAGTCGTATTAGTTTCCAGTGTCCTTGATTTTTCAGTTCTTTTTCCCATTCCCTTATGATTTTGTCCAGAACCAGGTTGAAGAGGAGTGGGGATAACTCATCTCCTTGGTGAACTCCAGTTTTAATCAGGAAGGGTTCGGAAATTTCTTCCATAAATTTCACTTTAGAGGTTGTATCAGTCAGTGTCTGCTTGATCAATCGTAGTGTTTTGGGGTCGAATCCTTGTTCTTTTAGGATGTTGCACAAATATTTTCGGTCGATGCAGTCGTATGCTTTCTTGAAGTCCACCAACGTGCAGATGATTGGGATGTTCCTGATAGCTTTGAATTTCAGAATTGTTTTTAAGTTAAATATTTGTTCAGTGCATGACCGACTAGGGCGAAAGCCTGCCTGGTACTCGCCAATTTTGAGTTCTAATTGTTCTTGTATTCTCTGGAGAAGGCATGCTGAGAGGATTTTGTAAGTGACTTGTAGTAAGGAGATTCCTCTGCAGTTGTTCACTTCTGTTCTGTCTCCCTTCTTGTGCAGCGGGTGGATAAGAGCACATTTCCATTCATCTAGTAATTTTTCTGTTTGCGAAAGGTCCGTGATAATTTGTGTACGTTCCTGCAGTGAATTTGGTCCGAGGTTTTTCAGTAGTTCCGCAGTAATACCATCTTCACCGGATGACCTGTTATTCTTTAGTTTGCGTATGTGCCTGTGGATTTCTTCCTGTGTTGGTGGTGGTGAATCTGAGTGGGTATGGATACAATTTTCCTTGGGGAATCTTGTAACGCGTTCGGGGCAATTGAGGAAATCAGAGAAATAGTGCGCCAGTTCCTGACAGTTCTCCTGATTGTTTAGCGCTAATCTCCCATTCCGCTTTCTGAAGCAAAGATTTTGTGGTGCGTATTCACGAATTTCTCTTGCGTCTGATAACCTTTGCGGTCTGTTTTCTAGTCACGTCAAAAAGCTGTTGACTTTCTGTTGTACTATTGACTATTGTTTCTACGACTCTTTGAAATAACCACTTTTTAACATTCTCTTTTTATCATTGTTTGCTTAATTCATCTTCTGATAATTTCGCGATGGTTGGAATAAATCAACATTAGAGGATGTGAAATTCTGTGAGTAAGAGGAAGTGAAGGACATCTCGGTGAAAACTTAACAACAATTTTCTCCAGATCTCTAAAGACCCATGGAGACTGATGTTGATATAATTTCCTTCCTATTTGTTAATTTTGGGCGTTCTGTCTTGAAATTACGATTTTTGATAATTCTATATGCATTGTTTTATCATCCAATTTAGTTTATTGCGATCATATTGTTTGATTAATTTTCCCCTTCGGCGATAGCCTTTCATAATATATAACATCTTTAAAAACCCGCTTTCAAATTTATTCGGCACCCAAACATTGAGCCGAAAAACATATTTCAGCAAATACAATTCTATTTTCTTATAGTGAAATAACCACTGTTTTTAAACACATTAGATATTTGTACATTATTATTGTACATATTTTCGTACATATTTTCGGCGAATACAATTCCAAAATTATAAATAAAAAACTTACTCGATAAGTGGCGCTCTAAGCTGTTGTAAAACTGTCTTGGCCTTGGCAAAATCCAAATTATTTCCAATTAGCCAAACTATTTCTTGTAACCATGTAGAGCCTTAAAAGTGTTGACATAAATAAAGAAAAAAAACTTCATCATATTCTTTAGATGAAAATATAGGGCGAACATTTAAATAATTTACTTTGGTAACTCCCTTAAAGTTTTTTTGGTGCCATTTGATTGGAAGGATAGTGATAATGTTGCAGAAGTGTTTGTTAAGGACAGGAAATAAAGGTATAACATTTAAAGAAGGCATACAATATTTCAATTCATATTATTACTATTATTACTATTATATTAAAAACCTTATTAAGAAGACTGGAAGTTTGTTTTCAGTATGAAAAGCGAATGATAATTAAAAATATGTTATTACTATTTGCTTACCGGTTCTTGGGAAACTAATAACCCATACATCATCTTTCCTAATTGATGAATTTAAAATCTTTTCGGCAATATCGGAATAAAACGGTGGTAATAAACACTTTCCTTGATAACTGGTTTCATTCGAACCAATTTCGGATTGTCCATCAAAGGATTTTAAGATAAATTCAGTGTCAGCCATAACTACGTTCGGTGCAATGCAATTCGACTATATGCAGAATCGAAATGGATGTTCGAAAATTTCTCTTGTTACGCAACCGTCGGGGATATGCAGCTTTCCGTAAACAACTTTCTATAATTATAAACTGGTTGCAAGAAGTATCAATCAATGCATTCAGACCCTTTTAAATTAATATTACATAATTATTCTACAATGTGTATTTTGTGTAAAAAATGTAATAAACTAAAATTAAGGATATCATAGCATTATATAATAGTGTTATATAAATTTTACAAGCCTACTATTATTTTTTTAAACCTTATTACACTTTCAATGTTAAGGTTTCCAGTAGTTATAGCTAAATATAAAAAATCTTCATGGTTTAGTAAAATCGTTTTTATTTAGTTCGGCCAAGGTCATGATATAATACTATCAAGAATTGTTCTATAACATTTTTAACATTGAATGCTTGTTTCTTTATGCAAAGCTAATAATTGTTTTACGATTAAGTAATATTATATCATCAGCCCGCGTCGATCCACTGCAGAATGAAGGCTTCTTCAGCATGCTTTGAACTTTCACGGTCCTGGGTTTTCCTCTGACACTCAGGTGCAATATTTTTAAGGGTGTCTTCAGCCCATCGTGCTTTCGGTCTTTCTTGTGAACGTTTGCGATTAAGTGCTATCCACTCCAGGATGGCCTTATTCCATCTGTCGTCCCATCGTCTCGCTATATGGCCTGCCCATGTCCATTTCAATTTTTTTACTCTTCCAATGATGTCACTTTTATTTGTTTCCTGACTCATGTGCAGGGCTTTTTATCTCGAAAGATGTATGTAAACATACATCTTTCCATTCCCCTCTGTGTTACCCGAAGTTTTTGGATTGATTGCGATGTGAGTGTCCAGGGTTAACTTCCGCATGTCATAACGGACAGGACGCACTGATTGAAGACTTTTCTTTTCAGGCTATGTAAGAGTTTGCTCTTATACACTATGTTGAGCCTGCCAACCACATGTAACACGCTGTTTCACCTCCCGGACGGTATCCTCCTGCATTGAAATCCTCTGCCCAATATATATAAAGTGGTCCACAATCTCCAAATACCTTCCTAAAACAGAAATTTTATATTCTCAGCAAATTTATTGAACATACCCTGACTCTTTTCCAGGTTAATTTTTAAGCTAAATGGTTTGCCAACCCTTGGCAGCTCTTGTATGCGTCTTTGCAGCTCCTCTGGGTCTTGTGAAAGGAGAACGATATCATCTGCAAATCTAAGATGGTTCAAGTTATTGATCTTTATACCATCCTGTACCCAATCGAGATTATGGAATACTTTTTGAAGGCCGGCCAAGAAACAAATAGGCGATATTGCGGTACCCTGCTGTACACCTCGCTCTACATTAATTCCAACTTCAAGATCATCAAAGTGAATTGTCGTTGTAGCTTCATCATATATCGATCCCAATAGGTTTACATATGTTTTGTCCACCTCCTAGCCCAGCAATGCATCCATTATTGCTAGCTTTGGGATTGAGTAAAATGGTTTTTCGTTTCACAGCCGATAAACGCCAAGCACAGTGATACTATATATATATATATATATATATATATATATATATATATATATATATATATATATATATATATATATATATATATATATCCTGTCCTGGATACCTGGAAACAGGATGGTGTAAAGATCAATGGTGCAAACTTAAACCATCTTAGATTTACAGATGATATTATTCTCATTTCACAAGACCCAGAGGAGTTGCAAAGGCGCATACGAGAACTGCAAAGGGCTGGCGAACCATTTGGCTTGAGAATAAACCTGAAAAAGAGTCAGGTTATGTTCAATAACTTCGCTCAGGACAGAAGAATTTCAGTTTTAGGAAGGGATTTAGAGATTGTGGACAGCTTTATATATCTTGGGCAGAGGATTTCAATGGAGGGGAATACCGCCCGGGAGGTGGAACACCGTGTTAAATGTGGCTGGCAGGCATTTGGTAGGCTCAACATAGTGTTTAAGAGCAGACTCCCACTTTGCCTGAAAAGAAAAGTATTCGATCAGTGCGTTCTACCCGTTATGACATATGGAAGTGAAACCTGGACACTCACATCGCAATCAATTCAAAAACTTCGGGTGGCACAGAGGGGAATGGAAAGATGTATGCTTGGCATTACAAGACGAGACAGAAAGTCCTGCGCATGGATCAGGGAACAAACAAAAGTCTGTGACATCATTGGAAGAGTAAAACAATTGAAATGGAGATGGGCAGGCCATATAGTGAGGCGATGGGATGACAGATGGACCAAGGCAATCCTGGAGTGGATACCGCTTGATCGCAGGCGTCCGCGAAGAAGACCGAAAGCACGATGGATTGATGACATCGTTAAGTATATTGGACCCGAGTGGCAGAGGAAAGCCCAGGACCGTGAAGGTTGGAAGCATGCTGAAGAGGCCTTCATCCTGCAGTGGATCGATACGGGCTGATGATGATATATATATATATATATATATATATATATATATATATATATATATATATATATATATATATATATATATATATATATATATAACACTAGATATATAAACACTTTTGTTGATTAAGTTACGTCTGAATGATTGTGGCATGTTCATATATTTTTTTTTCCTTTATTTGGGTTTTTCGCCACTATCTAAAACTCAAAAAATATCAAAAATACCTGTTCGTAAAGAAAGAATCACTGGGTAAAAACAAAAAACCAAACGGAGACAAATTTCTCAGTGATTCTTTGTTGTAATAAATTTGCCTAACGAACAAAATTTTAAAGATGTAAAAATGTTATAAAAAAATTTACAAACTTTTAATGTTAACGTTTCTGAGGGTACTCTCCCCCCGTTTTCAAGACTAAACTAAAAAATAAATTATATTAATTTGTAATATATAAAGTAACGAGTGAAAATAAATATATATTTTGTGTATGTCAACGATACTTACATTGACAACAATGTTGTCATTACATATGTTTCGTCTCTCGAGGTTCAGACTCTGCAGGGCGCCGACATATACTATACCATCAAGCATAGGGAGACCCTATCCACAGCCAACAACCCATGTTTTCGCCGACCTCCCGTCGGATCTCATGTGGAACACACAACAACCTGAGTCTCCGCCTTAATGAGCTTTTTTAGTTGCTTGACTGGAGACGAGCCCCATCCATTCCTGCAATTGGATGGCATATGTTTCGCATCTTGATGTTTAGACTTTTCAGGGCGCCGACATCTCAATGGAAGCAGTCCAAAAAATCTAACACCGTATATATCCGACGGGAAGTTAGCGAAAACATTGGTTGTTGGCTATGGATGGGGTATTCTATTCCTATAGGGTATCCTACCTATTCTTGGTGGGGGAGCATATGTCGGTGCTCTGAAGAGTCTAAACATCAAGAGATGAAACATATGCCCTCCAGTTGAAGGGATTGATGGAGCTCGATTCCAGTCAACCAACTAACAAAAATACTCATTAAGGCGGAGACTCAGGTTTTTGTGTGTTCCATAGGAGATTATGGAATATTACCGATTTTACCGATTTTTGACATGTCTTGCCAGTTGTGTTTCGAAAGTTTTGCAATTAAGTCATGGTTCATTTCACGTTAGAAGAACGTTTAGAAAATGCTTTATTACGCAAATTACGCGGTCCCCTCGTGCTACTCAACGGTCAATTCCGACCCATCGTAGTATTTCTCGTAGTGGTCTTCTGAACAGGTTATTGATCGTGTTATTAGAAAATTTGAAAGTGAGTTTACTATCCACGATAAGTTCAAGCAAGTGTAGCCAAAAATTACAACGTCTCGATTGGCGAACAACCTGGCGAATTTTGAGGTTGGACTTAGGCTTATATCCGTATAAGATGGTACTGGCGTAATAATTGATACCAACCGACCATCGTATTCGGCGTGAATTTGCCAATTGGGCCGTCGAAATGATGGAAGCCGACAACGTATTTCATCGCAAAATCAGCATCTCCGATGACTCATTTCTGGCTCAATGGCTTAGACAATAAACAAAATTGTCGGTATTGGAGTGAATTTAATCCACACGTGATACATGAGAGTCCTTTGTATCCGCAAAAGTTCACAGTTTGGTGTAGATTTCGGAGAGAGGAGCCTCCATTACCATCAATACCGGAATATTTTTTTCCGGAATTTGATGGAATCGATGCAGATGACTTATTTTCAATGCGCATTTTCATGGCGCACCCCCGCATATTTTCCGAGTAAACAGGGGATAATTGCGAGCCAAATTTAGCAACTCGTTAATTTCACGAATTGGGCCCATCGCTTGGCCGCCGAGATCATGCGATTTAACTCTTACTTAATAAATCTTACATCTCTTACATCTTACATCTCTTAAATAAATCAATAGAAATCGATTTTGAGCAAAAAATGTGTTTTATTTCCAGTAATTTCCGTTCCTGTTGCTTCTTGTGGATGTGTTCATACCATCTAATTCTATGTGTTTTCATGTAACTCTGCCTTTATGTATCTTCTTCATTAAGGGTCCGATTTCGTGATTAATTAGACCTCTCTATTCTTCTCCATCTTTCTTGGGTCCATATATTATTTTCCTTTCGAAGACTCTCAGTTTTTCTTATTCTCTGGTGGTGAGTGTTATATACTACATACGTTGTATCTTTTCATTGTTTTACAGAGTCTCCTCTTTGTGATATATCCCATTTTTCTGTCTTTTAATAGCTTTTTGTATCTGTAGTTTGCTTGCTTTGTTACCTGTTTGGATTCTATGTTCTATTTCCATACTCCTCTCGTTGTTTCTCATTACTACTACCAGATATTTAAAGTTGTGCACCTCCCCAAACTAGAATTATCCTATTGTTTCGATCTGCTACATTTCATGTATTTTGTCTTTTTTTTGTTTATATGTAAACCTCTAAATGGGCTTCTCTCTCTATTTCTGTGAGTGTTTCTTGTAAACATGTCTCACCTTTGGCCTGCATCACCTTTTATCTGGTCTGATTTTAGCTTAGCTTTTAGATAGCAAGCTTAGCTGAAGAAGATGAGTATGCTACATATTAATTTTCATGATTTCCTAGTTTAGTAGATCAAATCTCATAAAATTATTGTAATAAACATAATTCTTCAATTTTGGAAACTTGCCTTATAATTGTTTACATCATTCAAATGAACTCATCATTCAAATGATTCAGATGAATAATTTTTATTTTAGGACGTTTTAGGACTCTTTTTACTAATTACCCATAAAATGTTAATACAAGGCATATATATGATACTAAAGTCGAAGAGATTTACCACTATATACCAGATAATTTTTATAATCTTCTCGACGCACGTTTCGCTAACCATGTTAGCATCATCAGGAGATCATTTAATCTAATTTAATTCCATAAAATATATGGAATAGTCTAGGGGAAGCTTTTTGAAATGGGCAGTACTCAACTATTGGTGACAGAGGGCGGTCTGCGGTTGATGTCTACCGACTCTGTAAGATGGTGTTTAGTATCCATTATACCGCTGTGGACTCGACATAATCGCGTGTTTCCTTATGATACGTTTGTCATTTTTTATTCGTGAATGCCTCACATTTGCTCAAACAATACAAGACATATTTGAATAAAATGGGGATTTGACCATCATCAGGATCAATGAAGGTCATTTCCATATACATGGGGTATTTAATAAACAAGACCGTCAATTTTGGTCCTCAGAAAATCGCTGTGAATTGTACTAGAATCTGCTACACAATCCAAAAAGAGGTAAGAGAAGAGAAGAAAAAGAAGAAGAGAGAAGTTTTGAGAATGGCACCAATCGTGTATTCAATCGTGAAAAATCACTTGCATGCTAATGAATATAATTTTACAAAAAAAAGATGGAGTAGTGCATTTTTTTTAAAGTCAATTTTTCGTAGATCACCTTAAATAAAATAACTAAAATTTACTTAAATAAACAATCATCCTTCTTCGTCTTCTTCTATGCCTCTACAGTTCTACAGGTCTTGACTTCTACTAGGTTTTTTCTCAAGCTCGAGCAGATTCTTTCCAGTTATTCCATCGTTCCAATGTAGCTTGGGTCTCCAGATTTTCTCTTTTTTTTTCAAGGACACCTAGAGTATTTTGGTCATTCTTGGATAGGATATTTCACTCACATTGTCAGTATAGGCCGGATTAGTATTTTATAAATTTTCTTCTTAGAAAGGTAGATTAACATTTTTGATCTCATGGTTCTTTGAAGTCGAAAAAAGTCCAAACCAAACCAAAGTATTCGAATTACTCAACTCTTTGGAAGATAGATGTGCCAATTGTTATATTGTAAAGCATGTGACTCCGGTTTTCTTTATCATATAATTCGTGTTGTTTTCATTAATAGTTAAGTCTACTATATTGGCATATTCTTGAATATTTTTGAATGACCTCCTCATCCATGCTGTGCTTCTTGTTACAATGTTCAGATCATCAGCATAAGCCATGGTCTGCATTGACTTGTTAATGATATTCCTTCTTACGTTGATACTCTCTCAAGGACCAAATTAAACACTAGGCATGTTAGCGCATCAGCCTATACTAATCCTTTTTGAGTTTTAAATTGGGGGGGGGGGGGGGGGGGTTGGAGATACTTATCTCAACGTTTACTGTCAGTCTGACATTATTAATTACTATTTTAATTGGGTTGATGAGTTTCAATGGAATTATTTCTGTCTGTACTATAATATTCAGTATAATATTCTAGTATTCAGAATCTGTTTTATTGTGAAGAGTTGAACAATTGCGGATTTACTTAGGCGGAACCGAGTCTAATAATTTCCAATGATTGACTGGCTCTGAGATAGGTATCAGTTCCTCATGTAAGAAATATATCTAACATGAGTATGGTACTACCACATGGTAGTACCTTGTATGCAGAATTAGGCAGTGTTATTCTTCGAAAATTATCAGAATATAAGAGATCTTTTCTATAGACCAGTTATAGCAGCCCATAGCACCACCCTTCAGGCATACTTTCCTCCTTCTATATATTCATTGCTGGGGCGTGGAGTGGGGTGATGAGGTACGTTTTCTCCTCTATATTTCAAAAGAGATTTTTTATCGCTTCCTAGAGATTTGTTATATTTTAGCTTTTTCACACATGTGCGTACTTCTTCCAATGTTAGTGGTGGCTGATCCTTATTTATTATTACTTCTAAGTGTTGGGAGGTTTGAACTATGAGGGTAGCCTGCAAATATTTCAACTTCACCTTGAAGATGGCGTTACTCATTAAAAATTATATTGTGTTGCAATTATATTGTGTTGAAAGATAAGCTTGAAAATTTCAGCCATATTAGATGCTCCATTGTTATTTATCAGTCATTTATGTCAGTCGATGTTAGTGTTTTTATAAAGATGAAAAAAATAGAATATGGAGCCGTCATTAAATTCTTGTATTTGAAATGCAATACCCATACGCAAATTAAAGCCGAGGTAGATGCTGTTTACGGGACTCTGGACCATCATTAGCCACCATGAAAATTTGGGCCAGCTAAATTTAAACGTGGTAATACCAGCTTGGATGACGATAAACGTTCGGGATGGCTTTAAATATATATATATATATATATATATATATATATATATATATATATATATATATATATATATATATATATATATATATATATATATATATATATATATATATAAATAAATAAATAATATTATATTATGTTGTATTTGCTTTCTTCAATGACATCGGTAGTGATTGCAGTTTTTGGCCGTCCCGAACTTTCATCGTTAATCATGCTCATACGACCACGTTAGCTGCCCAAAATTTTACGGTGGTAAATGATGGTGCAGAATCCCCGTAAACAGCATTCATCTCCGCTTTAATCTACGTATGCGTATTTCCTTTCAGATAAAACAATTTAATCACGGTATTTCGATTATGTTCGATTTTTTCCCTCTTTACAGAAACACTAACATCGACTGACAATAACAAGTGAGCATCTAATATGGCCGAAATTTTCAAGGTTATCTTTCAACGCATTTGCAATTATATTATCAGAATATTTTTGACGACTAACGCCCTCTTCATGGTGAGGCTGGAAACTTTTCAGACTACCCTAGTATGATCTGATCATCTCCAACAAGTAACTCTTGAAAATGTAGTTGCCATCGATGTTGTTTATCATGTATGCCTGTTAGCATTTCTCCATTGGTATTACGACACAGAAAATAAATATTCATTAAGAAATGAAAAGTATACTTTCTGTATTAGTTTTAACTGTTTTTATTATTAACTAATTATAATTTTCTTTGGCATTCTCTGTATTTTATTTCTTCTATTCGAACCTTTGATGTGACATACTAAATTCGAAGAGATTTACTACTAGACATCGAATCACATCACTTTTTCTAAACTTTCCGATACGCATTTCACTAACCATAATAATATCATCAGGTGATGATTCAATCTAATTCAAAGATTGACTCATCTCCTGATGACGCTAACCTGGTTAGCGAACTGCGAGTCGAGGAGTTTAGATAAGTGATTTTGTGTTTTCTCATCTTCGTGTTTAATATTTTCTTTATTGTTGTTTTTGTTATTTTATAAGTCATGTATTGAACACATCGAACAATAATAAAAGAGTACACATAAAGAAATGTAATGTTTTAAAATGTTTAATTTATATATTTCAAATGTTTATTGAAAGAAAAAGAAAAAAAAAAGAATGATTTTTTATTATTAATGTTTGAAGCATTTCGCTGGCACTCTGGTTTCGTCAGAAAAATGACTGACTTATTTCTGACGAAGCTACAATGTTATCGACACACGTCAAACATTAATAATAAAGTGCAGACAAAGGCCTTCGTTAAACATTTTAGTAGAATAGTTTCATTCAAGTAGCAGCCAACAAAATCCAAAAGTTATATATTTCATTTTGTTGTTCTTTAATTTAGATTTAAAGAGGAGCATCTAAGACTTTTATCAATACATCTGACCCTCTTTAGTTAGCGATGTGACAAAAAGCTCGTTTCTTGTCAGCTTTTACATCAAGGTGACATTTACACCAAGAAACATTATTTCTAGTATTATTATAAGTGATATTTGTGATTATAATAAGCCACCAGAAGGAAAAGACATTACTGACCAGAAAGACATACCAGTACTAAGAACTGTTTGAATGATTGTGGCGTGTTCATATATTTTTTTCTTATTTTGGGTTTTTCACCACGATCTAAAACTCAAAAAAATATTTAAAAAATCTGTTCTTATGTAAATAAAAAATCTCTGGGTAAAAAACAAAAAACCAAACAGAGTCAAATTTCTCAGTGATTCTTTTCTGTAATAAATTTACTTAACGAACAAAATTTTAAATTTTAAAGTATAAAAATGTTTTAAAATAAATACAAACTTTTGAACGTTAATGTTTTGGGAGTTCTTCCTCGCCTGTTTTCAGAACAAATCTAAACATAAATTATATTAATTTCTACCTATAAGATAGGAGGTAAATATATTTTTTATGTATGTCAATGATACTTATCATACTATACTTATCATCGACTTGTGATATCAATGATTCTTATTATTTTTTAAAATGGAAAATATTGAAAATCGTGCAGTGATTAAATTCTTGGTAAAAAAGGTTTAAAGGCAATGGAAATTCATATAGAAATAGTAAATGTATTAGTGGCGTCTGCTTCTTCAAAAACAATGGTTTGTAAGTGGGCAAGTGAGTTTCAACGTGGCCATACAAGTCTGGATGATGATCCTCGTTCTGGACATCCAATAAGTACAACTACTGAATAAATAATTTATCATATATATGATATGGTTATGGATGACAGACAATTGGATTTGAGCGAAATTGCTAAGACCATGGACATCCCAACTGAACGGGTCTTTTGAAAAAGGAATTGGGCTTGAGAAAGCTATATGCAAGATAAGTTCTGCATTTGTTAAATTCTGATTAAAAACGACTTCGAGTAAAATTTTGCAACCCACATTTGGATCTTTCTCAAAAGAATAAAATATATTTTAAACGTCCTTTTGTAACTATGGATGAGAGTTGGGTTTAACATTATAATCCTGAACTGCGACAACAAAACCGCAGTGTGGATTGAGTCCGGTTGTTCAGCTCCGAAGCAGCCAAAGTGGTCAAAATAGACCAAAAATGTTATGGCATCAATTTTTTGGGATGCAAAAGGCATTTTGTTAATTGATTACCTTCAAACCGGTAAAACAATAACAGGATAGTATTACTCAAATCTTTTGGATCAATTGAATCCAAAAATTCGTGAGAAAAGGCCTGGTTTAGCGAAGAAAAAAAATTTTTTTATCAACACAATACACCGGCTCACAGAGGTGTTCTTACAATGGTCAAATTGAAGGAGTTACACTACGAATTGTTGGAGCATCGACCATATTCACTGATCTGGCCCCCTCTGACTTTCATTTGTTCCCAAACGTCAAAAAAATTCTACGTGGTAAGCTCTTTTCATCAAATGAAGAAGTTATAGCAGCCGTAAATGAGTATTTTGAAAGACTTCCCGAGAATCATTTCAGAGATGGAATAAATAAATTGAAAAACCGTTTGAGAAAATGTATTGAGCTTAAAGCAGAATATACGGAAGAAAAAAGTAATTTTTTCAACTAAAAAGTTGCTTTATCATTTCCGCTCCGCCCACTTTTCTATTAGCCTAGTACATCAGATTTCATTGTGAATCTGGCCCCCAGATACTCCATGTGGGATTTTAGTTTAAAAAAAGTTGTTTCATCGACTTTTTAAATAAGATTGGCGATGGGATGAAACGCACATATTTTTTGGCTCCATATAGGAAAACAGGTAGTGAGGCATGTATGAAAATGTTGCTTTGAAAATAGTTTCATACTGAAAACTGTGCCTTATGTAGTTCTCCTGTAAACTAAATTAATTTCCTGTGTTCAAAACGACCATTGTAAATAATAATTATTACGAAAATGAGATAAAACTTTCATCATTTGATTACATTAGCGATTTTATTGTTTTCTTTTCTAATTATGATAGAAATTGTCCGTTCCTTGAATTGTTATTGTTGATATTACTATATAAATAATTCATTCATTAGATGTTTACACAACAATCAGATACATATTCCTATTTTTATAACAATGTCATAAAATAGGGAAATGTAAAATTATTCGTTTTATTACATTTTTGTTGTTGATTAATTTTATATTTTACCAAACATTTTGAGTGACATGTTTGGTTTGGCAAAGAATGTTTGGTAATCAATCATACTGATGAAGTTTATTTGGACATTAACTTAAGGACAAAACGTTGTCACTTATTTCAGTTTCTCAACGTTAGTTTCGTTAACCACGTTAGCATCATCAACATATGATAATATTTATTAACGAAGACGACTATATTCCAATGAAGTTGTAGTTTGGTGCGGTATTTGGCATGGGACTATTATCGAAATGTGCTTTTTTGAGGACGGAGAAGGACATTTCTTAAGTGTTATATCGTGGTTTAATCCAAATGTTTCTTGAGCTCTATATTTAACAACTACATATTAGGATATATAGTTTCAACAAGATGAAACAATCTGCTATACAGCTTGATACACATATTTTCAGGAAGGCTAATTTCTTGATATTTGTCGCATTATATATCTATCAGTTTATTCATATCTATCAATTTTATTTATAAATTTATTTATAATATAAACAATTTATTATATATTTATCAATGTTATTCATCGAATTAAAATTTGACCGTGGATGTCGAGTGACACATTTAAAAAAGTTATCAAAAATACCTATCAAAACGGTTCAAATTTATCCACC
Source organism: Cosmopolites sordidus (assembly GCA_031761425.1). Lineage (NCBI taxonomy): Eukaryota > Metazoa > Arthropoda > Insecta > Coleoptera > Curculionidae > Cosmopolites > Cosmopolites sordidus. The sequence continues at coordinate 269,555 of JARFXV010000251.1, read as the reverse complement.
CCGTTTCTCTCTAACTGAATTATTTGTCCAGGCTTACTTAATGTGTTACAGGCTCTTGAGATATGTTCCTCTTCTCACCCTCTTTTTCCTACAATCTTTGATAAACTTTATTCTGTTGCCAAAAGCTCCTACTGTAAACTAGAAAAGATTTACAACTCAATACCAAAGCATTAATAGTTATATTACATTACAACAAGCGTTACATTAATAATTAAAAAAGTTGACTGAATGAAATAGGTCCTTTATCATGGTTTATAGTTTTCTTAGATTTTTTCTTAGAGATAGCCTATTTTTGTTCACACTTCTAACAAGTTTTAAATTAATAATATCTACATTACGGTCATGCTCAAGTGCATTCTGGGAAACACCACAATTTTTCATTTCTGCCATATCTAATGTGGTCAATGTATTCTTTATATCTGGTTAATATGGACATTTTAGTTTGTCTAATAGATCTTTAGTAATAATATTGTTTGATGCCCATATTAACACGAGGGCTAGACAATATTTTGAAAAAGTGGACATTTAGAGGTAGTCTACAAACCATATAACATATTAAAAGAAGCCCTGTGTAATCTATAGGATAGACCAATATGAAAAGTCTTGGATTTATGTAGTTATTTGTCAAGATTGTGATCGAAGGTATATTGGGCAAACTAAAAGATCCATACCCAGTAAACACAAGACCTTAAATTGACATCACACATAGGTCATATGTATGTAATAAAAGTTTACGTAAATTTGACATAAAAATGACTCTTTTCATGACGTATGATATCATTATGATATACTGATGTAATATGTGATGTCATAACTATGACTTAGATTTTACGTCCATCTTATATAATATTTAAATCAGACCGTGGCATGAAAATTAAAGTCACTATTTTATGTAGTATTTTGGTATCATCAGTCACTTTGACAAAGTTTAATGTAATGATTTGACAATATTAATTATTCTATCATTCATATTATCTTCAATTCCCATTTTCGTCAATGTTCTCCTGTAGAAGTACAGCATCTTCATTTGATTCCACTCCATCGAGAGTAAACTCATCGTGTAATGCGATGTAAAGCTGGCGGAATTTTCCATTACATATCGACTTTGTGCCAACCTTAAATTTGTAATTTATTTGGCTCTTTGACAAAAAAGTTTTTTACGACTATTTAAAAAATGATACGATGGCAAAAAATTCAATTTTTTATTAGTTTGTTAATTTAATTATTTTGTTTTTTTTATTACCTTACCCCATTAATTTAGACCGCCCATTTCATTAAATAAGATAATAAAAAATAAAAACCTGTTAATAAAATAAAAAATAATTTAAAACTGAAATTTAAAACTGATAATCGCCAGAAATGGTGTAGGCGAAATTGCCGCATTGATTTTATATAATGTCGAGGTTGGATTCTCCAATTTATTTTATAATTATACCTCTATTCACCTACGATTCTAATACCATTACGCATTTTTGTCGGTGGATGGCGCTGGATGTTTCAACTCACTTATTGAATTTGATATAAATCGAATAAATATTGTTTATTTTACGATATATATTATATATATATATATATATATATATATATATATATATATATATATATATATATATATATATATATATATATATATATATATATATATATATATGAAGAAATATAGTAACCTCAAAAATAATTTATATCACACTGATGTAAACTTCGTTACATCACTATATTATGTCCTTGATGTGACTTCACTTCTTCTTTGTAACATCAGAATTTTACGTAAAAAACTGTGAAATAATGACTCACATATGACTCCTAAATGACACATACCTTATGTAATGACATTGTGTGATGCCATTTTGATGTCACAATGACGTAAAAGTGTTTTCTGGGTATTAACCATATAAAAAGAACATATTGCCAAAAATTAGATAAAAAATGAAACATTTGTGTTGCCCAACATGCACCTGAGCATGATCATAATATAGATATTATTAATTTAAACTTGATAAAAGTGTAAGTAATAATAAGGCTATGGATATATATAAAATCATTCAAATAGAAAACGGTAAGAAAACCATGAAGTGGGATAAACGACCTATTCCACACAATCAATTTTTTCAATTATTAATGTAACATTAAGTAAACTTTATTGTTCATGGTTTTTACACGCATCATTAGGTATGGCTGGCATATAAATAGAATATAGTTTAGTTTTAAAATTAGATGGAATGATCTCCTGATGATGCAACGTGGTTAGTGAAACGTTTGAAGGTTCCAATAGAAGAATTGAACTCTTACTCAGGTCCTATCTTATGTAAGGTTGCGATCCGCCCTTCTGCGGTCCCTTCCTGTTTGTCCTGTCTCTTATGTTTAACATTATTATATACAATCCATTTTCCATCACATGTAACCATTTGCTTTAAAGATGGATCGATTTCGTTAGGCTTCAATAGAAAATTGCAAACAAAATTTCTAATTGACGGAATGTTGACAGAGGGATTATTCATTTTTATTTATGTTTTAGCCTGGCGAAGTTCGATTCTTTTCTTGGGATCACTCACAAAACTAACACTCAACATTTTTTCAGCTAAAAATAATGATATGCTGTGCAGGAACATCTAGTCTAGGTTTTTAATTAAGTAGTCCACTTGGGTACTGAGATTGGTGGATTCGTCTAACTCGAAAATTGTGGTTTTCTAATCGCCGGTTTCCTTTTAGTTATTAAAATATACAATAGATTCAACGTCTGAAGCATTAAAAAGCTAAATAAAAAGTGTATCATTTAAAATTCTAGTATTTTCAAAATGTTTCACAAGGAACCATAAACATTATAATGTGAGATGTTTAAATTATAGATTGATTAAAAATTTATATTAAAAATAATGTCTTATATAATACTATGCTCTTTTTCAATTTTAAGATCCAGAAAAATTAGAATTACAAAATTTACATAAAAAAGGTTTTTTGTTTACTAAAATGAGATCACGTTTTATATTCACAAACAATTTTTTATTCAATAAAACGATGTAAATACACCATTTACTTCCCACTCTCTTTCGGATGCCGATGGTCTCTGTATAAATTGCGGTTAAATTAAATATTTGATCAGTACCGCATTAAATCCTTTTTATACTGGAATTACGGTTTGCCACAGGTTCTTTCTTTCTATTTACAAGATCACCCCCCTTACTTGCTGAGATGGTGGTCGATACAATTGAAATAATGGAAAATGCAAGATATGATGCTATCTTGAGAAAACACTTCACGAATAGATTTCGAAAAGGATATATTAGTGTAGATGGCGTTACTATGCCCTTAAGGTATGGAGAAATGAAAGAAGATATCTTTAATTGGAATGTGAACGAAGAGGATGTGTGGATCTGCAGTTTTCCAAAAACTGGTAAGTTATTGAATAATTAAACTGAATATGATCAATATTTACAAAATCGTGTTTTATTAATTGCAGGTACTACCTGGACTCAGGAAATGGCATGGATGATTATGAATGACCTCAATTTTGAAACGGGTCAGATTAATTTAGGAGCTCGATCGCCGTTTTTAGAGTATGAACATTATTAATTAGCAAGATAAAAGAGATTAACAGAGTTTTTCAGAGTGTCAGCGCTATTTGACTACAGGGACCTGATTCATGACATTAAAGGATTCGAAGTACCTCCTTTTTTAAATGACTCTTTGCAGTTTGTCAAGAATCAAAAGAGTCCTGTTTGTATGAAGACCCATTTACCATATAATCTTTTACCTAAACAAATTCAAAATAAAATTAAAAATCCTAAGGTGAGTTAGTTTGAAAAATTGTATTATTATTACCTATTTGCTTGAATGTACTGTTTGCGTAAATATATCTTATTCGTTATATATGCATTCACGGATGGTCCCGTATCCAGAATAGTTTTTTTCCGCGTTTACATCCGTTGGTGTGCTTGTTTTTGTGAACATTTTTTTTTAAGGACTAAGAAGTACAAGAGTTTTCACGACGTTCCGAGGAGATCGGTCTCAGCATTTTTAAATGTTCACCGGTGTTCAAATTACCGCGTCTGGAGAGTCTAGGTTCTCTGGAACCAATAATATGTTATGGATGGCGTTTGAAAATTTAGGGAAAACTTTGAAGAGTTTGTCAATTATTATGGGAGTAAATTAGCACAATAGTGAAGGAATAAAAAGAAAACGTCGATATTGAGTCGAGATCTTTTGTTTTACTAGGAGCTTCAGCTGACAAAAATTGATTTTAACTGTCCACAATGCTGATTTCAAATGTTTTGAATGACCATGTTATTATCCAGATATGGGTAATTCCTGAATATATATATTTATTGATTTATATATTTTTTGTTAAAATATCAACAACATTTCTTAAATCAACAGAGGTAATAATAAATTAATTAATAATAATATTTTTTTAGATTATTTATATAGCTAGAAACCCAAAGGATACTTGTTTGTCATATTATCATCATGCAAAGCTATTAGAAGGATATACTGGAGGCTTCAATGACTTCTGTAAACTGTTCTTGGCAAATAAACGTAAGTAAGAAATGAAAATATCAACAGATTCCAAGATAATTTATAGTGTTTCTGATTGGCTGATATCTTCTAAGGTATTTCTTATTCTATACATATAGAGATTGGCTAAAACGCAATCGAATTATGATGAACTCTACGAAAACTCTATTCACTTTCTTTCAGTTACCCTCGGGTTTGATTACTACAATTGTGATTCATTTCCTGATGACTATTTTACTCAATTATTTTAAATTATACGACATATATATATATATATATATATATATATATATATATATATATATATATATATATATATATGCAGTGTTAGAATTCTTTGGACTGCGTCCAATGAGATAACAGGGCTGAGTGTCATCACACCCAACTGCTGGGTTCCACAATCTCATGTGGAACACACAACAACCTGCGTCTCTGCCTAAATGAAGATTTGGTGATTGCTTGACTGGAGACAGGTACCACCCATCCCTTCCATTCACTCTTCAGGGCACCGAAATGGGCTCTCCCGTTAAGAATAGGAAGACCCCATCCACAGCCAACAACCCATACTTTTCGCCGACTTCCCGTCGGATGTCGTATATATGCAGTGTTAGAATTCTTTGGACTGCGTCCAATGAGACATCTGTGCTGACTGTCATCAAACACCCAACTGCTGGGTTCCACAGTCTCATGTGGAACACACAACAACCTGCGTCTCCGCTAACTGAACTCTTCTGAGACTGCCCTGAAGACTCTAAACATAAAGAGACGAAACAGAAACAGACAGAAATCTCGAAAAGTTATGAAGCTTCAAAGAATTCGAAAACCGATAAGAATTAAATTATTGTGAAAAAGAACTTTTTTATTGGATAACATAATTTGGAATTATCACCTTCCCGAATTTAGTATATTGAACCTTGAACATCTTATATATGCCATTGTTCTGATCTTAAGCGTTAATAAAATATCTTTCAAAAATCTCTGAATATCAAATAAAAGCACAATTGAAATGTTTAATACAAAACGAAAAATACCATTGTGCCAAAACCAAGTGCCAAACTTAGTTTCTGTCACTTACACATTCATTTATCTTAAACTGACAAGTAAACATTTGTATAGTTGGTTGTGATTAGTGTTTTATGTTTGACATATTTACACCTTTTTTAGACAACTGTTTTTTTATAATGGAATGCGATAAATATTTTTTTTTTGATATTTCATATAATTATTATTACTCAGCTCCTAAAATCCACTGCTGAACATAACTCTTCTTTGAGGGCTCCCTATTTTGTGCAACCTGCATTTTGTTGGAATTAATGCAACTTAAAATCATCACGGTATCTTATTGGAGGGTGTTCTCAATTTCGGAAAGCATATTCTGGCAATGTGCCCCACCTAATCACTTAAGGTTAGCTACCATATCCATAACATATTTTAATATGTACTTCCCCATTATTTTGTTTTAAATCAAATTAAAATTGAAATTTGAAATTGAAAAAGTTTGGGCATCTATACTGTAAACATTGAATTAAAATGAAATATTATATTCAATAAAAACACTCGAAGAATTATTCAAAGCATTAAATTTTCCTTTTATGGTTGTTTTTAAACGTTAACGTGCCATGTTGAAGATAAATTTGGCATGAGAAGAAAACTCTGTGGAACTAAAAAATTTTGTAACGTTTTCTCGCTTGATTGATTAATGTTTATACAAAAACGATGGAAAATTAATTTAGTATCTAATAAATATTATTTATTACAGTTTGTTTTACACCTTACTGGAAACATCTGCTCCATTTTTGGAATAGGAGACATGATGACAACATTCTCTTTCTCAAATTCGAAGATATGAAAAAAGATCTACCTTCGGCTATAAGACAAACTGCCCAATTCCTGAGCAAGGATTTGTCGGAAAATCAAATTGATAAACTTACGCGCCATTTGAGTTTTGAAAGCATGAAGAACAATCCGGCAGTGAATTACGAATTAGTGACTGAACTGAATAAAAAATTCAAACTGATAGAGTACGAAGGTGTATTTATGAGATCAGGATCAGTTGGAGGTTATAAGACATGTATGTCATTGGATATGATTGATGAATTTGACAGATGGATATATGCAAATACTAAAAATACCGATTTTCACTATTATTCGAATTAGTTTAAGGAAAACTTACGAATAGCATTATTCATGATAAAGGAGCGAACAAAAAGGGTTTTACATTTTCATTAATTTTTAAGTTATGATATTAAAAACTATTTACATTTATGTATAATTAGTACAGTATCTATAGTTCATATATTTGCAGACATGTAATACAGATCTTAAAAATTTTTAAATTCACTTTATTACATAAATTCCCGTTAGCAACAAATTAGTTAATAAAGATATAATAGTCAGATTTATGGAAAGTAATCTTGTTTATTTTGTTGGCTCTCTAAAAAATGTAACACTATGAAAATTAAATTTTATTAGATTAATGTTCACATTTTTGTTAACACCATGACGGTATTATGCAGGTGGGGCACGTATAACCAAATTTTGGAATGGGGATAGGGAAATGCGTCGCAACCAAAAATTTTACATTTCCTAATATCATACACACACGTACGAGTTACGAGTGTAACTGTCAGACATCATTCATTTTTTTTCATACTTCATACAAGAGAATTAACAATGAATAAGTATATTACACTTATTGTCACAACTGCCTCTTTATAAGGCAAACGCGTTTATATATCGGCGTTAAATTAGGAGATTTCGCCGGCCAGTCAAGTGTCGCTATCGCAAACTGTTCTGAAAACTGGTTTATTTGACTAGATGTATACAGTCTTGTATTATTTTACTAAAATATAATATTTGGACGAGCTTGAGATGTGGTCTAATAAGGAGCAGCAATATTTTATGAACATAATGGGTTCCTTTTAAATTTCATTTAATTGTTATATAACGGGATCTGCTTCTCAAGCAATTAAGTCTCTATACCATAATTATGGGGGTGATAGTTGTATGAAATTTTAATGTGAAATTAAAATTTCGCCTTTTACTTTGAAAACATCAGACATCCATTATGATCACTTAAAACTAGGCTCATGACGAAAGCAAATAGAGTACCATTCAATTCTAGCCCCTCACCAGTCTAACCGTCGCGTCTTATCGTGAGCTATAAAAGGTCAAACAACAAGGATGATATGCACGCATCTCTTCTTCTTCTTCCTAGGGTGGTACAGTCCGGTATTGAGCCTTGACCCCCTTCAACCTTCTCCTCCAGCCGGATAGATCTTCAGTATCTCTTACATTATCATTCCATCATGTCTTTGGTCTACCTCTTTTTTGTTACCCCCTATTTGCCTCTCCATGATTTTCTTTGATATTCGGTTTTCTGGCATTCTTACCACGTGTCCCGCACATCTGAATCTCTGAACCCTCACATAGTCTACAATATCCAGATCGTTGTATAATTGCTTGAGTTCGAACTTATACCAAATTCTCATTCCATTTCTTAGCACCAAAAATTCTTCTGAGTATTTTTCTTTGAAATATTGCAAGCATCTCTTCTGTTTTCTTTGTGAGGATCCACATCTCGAAGCCATACGTGGTTATTTGCCGAATGAGTGTTTTATAGATCCTAACTTTAACGTGTTCCTTTGAATAATTTTAGATCGTAGGGTACACATACACAAAGAAAGTAGGTTTCTTGCTTACTGGCAGTCGGTAAGCGCCGATAATTTACTTAGATTTTAAATGATCGTGGACATAGACAAAACGTGTCGGAAGTTGTGACAAGTGTGTAGCGGCACCGACTATTTTACCGGAATGAATTTTTAATGCTTAATTGCTTATTTTCAGAGCTGGATGTTTGTTTTCAGTAGAAATTATTATTAATGTGGCGGCATTAAAATCGTCCACACTCACCTACCATGTTGATTATTTTTCTTTCAATTAATTTTTTTGCAAGAAATATTTTTGTCCGTTTTCATCTCAAATAAAACTATAGGACTATCGTTTGTTTAGAAAGCCTTTTAGCATACAATGTAAGAAAAGTGTTTGTTTAATTTACATCTTCTGATCTCTTGTTCATTCTCAGGCAAAATGATAGTTTTATCACTTTTCAGGTAAATATGGGTTTTATTGCATTTGACCAGATGCGGACTATATTTAATTTTCCCGCTTAAGGACAATGGGTTATGTTATTGTGTTTACATTCAATAAGTTCGCTTATCCTATCTAAAAGCTTCGACAATATTTAAGGGTAATAACACGTAACCGCCCGATGTGCGATAATGGTAGGGCATCTTTGTCAACAAGTGTCGTGTCGTTCCCGAATATTTCCAAGGGTGAGTGTATCACTGAACACTTTGTTATCTATTAACTTTTATTAGTTGTAAGTTTGTCAATGAACACTGGTTTCTATCGATTTATATTAGTTTTGAGATGAATTTAAAGCTCTATTATCTCCATTATTTCTTATTTAATGTTTTGATTAGTATTGAATGATTTCTATTTAAGTGAATATCCAAACATTGTTTGAGTAGTGGCATCAGCATATTCATACGATTTGTAATTTAATTGAGATATATATATATATATATATATATATATATATATATATATATATATATATATATATATATATATATATATATATATATATATATATATATATACATATATACATGGTATTGTCGCGCATTTCTCCCTTCAATACCATGAAGTGGGTAAATGCTGTTTTGCTTTTCTAGTACCTGGAGCGGGTACATCGTGCATTTTTCCCTTTGTACCCATTGCACAACTCAGTACTAGAGGTTACACCGTAGGGTGTGTTTGGATAGCCATTTTGTTTTATTAGCCCTTTGGGAGGGTATCTCGTGCGTTTTTCCCTTGATACTCCGTTCAAACCCAAAGCTGTTTGCGTTGTTGTTGTGCGTTTTCCATTCTGTGTCAGGAACAGTATCCAGTTTGCTATTGGACTATTGGCCGATAATAGTATAATGGTTTTAGTTATGTAGAGTGTCTCTATTTGAATACATGTTGAGTGCTATCATGCATTATAACTGAGGTTATAATGAGTATCTCTCGTTGAGAATGTGAACAGTCTAGTATTAAAATATGATTTGGATCGATCTGATAAATTTAAATTAACAGATAGTAAACAGAGAATAGTTTGATGGATTCGGAGTGTTTAGGGTTAGTTTTATTTCCAGGTAGTTAAAGTGGTAATGTCTGGAAGCCGCCACCATGCTCGTCAAACTCATGTACCTAACTAGCCACCCAGTTACATATATATATATATATATATATATATATATATATATATATATATATATATATATATATATATATAATGATGTTTTCATATTTATTTCGTAAAGCAGAAAGTCTAAGATACTATTCGTCACGTATTTGGAGAGTTTCTGAAAAGCCAGAACTTCATGTTTATGCATAAATAACTCTGATTCGCATACCATCTTTGACGATAGAAGCAGTAACCCAATCATCTGGCTAATTCAAGAACTTAGACCTGGTTTTTTCATACTAATAATTCAACCTTTTCAAATTCAAATAATTCTCTGAAACGACGTGGTGCAAGAAATCGTAGCACTTTAGTCTATTTAACAGAACCATTAAAACTGCTTAACTTAGTAGTATACGAAAAACACCTCACAATTTTAAAGTCAAACAGATTTAACATTAAACACCACCACTCGAGATAAATTTTTAATTATTAAAATCATAGTTTCCACAATAAGGAAGATATTAGGGGTTAATCAAATATAAACCGGAATTTTATAATTCATTTTATCAGCCAATTATGAGAGGACTGTCAGTGTAAGTCATGGCAGAGCAATGTATTAGGAGGGAGGGAAATGCGCCGTGAGGTGTCTCACTTACTTTTTTGCTCAGTACAGCCTTGAGTGAGCAACAAGTTCCCCGGTTCGTTGTGTAACGGGTAAAATAGTTTAACGGGTAATAAAGTTTTTAACCAAGGAGGGCGTTAAAGAAAGTGTGATAAATGTAGTCATAATCGACGTCCCAGGTTAACTGTCACTGCTAACAACATTGGTGTAGTTCGCGACCTTATCGAAGGTGACCGGTGGCTCACTATTCATGAAATCGCTTTAAAGGTGGGTATTAGCTTTGGAAGTGCTCAAACAATCATCGAAAATCATCTTGGCTTCAATAAACTCTGTGCTCTATGGGTTCGGTTTTGACGAAGGAAAAACTGGAGAATATGCATTGGGAAACCCTTGAACACCCTCCATACAAATTTGTCATCCTGGGATTATTTTTTGTTTGTGCCCTTGAAAGATGCACTTGGAGGGGTACGATTCGACGACGATCAAGATGTTGAGGACTTGCGCAACTGGCTGATGACCCAAACTCAAATTTTCTACGAGCAAGAAATTCACAAGCTTCCAAACCTCTAGAGCGTGGAGGAGACTATGTCGAAAAATGATCAACAGTTTTTTTGTATTATTTTATAAATAATAAATATGTATAAAACAATTCCGGTTTGTATTTGATTTATCCTCGTAGTTTATACTTTATGGTGGACATGTGAATCAAATCTCATCTAAAGAATTAACCAATCTCTAACTAAGAAATAAATAGATTAATTAAAAAAAAACATAAATTTAGGACATTACTGAAAAAATCTTGGATTTTTTAAAAGGGACAGATCAAAAATAAATTCATAGTAATATCATTTTCATGGTAATTAACACAAGGGCTAGACAACATTTTGAAAAAGTGGAGATTAAGGTAGTCTACAAGTCGTGTAATAAGTTGAGAGAAATCTAAGGGATATAAGTAATCCAAAGTATAAAGTATGTATGTATGTATGTGTAACACATCAGTCACTAAGTCCCCGGTCTGACATATAGATGGCGTCACTTATCAAAAATCCTTATCAGTGGTTGATTGTGCCAACCTTCAAACGTCATGTGTCAACATTTCATGACGATCTGTCTACTAGTTTCTGAATTGTTGTGCTTTAAGTGACCCGAAAAAAAATAATTTCGTGTATTGATTAAGCATTGCTTTTTGATGAAGATAGGTAAATCTCTATGAGCTTAATGAAAAAAAGATGATGAAACAAGACTGTCTGCTTCTCCAGACTTAAATCTTTTAATATACTATATACGTATGCGCAGGAAGATGATTTATTTATGGAAGACTAAGAAAATTTTAAATTTAAGTCAGTTCAAAAGAGAGAGACCAAACAGATTCTTGAACACGACCCACTATTATTTTGTAATAAAATTCGAAATTCACTCACGATTGGATTTTTTAAGATTTACCCTTGTTACTTAACATATCAGTTATATAACATTACCAATATGGAGAAAAAGAACTACTTCCATCTAGTTTTTTTAATATTCTTAAATATAGTTGTTGAAAACTTTCGAAACTATGTGTATACGATTAATTAATATAAATTAAACACATTTGAATATTTGTTTGGGATCCAGTGTTGAAATCCGAACATTGCTGCCAATGTTAAGTTTCGGTTCAGGTGAACTGTTTGTCACGTTGCTGGATGATCCTTTGCTGAGATTCAACGGTTGCTCTTCACCACCACAAGTTTTGTCTAGTACATCGGCTGATGGAGGTCTAGCTTGAAACTGGCGTACCACGTTGGCAAAGTACCTAAAAATGAAAAATTGATGAAAAACATGGTTTGATCATTCCTATTTAATAGAATAATTGTAACAAAAATAATATTATTTATTATATATCTTCAAGTATTCCCACACATATTACATCGGCCAATGAGTCCACGGTCGGACATATAGATAGCGTCACTTACGAAAAATCCTTACCAGTGGTAGTTTGTGCCAACCTTCAAACGTCATGTGTCAACATTTCATGACAATCTGTCTACTAGTTTCTGAGTTGTGCTTTAAGTGATGCTACTTTTATTATTTTGAATCGAAAAATAATTTCATATCTTGATTAAGTATTGCTTTTTGATGAAGAAAGAAAATACTGTTGAGACAAAACAATGGCCTGATCAACATTACCTAGATTATACTCCAAAAAAACCAACTATAATTGATTGGTATGCTAAATTCAAACGTTGCCATACAAGTACTGATGAGGCTGAACGCCCTGGACGTGAAAAGAGGTGGTAACACCAGACAACATCAGAAAAATTCACAAAATTATTTTGCAAATCCATAAAGTAAAGCTATAGGAGATAGCTGATATCAGCGATAGCTCATGAAGACATCGAAAGGAACTTTTTACATCATTTTGCATGAATATTTGGGAATGTGTAAATTGCTATCGAAATATGTACCGCGTTTGCTCACAGCGGACCAAAAACAACAACGTATTCTTGATTCTGGGTAATGGTTGGAGTTGTTTAAGCGAAATATTGTTTTTCAGGCGCTACGTGACAATGGATGAAACATGGATCCAGCACTACATTCCGGAGTCAAATCGGCAGTCAGCTGAATGGGCAGCAGCCAGTGAGAACCATGCAAAATGACTAAAAACACAACTATCGCCACGCAAGGTTATGGCCTTAGTATTTTGGGGTGTGTTGTATTTTGGGATATTGTTCTCGAAAAAGGCAAAACCATCAATAGCGAAAATTACATCGCGTTATTGCTGCGTTTAAAGGACGAGCTCGTAAAAAAGGCTCCAAATGAACAAAAAAATGCTGTTTCATCAAGGCAGTGCACCGTGTTACAAATCGTTGGCAACGGTGGCTAAATTGCGTGAATTACACTTCGAATTGCTTCTTTATACACCGTATTATCCAGATCTAATCCCCAGCGATTATTTTCTGTTCTCAGGCCTCAAAAACTGCTCGCTCGAAAGAAATTTCGCTCCATTGAAGAGGTAATTGCCGAAACTGAAGGATATTTGAAGGCAAAGAAAAATCGTGTTATAACAAAGGTGTAGAAATGTTAGAAAAGCATTGTAATGGCTGTATTGCTCTTCAAGGAGGGTACATTCAAGGAGGGTACAAGGAGGATACAAAAAAGTATCTTTTAATTGTCAGACTGTGGACTTATTAAACACTATGAATCGGGATAAGGGACCTATTCCATATAGTCTACTTTTTAAATTAATTTGACGTTTGGCTTTACTTTATTAGATACAATTGACAGAAAATATAAACATAGTTTAGTTTTAGAATTAGATCGAATCATCTTCTGATGATACTAAAATTGTTAGTGAAACGCGCGTCCTTAAATTAAAACAAATGATTTCATTTTTAATGTTTCACACCAAGGTTCCAAAGAAGAATTTACCTCAACACTGTTTACTTAACTGTGATCTCTTATGATTTTTAGTAAACGGAATATAACTTATAGAATGTCAGTAATAAATGAATTGAAATGTTGAAGTTGACGAACGTTGGAAGTGTTGAAGTTAATGAAAGCAATAAATGCCCGAGCAATGAGATTTGGTACATGGAACATTAAAACGTTATCATCAACCAGGAGCTTTTAGTAATACCCTTCAGCAGGTAAGAAAATATAATTTGGATATAGTAGCACTCCAAGAGATGAGATGGTTAAGCACAGGATGTCTGAGAAAAGGTAGGCCACTAATTTATTACAGCGGATAGCGGACAGGACCTGAAGCACTAATTTGGATGTGAATTAATTATAAAAAGAAAATTTGAGTCAAGTATAATAGGTTTTAAACCAGTGAGTGAGAGAATTTGCTATATAAAAATGAAGGGAAAGCTTTCGAAATCTATCAATGTTCTCTATACATGCTATATATCTCTACACACCTAACCAAACCAATAGAGAACAAAACAGAGGAAGATAATAAATAATTCTATACATTGCCGGAAACCGAAATAGATAAAATAGAACGAAGAATCGGATAGATAAATACAGAATCGAAATAGGATAGATAAAAATAATCGGAATATACCCCAATAGTAGGCAAATGGTATGCCATGGGGCAGGAATGGCGAACCTTTATTGATCTACGTGCTATTATTTCTAAAGATATGTTTAATGAGGCCATAACGTGCCGTCAAACAATTTTGACTTAGTGATTAATGGGAAAAATATTAAAATATATATTATCAACTTAAAACTCTTTATTTGCAACCAAAAATACACATTTTATACAGCAATAGTAACATTAACAGTTTTATGTTTATTTAAATGAAAGAAAAAAATAGTGCGAATTCTGCTGTTGCAAATTGGATACCAAATAACTTATATTAGGTTCTTATTTTGTTACTTTTAGCAGAATGTAAGCTGAATTGGAGTTATTCATTTCTGAATATAATGACTCACATCTAAACTAAGTAGATGAAAAATATTGTTAAAATAGCAAACGCCAGCTTCTTCAGACAGCTAAATGTGTGTGGAATTGAGTTCCAAGTTTCTATAATGATGGTATTGGTATTTTTACTCATATTGCCTGACATTCTTTGTATTTCATTTAATTCCAACTCTTTCCTTGTTTTGATAAATTTTTGAATCCATATTGAACTAGACTGGAAATCAATCAGCTGCATTTCAATTTCTTCAATTTTCAATCATCAAATTAGGACAAGTTCAGTTTATCAAGTGAAGTCACATCAGGATACATAATAAGCTTGAATGTTTCCGATAATTCTTTGAACGGAGAAACGGAGGAAATCTCAATGAAAATTCTTTGATTGAAGAATTAATTACCGAATTAAACTCTTTAGTGATTTTTGCTGGGTCTGGTTTTTCGTTTAAATCCATGTCTCTGGGGTTTTTTTTCAAGTTTGGGAAATACTTGTAGTTTTTGGTAACAATATCGTTACTGAAAACTTGCAGTTTAACCTCAAAAGTACAAATAAGATTTATCATGACGATAATTGTTTTATTTACGCCTTAAAGTTTTACGTTCAATTCATTGAAATGCTGGCATGTTCGTAAAAAAACAATAATTTTGAAAGCTACATGACATCCATCAATTCTGAGTATTGTTCGATTTTTCCTTCATTTTGTAAAAACATTCTGATTTCTTCCAAACAATCAACAAACCTTTGAAGTACATTACCGCGGCTTAACCAGCGAACATTCTTATACATCAGTAAGCCCTTATACATCGAGTTGACTTCATCCAACATCTAAGTATCAAACTTTCCCTTACTTAAAGTCTGCGATAATATGAGGCTCATTATTTTTGTAACTACGGCCGTTATATTATGTATTATTTATACATATATATTAGGGTGTCCCTTGTTTTTCACAGTTTTTATTTTCTAACACATAGGTTCCATTTTTATTTATTTGACCCTAAAACACTCAAAAAACATTTTTTTTACCTATTTTGGAGCACTGCAACCCGTGCCGACTTGTGCGGAAAACATGTTCAAATTTAGTTGCGCTGCAGGAATCGCGTCTTAGCCATTTGTCATTTACTCTCTGCTTTTGGGTAATTAACGCGTATTGTTTTATGCATTGAATATGCCAGTGGAACTAAAAAGCACTAAAAAAGTATTTTCTTGGCTGGTGACATAAATCTTCAAATTATGGGTTTAAAATTATGTTCTAATCCTCAAGTTCTCGGGGTTTTATTTTTAACATTCGCGAAGTTCAATTGACTGTAAGTGAAAGTTCAAATCTTGTCATTTGGGAATGTATTATATTCTGGGAAACGGCTAGAATACCTACCAAAGCTGTACCTAACTGCGCGAAGAAGCTTATGGACATCTATCAATTCTAGCGAGCTGTAAAAAAACACAGGATGTTTACAGACGCAGCAAGGAGTATTTTCAAAAGGGTTTGGATAATTTATTTGATATCGCACACACTGATGCTCTTGATAAAATGAATATAGATTAAGATAAAATTTTCTTATAAAAACATAGAGAGCTAGGGCGTCTAGGTTACTTGACGGGCGTAGAAGAGCGACGCAGAGAAAACTAGAGGAAGAAAGTTCTGTTTTATAAGTTCTGTTTCTACGACGAAAAGAGTAAGGAAAGATTTAGAGATTTAAAGTTAGTTGTATGTTTAGATAGATGTCAACTAAGCGTAAGGGATTCTGTTTATATACTTCAGGCTACAGTAGAAGCACTACGTTTTAGTTGCGACGACTACCCAATCAACAAATCTTCTATTCAACGCGTTTGAACACAAATGAGAAAACATAGAGAGGAATCAATAAAAGCCGATTTTAAGAATATTCTACCCGAATTAAGTACATTTATTAGGATGGAAAATTATTACCTGGCCTGGATGTGAGAACTTCTAAAGAAGAACGTCTGCCGATTCTTATTTCATTTGAAGAGAAGGTGCAACTTTTTGCAGTACCTAAACTGGAGAGTGGCTTCTTCTGGCAAAGATCAAGCCAAAACAGTTTCAAAGGCATTATATGACTGGAACCTAAGTGAGAAGGTACACATAATGTGCTGTGATACAACAGCATCTAATACAGGGCGCTTGAATGGAGCTTCAACTTCAAACTCAACTCCAAAGTGAGGGTTCTTATGCCACAGAGAACCTCAAATGTTCCTGAAGAAGTGAGGTATGATCATCTGGATCATTGACTGATAAAAAATCCCACTCAGCGATGATGTGTAATATGTCATAAGTGTGTGACTTTTATATGCAGCAAATGCAATATTGGACTTCATATCGATTGTTTTAAAACTTATCATACAAGCTAAAAGAGGTTTCAATTTTGTATTTTGCTTATAATTAGGTTCCTGTTACTGTTAAGATACTAAACAATGTATGTTCAATAAAAGTTCTATTAGAACCTAGTGTATGAATATTATTCGTGGGAACAATTTTTTTAAAATTATTTTGGTGTTTTTTTTAATATAGCACTTAACTGTAAGAAATATTTTTGCTTAGTATATATCCAAAAAAAACGATAGGTTTATCGTTTTTTTAGAAGGTCATTTAATATACAAATGTAAGAAAAATGTTTGTTTAATTTACATCTTCCGGTCTCTTCTTCATTCTCAGGCAAAACGAAAGTTTTATCACTTTTTTTGGTAAAGATGGGTTTTATTGCATTTGACCTGATGCCGACTATATTTAATTTCTCCGCGTAAGGACACTGAGTTGTGTTATTGTGTTTACATTCAATGTGTTCGCTGATCCTAACTAAAAGCTACACTTAACGCCAGATGTGCGATAATGGTGGGGCATGTTTAGAGATGGTTTCATTTCAGTATTTGAAACCAACATTTTCATTTATACTGTGAACAAGTGTGGTGTCGTGTCGTTCCCGAATAATTCCAAGGGTGAGAGTATCACTGAACACTTTGTTGTTTATTAACTTTTATTAGTTGTGAGTTTGTCACTGATGACTTTGGTTTGTATCGATTTATATTAGTTTTGAGAAGTATCTAAAGCTCTATTATTTCTATTTTATGTTTTCATTGATATTAATGATTACTATGTAAGTGAGTTTTTCACTGACCACCTTAAATACCATGAAGTGGGTAAATGCTGTTTTACTTTTCTAGTATCTGGAGCGGGTAAATCGCGCGATTTTCCCTTTGTACCCATTGCACAACTCATTACTAGAGGTTACACCTTAGGGTATAGTTGGATATCCATTATGTTTTGTTCCATTATTTATATCCATTATGTCTCGTGCGGTTTTCCCTTGATACCCCGTTCATATCCGAAGCTGGCACTGTTGCGTGTTCGCCCCTCAGTGTCAGGAACACATTTCTTTTAGGACATTTTCCCTATCTGTTATTAAAAATATTAACTAATATTACAAAGATTAATATCTAAAATTTCCACTATAATTAAAATTGTATGTAAAACAATTGTTTCGATACACACTAACAGTTGTTTCTTACTGTTAGTTTAATATAGTTCGTATTTGAGAAAGATAGTAATAAGATATTATTAATTATATTAATCAATTCAGATATTAATCTTTGTTTATATATTTAAAAGGAATTTTCATCAAGTATGAAGGAACCATCAAGGTTACCTTAATTAAAATTAATAACAGATCGAGTTTAATATTCACAAACAATTTTTTTATTCGGTAACATGATGTAAATATCTCATTTCATTTACCTACTTTCCACTCCCTTTCAGATGCCCATGGTCGCGGTATAAATTGCGGTTAAATTAATTTCTTGATCAGTATCACATTAAATCCTTTTTATATCGGAATTACGATTTGCCAAAAGTAACTTCTTTCTATTTACAACTTCATGCTGTTTACTTGCTAAAATGGTGATCGATACAATTGAAATAATGGAAAATGCAAGAAATGATGCTATCTTGAGGAAACATTTCACGAATAGATTTCGAAAAGGTTATATTAGTGTAGATGGCGTTACTATGCCTTTAAGGTATGCAGAAATGAAAGAGACGATCTATAATTGGGATGTAAACGAAGAGGATGTATGGATTTGTAGTTTTCCAAAAACTGGTAAGTTATTGAATAATTGAACTGAAAATGACAGATATGTACAAAATTGTGACTTTTTATACAGGCACTACCTGGATTCAGGAAATGGCATGGATGATTATGAATGATCTTGATTTTGAAACGGGTCAGATTAATATAGGAGCTCGATCGCCTTTTTTAGAGTCTGAAAATTATTAATTAGTAAAAAAAAAAGATTAACAGGGTTTTTTAGACTGTCAGCGCTAATGGACTACAGGGACCTGATTCGTGACATTAAAGGATTCGAAGTACCTCCTTTTTTAAATGACTCTTTGCACTTTGTCAAGAATCAAAAGAGCCCTGTTTGCATAAAGACCCATTTACCATTTAATCTTTTACCTAAACAAATTCAAAATAAAAGTAAAAATCCTAAGGTAAGATAGAAAATTTTATTATTATGAACTATTTCCTTAAATATATTATCTGCGAAGAGATATCTTATTCGTTATATATTAGCTCTAATTCTTTTATATCAGTATATTTTCTTAATATGTATGGGAAGTGATTCACGGATGGCGCTATATCCTGAAGAGTTTTTTCTAGGTTTACATCAGTTGAACCGTTTGTCTTTGTGAACAGTTTCTTTCAATTACTGAGAACTAGTAGGGCATTTAAGACGATTCAAGGAGATCGCGCTCATCATTTTCAGATACCGGGCCTAGAGAGTCTAGCCTCTCAGTCAAGCCAACACTTGAAAATGACGAGACCATTATATTAGAACATTATATTAGACTATTATATTTGAATTGATAAAAAAATGAAGAACATTTTATAATGTTGTCATTTAGAGACATTATTGCACATAACGTTTAAAAGATATGAATTATTTCATTTATGATTTATTAACTCTAGTTTGTAGTTGTCTTCCTCTTCTTGTTCTTTAAGGAAACCTAATGTTTAATCTTTTGAAGGCTGTTTAATGTTAATAGTTTTCCTGAGATGTTAGATGCCCAACTATCTCTTGATTTCTTAGGTCGTCTTCCGGCCGCTCTGTGTCCTGCTGGCCTTCCGCCTTTAGCGATGTGTGTCCATTTATGCTGATCCTCTCAACATAATCCTGCCAATATCTCTGTCTCTTTTTACCTCATCTCACTATATCCTTTTCTCTGCAGGTTGCTCTTATATCGCTATTTCTTACTCTATTCCTAAGTGTCTTTCTCGCTATCGCTCTTAGATAATGATAAAATGCTTCATTTTTATATCAATACCCATATACTAGTTATCTAGATAACATCTTTGAAGGAACCTGATATTGCCAATGTTTTGTTGACTTTTAGGTTGTTTACCGTAAGAAATGAAAACACATTATCTGTTCTATTGGTTTGTCATCTACCACTAGTTCGCATCACATCGGCTACTTGGAAAAGGTCATACATTTTCTTTTGTCGATGAATATCAGTGTATTATATTTTGTTTTTTATTTATATTAATATAGTAGTTTGATCGAAAATTTGCAGCTGTCCCTGTGAGTCGTTCTAGCATATCAGGTTCATTGGTTCATCATCCAATCTATACTCTTAATAAATTGTTGTCATTTCGTACATCATAAGTTTGAAAAGCAATGGAGGCTATCTCTAAGGCTAGGAATAACTGAGACTATCGCACCGCCTTGTTCCGTTTAGTATTGGTATAGTTTGTAGTAGTGTTAGTATTCAATAACACACATCAACAAATTTAAACTTTTTTGATGTAACATTGATGAAAATGGGTGCTTATGAAGTATTTTGTAGTCTTAAATCCGAAAATGATAAGCTAATTACTGTAACACATACAGTTTTTTTTTGTTACACGGAATCGGTAATGGGGAAAAAAGGAGACGACATGTTTTTATAATAATTTTATATTAATATAGTTTTTATAATTTATTTAATATAAACATGTAAAACGTGTTAAATTTATGCAAATGCATTACTGAGGATTATGTGAATAAAAAATATATTATATGAGATGTCAGACAACGACAAACACTTTAACCTTTTTCTTTTGTGTTCTATAGCATCATCTCAAAACCGAAGTCGCGCAACATAGATGGGTTCCAGCACCCCTGGTACCTTGCTTCTATCGTCCTGATGTCCTGGTGAAACCTTTCTTCTTGTTCGTCGTTTACTGCATCCAAATTTTGTGTAAAAAATCCAAATGGAAGTGTAAAAATGCATGTTAAGTATATGCCATATCCTAGTATTTCATAGGCTTTCAAGAATTTATCTATGATGTTTTTATAGTTTTCATATTTCTTGTGACCCAGAACTCTTTTCACTACACTTGCAAAACACTTTCAAGCTGCCAATTTCTTTTCATTTAATTTTTCTTGAAAACGTAAATCACCTAGAAACTTTCTTCTTTGAGGTAAATAAATATGCCTTCTTTTAGTTTTTTTTATCACTTAACTGTTGAAATATTTCTTTTAGGTACTTGAAACCATTACCTTCTTTGTCCGTGGCTTTGACAAAGCTTTTCATTAGTCATAAGTTTAATATGGAGAGGCGTCAGAAGCACCTTTTTTGGGTTAACGAGGTGGGCATATTTTATGTTTGAAGTACCAGGTTAAAAAGAAGTTCTATGAGGTCAATCTTTCTTATTGTAATATTCTTTTGTTGTCCTACTATCCCATAGACGCAAAAAACAATACTTTGAAAAACCCCTTGAAGTCCTAGCAATATACCTATCACTTTTAAATCCCCAGAAATATCCCACTGATGCTGTTCATATTTTGGTTGCTAAGTTAAGCTAAGTGAAACACTTGCATTTTTATCTAACAGGTTCCACTGTTGAACTCTGGAAGTTCCTTCTGTTTTAGTGATACAAACGTAGCAATCACTTATATGGTCAGGAGGTTCTCTCCTTACCATAAGAAAAGAAAACGGCTTAGAATTTTTCGCATTCATTGTACTAAATTTACCTTACAGCTCACACAACAAACATGAGGAACTCACTTTTATCTTGATCTCCAATTTGGCACTTTAAATATAAAAGATAGGCTTTTTTGACTTCCATGGATATATAAATAGCTTGTCAGTTTAAAATAAATCGTCCGCATATATTAACAAAACTTATTCGCTGGATTTTTTCAAAATTGACAACTAGAACTTGCCATTTTATATAAAATCGATTTAAACACTTGGCTTGTTATCAATAAGAAATTTGTAACAATATGACCTGATTCGGCTCCCTCATACTGGGGAGTAATTAAAAACTGGTTTTAAGTTTCGAGGAAATTCTTGTCTGCACTAGAAGATCAAGGAATTTTTTGTTCTACTACGTATGGAATATAATTATTCAATGATTATAATAACATTTATAAAAGAAGCCTGTGCTTTAAGTAGAAGAGAAACTCTTCTACAGTATTTGGTCCTGGTATCTACAATGTTAACGCCTAATAAATGCAAAAAGTAAATTTGGCAGTTATTAAGACAGATATCAAATTTTTGGAAAAATATGTGATGGATGGCGTTTGAGATTTAAGGGAAAACTTTGAAAAGTTAGTTGATTATTATGGGAGCAAATTACCTCAACTGTCAAGTAATGAAAAAAAGTCTATATTGATCTGACATTTTTCTGACGATGGAATGTTCATATATATATATATATATATATATATATATATATATATATATATATATATATATATATATATATATATATATATATACATATATACATATATATCAGAAATCTTTCACCCTTTCTCCACGTGGTACCACCGATCGCCTTCGCCGAACTGTCATTCATGCGACGTCACGTGTCTCTCGGGACCGGTTTCTAGCCTTTCAGCCGTCATCAGCCGAGCTCTAGACGAAAGCAAGGAAAGCAGTTCGGAGAGACGATCGGGGCCAGACCAGATTAACTGGCCATTTTAATGACGGGTCGTGATCGCACACAACTCACGCCATCATACGGCGAATGCTCGTAGCAGTCAGGACTGCTCGTAACATTCTGCCTGGAACCTCGGGTATAGTACCAGGTATGCCCACAAGGTAGCGTAACGGAACCGTGGAGGGAAATATTACAGAAATCTCTCACCCTTTCTCCACGTGGTGCCACTGATCGCCTTCGCCGAACTGTCAACCATGCGACGCCACGTGTCTCTCGGGACCGGCTTCTAGCCTTTTCAGCCGTCATCAGCCGAGCTCTAGACGAACGCAAGGAAAGCAGTTCGGAGAGACGATCGGGGCCAGACCAGATTAGCTGGCCATTTTAATGGCGTGACGTATGATGGAAGATGAAAAGGAAACCCGTCATTAAAATAGCCAGTTAATCTGGTCTGGCCCCGATCGTCTCTTCGAACTGCTTTCCTTGCGTTCGTCTAGAGCTCGGCTGATGACGGCTGAAAGGCTAGAAACCGGTCCCGAGAGACACGTGACGTCGCATGTTTGACAGTTCGGCGAAGGCGATCGGTGGCACCACGTGGAGAAAGGGTGAACGATATATATATATATATATATATATATATATATATATATATATATATATATATATATATATATATATATATATATTGTTTCAAGATCAACACAATTTTTTCAGTAGAGGTCATAATAGTTTTTAATGAAAACGTCTTTTTTTAGATTATTTATATAGCTAGAAACCCAAAGGATACATGTTTATCATATTATCATCATGCAAAGCTATTAGAAGGATATACTGGAGGCTTCAATGACTTCTGTAAATTGTTCTTGGCAAATAAACGTAAGTAAGAAATGAAAATATCAACACATTCCAAGATAATTTATAGAATTTCTAATTGGTTGATACCTTCTAAGGTATTTCTTATTTTATACATATAGAGATTGGCTAAAATTAAATCGAATTATGATGAACTCTACGAAAACTCTATTCAAATTCTTTCAGTCATCCTTATGCTTATTGCAATTATGACTTACTTCCTGATGGCTCATTAACCCAATTATTTTAATTTATATGATATATGCAAGTATATATATATATATATATATATATATATATATATATATATATATATATATATATATATATATATATATCATATATGTATGATGAAAAGGAAAAAGGAAAACGGACAATTAGCTCTAAATAACCAAGACAATTGCAAAGAACTTGCGAAATATTTTGAACAAATACTAAACTGTCCTGAGCCTTTAAACAAATTACCAACACTAAACCCTAAACAAACAAATCCAGATTCATTACCACCGAATGAAGATGAAATAATTAGGCAAATCAAGCGGCTTAAAAATAACAAAGCTTCTGGTGAAGATGGAATCACTGCTGAACTTTTGAAATCCGCTGGTCCAGGTACAATCAACGAAATAACCAAAATTCTACAAGAAGTTTGGCGAACCGAACGGATTCCGGAAGATTGGAAATATGCTCTAATCCATCCACTACACAAGAAAGGAGATAGAACGGGTGTAAACAACTATAGAGGGATATCTCTTCTCCCAGTTTGTTACAAGATTCTATCTCAATGTCTACTAGACCGAGCACAAGGACAGTTGGAACCTAAAATTGGTGAATATCAAGCAGGTTTTCGACCGGGCAGATCCTGCCCTTAACAGATCCTGAATCTAAAGTTGATCCTAAGACATCAAAAACTGTACAATAAAAATCTCGTCTGTACATTTGTTGATTTCAAAAAAGCATATGATTCTATAGACCGCGAATCTTTATTCCGAATCTTGAAAGAACAAGGACTAGATCTGAAAACGCTGGCAATTATTAAAGCAACATTAACTAACACAAGGTCAAAAGTTAAATTCATGGGTGACATCTCAGAGCCCTTCGAAATTAAAACTGGAGTGAGACAAGGGGATGGACTCTCGCTACTCTTATTTAACTGTGTTCTAGAAAAAGTAATACAGGAGTGGCGTGAAAAAAAGTTGGCCCTGAATATTGACCAGCCCATTAAACTGGGGAGAACCAACATCAAAATTGATTGTCTGGCGTTTGCTGATGATCTAGCAATTTTGGCTCAAGATGTATTAACGGCACAGAAACAGATTGAAATTCTAAAAGAAACAGCAGAAAAGGTAGGACTCCAAATTTCCTTTGAAAAGACACAATACATGACTTGCAACAGACTAAGAACACTATTTCTAAAAACAAAATATGGTAACATCAGATGAGTCTCTGAATTCAAATATTTGGGTGAAATAATCATGGAAAGTGGGTTGGAAAAAGCGGCCAATAAGAGTAGATGTCAAAAAATGGAAACAGCATTGAGATTTACACAAAATATTTACAACAAAAAATGCCTATCTAAAAACACAAAACTGAGACATTACAACACAGTTATTAAGCCAGAATGTCTATATGGGGCAGAAGCGCTCATTTTGAATAGAAAGAGAGACATCGAGGACATTGAAAAAAAGGAAAGAAAAATCCTAGGCCCCAAACAAATAAATCCAACAACATACCGACTTCGAGAAAACCAAGAAATCAAACAATACACAGATATACATAGCGATATGAGAAAAAGAAGACTTAAGTTTTACGGACACATAAAACGGATGAATCCGAGTAGGCTAACTAGACAAATAGTCGAATTTTATGAAAATAGGAGTAGAGCTAAAGTAGAAATAATTAAATGGATTTCTGCAATTAAAGAGGACCTAAGATCAGCAAATATTACACAAAGTAAAATTCAGGATAGAGGCTGTTTCAAACACAAGGTTGACGTTTGGAAGGTTGGCCAGAGAAAAAAATGTAGGAAGACTGGAACAACTTGGTCTAACGAAAGAAAAAAAGCTCATAGCGAAAGAATGAAATTAGTATGGGTGCAAAGGAAGGCTAACAACAACAAACGCCTCTAATTGTACTTCGCGTGGTCCACCCGGGGCCATACGTGAATAATATATATATATATATATATATATATATATATATATATATATATATATATATATATATATATATATATATATATATATATATATATATATATATATATATATATATATATATATATATATATATATATATATATATATATATATATATATATATATATATATATATATATATATATATATATATATATATATATATATATATATATATATATATATATATATATATATATATATATATATATATATATATATATATATATATATATATATATATATATATATATATATATATATATATATATATATAATGGAATGCGATACATTTTTTTTTCGATATTTCATATTATTATTATTACTCAGTTCCTAAAGTCCACTGCTGATCATAACCGTCCTTTGAGTGCTCCCTATTTTGTGCAGCCTGCATCTAGTTGGAATGAATACATCTTAAAAACTTAAAAACATTATGCTACCTTATTGGAGATATATATATATATATATATATATATATATATATATATATATATATATATATATATATATATATATATATATATATATTTATTTGACTTTTGACTATTTGCAGGTGTATAATACAAATCTTAAAAATGTTTAAATTACACTTGATTACATACGTGTTTTATTAGCAAATTAGTTAATAAAGATATAGTCAAGAATAGTCAGATAAAGAATAGTCAGATATATGGAAAGTAAGTCAGGTTAATCAGAAAAATCATGCAGATACTGTTAAAGGACAAACGAAAAAGTTTAAACATGTGTATTGTAAAGATTGAATTATAATTTGGCTCAAACACTCGAAAATTTATTCGAAGCATTAAATGTTATGATTGTTTTTTAACGTTAATAATGTTATGATTGTTTTTTAACGTTAATATTTCATGTTGAAGATAAACATAGCATGAGGAGGAAACTATACAAAAAACGACGGAAATTTAACTTAGTTTCTAATAAATATAATTTATTTTATTTCAGTTTGTTTTACACCTTACTGGAAAAATCTGCTCCATTTTTGGAACAAGAGACACGATGACAACATTCTCTTTCTCAAATTCGAAGATATGAAAAGAGATCTGCCTTCGGCTATACGACAAACTGCCCAATACCTCAATAAATATTTATCGGAAAACCAAATTGACGAGCTCACTCGCCATTTGAGTTTTGAAAGCATGAAAAACAATCCGGCAGTGAATTACGAATCAGTCATTGAACATAATAAAAAATTCAAACTGATAGAGTACGAAGGTGTATTTATGAGATCGGGATCAGTTGGAGGATATAAAACATGTATGTCATTGGATATGATTGATGAATTCGACAGATGGATATATGCAAATACCAAAAATACCGATTTTCACTATTATTTGAATTAGGTCAAGGAAAACTTACGAATTTCAATACATATACACTTATATTTGTGATTTGATAATAAGGGGTCGAACAAAAATCTTGCATTTTCATTAATTTGTTAACTAGTTAAAGTTATGATAGTAACTAGTATTTACATATATATGTATAAATATTACGTTATCTACAGTTGACTTGACTATTTGCAGGTGTGTAATACAAATCTTAAAAAGTTTAAATTACACTTGATTACATAAATGTGTGTTATTACCAAATTAGTTAATAAAGAGATAATAGTCAGATATATGGAAAGTAATCCTTTTTATTTCGTTGCCTCTCCATGTCATATCCAATTTTATTCATTTATAGTGGAGGATAAAAAAAGCAACATTAATGAAAAATAAATTTTATTAGATTAATTTTTAAATTTTTATTTACACAATGACGGTATTATGTCATAATGAAAAAAATCCTCTTACATTTGGTACAAGGATATTAACTAGGAGTAAACTCTTCTAAAAACTATATTGTTTGACTCGGTGTATGGAATCTTGCATTATTTTACTGAAATGTGATATTTGGACGAGCTTGAGATGCGGCCTAACCAGGAGCTGCAATATAGTTGGTACATAATGGGTTACTTTTGAACTTAATCTAATTCATTACATAGGGTGACATCCTTTTCAAGCATGTCGCTCCATATAACATAATTATCAGTTGTGTGCTATTTTAATGCCAAAGTAAAATTGACTTTGATGATTTTCACTCTGAAGACGCCGGGCATTCATTATGATCACCTAATCCTAGACTCATCTCGAAAACAAATAGAGTTCTATTCCAGGTTCTATTCAATTCTAACCCGTCACAAGTCTAAATGAAGGTCTAAATGAAGTGTCTTGCGGTGCGCTATAAGAGGAAGCATCCAGCAAGGATGATCAGACGTCTCTTTTCTTGTTTTTGTCATGCTACATCCTGTTAATGTGCCTTGACCTCCTTCAACCTACGCCTCCAACTGGATTCATCTTCAGCAGCCCCTCGCCAGTTTTTGAGATACAGTAGTTATTCAGCATCTCTTCTAACATTATCTTGCAATAGTGTTTTTGGTCTATCTTTCTTTCTGTTACTTCTTATTCGCCCCTCCATGATTTTCCTTGGTATTCGTTTTTGTGGCATTCTCGCCACATGTCTCTATCTCTAAACCCTCACACATAGTAAAACATTTTCCATCATTGCGTCAAAAAAGTCTGTTAAAATTATTGTTTATATTTAATACTTTTGTGTGTTGATTTGACACAATACGATTGTGTTGTTCGTTCGCTTTATTGTTTAACATAAAAAAGTGTTATTTCGTTCAATAGTAACAGTTTAAATGTGTCACTATAAAATGAATACAAAATTGTGTTGATTTTACCTAGTGATCTGTTGAAGACTCCCTTCCACCTATTATCAAACTATTGAAAAAACCAATGATGTTTATTAGTGTTTCAATGACTTTTATTTTATAACGTATTTTATGATACTGAAAATATAACAGACGTTCAACAATTTTTTGCATTTTACAAAAAATTTAATATCATAAAAAAATTATACCAAAAATGCATATAATTTTTCTTTAATTTCTTGTTTTTTTTTTAAATTTTTGTTCTATAGATATTAATTTTTTTTTTGTAAATAGTCTACAATATCTAGATCCTTCTACAATTGCTTGAGTTTCAAATTCCTGATCCTACAAATTCCGTTGCCATTCATAGTACCAAAACATTTTACTTTTCTTTCAAATACTGCAAGCACTTCATCTGTTTTCTGGCCGAATTAGAGTTTTATAGATCCTAACTTTCGTGTTCCTTTGAATAAGTTTCGATCTTAGGATAGAATGCTGGGAATAAGTAATTTTATTACTCTTCATTATATGATTTCTGATATATTTTGTGATGATATTATTTCCGTCAAGTTTGCGTCTCAGATGCGTAAATTCCTTCACAACTTCAATATTATCATCACCAATTATTCAATTCTGTTCCCTTCTTGGATTGGTTTTATTTTTCATCATCTGTCTTTTGTCTATATTTATTTCTAGAGCGGTTCTTTTGGCTTTCATCTTTATGTCATCATATATCTCTTTTAATAATTTTTTCGATTGTGTTATTTCATTTAGGTTATCTGCATACCCCACGATCTGAATTTCTTTATTTATCAGTGTTCCATTTTCGTCTATGTACGTTTCGCCGATGACTTTGTTCAATACTATGTTAAAGAGAACTGGTGCCATTCCCCTGTCGCAAACCTTCTCTGATTTCAAATTTTACCGTTAGATTGTTACTACTGCTTTAGAATTAAGCATCGGTACGTATTTCCACCGCAAATAAAATGTCGAATAATAGTCATCCTTTAAACAACATCAGTTCTTGCCGGATGTTATCATATCGATTTCGTACAGCTAAAAGTCTAAGATGCTATTCGTCATATATTTGGACACTTTCCGAATAACCAGAATTTCATACCCATGCATAACTATGATCCTCAAACCATTTTCACCATTTCCTTTAACGGTAGAAAGAAGCAGCAATGCCTAATCGTCTGGCTAATTCAAGAACTTAAACCTGATTCTATCATACCAGTAGCTCGTTCTTTTCAAATTCAAATAATTTTCGACATGGTACAAGAACTCGTAGCGTTTGAGCCTTTTTAACAGAACTATAAGAAAACTGCTTAGCTTAGTAGCATACAAAAATACCTCACAATATTAAAATCAAAGAGATTTAACACTAAACATCACCACTCGAGGTAAATGCCTAATGATTTAAATCATAGCTTTCACAATAAGATGGCTAGTTTAAACTATATGGTGGAAATATTAATCAAATCTCTTTTAAACAACTAACCAACCTCTAACCAAGAGATATAGATAGATTAATTAAAAAATATATGTTTAGAACATTATTGAAAGAATCTTCGACTTGGCAATAACAATTCATGGTAATATTGTTTGGTGCCCAATTAACCCAAGAGCTCGGCAATATTTTGAAAAAAATGGACACAATTTACAAGCCGTCTAAGAGACTGATAGAAGTCCTGGGTAATTCAAAGAATAAAGTAGACCAACATGAAAACAGGATTTATAAAATTAGTTGTTAATGTTGTGATCGAAAGTAAATTGGAAAGTATCGTGGGTCAGGTAATTTGGTATGTTGGATAAACAAAAAAAATTATTAGATATAAAGAACATTAAATAGCAAAATGCACAGACTGAATTGGGATAAGGGACCTATTCCATGCAGTAAATTTTTTGAATTATTAATGTGGCGCTTGGCTACTTCACTGTTCATGATTTTTAACACTTCACTAGTCATGGCAGTCATATAAACAGAATATAGATTCAGATTATATTGTATTAGATTATATTGTAACAGATTATAGAAGAACAGATTATATTGTATCATCTTCTGATGATGCTAACATCGTAAGTGAAATGTGCGTCGAGAATTTGAAACAAGTGATTTGATGTTAGTGGTTTACATCGAAGGTTTTATCGAAGAAGAATTTACCTCAATGTGATAAAAAGTAACTTTTCTAAATTGTTTACTTAATTGGGATCCCTTATAATTTTTAGTAAATGGAATATAACTTATAGAACGTCAGTAATAAAGGAGTTGGAAGTGTTGAAGTTAAGGAAATACTCCGTTTACATGATTATTTGAACAAGCATAAGATATTGAAGTGTGTTAAGCTTGCTCAGATAAAATATTTCTTGTTTGTTTTGAAATTTTATTATACCAGGTATGCCGGTTAATAATTCTTAATTTCTTTTAAATGGTGGTGCTGGTGCTGGCGCTTTAAAAGCAGGCCTCGGTTCACAGACTAATACATTATGTTATTTTGTTGCTACGGCAGCACCTTTCAAAACACCATTGCTATTTAAACGATTTCGAGTTAGCATCATATTTTTTTTTTCGTATGGTAAACATGTCGTGATTCGAGCCAAATAAAGAGCAGTTGCGGCACGTAGTTTTTTTTCCTTGTTCGATCAAAAGAAATACGCGAGTGAAAGCTGTCGTATACTTCTGGAGATTTATGGTGACAATGTCCCAACGCAAAGCGATTTTGGGCGTTGGTGTAGGCCAGGGGTCTCCAAACTACGGCTCGCGGGCCAAATCCGGCCCGTCAATGTCATCAATCCGGCCTGCGACTAGATAATTTAGCAAGCGCATACTAGTTTAGGGCGCGTACTCGGCGACTAGTTTAGAAATTATAGATAATAACAGGACAATTAAAACGGTTTTGGCCTTTGGAACTTACTGGAGTTATCAGTATGGCCCTAAGGCTGGAAAGTTTGGAGATCCCTGGTTTAGACTATTCAAAAGTGGTGATTTTGATTTGAAAGACAAAGAACGCCCTGGTCAATCGAAAAGGTTTGAATATTGAATTGCAAGCATTATTGAACGAAGACGATATGCAAACTCAATAACAAATGGCATAGCAGTTAATTGTTGGTGACCATTTGTGATCGTCTGCCTGCTATGGGAAAGATCCAGAAGATGGGAAAATGAGTACTAATCAGCTTAACGACAGATAAATGGAAAAGCGAAAAACGGTGTGCAAAGTTTCGTTTTCTCGGCATTAAAAGAAGACTTTTTTGCATCGGATCGTGACTGGAGAAGAACAATGGAGAACGCAGAAAATCATAGGCGATCGAATTGCTTTGGAAAGAAGACAATGCTGTGTATTTGGTGGGATCAGAAGCGTGTTCTGTACCAAGAAGTACCGTTCGCTACCATCAACAAATGATCTGGAACGACCTGGACCGTTCCAAGACCTGGAATGAAAAACATACAACGAAAGGGGTCAGTGACAGACTTAGCCCCTTTCGACTACCGCTTGTTTTCATAGATGTCTCACGCACTTTCCATGATTTTTTGGGGAGGGCATCCACAAATTGCCAGAGAGGTGGTAAAAATGTCTAGCTAGAAGTGGCGTATACTTTAAGTAAATCATTTTTTGCCTTTCTCCCAAATTATTTTTTTTTTAAGTTCTAAGTCATTGACCGCTACGCCTGATATAACAGCAGTAATAGTAATATAATGTTGATTACTATTAAAAATATATTAGCACTTGTATAAATTACATGTTACATAACATTTGTGAAATTCCTCGTTAACGTTATAAAAGTAAAAATTATTAGACAGTATTATACATCCAATGTCATACATGCCTTATTGTTCTAAAACATATCTTTTGAACTTAGTCATCTGGTTGTTTGTGAAAAGGGATATTATGTAGATAACAGTATGTCGTGTCATAATATTTTTACTACTCTCATTCATGATAACCTTAAAACTAATACATTTATTACCTTTCCTAATTGTTCTGTTTTATCAAATGTTTAGCGATAATGCCATCCATAAAAGTAAAAATATGCAAAATTGAGCAGCATTTCCGTCAACTGTTGCTCCATTTTCATTATAATTAAGACTTGTGAATAGTTTGATTTGTATTATGGCGACCATTCCCCAAGACTGTTTACACGAAATGGATAATATTTTACAAAAATGGTCTAAAGTCATTGATGGAGTGTATATGCCAAAGAAATATCTGGCCATGCAGGATAAAATCAGTAACTGGGAAGTTAACGACAGTGATGTGTGGATTGTAAGTTTTCCAAAGACAGGTTCGTAGAAGCAACTGCATTATTCGTTACTTAGAAATATCAAAGACTGATGAAATATTGCATATGTTTTTTATTAAAAAAACATTTCAGGTACTACATGGACGCAAGAAATGGTCTGGTTGATATTAAATGATTTGGATTATAAACGTGCAGAAAAGAACCTATTGAAAAGATCGCCACAATTAGAGTAAGGTTTTATAAACTTCAACCTAAAATATATGATGATTAAATTAGTTTGGACGGCTGAATTTTCACATCGTAACAAAAACAGTATAATTTTTTATAAAAGTAGAAACATATTATAAGATTTATATACTTTTTGGAGATGTGATAAAAGAACAAACAACCAGGAAATAGTTTAATTTTTTCTTAATAAATCACTGAATGATGATATTTAACATGATACAAATAGATTTATTTTTTGATAGATGCCTGATATACAGTAAGAAAAATAATTTTCATAAATTTAACCAATTCTTTACAAAATTTCATTACTTTTACAAATAAAAAAAAAAAAACATTATTTTCGTTTAATGTCAAAGTTGAAACTACTACCACTAATATTTCATACCATTAAACGATTCACGTCACATTAAGAAACACATAATTAATTGGTTTAGTAAATTATATGTTCAAAATGTTTAGTATTTTTCCCGAACACGTGAAGAAGCATATTGATGATATTGAGTGATATTCATGTATAGGCATTCTTGCTTTCAAATGGAACTTAAATACAGGCACTGATATACATCGAAGTCATTTTTGTCGTCATTTTGAAATCATTTTCTTTGTCGTGTCGATCATCTCAATTAGTCAATTCTGGTGACATTGTCCCATCGATTTTGGCTTATGTATGGTGTGAATCTTGATTACATTTTTCTTTTAATGTACATTAGTCTATTTATGGCTTATTCGTTATGTAATAGCCGTTAATATTTGCCAAATATGCTTTTATACATATTTGCTTAAAATGCTAATTCTACCTTAGGTCTTTGACCCTTGTTTTCTTTAAATTAAAAAAATGTGAAGACTGTTTGGTTAAATTTACGAAATTTATTCCTTACTTATATTGTATGGAAATTGAGCAAAAGCGTACTGATTGTTTTACTTTAGAAATAGCTAAAACTAGTTTATTGGAAGATTAATTTTAATTCTTGTAGGACTTAATAATACTATACATACTAGGCTAATTTACAAGTTCGCGGAGCGGAAATGATTCCAAGTTTGAATGGAAATGATTCCAAAAATGATTGATGAATGAATGATTCCGGAAATGATTCCAACAAGTTTAAATTTGAAAAAATTACTTTATTCTTCCGTATATTCCCTCTTAAGCTCAATATATTTTTCAAGCGGTTCTCCAATTCATTCATTCCATCTCTGAAGTGATTTTCTGGAAGTCCTTTAACTTCTTCATTTGATGACAAACGCTTGCCACGTAGTTTTTTTGAGGTTTGGGAACAGATGAACAAATGCCTTTTGCATCCCAAAAAATTCATGCCGTAACCTTTTTGGTCGATTTTCATCACATTGGCTGCTTTGGACCTGAACAACCGTTATGAGTTTACTCTGCGGTTTGTTGCCGAAGTTCAGGATCATAGTGGTAAACCCAATTCTCATCCATAGTTACAAAACGAAGTTTAAAATCTATTTTATTCTTTCGAAAAAGATCCAATTGTTGGTTAGAAAGTTTTACTCGAAGTGGTTTTTGATCAGAATTTAATAAATACTGCTCCCATCTTACGCATAACTTTCTCAAGCCCAATTCCTTTTTCAAAATATGAAACACCCTTTTAGTTGAGATGTCTATGGCCTTAGCAATTTCATTCAAAGTTAATTGTCGGTCATCCATAACCATATCATGTATAGAATTAATTTGTTAAGAGTTAATTTTTATATAGAGTTAATTTATTCAGTAGTTGCACTTATTGGACGTCCAGAACGAGAATCATCATCCAGTCTTATAAGACCACGTTGAAACACACCTGCCCATTTACAAACCTTTGTTTTTGAAGGAGACTCCCCTAATACATTCACCATTTCACTAGGAATTTCCATTTTCTTTAAACCTTTTTTTACAAAGGATTTAATCATTGCACGATTTTCAATATTTTCCGTATTAAAAAATAACACTAATACGTTTACTTTAAGCTGCTGTTTTTGTACGAATGAATTGACAGATCAACTTGAAACTTCACATATGTTCATATGAAGGATGACACTTTAAAATCTAGTAGATTATATAGTTCTTTAACTGCTTTATAGGTGTCGCTCCGCGAACTTTTTAATTAGCCTAGTATTAGGCGATAAAACTGAGTTAGAGTAGTATATTCTCTATTAGACACATTTTGCGGATAGGTTTTCGGAGACCGTGTCGATGCAACAGATGCATATATAGCAACTTTGCAGCATAAGGAAAAAACTATTTGAAATATCAAAAATATTTTTTTTTTATTATCTCCTCCTGCAGTGATATAATCTATGAAATGATTAATGATAATAGAACTTACTTGCATCCTGTTTAGTATGGATAAAATGACTTAATTTTTTTTAAGTAACTCGTAAAGGGTTTCATTTATAATACAGTTTAAGAGAGTCAGATTTAATCAATACGGTGGATGGTCAAGTATAGGACAAGAGTGCTTTGTAATTCAAAATTCTCTAATTTCCTGGAGAGAAATCTACAGAATTTTTTTAGATAAATTTATTTTGATTAAAATGTTTAGTTTACTTCTTTTGTAAATTAGATTTGAAATTTAAGTTGTTGCCATTAATGCTTTGGAATAATATCACAATGTAAAACATTCGATTACGTTTTAAGATAACTGAGATTTTATTGTTGATATAACAATTATTGTTTAGTTTATAAAACTCAAAGGGATTTGCTACAAAATAGACATTCCATTATTTTTTAATTTCTCAATACGCGCAATGATTCAATCGTAAAGCTTGAATCACCTTCTGATGATGTTGACATAATTAGCGAAATGCGCGTCGGTTAATCTCTTTAAGTTAGGTGTTTCTCACCAAACATTCCTATATAAAAATTAATCTAACAATTTCTTATTGTATGGGTTTTAGGGCTGCTGCACTAGTTCGATATCCACACGTAAAATTCTTCAAACCTTTTATACCACAAGCCATA
Organism: Cosmopolites sordidus; assembly: GCA_031761425.1. Classification (NCBI taxonomy): domain Eukaryota; kingdom Metazoa; phylum Arthropoda; class Insecta; order Coleoptera; family Curculionidae; genus Cosmopolites; species Cosmopolites sordidus. The sequence continues at coordinate 233,659 of JARFXV010000251.1, read as the reverse complement.
ACTGATTCGTTAAATTATGTCAAGAAATTGAAAAGCCCTGTGTGCATCAAAACACATTTGCCTTGGAACTTGTTGCCAAAAAAAATCCAAAAGGATATAAAAAGACCAAAGGTAAATTTTTAATTTGTCAAGTTATGCTTAAATCGGAATAACTCCACTTGTACATTACTTTGTTTGGAGTTGTCTCAAATGATGTACATTTTGTTGATATTTTAGATTAGTAGGATTGTTATATCCTCAACTTAATCCTGGACCTTTCTTGAATACCTTTGATATTTGTTTATTAACAAATTTAATCCTCAAAGTAATTTCTCTCACTTTTTTTGCTCTGTCACCATCTTCCACACAACTGTCGAATCTGATGAAAAAAAATTGTTGATTTTGATGTGATATTGTCGTTGAGGCTTTGCGCGATTTCCTCAGGAGATGTCAGTCTGCTATGAACTAGATGATGTTGCTGGAGTCGGAAGAGATGACAATTCGAAGGGGCTACGTCTGGAAAATAGGCCGGGTGTTATTTTCCTCCTTGCTTTGACAGTATGATCAGTGGCGGTTGATCCATAAGGGTACCTGGGCACGTGCCCTACCTAAAAAAATAAAAAATGAAGTGGAAAAAATAATTTCAGATTTTATATTAATTTATTCTCTGTTCTGTCTATGATCACGCTTCTTGCGACTTCTATAGTCTAACATTCATAATATCAGTCGCGGTAATGAAATAGGCCGTGGGTTGCCGAAGCGCACCAATTAAAGAACACGTGCTTTGGGCACAGACAAGTTTGTGCCGCTACAGTTTTCTTTACTGTCGCGTGCGAAAAACAAAGACAGCAATGCATCGCTTTGCTAGTAATCCAGAGATTAAACGCATTTCGAGTGGTTGCAAAGTGAATTTTTTAAACGATTGCAATATTGAATATGAATTCAGTGTAATATATGAATACAAATATTATCACATTAACAATTGGGGACCGAATTGTCATCAAAAATCTTGGACGGCCGACACCGATTCTGCAAATCGAGCAAGTTAATATTATTCAAATACGAACATACAAACGCGCATTCAATAAAATCGTGTATGAGATGTATTCGTGGTTATCTGAATGCGAGACAACAAATAAATTTTATTGTTTTCCATGCATTTTGGTACAAGTCGTAAAACCAGTGAATGCGGGCGATCTTGATCTAGGCTGGATTAAACACAGTGTTAATGATTTGAAACATTTGGACGAAAATGTAAAATCGCATTCTATTTCACAAAGACATTTGAAAAATGAGCTAGAAATTAGTATGTTGGGGAAGACAGACATTCGTTCTTAACTCGGCACAAATAAAAACTGTCGATAGCAATCGTTACATATTGTCTAAGTTAATTGACGGTATAAAATTATGTGGGGCATTTGAGCTTGTCTTTCGTGGGCAAAACGAAACCTATACTTTAGAAAATTCTGGCATTTTCAGAGGCCTAGTAAATTTGATGGCCGAAGTAGGCAGTATTTTAGAAGCTCATTTAAAAGACTAAAAATAAATTTTTTCAATGTATCTCCAAACAAATTCGCGATTTAATAAAAAAGGAAATTTATACAGCAAAATATGTTGCCACATAGGTCGATGAAACAATCGATACATCTACTCAAATGCAGATGGTTTTTGTAATCAGCGAAATTAACGAGAGATTCTGGGACTTTTTAGTACTAAAAAATCACACAGCAGATGGAATTGCAGACGAAATTCTCACGGTGTTAAGCGAGTTAGGAATAGACAAAGAACCTAAGAAGCTCATAGCCCAAAGTTATGATGGTGTTTCCGTGATGAGAGGTACAGTCTGCAGAGTACAAGCCAAAATTAAAAATATTTATAAGAATGCACAGCATATTCATTGCTATGCTCACCAATTAAATCTAATAATTGAAAGGTGTTATACAATAGTAAAAGGTGTAAAGGTATTTTTTTGCAAATCTGTCTGCATTACCCGCTTTCTTTTCTCGATCATCCAAAAGGACAACTGTTCTGGCCTCTACCAGATGGAATTTTACGTCTAAATGTGTGAATACTGCTTAAATTTATAAAGAACGATTGCAAACATGCCTTGAAGAAATTATAGACGCCGAGTCGTATACAAATTCTATTAATCAAGCTCAGGGGTTAATAAATTATTTTGTGGATGATAATTTTAAATTTTGGTTGTTTTTGTTCAATAAAATAATGCTTCACTGCGACATTCTCTTTGATCAACTGCAAAGCAGGTAACTAGATGCACTTACAGTTAAGAAACATTTGATAACTTTTTCAACAGTCATTCAAAATATTAGAGACAATATAGAAATACAAATTAATCAAGAATTTGGTAACTTAATTGGTGAAGAATCTAAAACGATCATAGAGAATCGCAGAACGAAAAGGAAACCAGGAGGAACCAATCCGAATGTTAGGATATGTAAGGAAATCAATGATATTTTAACAATGCAGGTTCATGAACGTTTTAGTTTCGATGTATATCTAACTGTTGCAAATTTATTTGAAACCGAAAAATTTGGTGAATATCGAGCCATTTTCCTATCCCCATTCCCAAATTTGGTTATATGTGCCCCACTTGTTTTCCCCCACGAACCGCCACTGAGTATAAGGCCTCCAGAGCGTCAGTAATACGAGTCGGTTGCTGATGATATCAGTCAGCAGCGGTGGTTTGACCAGATTGAAGCAACTTATGCACGATAACCAGCTAATAACACCATATACACTTGGCGTGAATATTTGGATTTGAGGTATTGGTTGATTGATGGCTTAGCGGGATTAACCCACGATTTTTACCTCTTTGGATTATCGTAGATGATTCAATGTTCATCACAGGTTACAATTTTATGAAGGAATCAATACTTTGTCTTGAATCTGGAGAGGAATGATGCAACATCAAAGTGTCTACTCTTATTCTCAGTTGCGAGTTCATAGGGGACCCAAAAACTCTGTTTTGAATTTTCTAGAGTTTGTATAAACGTCTAGAAATGGCTTGCTGTGTTACTCCGGTTACATTTGCGAGTTCTTATCCTAGCTCTAGCAGTGTCCGACAAGGATTCTCTTCCAGCAATCCTCTCAATTTTTCATCCTCTATTTTTTTGGTTATCCAAAACTGTACAAATCATGTCCTGCGCTTCTACATTGTAGACTGTAGGTTCCTATATTACATATTGTTTTGAAGCTAAAAGATGGTGTTTTAAAACAACTTACGACGGGGAAAAAATTCTGATTGGAATAGATTCTGTGGTCGATGAAATATAGTGAATCAGAATTAAGTTGATCTAATATTACACATGAAGCGCTTACTTTGTAATTGCCACTAAGGAGTTATATTCAATATGATGATGTCTATATTTGTATAGTAGCGAATTGGCGTAAAATTTAATCGACATTTTTAGTAACAGGACCAAAGGTTTTTTTGTTAACAGAAATAGCAATAGGCTGAGGGCGGGGCCCGCTTTTGAAGATCCCGAACGTCAATATAATTTGGTTAATACCATCAATATAACTTCACTTAAATATGTATCCTATTAGTCATATTCGTATGTACAGCATCCTATAGCTTAATTCATTGTTTTCTAAGTGACTGGATTAGTTTTCGGTAATTCGTTGTGTTATAATTAGTGTTTGTCACTGGAAATACATTTAATATTTAATATCTTGGCACCAAATATTATTAGAATAATGTTGCCATTGTTATAATTAAACAAAGGAGTAATGACGTCGCAAAAAAAGTAATTTGTTTGTATTAGTATTATACTAACATTTGGTAATTTATGAATATCAATTAAAATACATATAAATAGCTATAGAAAAAAGACACTTGTGAATATTTAACCATTTATTGAGATAGATAATTAGTTTACTAAAGCATAATGTGAAGTTAACAAGTAACTGACTTTAATATTAATAGAGAGTTTTTCAATAAGAGTGCCAAAATTTTGAAATGTAACAGCGGCAATACTGTTTGAAATGTAAATGTCCTTTAATGAAGCTGCATTCCGTACATTGTTACATTGTGTCAACTTACCATAGAAAAATACGCGATATACGGATTGGGCTCTAAAGTTGTTGGAAGGCGGCCCCAATTTTTTAGAACAGTAATCTCTTCCGACGAAGCCCATTTCTAGCTTAATGAGTTTGATAACTACATAACTTTGAATAACTGCAGTATTTAGACAGATGAAAACCTTCAAATGATTTAAGGGTTATCTCTTCATCTCTTCATTCTCAGAAAGTGACTGTTTGTTTTGCTTTTTGAGCTGAAAGATCGAGATGACCTTATTTTTTTGAAGACAATGATGAAATCGTGTTCTTGTTAATGTCGGAACTGATAAATGTCGATATTAACAATGTTTTCTTTCAATAAGACGGTTAGATTTGTCATATATCTCGCCAGACAACCGATTTATTGAAAGAGAAGTTTCTTGCACGCGTTATTTTGCGAAATGGTAATGTGAACTAGCCACCAAGATCATGCGATTTCACATATTTGGATTATTTTTTGAGGGGTTATGTTAAATCTCTGGTTTACAGAAGCTCCGAATAGTTACTGAACTAAATGAAAGATTCGGCCTACCATTGAAAATACTATACCACGCGATATAGGTGAACGAGTAATTGAAAATTGGGTTTCCAAAATGCATACCACGAGACGAAGCCGAGAGAAACCTTTGAACGATATTATTTTCAAAACATAATGCTATTATTTGTTCTTTAAGATAAATTATAGTTAAAAAAAAACTAAAAAATACGCTTTAATGGTAAACCGAACTAAAAAGTAAAAAATAATTTTTAGTATAAGAATATAGTGATGAACGAGAAAATTAATGTGTCATTGTGAAAAAAGCGTGGGGTGCTAGATTTCAGTTGTTATCTGCTATAAAAGCGTGTTTTTTTAGATTTTTAAATTCTTATTTTTACTATGACCCATTAATTTTCTCGTTCATCACTTTATTCTTATACTAAAAATTATTTTTTACTTTATAGTTCAGTTTACCATTAAAGCGTGTTTTTTAGTTTTTTTAAACTATAACTTATTTTTTATTTTTTTGTTCGATTTGCTATAAAAGCGTGTTACACCATATTTTATTTCCGTCCAGTTCCTTTCCTTTAACTCATTTTCCTGGTTTACCTCCTGTATAGTTTCAATAGCATGAAAAGTAAAAAGGAGGAAGAGGAAAGCAAAAAAATCTTTAGCAATACTATTTTCTTATATGCCCTTACACTTTAAAAACCCACGAGCTGCCACTGTTTATTTCTTTCTGTTGAGAGCTTTCTTTTGCCAGTTGTGTACGTCGACTTTTCTGATGTCCTCTTTGACAGAGTCCATTCATTTTTTTCCGTGATCTTCCTCTCGTCCTTCCTCCTGGCATTCTAGTCACATGGTCTAGCCATCTAGCTTTCTATGCTCTGACTATGTCTGTTATAATCGGCTTGCTGTAAATGTGTAGTAGTTCCTTATTGGTCTTTCTTCTCCATTCAGTGTCACTTATTTCTTTCCGTCCAAAAATTTTTCTCAAGATTTTCCTTTCCCATCTATAAAGTCTGTCTTCTTATTATCGTTTCGTATATTCTTATTTTAGCTGCTCCAAATATATGTTTTACTCTTAGTGTCATTATCATCATTCTTGGCGCTTTACTACCCCTGGATATTCGTTTTTCTATTTCGCTCATTCATTATCATTCAGTCAGTTGTTCATGTATGTATGGTGAAACATGTTTAAAAAGTTTGATGATATTCCAATAATAAATTTAATTGATTAACTACATACATTCTTAATTTTATTTTGTAGATTATCTATATTTCTCGAAATCCAAAAGATACGTGCGTCTCCTATTATCATTTCTCGAAATTGATAAAGGATTTTGATGGAACTTTGGAGGACTTTTGCAATTTATTTCTATTAGGAAAAGGTTTGTTTGAGGTAAATAAAAAATAATACTAATTAATAAGGACACATTTTAGTTAACTATGCTCCATATTGGGATCATGTCCTGCCATTTTGGAAACGTAGAAATCAACAGAATATTTTGTTTCTCAAATATGAAGAACTGAAACAAGATTTGGCTGGTGTAATCGAGAGAGTTGCCATGTTCTTAGATAAGAAATTAACACCAGATCAAACTGATAAATTAGTCGATCATCTTAGTTTTGAAAATATGAAGAATAATTCTGCTGTTAATTACGATTGGTTGGTTAGGTTATCGTCGATATACAAACCTGATAAAAATAACACATTTATGAGAGTAGGTAAAGTAGGTGGGTACAAGTCTGTCATGTCTGCAGAAATGATTGAACGATTTGATCGATGGACAAAGGAGCACACCAAAGATACCGAATTACATTTTTTCTAAGAAATTAAATACTTTTAAAAGATTATTAATATTACAAATTTAATGCAGCCATTTAAAAAAACTGAAATATACCAGGTGTTCAAATAAAGTAACAAGACTGATTTTTTATAATTTTTGTATTCAATTGAAATTACAATTCTACATTGTTTCCTTGTGTTGGAAAGCCACACTGGATACGGTTTGTCCACTATTCATAGCTGGAATTCAGGTTTTGGGATCACCTTCAGCTAGTCGGTTACAGCTTTTTCAATGTTTTTCATTGTCTCAAAATCGTCTTCTTTGAGACAAGAATTTTTAAACTTGAGAAAAGAAAAAAGTCACAAGGACTCAAGTCTAGTGAATAAGGGCACCCCAGAGCCACAGTGGTGAGCACTCAGGTGTTCTTGGTATTCGGTCTCACACGAATTACTCTTTTCTTTTTTCAAGAACCTCTCGATAAAAATGCTACTTTATCGTGTGGCCTTGAGGCCCAAATTCCTTTTGGATGATCCCGTTACCATCAAAAAAGCAAATCAGTATGCTTTGGTCTTTGATTTGTTTATTCTTGTTTTTTTGTCCATGGTGAGGTTAGAGTGTTCTATTCCTGTTTTTGGCGGTCGTATTCAAAAATACATGATTCGTCGCCAAATTTTCTTTATTCCAAATTCATAGATAAAAATCTGATGAACGGTTGGGCGAGTCAAATTCAATTCTACTCCGATTGTCGATTGACGATCAAAATGATCTGCGATACAAGATCTCGGATTCTGTGGACATTTTCATCACTTTATGCAGTTGAAGGCGTTTGGCTGCGAGATTCATCTTCAATCGAGTCTCGGCCTTTTGAGAATGCCTTTTAGAGATTGCGAAACTGGAGGTTCACAGGGTTAGTTAGTTCCGATAAAATTGGGTTAAAAAAATGAAATATGGCGACACGGTTGAAGTATGTCGTGAAAAAATGAGATACTGCGTCGTCGCGGCTTCAATTTTTTTTGTTGTTTTCATAGTAGTGAAAAAGTGGTTAAATACACATAGTTTCAAAACTGCCACGTAAGTAAATTTTTTTGTTCTTAATCTTTTTGGTCTATTCCTGTTAATTATGAACACGTTGCTTGCCCTAGCCGTAGTAAAGATTTACAGCGGCTACGGAATAATTTAACTCTAGCAATTTATATTTTATTTTAATAATTTCGTGAGAATATATGTTTATATTGTAAAATGAAATATGGGGCTGAAAGTTCCGCTGTGAGTCCATTTGAAGTTTATTTGTGCTGAGAAATTTATAAATATTTTATATTGTTTTATGATGCGAAATTTCAAACGCAAGTCAAAGAGAGGTTTAACCTCCAAAGAACTTTTGGATCAAGCAGCGAATCAAACTATTCATGAAGACAGAAAAATTAAAACTGTTGTGAGAGAACTTGAGATTTGTCATATCACGTTACTTCGGTATATAAAAAAATTGAAAGCTGATGAGGTTCCTTCAGTAGGTTACAAACACAGACTAGTGTTCAGCTCGAAACAAGAAGAAGCGCTGGCCAAATATGTTTTGAAATGTTCCTCAATTTATTTTGGTATTTTGCCTGAAGAATTGCAAAAATTGACATACGGTACGTTGGCATGTACGGTCGAGTTCAATATTCCAAACAATCCAACTTCATGGCACAAAAATCAATGAGCAGGAGCTGACTGGTTCACTGAATTTATGAAAAGAAACCCCACTCTATCAGTACGAACTCCAGAAAAAACTAGCCTTGGCCGTGCTTCTGCATTTAATTTTTAAAAGAGATAGATTTTGTTTTAGTTGACTGATCTCAGTTATCTCTATAAGCTTAAAATAAAAAAACTGTGATTGTTATGAATAATATGAGTATTTTATGTAAAACGATTTTTGGATTGAGAGATTATTAAAATTAACTTAGTAATATTGATTATTCTTAATCTACAAATTACCTTTCTTTGTAACATTTGAAGTTAGTAGGATCAGTTGTTTTGTCAGTACAGCCATGAGTGAGCAACGGATTCCACCGTCCGTTGCGCAACGGATTATAATAAAGTTTTTAACCAAAAAAGGTATTAAACCATCCGAAATATTAACTCGGTTGAAGGTTCAGTATGGAGACGATACCCTGTCTAAGACCCAAGTGTTAGGTTGGCTAAAAAGTTTAAGAGTGGACGAGAAAGTGATAAATGTAAGTCATCATCAACGTCCCAGGTCAAGTGTCACTGCTGACAACATTGGTGCAGTTCGCGACCTTATCGAAGGTGACCGGCGGCTCACTATTCATGAAATCGCTTTAAAGGTGTATATTAGCTTTGGAAGTGCTCAAACAATTATCAGAAATCATCTTGGTGCCAATAAAATCTGTGTCCCATGGGTTCCGTTGTTGTTGACCGAAAATAAAAAAAATCCGATTGCAAATTAGTAAGAGACTTCAGAATCGATTTCGGCGCTAAGGAGAGACTTGAAGCGTTTCGAGATATGTGATGAAATGTAGGTGCATTATTTCACTTCAGAATCAAAAAAGGCGAGCAAGGAAAGACAAAACCTGCCCCTAAAGACCAAAACCCGTCTCTTAGCCGGTAAGGTTCTCGCGATCGTTTTTTCGACTGAAAGGTAGTTTTACTGATTGATTTTTTACATAATCGAAGTACGGTTCATGCTACCTACTACTGTCAGCTGTTGGAGGCAACAAGGATGTTGGACTTCGTTTGCAATTGGCTGATCACCCAAACTCAAAGTTTCTACGAACAAGGAATTCACAAGCTTCCAACTTTCTGGGAAAATATATAGAGCGTGGAGGAGACTATGTAGAAAAATTATCAATAATTTTTTTGTCCGGTCTATATTTGATTCAACCTTGTACATAAAAAAATAGTCATTTTAGTCAATAAAGTAACGCCATCTTCATGTTGAGATTAGAAACTTTTCAGACTACTCTCGTACACACTGCTGACTACTGGGCATCGCTACAATTAAAAAAACTTTGCAAAATACTATCAAGCTATCAAAATATATCAAGCAAAAGAAGCGAATCATGCTCGACAAATTATGCTACTGCACAATGAGGTATAGTGCGTTTCAAGATATATAGTTGACCTGCTGCAATAATTTCTTAACAACTTCTGCAGTAACAAAACCCGGCAAAGTTGCAAGAAACATAGACAGGGCCGGGCCTAATAAAATAACAGGTACAAAAATAAAATGAATTGTATACCTGTATACCTATAGTTTAGTTCGCATTCTTTTCTTAAACAATGCAGTCCTATAATTTCGATCATATTTTTTGTTATTGTAAACATGCTAAAAATGTGGCGTTCTTGGAAAGACAATGATCAATGTGCCTTCGGTAGTGCTAATTTTAAAAGAAAATCTTTATCGCTCGATGCTAAAGAAATTGTTAAAAATGTGTATGTTCTTTAATGAATAGGGGGCTTAATGTAAATGCAGCCGCAGCAGAAACGTCTTCATTAATGAAAACTTCGTTGTCTACAGTTAATCATATTGTGACAAAACCAATTAAAGCCAGAAAAATCCGTAGTGATTCTGGTAAAAGCAAATGTGTTGACGAAAGCGACAAAGACTTAATTCGAAGCAAAATTTATGCTATGTATGAAGAGCAAACTGTGCCTATATTGTATTAATTGCAATAGCGACTAAGGAAAGATGAAACCAACATTCTTTGTAGCCGAACTAGCCTCCGGAAAATATTGTCTCAAATGGGTTTTACATATCGGACCATTAATAAAAGACAAATATTAATGGAATCACAACGACTGCGGCGATGGCGGTTTGACTAGTTAAACTCTATAAAAAAATACAGATTAGAAAATCGTCTCATTATCTACCTACTATACCATTATCCCATTATCTACATCAAGAAAATGCTGAAAATGAACCAAACCAAAGCCCTAGCGAACAAGGGAAAGAGAATAACAATTTTACATGCTGATTGCGAGAATGGATGGGTTCCAAATTGTTTACGGTTGTCCTCCAAAAATATTAAACATTCATCTTTGGACTACCATGACGACATCAGAGGAGAACTTTTTGAAAATTGGTTAATAAATAATCTTTTGCCCAATGTACCTAAGGAAAGCGTAATTTTAATGAACAATGCTAGTTATAATAAGCGCCAAAGAAATAAAGTTCCTAATGCAAACAACACTACATTGTAAATGCAGAAAATATTCATAAAGCCAAAGAAATTGTATCGGGTATGAATTTAGTATTGAGGGAGTTCTTTAAAACAAATTCTGATATTTATTTATATAGTTGGCATTGTATTGTCCAGCTGTTACTGTAATAGAACTTAACGGACAACGTACTTATTATCCTAGCACAGTGTATTATCCTAGCACAAGATCATCTTAAGCAAACCCTTCAGTGGAAGAGAAGATTGGAAAAAAACATAGAAGATTTGCGCAGCAAGGCAGATATAATGAAATAATACTTGAAAGGCCAGCCATCTAGAAAAGTGACCGGAAAAGCCAAAGCCATAGCCAGAAAGGCAAGGATAGATATACGAATCAAGAAACAAGTAATTTGCTATATAGACCAATGTAGACAAAAAGTAAAAGCCCAAGGAGCAAGGTTGCGTAGATATAATAGCATAAGAAAAGGAGCAAAAACCACACTTAAAAAAAAACAAAAACAGTTTTTTCGAGATCTTGAAATGAATGAACCTATAAATCTAATACCCGAAGGTATTAGGTAATTGGTATGGCCAAAGCCATAGCCAGAAAGGCAAGGATAGATATACGAATCAAGAAACAAGTAATTTGCTATATAGACCAATGTAGACAAAAAGTAAAAGCCCAAGGAGCAAGGTTGCGTAGATATAATAGCATAAGAAAAGGAGCAAAAACCACACTTAAAAAAAAACAAAAACAGTTTTTTCGAGATCTTGAAATGAATGAACCTATAAATCTAATACCCGAAACATCGACCTTTTGAAAAACAACTTGGAAAGTATCGGAGGGGTACAACACATTAGCAGCCTGGATCTCAGATATCGAAAAGCTGCTAGAAGGCTTACGGGAAATGAATGTGGCTGAATTTACAACAGAAGAGGTCCGTAACGCCATAAGAAAAACCCAAAACTGGAAAGCACCAAGCTCATATAGAATCCAGAATTTCTGTATCAAATATTTAGATGCCATATATGACAATTTATCACGTTGCTAACCCCGAATTTATTCCGCAATTTTTATTTGAGGATAATACATATTTACTGTATAAGAAAAATGACAAAATGCAGCCAAATAACTATCGACTTATAACTTGTCTTTTACCACTCACTGAACACACAGCACTGTTTAGATAATAATATCCTAGAAGAAGAACAAAAAGGATGTGTAAGACAATCTGCGGAATGTAAGCACCAACTTACCATAGATGCAATTGCCCTGAAGCATGTCCTGAGAAAAAAGCGTAACCTTAGTTTATGTTACATTGAACACAGTAAGGCCTTCCACTCTGTCTCTCATGATTGGCTTGTTAAAGTTTTGGAAATTTACAAAATCTGCCCTAAAATCAGAGCAATGCTTACTTACTTAATGAAGTCTTGGAAGACGAATATATGGATATCGGGAGAAAGTGCTGGAAGAGTCAACGTTGAGAAGGGAATTTTCCAGGGAGACTCTTTGTCGCCAATGTGCTTTTGTCTGGCCCTAAATCCTATGTTCACGATTCTCGATCAGTCTGCAGTCTGCAGGTTTAGGTTCCAGTTAAGAAACAGTAGAAGGTTATCACATCTGTTATATATAGATGACCTAAAACTGTACGCAGAGTCCCAGAGCAAACTCCAATCGCTTATTAAAACCGTAAAAATATTCAGCGATGATATTAAGATGTCCTTTGGTCTAGATAAATGTTCTATCGTCAATATACAAAAAGGACAAGTTAAACAAAATCAGGAATCATTCTGTCAGATTCACTCATTGAAACCGGATGATACCTATCTTTATCTGGGAATAGCACAAAATCAAATGCTAAACCATACGACACTCAAATATGAGTTCCAAGATAAATACAAGAAAAGAATAACGGAGCTTCTTAATACAAAACTCTCTGGCGGGGGGGGGGGGGGGGGGGGGGTTATATGTAAAGTAATCAACACATGGGCAGTACCGGTGTTAACATATTCATTTGGAGTGGTTAAGTGGTCAAACATAGAACTGGAAGAGCTAGACCGCATGATTAGACGACTTTTAACAAAATTCCGTTGTTTGCATACTAATTACCATACCAACATTTTCTTAGTTCGAAAGTTTAACTTATTGGACTCTCAACTCAGTTTGATCACAATTATACACCAATAAAACTGAGCCATGCAAACTACACTATCGAAACAGGGACAGTACAAAACAACATACATCTCTGGGAACATAAATCAATCCATGGTAGATATGTTGAATTATTAAATGGCAATACTATTGATAAAAAAGCTTCTCTGCTCTGGTTAGACGAGAATCAACTATGGCCGGAAACTGAGGGTTTTGTTATTGCTATCCAAGATAAAGTCATCAAAACCAATAATTACAAGAAATATATCCTCAAAGAAAACATTGAAAATGTATGTCAAAAGTGTGGCAAAATAAGGGAGACTGTTGAGCACTGCTTACGCATATTTAGCAAGCCATAATCAGTTTGCTAAAATAATCTACCAAAAACTGGCACTTAATCATGGTCTTTTACCAACATCTACTCCGCCGTATTATAAATAGAGCCCTCAAGCTGTTCTGGAGTCTGACGATGTGCTGCTCTACTGGGATAGACCGATAATAACTAACAGGGCTGTCGACTACCATAGACCAGACATAGTCTTAATAAATAAAAAAGAAAGCGGGGAACAATTATTGATATTGCCATACCACTGCCTCACAATATACATAAAACGGAGGTGGAAAAGTATGAGAATCTTTCTTATGAATTGAAGAACATCTGGCAACTTGAAAAAGTCAACATCGGACGTTTTGTAATTTCCGCAGAGGGATTGGTGAGCCACAGGTTCTCCAAAAGTTTAACAAGTTGTGGACTAAATAGAAATGTCATAAAAGTGGGACAACGGGCTATATTGTTGCAAACATAGTTCGAAAATGCTAACGGAATACTGGGTTATAATGAAATTTATTCCCAGGCTCCGAGCCGAACTCCAACGTCGCGAGGGAGGAATCGGTTTATGATTTCCAGCTTTTTGAGCTGAGAGAGTGACACCAAGTCGATGAGAATAATAATAATAGGAAGGCAGGGAGCAGAAAGTTCACTTACTGAGTGGCGCCACCTCCTTTCCAATCTGAGAGGAGCAAACCTCTAAAAAGAATCCCCAAGCTCAAGGTGGAAATCCATCGTGCCAAGGAGCTGAATGGCACAGGGTTAAAGTGTCTCTAACGATATCTCCGACCACCTAGCGCCCGCCTGTAGTAAATAGCTTTCCCATGGTAAATCAGGGCTCTGCTTTGGGTGATCGTTTTTCCCTTGAACCCAAATATATTTATGGAGAATAAAATACATAATAATATTATATAAGGCGGTAGGGTTTTGCGAACAAGAACCCTTCGGAACTGTCGGGAGGATTTGTCCGGGGTTGGAGAATCTGGAGCGAGAGGCGGTTCCCAACTCTATGGCACCACAAGAATGCCAACGAAAGAGGCACTCGAACAACAACTAGATTATCTAAGTCTAGTAACACCAAAGACTTTACTAGAAAATCAACAGAGGGCGGAAATTAATAATGGAGTAGAAGATCGAAATTCCCCGGTACTTGCTGGCTCGCCCCCAATAAGGAGGGCTGCCACTAGGACCGAACGCACTCCACGTATCAGATGGATACGCGAAGTGAATATTGATGTAATGCCAATGATGTAATGTCCAGTGCGGAGATAACCCGCTATCTGGATGGAGGCATGCACTCCACCAGAATGTAAAAAGAGGTTCCCTGAAACTCAGCTGTCGGAGCAAAACTTAGCCGACCGTAAAAATTTAATTCTAAGGAAAAACTATCTAACCGAATTAGAATTAATGAATATCAAGAGAGCAATCGGCAATGAACTACATCAAAACATTGTATATCAAGAACATCAAGAAGATACTATAAGCGTTCTTAACTCGAATACAGAAGTGCAACAAATAGAACAAACTCGAAATGTATCACCAGAAGCCTCATCGTCTGAAAATGAAGAATCAATCTCTCAACTTTTCGAACATACGAGATAGGTTTTACAGCAATTTCACCAGTTTTGCTGCCTTAAATCCATTGAATAGACCAATATTGCGCAGAACTGGAATTTTCCAGCACTGTGCAATATTACAAAATTATGTATTACTCTAATGCAGATTAACATAGTTTTGGAATCACATCTATCTGGGATGATAATTCTAAACGATATACATCTTGCATTATATTGTGCAGCAGTGACTGCCATTGAAATTTCAGGCCAAAAGACTTACACACATAATGCGGCCGGGCATAGTATCCAGAAAAATACACCTGTCTGGAAAACGCGCCTTGAAAACAATATCAATGATTTCCGGAGGAAAGATGACATTATCTCAGAGTATCTTTCTGGTAATCAGTCAAATAAAGTAGCGAGAAAAGCAAAAATAATTGGCAATGAATCTGGCATTGACTTCGATGATTCAAACCTGACAGAAAAATTGTTAGATCTAAAAAATCGGTTTAGGCAGAAAGCGAAATTGAAAGGGGCCAGGCTAGCAAGATATAATGAACTAGAAAAGCGAAAATATCAAAATTCAGTATTTGCAAATAGTCAAATGAAATTTTATAGAGAACTCGAAGCAGAAGGTAATAGCAAGTCAGAACTTAAGAATATGGATGTGTCTTCCTTTGAGGAATATTGGAGATCGGTTTGGAAAAAATCGCTCCTTGGGTTAAAGCAATTCAAGAGCAGACAAATGCTCTCTCAGATAGGGAGTATAATGATTTCAGAACGATTGACATTTGCACTGCTGCCAGGAAGCCTCACAACTGGAAGGTGCCTGGGCCAGATGGATTGCATAACTTCTTCATTAAAAGCTTTACAGCCGCTTATCCCGTACTTGCAAATGCATTTAAAGGGGTTTTAATAAATCCAGATACTTTCCCTGACTTTCTAATGGAGGGCAATACATACCTACTGTTCAAAAAACGTGACGTTAGGCAACCCAATAACTACAGACCAATCACATGTCTGTCATACGGAACAGTTGACGATCGATGCTGTAGTTCTTGAGCAAGCGCGAAAAAGAAAACGCAACTTAAATATCTGCTACATATACTACAAGAAAACATTCGATAGTGTCCCTCACGATTGGTTGGTTGAGGTTCTGAATTTCTATAAAATTAGCCCCCAGATTATTAATTCTTTACAGTGCCTGATGGGGAAGTGGAAAACACATCTTTTTGTCGATCAACAATGCATTGTTACTACAAATATCGAGAAAGGAATTTTTCAGAGAGATTCCCTTTCTCCAATTTGGTTCTATCTAGTCTTGAACCCTTTGTCCACACTACTAAACAACAGCAATATTGGATATAAAGTTAACATGAGGAATTCAAGAAAGCTGTCTCATCTGCTATGTATGGATCACCTTAAATTATATGGAGAAACTAGAGAAAAATTAAACTCCTTGATAAAAACGGTCGAAACATTTAATAGGGATATCAGAATGTCATTCGGACTGAACAAATGTTCGACCATAAGTATACAGAAAGGAAAGGTTCAGAGTCAACATTCAACATTCTGTAACATACAACAAGTAGCACCAGAAGAGATCCTACAGAAGAATCCTGCAAATATTTAGGAACACCCCAAAAGCATAACTTGATCATAATCAGTTAAAGAAGGACTTTTCCACTCTATACCAAAAGAAACTTATAACACTTTTAAACACCAAACTGAACAGCGGAAATCTCATTAGAGCGATCAACGGTTGGGCAGTGCCAACTCTGACATATTCTTTTGGTATTGTTAAATAGTCAGAAACTGACCTTGATGAACTTGATATGTTGACACGTCGAGCATTAATAATGTTCCGATGCCTGCATCCAAACCCATTTACGAAGAGACTATACATCCCAAGAAATTTGGGGGGTAGAGGTCTCAATCAAGAAAATAGGATGAAAAAACACTTCATTGATTCAAACAGTACGTTAATGAAATTGGTTGCAAATGAGGATCGGGGTTTCACCCCATTAAACCTAAATAAACAAAACCGTATTGATGGCAGAACAACACTCACGGATTGCGTTCGAAAATGGAAAGGACAAACATTACATGGAAGGTTTCCTAAGTCACTCGAAGATGATACCATTGACCAACAATTGTCTCTAAAGTGGCTGTTCGATGGACTCTTGTACCCAGAAACAGAAGGTTTCGCAATATCTATTCAAGGTAGGATGACATTGACATTTGGACGTAGTCGATAAGTGCAGGAAATGACGAACTCTGGGGGAAACAATTGAGCACCTTATTGGCTGTTGCCTGGCCCTTGCTCCTAACGCTTATTTAAGACGGCATAATCAGCTGGCAAAAATTATACATCAGCAAATTGCAAAAAATACTCCCTATTAGAAAGCGCAACTCCTCCATATTATAAGTACTCGCCTTCTCCTGTGCTTGAATCATCCGATACCATTCTTTACAGGGACAGACCAATCACTATTGATCGAACGGTTGCTTATAACAGGCCAGATATTATTCTAATCAACAAAAAGGAGAAAAGGGCTTTTATAATTGATATCGCAGTGCCGCTCTCTCACAACATTAAAAAAACTGATCCACAAAGTATGAAAATCTGGCATACGACCAGTGGAAACTCAGTAAGGTAGATGTAGTGCCCTTCGTTATATCCGCCGAAGGGTTGATAAGTAAGAGATTTTCAAAGAACCTCGACAGCCTCGGTATCTCGAGATCGATTTCCATAGTGAGGCAACGTGCGATCCTCTTGCAGACGTGTCACATTGTTCGTAAAACATTATGCTAGGGTGAGAGGAGCTGAATTGCCTTTTCATCTTGGCACTGGAATATCGACCAGCATCAGCTGAGATTCTACATTAAGGATAAGCAGAATAATAATAGATGTAGTACCCTTCGTTATATCCGTCGAAGGCCTCATAAGTAAGAGATTTTCAGAGAACCTCGAGAGGCTGGGTATCTCGAAATCGATTGCCATAGTGGGACAACGTGCCGTGCTCTTGCAGACGTGTCACATTGTTCGTAAAATACTATGTTAGGGTGAGAGGAGCTGAATTGCTTTTTCATCTTATCGTTGGAATATCGACCAGCATAAGCTGAGAGTCTACATTAAGGATGAGCAGAATAATAATTATTTAATCATAATTTAACAATATTGTTTTTTCCCAAAATTACTCAGAAGTTCAACCACTCCGGCTCTGGCGCCTTTTAAGAAACTGGGAATATTTTCATTAAGATTTATTGGGGTAATTAACATTTTGCTGGATAGCAACGAAATCTTGAAACGAACTATAGCAATAAATGAAATAATGGGATTAAATAAGGAAATAATCCCTTTGAGTTTAAATTTAATCATAACGTAAATACATAATGTTTATTAATAAATTTCATAAATTCTTTGAATTTAATTCATATTCATATTTCATAAATTCTTCTTTCTTATAATAGAACGCTGGTAGTTAGAGCTCAAGATCATATAACAACAATTCGGTTCTTGAGTCTATGTTGTGTCATAGCACTATATGTCTAACACTTAGAATTACTGCGCAAATACTTGTTTATTATAGTTTTTTTCAACGAAAAAAGCAATATGCCGTAAAAATACACTAATGAGAAAAATAATGGAATATTTTGTAAAAATTTATTAAAATAATTTATCTAAAATTGTGTGTGCTTCTCAACAATCAGTTAATCATACAAATAAAATATATAAAATCATCACAAGTATTTAAATCATTCGCTCGTCAAATATGCTTTTTTAAATTACTATAATAATACATATTTAAGGAGTAAATATATTTTTTTTATCAAACACACGCATATTCAGTTCGTTAATTTATAATTCAGTATGTATATATTCGGTAGTAACTTTAATTTCTTCTTCATGGAATCCTTCGCATTTCTTATTGAATAATTTCTGAAACAAAATATAATTAATAAGGCACAATATTTAGGTAGGCGAGTCGTTTTTACCTGACAGTCTTTGTCTTCAGTAATATCAGAATACAAATCCCAATATGAGGTACCCGTTCGCGAGCTAACAAACCAGGCAGCAACTAAACTGGATGCCTTGGAAAGACCTTTATTGAGTCCAGGCAAACTGCCAGAGTTTGCCGGGGCATGTTGATTTATCAAACAAAACACGTACCTAGAATAACAAAACCAAATGAGTAAATAATAACAAGCGGGATAAAAGGATCATCGCAAATATGGTATGAAATAAGGTATTTTCTTTTCTATGGTAGCTAGGCAGCAAATGTTATAACACTTGTTTCTCTAAATTTTATCTAAATTACTAGAATATACTAGGATGTAACAAAAGTATTTAAGTTTTTTCCACAATTCGAGTGGTTCTTTCCTTATTATTTCACGGAGTTCAGCAAGAACGTGGAGGTAATAATGATTATTAATAGTTTGACCTTCAGGAACCCAGTGAAGGTACAGGTACATTTGAATTTTGATTTACTCATTCGAGCTTTTTTGACTCTCAGTGAATTTGGGCTCCTCCAGTGCATAGATTGGCATTTCAGGACCATAAGTGAAAAACCATGATTCATTACATGTTATTATCCTTTCCAATAAGTGAGGGTCATTTTCAATGACAATTAAAGTGTCAGTACAAACATTTTTGCGAGTTTCTTGTTGTTCAAACATGAGAATTTTATGTTATGTAAAATTTACCGTACGCATTCTTTGTCAATTCCTACAGTTTCAGCAATCTCACAAATATTTAACCGACGGTCAGATCGAACCAAATTACCGATTTTTTCAATATTGTCGTCCGTTTTTGACATGGAAGCGCGACCCGGGCGTGGATCATCTTCAACGTCTTCTCGGCCATCCTAAAAACCCATAAACCACCCAAAAACATTCATTGCCATACATTTCTTTCAATAAATTATAAGTTTAAGTTTAAGTTAAATTATAAGTTTAAGTTAAATTATAAGTTTAAGTTAAATTATAAGTTGAACTTAAATTATAAGTCAGTAGCGTTTTTTCCACGTTTTAAGTGAAATTTCACATCACAATTCGTTGCTCTATTGTTACACTTTACATCTTTTCGGCGAAACAAAAGAACAACTCAACAATGCGAACGAAGGCTACAGTTATACGGATTTGTTTACAGAAGCGAGAGCTAAACACATCGTTTCGGAGGGTCCTCTCCCCTCGTTTTCAAAACTACTGAAATGTTAACGTTGAAAGTGTGTAAAATTTTTTATAACATTTTTAGATCTTTAAAATTTTGTTCGTTAGGCAAATTTATTACAAAAAAGAATCACTGAGAAATTTGTCTCCGTTTGTTTTTTTTTGTTTTTACCCAGTGATTCTTCCTTTACATAAGAACAGGTATTTTTGATATTTTTTGAGTTTTAGATGGTGGCGAAAAACCCAAATAAAAGAAAAAGAATAAAACAAAGTTCTCTAATTTCTACTTATATTTTTCTCTAAAACATAACGCGTTTCGCTAACATTCTAGTAAATTCAGATTGCTACTAGAAATGTTTGGAAATAAACCGTCATAAATACCCAGATGTCCTTCTTAACGACCAAATAGACTTCAACCATTCTCTGCTATTAAATATGTCGAAAAAACAGCCTGAATAAGGGTTCTGGAAATTCCCAGAAAAAAAAAAGTCAAATTACTTTATTATAGTACCTACTACTTGTCACAATACAATTTCATTCTTTGTCAACCATCCGAAACCATCCGAAGAAGCTATAGTGCAGCGTTATGTTTTAGAGAAAAATATAAGTGGAAATTAGACAATTGTTTTATTTCTGCAATGTAGTTTAGATATTCGATGTCTTGGTTCATATCCTAAAGCATTATCTTTATTTTTATATTAAGTTTAGAGCAAATTTTAATTTTCATTTCTTTTAATACTGTTATACTATACCATAGGAGTAATTTTTTTAAGTTAATTAACTTACGGCATAAGTTTGTTTATATTTTTAAGCCAAACAGAACCTTGCTACTTTTACTTATAAAAAACATTCATCATTCGAGGTTATAGCATTAGTTATTACATTAGGAATTAAATGGATTAAAATTACCTCATTATATGATTTTTTTACACAACTGATGGGCTCAGGGTGTTCTATTGTTGGACCACATTTTTCTTCGAAATGAAGTAAAGAAATTTACGTATATTTGTTAATATGATCAGTCAGTTGAAATCGACCATCACCTCGTTCACCAGTTTTCGACGATATTCATGACAGAACTTTGGAAAACTAATAAAGTAATATAAATGCTGCGAAAATGATTTACTACGCGTATCGCTGCCACATATTTCATAACAACAACATTTCTTTGCTCCTTTTTATACTGATAACATTATATATTATTATTAAAATGCATGTATTATTATTGTACGTATATAACATATTAAGTACATACCAATTAAAACTGTACTACTAATAGTGAACTAATAATTAAATATGTTTTTTAATTACATTGGAAACAACATTTACAGCTTATAGACGTATAAAGTGCCCGAAAAACATGGCGCAAGTTGAGGCATGCGCACAAAAAAATTTCAACTATAAAAAGGCCTATATGTTAAAATTTAACATATAGGCAACAACATGTTAAAATTTGATAAAAATATTTTATGTAATTCACAATCGTCCATCTGAAAGCACTATTAATCAAATTGTTGTCGAAATTTCAAGAAACTGGTTCGGTGGAAGATAAAAGAAGAGCAATATATAGTCGTAATGGTCGTCAGAAATGTCCATTAGTTGACGTTCACAACAATTTGAACTCTAGTGAAACCACAATATAGTGTATTTTATGAATTTCGATCTGAAGGCATATAAGGTTCAAATATCCTAGGACCATAGGATAACTAAAGCCACTGGATCATTCAAAACACAGCACATTTCTCAATTGGATCAAAGAACAAACTTAATTTTTTCAGATGAAGCACATTTTGAAATTGGTGGCTATGTTAATAAACAAAATTGCCGCATTAGGGGATTCGAAAATCCACGATTAATTCATGAGAAACCTTTACATCTTAACCAAGTCACTGTTTGGTGTGAGTCTATAAGAACAATCCACAATCAATTTCTGAACTAACACACGGGCTGAAAAGTCCCGGACCTAACACATAGATGGCGCTAATTTTATTGCAGTCACCTTTTTTTCAGTTAATACTAACCTTCAAAAGACAGCTGTTAAAATTTCATGATATTCTATTCATTAGTTTGTGAGTTATTGTGCTAAGAGTGACGCTACTTTTGTTATTTTCAAAACAATGGATCAAAAACAATTTCGTGTTTTAATTTTACACTGCTTCTTGATGGGAAAAAATACTGTTCAAGCGAAGCAATGGCTTGAAAAGTGTTATGGGAACTCCGCTCCATCAGAAACAACAATAAAACGTTGGTTTGCTGACTTCAAACGTGGTCGTAGAGACACCGATGATGCAGAACGCAGTGGACGTCCAAATGAGGCGGTAACACCAGAAAACATAAAAAAAATCCACAAAATCGTTTTGAATAATCGAAAAGTGAAGTTGTGTGAGTTAGCTGACATCGTAAAGATATCAAAAGAACGTGTTGGCTTTCTATTGCATAAGCATTTGACTATGAGAAAGCTCTGTTCAAAGTGGGTGCCGCGTTTGCTCATTGTTGACCAAAAACGAGAACGTGTTGATGATTCTGAGCAGTGTTTGGCCATGTTTAAATGTAACAAACCGGAATTTTTGCGTCGATATGTGACAATGGATGAAACATGGATCCATCACTTCACTCCGGAATCAAAACGATCGTCATCTGAGTGGACAGCAACTGGTGAACCTGGTCCAAAACGCCCGAAAGCACAACAATCGGCTGGAAAGATTATGGCCTCGGTATTTTGGGATGTGCGTGGTGTAATATTCATCGACTATCTTGAGAAAGGAAATACCATTAACAGTGAATATTATATAGCGTTATTGGAGCGTTTGAAGGCCGAAATTGCAAAGAAACGACCGCATATGGCAAAGAAAAAAAATTTGTTTCAAGACAACGCACCGTGTCACAAGTCAATCAAAACAATGGCAAAACTACATGAATTGAACTTCGAATTGCTCCCACATCCACCGTATTCGCCAGATTTGGCTCCCATCGACTACTGGCTGTTCGCAGACCTGAAAAAAATGCTCGCCGGTAAGAAATTACGCACGAATGAAGAGGTTATCGCTGAAACTGAGGCCTATTTTGAGGCAAAAGATAAATCATTCTACAAAAGTGGTATTGAAATGTTAGAGCGGCGCTGGAATGATTGCGTTGCTCTTGATGGAGATTACGTTGATGAATAAAGCTAATTTTGAACCAAAAAAACTGTGTTTTCTTTGTTAGGCCCGGGACTTTTCAGCCCATGTGTTAAAGGATGAAATTATTCGAGTCATTGGTGAGATAGAACAACGGTTATGCCAAAATGTCATCAAAAATTTTAATGAGTGGTCGTCTGTGGTGCTGTAAAAGGTGGTCCTTTGACAGATATTGTCTTTTGTGTTTAAATGTCATAAACTACGCTTCGATTATTAATAGAAGTTTTTTTAAATCCACGCAAATTCCGTGTTTTATTCAAGAATTAAAAAAACCCCTCAATTTGAAAGACTTTTTAGATGGTTATGCTGGGAGAGTTAATAATAACCGTTAACATTCATCTTAAATATTTTCAATCTAGATTTTATACCTACCTGTCACAAGTTGGTATTGTTTTAGCAAATCTGTACGCTCTGTTTATTCTTGTAACGGGTTCAATGAAATCCATGTTTATAGTGTCGGTAAGTTTATCTGTTAGTTCTCTTGGTTCCTGGTTGATTACAATAGCTTGTCGAGCCATTTTCAGTAAATCCTGCAGATATAATTATTTCAATAACTGAAAATAATTACTTTCGTAATTTTATATACTTGAATATACAGTACTGCTGGTTTGACGTATTCCTTAGCATCTATATTATCCGCATCCAAATATTTTTTGGCTACATAATTTACGAAATTTGTAATGGATTTGACAGGACTCTTTATATTGATTAGTGTATTTTTTGGAAAACCATTAGTTTTAAGAAATGCATTTACAAAGGAAAGACCAGTATAGATGTACCTAAAAGAAATTTACTGATACAATTTGAAACCAAGTTGATATTTGTTTTACTAACTGATTTTGAGTGTTTTCATCTGCTAAGAATTTCAAAAAATCTACCAAACGTTGAGTAAGTTGTTGAATCCAATGTTTTCTGAAAGAATGATTTTCTATAAGTTCCTGGAACTTTCCATAGCTAAATTTCCCTTTCTCGTCTTGGAATACCTAAAATTGTATTGTTTAAATTAAGGGAATGTGAGATCTGCGGACACTTGTATTGTATTAACTTTGTTTTCTATGATACAAACACAGTTTTCTATAATTTTCAATTTTTTACCTTGTTTCCAAAATTGGATTAATTTCAGACAATGTGATATGACCAGAAGTTTCAAAATATTGACATTATATTACTACAAAAAAAGACACTGCGAGATTATGATTTTAATGTCAATCCCCAAAACAATTTGGAAAATATTTATTGGCATATATTTTGATGTAAAGGTATACTAATAGATTTCTATATACAGACAGTGACCGTTTACGTGAGGTATTACTAGCGCACTGTTGCCATTTAAAAATAATTATCAAAATGCCGCCACAATGCCCTCTTTGACAATTATATGACTGCCTATTAAATAAAACATTTTTTAAGCTTTAATTTATGTATGTTAACTTTCGTGGTTTTATGTTTTTCAGTTCAAAAGTAAGGGGGGAGGGGGGAGGTAGGCCCCTGTATAGTCCATAAAAGATGCATTCGAATGAACAGGTCTCAAGAGTGTTTAGACTTAATAAAAATCTTGTATTTGATCAAATCGAGAACTTTTCGAATGAACTTCATAATTATTGTATTCAATATTTCAAAATTTATTGCTTTAGTCCTTGATTTACCTTAAAAGCTTTTTCCGTTCCAATATAATTCAATATATTTTTAGCCATATCAGAATGTAACAAGTTATCGAAAAACAAATGGAACTTTTCTAATATAGCGGGAATTGTGCTTTTATGGCCTGAATGATTATCAGCTCTTTCTTTAGCTTCTGGACCTAAAAAAAATGTTAATTTCCCAATACGTACAAATTATGGGGAATATACCTGTGAAAGCATTTATAGTGTTCATGATCATAGGTAAATAATCCATAAAGGAGGCTCCACCGTTGTCATTCCTAGGGCTGTCTTGTGTTAGGAATGAGCTTGCTAAGTTGATAGCATCACTTAAGTTAAATTCGTTATCATCTTTCTTTACCTAGGATATACATATAACACATTCAATCAAAAAATAAATAAATGTAACTTTTTAAAGACGTATTATATACCTTTTTGCTCTTTTTTGGTTTAGAACTAGAGGCTTTCTTTGATTTTGATGGTTTTTCTTTGTTTTCTGCGCTAGCAAACATATTTATTACATTTCCAATAAGTTCAGGATTAATGCCACCTTGACCATTCTGACCTCCTAATATCGATCCTAAACCTTCCAAAAGCCCAAGATTATTTTGACCTAAAAATATAGGGTTTTTTAAAATATTTTTTTATATATGATAATATAAATAATCGTAAAGGGTTTTTCAATAGGAGTGTTAGAACTTTAAAATGAGGCATAATGATAACTACAAGTGATAATTCGGTAACTTCTTAAAATAATGTAATAAACAATAATAAGTAATATTATGGATATAATGTTACTCAAATGTCCTTTCAATGCATTTTTGAGATCCAATTTTCAAAGTTCTGACACCCTTATTGGAAAACTCTTTATATGGGTATTACTTAACGTACAAAGTAAATTATAAAATGAAATACATATTTTTTTAAACCAAAAATGTAAAAAACTTGTAATTGAAAAGTCTTGGACAATAATTGTAATGATATTTACAAATACAAAATCATATTTGTTCATACCCCCTTCTTGATTGTTAGCAGCGGTAGACGTAATTAGTGAACCTAATCCTTGAAGGAGGGCCGCACCTATATTATCACTGTCTTCCTTATTGTTTCCCTGTTGTGTAGCTCCTAACACTGAACTCAACCCTTGAAGTAACGCCGCAGCATTGTTTCCACCTGAAATGTGTTTATTTTCATTGAAGTAATTCTTAAAATAACAATTTTGGTTGTTTATACCTTGACTACCAGCTAGTAATGATCCAATACCTTGAAGAAGAGCTGCTGATCCAGTACCACCTTCCCCGTTTGCTCCTTGTAATGCACCTACCAGGGAACCTAGTCCTGATAAGAGCTCCACTGGATTTACATCTAAAATATATCCATAAGATCATGTTAAGTCATTTTTGGAAATATACATATATACCATTGTGTTTTGTTGATTTTTTAACTGTTTCTTTTTCATTGTTGCTTTCAACAGCATTTGCCAAACCGCCCAAAATTTGAGAAAATTCTCCGCTGTTTTGTGGATTGGTAACTTGTTG
The DNA here is from genome assembly GCA_031761425.1 of Cosmopolites sordidus. Classification (NCBI taxonomy): domain Eukaryota; kingdom Metazoa; phylum Arthropoda; class Insecta; order Coleoptera; family Curculionidae; genus Cosmopolites; species Cosmopolites sordidus. The sequence goes on along the minus strand of JARFXV010000251.1, from coordinate 207,613 downwards.
CATTATCCCATCAATTATCAGTTTACCTCCATCTGACTGTAGAAAACTGCCAACCTGCAGTAAAATGTATAGTTTTTGAAAATGTAAAGATGTTTATATACAAATAGTCCTACCATGTTGCCAATATTTCCTAGGTTTTTTTCTTTTAATATTTCTCTTGCCACATCTGCAAAGGGACTTTCTTCCTGAGAATTTATTTCATTATCTGTAGTATCTTGAACAGATAGTGTCACTAAACTGAAAATGACTAGAAAATTCAAGCATATATTGCTTATTGGATTCATTTTTCTTAATCCTGAAAAAAAAGATAAATGTACATGGTAAGTAATATAACTTAAGGATATTTTTATTATAATAATAGTTAATGTAGGCTATAAATTATCTCTGGCATATGCAGCCTTAGTTGCTGATGCGCATCTAATCCTATTTCTTTACTATTTTTATTTCTGGGGTATAATGTCCACCTCCGAATATCAACTTATCGAATAACTAATTTTAAAGTTGCAATTATTTTTTATGATTTCGGTTATTATTATTCCATTTGTTGTTTAACTAATGAATTGCATTTGGTTTTAACATACAATCAATCTATTAGCTAGCTATACAGGAAGCAGTCAGAAGCTGTCAAACTGAGTGGCCTTGGTGGCCACATGATATTACCAAGTCGAGAAATTTTCTGGAAAAATGTAACCGAACAATGTCAGTTGTTTCTCGAGATTTATGAAGGTCGTTCAAAAAGTTCTCGAGTTGACACAGAGATTTGTCAAGTATGACTCATTAGATGGTATCCGGCGAAGACTCTTGAAAAGGGATGAAAGTAAATTTGAGTGTTATAAGTAATTTGTTTTAATAAGTTTAACCCAGTTGGATAAAAAGGCTTACATTCTACTTTAAATAATTCTTCCCTTTCGTTCGATGAAAAAAGTGGACTCTAAACTTGAACGTGGTCGTACATTCATTGAAAATAATGAACGTTCGGGACATGTAAAGACCGCTACAACCGATAAAATAATTACAATAATCCCTAATGTTGCATTAAATGATCACCAGTTGAAGGTACGTGAGCTCCTTGAAATTATAAACATCTCGATAGGCCACATGCTATTACCAAATTGAGAAATTTTCTAGAAAAATGTCACTGAGGAATGTCAGTTGTATCGAGCTGTACGAAGTTCGTTTAAAAAGTTCTTGAGTTGACACAGAGATTTGTCAAGTATGATTCATTAGATGGCGTCCTGCGAAGACTTTTGAAAAGGGATAAAAGTAAAGTTGAAATGTTATAAGTAATTTGTTTTAATAAGTTTAACCCCGACAGACAAAAAGGCTTACATTCTACTTTAAATAATTCTTCCCTTTCATTCGATGAAAAATGTGGACTTCTAAATTTGAACGTGCTCATACAATAATCACGAATGTCGCCAACACAATAATCCACAATAATCGCACCAACTCGATAATCCCAATGTCGCATTAAATGGTCACCAATTAAAGGTAAGTGAGCTCCTTGACATTGTAAACATCTCGATAGACCATGCCCATTATATTTTGCATGATTTTTTGGGTATGAAGAAGCTTTCTGCTTGATGGATGGCGCGTTTGTTAATAGTCAATCAGACAACAATGAATGTCAAAGTCAACAACAATACGTTAAAGAGGAAGCAGCGGTCTAAACAGTTGAAAATGCATCAAATGAAGCGTAAACGGTTTAATCTTTAACAAAAGGCATGGTTATGGTTTTCTGTAACCCTCGTGGTGTGTTGTTCATAGACTGGTACTTGACAAAAAGCAGAACTAATTGAATGGGTACTAGTCTGGATAAACGTCAATCGTAATAAAGAAAATTCTCTTTCATCATGATAAACCGCTTATACAGACGTTACGGATTGTTGCTGTAACATAATTCCATGACCTTGAAGTGTTTCCACATGTAGCGTACTCGCCGAATTTGACACCCTGCGATTACTTCCTCTTCCAAAACCTGAAGAAGTGGCTTGCTAGTCGAAGATTCACTTTAAATGGCGAGGCCAAAACTCAGATAAACGCTAATTTTGCAGAATTGGGCAAATCACATTATACTAAAATGTGAAAATGAAATGTAATACTTAAAATGTCTAAATTAAAGTTCTAATTATAGAATCTCATTACAAGGATATTCCTCGGATTTATTTAGAAAAATATTCAAATGCTAATGAATCTTTTGAAATTGTCATTCGTTATTGTGAGCATCATGGCGCAGTGAGAGTATGATGTAAATGGAGCTTTTTCTCATTATCTTTCAAAGCGTTTTTAATAGACAGCCCCGTTATGTATTAATGATAATTAATATAAGATATATAATATAATATATAATTATAATATGATACTTCCTTGGAAATGTTAAATGGGAACGTTGATTTTAAATCAAGTGGAAAAGATTACCCGGTTATGTAAAATCGTTGTTGGATTAAGTATATTGCAGAAAACTAAACTCAAAGAGATTTACCATTTAAAGTTCTCGAAGCATCTTTCGTTAATCATGTTAGCATCATCAGGAGATGATTTAATCAGATGTGTTTAGATAGTAGTAAATTAGATTAAATCATCTCCCCATGATGCTAACATGGTTGCGAAACGAGCGAAACGTGCGTCGAGAGCTCTAAAAAAGTGATTCGGTGTTTAGTGGTAAATTTCTTTGAGTTTAGTGTTTCACACCGACGGTTCCAACAGAAAAATTGATATATTACAGAAGATTATTTTAAAGAGGATGAAATACCCTTTAATGAATAATTTTTACTGTGAGCGTGATTGAATCAATCAATTTTTGGTACCTTTTGAAATCAGTTTTCTTAAGTTGGGTTCATTATAGAAAATTAGCAATTATTATAGCAATTTGGGAGAAAGATGAAAAATGGTTTATTCAAAGAATGCACGAATGTTAGCTGTACATTTTCCCCATCTCTCTGGAAATTTGTGGATGCCCTCCCTGAAAAACCGTACATTATTGATAAAAACAAATGTTAGCCAAAGGGGCCAAATCTAGTAAGTACGGTGGGAAGGTTGCAAAAATTCCCAGTCAAGTGCAGAAATGGTGTCTCTGACCGCTTTCGGTGTGTGTCATGGGGCGTCGTCGTGCTGCAAAATCACTCTTCCGTGTCTTGTAGCCCATTTTGGTTGCTTTTCGGCGAGGCTTGCAGTTCAATTCGATCTTGCGGTCGATGTTGAAGATTGTTTTCGGTCAACCTATGATTTTCTGCGTTTTGGTCTCTCAAACTATATCTATTTTTCAGCTCCAGTCACCATCCGATGCAAAAAAGTATTTCTTTCATGCCGAGAAAGCAAAACTTCACACATCGTTTTTCGTTTTTCCATCTGTCTATCATTCAGTTGATATGGTACCCATTTTTCCGTCTTCTGGATCTTTCCCATGGCATGCAGACGATCACAAATGGTTCGGCGACCAACATTTAACCTCTCTTCCATTTTTTATTGTTTGCATATCGCCTTCTTCCAACTTGCAATACTTGCAATTCGGCATATTTAATTTTTTTCGGCTGACCTGGGTATTCTTTGCCTTTCAAGTCGAAATCGCTATTTTTGAATTGCATAAATAAACGCCTACAAGCGTCTTGCGTTGGGACAACAAATAAAAACAAATACTTTTTATTTGGCTCAAAACATGACATATTTGCCACACGAAAAAAATATGGCGCTAACTCGAAATCGTTAAACGCTAAGGGCGTTTTGAAGGGTACTGTCGTAGTTACAAAATGACATAAGATATTAGACTGTGAATCGACTCTTGTTTCCAACGCCATCTCTAAAACAAAATATCTTATTGGTATTGTTATAGACAATTATAAGTGTAAAGTCTCACTGCAATTATTGACCGGAACTATACATTTGGTCATCTAAGATCATACGTAAAACTAGGAAAGGGTCGCTTAAATAACAATTATTTAGAATCGATTTAAAAACCTGAATGATTATTTCAATTACAGATAAAAGATGATACATCGATTCTACATGCAAATATACAGCATCATATATATATATATATATATATATATATATATATATATATATATATATATATATATATATATATATATATATATATATATAAAAATATATATATATATATATATATATATATATATATATATATATATATAAAAATATATATATATATATATATATATATATATATATATATATATATATATATATATATATATATATAAAAATATATATATATATATATATATATATATATATATATATATATATATATATATATAAAAATATATATATATATATATATATATATATATATATATATATATATATATATATATATATATATATATATATATATATATATATAAAAATATATATATATAAAAATATATATATATATATATATATATATATATATATATATATATATATATATATATATATATATATATATATAAAAATATATATATATATATATATATATATATATATATATATATATATATATATATATATATATATATATATAGCCGAGTACTCGAATCCGTGTTATTTCTTAGGGTAGCGGGCGTGTAATATTCTGTGACAGAAGAGATTATTATAGATTAAGACCTATTATAGATGAACCGGCGTGACCACACTTCGGGCTTTCTAATGGGCCAGGAAGCGGGATGTATCTATTCCTAGGCCTTAATCCTTGCTACTGATGAACTATTTGCCTCCAATAGATTCTGTTGGAGGCAGTGAACACCAAGTGGTAACTAGCATTAACATTCTTTAACATTTCACGGAGAATATCCTTTTAATGAATAATTTTTGATCTCCTTGTCTACGTTCACGTGGAGATAAGTTCACGATGTAATATATACTTTTCTAGATGATCGACCTCTTGACCTCTCGATGATAGGTTGACCTCTTAATTCACTACATTGAAAATAAGATTGTTTTTTTTATTTGGATTGGAAAAATGACCAATGAAGCAAGATCGTCTTTGCTGAAGAACTGAGGAATGTAGGTGTGGGCTATGTGGGCCTTAATTTGAAAATGACCGGGGAGAGTTTTGGAGGGAATCGGGCTGGCAGTGTAATTGTATACTTCCAGTCAGTTGCCTTGAATAACCTGTTGGAATCACGACCTCATCGTGCCGAGAAAATGAGGTAAGCTTATTCCTCGTCATATTTAATGTAATTTTTCACAACTTTTGAATAATTTTGATCAGCACTCAAACTCACCAACTGTTTTGGGATTTTTTTCGCATCTTAGGATCGTAAATAACCTTACTTAAGGTAGGAACCTTAAGTTTTGGATTAACTCAAATAGAATGGTGTCCAATCTGCCCAAACAGAACCAACTCAAAATGGGGTTAAAGTTTGCAAGCGTCATGGGATAAAGGTTTGCAATGCAAACTTTTTTCTCATCTGTAAACCTTTGTTGCTCATACTATTAACATTTGTTTCATGTCTTCTTTTCATTAGGAATCCTTATTTATCATTATTTACATAGCAGCCACAAAATTCAGCCCTCAGACAGGTGTTTTTTTAGGCCATTTAAGAAATGCTATGACGGTGTTGCAGACAGCTGGATAACTTCCAGACTAGGACAAACGATCAACGAATTGAAAGTTGTAGAACTTGTCAAAGTTGCATTTGACAAAGCAGCAACAGTAGAAATGGAAGTCCAAGGCTTTCGGAGTATTGGGATTTATATTTTTGACAGAAATAAGTTCACGGATACTGATTTTTTATCTTCCGAAGTTACGGAATAAGAGTTCAGTTATGCAGGACCACAAGGGGACATTAATGTTGATGAACTGAGGCTTCTATGTTTTGATACTGACAGCGACGATCCTCCACCCCCAACTCTGGTTCCTGGTCAAGGGATACCTCTGCAATACCAACCCGCTCCCACAAAGTTTGAGTCGACAACTCAGAGGACAGTCTCCATCCACTGAGAAACCCAATCCTACTGCTGAAATAGTGACACCTTCTCGTTAAAAAACATCAACCTCGGCTTTAAATAATACCTTGTTAGCTAATACATCACCATCATGATCAGCTGAGAGATCATCAATCTCGATTTCACGCGATTCGCTGCTAGATATTGCATCACCTGAGCCAGCTGAGAGTCCCTCAATGTCGATTCTTTGGGATTCTGTGTCAGTTGTTACATCACCACAAAACATAATTCCGCTTCCCAGAATTAACATAAAGAGGAAGAGATCAGGCAGAGGCTTGAAGTCACTGTTACTGACATCAACACCTCACAAACAACATCTCGAGGAACAAGAAAAAAAGAAAGCAGAGAAGGAAAATAATACATTGGCAAATCAGAAAAACCTGAGAAAATCATTATTCCCATCCGCCAAGCTTAAGCCGAAGCGAACTAAAAAAATCCAAATTACTGACGTCCTCCTCCTCTGCCAGTGATTCTTACTTCGTTCACAATTCGAGTTCAGAACTTGGTGGACTGTTTTCTATATAAGAAGACGAAGAAGATGAACCAGGTGAAGAAGGCACCAGGTGAAGGGCATCAGGAAGTTGCAGGTGGATGATTTTGCTGTGGTGAAGGTTCAAGCAACACCAAAAACCCGATGAGGTTGTACGTCTCCAAAATTCTCCATATTCACAAAGATGGATATGACGCTCCGTTCTACAAAAGGTTTCCTAAAACTCAGCAATTTTTAGAAACGATGGAAAAAGCTATTGTCGACTCTCTTGATATTCACATGCAGCTGTAGAAGCCAATCATAAACATTTCCGGACGATTCCAAAATGCAATAACGTTTGCCAATGATCTCACTTGATTGTCAATTAATTGAGAAACAGAATAATGCTGTGAGAGGATACGTAGGTGGTCCACTAACCTACTACTTCTATGTTTTCGTTACCTACTTTCTGTATTAATAGTTGATATTTTAGTTTGAAGTTTAAAGAAGAAAATTAATTGAGATTAACTCTTTTCAATTTGTGATTTTTTAGATATATAACATCTTTTAGAAAATGTGAAATAGAATTATTTAGTCAATTCTATTTGTGATTTTCTATGCCTATCCAGTTATAAACCAACGAGTGGGGCAAAGGTTCGCAAACAGGTGTTTTGGTAAAATTAAATAATCGCTGTCTAAGCTTTTCGGGAAAAAATTCATTATTTTATAGAACGTAGAGGAAATACCCAACTACAATACAAGTAACTTTTTGGGGCGATTTTACGTAATGGAGGCCCGTAAAAAACCTAAAAGCCGAAACTGCAAACCTTTGCCCCCACCTACCCTATAAGTACTACTTATAAGGTATACTTCTCGTTTCCATCCAGTGACCAAAACATACGTATTATTGTTTAAATATATTGCAAATAAAAAATTTATATTTGCATGTACTATATATTTTAATTACGAGCCTTTATATTTTTACATTTAAGTGTTATCCGTTGTATTCAGTATTTTATTTTCCATTATGCCAAGCATACCCGTGCTATCAAAATTTTCATTAACTTTAAAATAATTTATATTAAGTATAACCTGTGCTTTTATTTATTTTATTACTAGTTAGCGACCAAGGTTAAATTTATACAAAAGAAATTCTACTAAAAATAATATAATTTTTATTACATTACCTGTTTTATTTTTCTGCTGAATCAGATTTTATATAATATTAAAATAATACACACTCACGCCGTGTTTTTTTCTTGACAAAATACTTACAAGTATAAATTGAAAACACTTTAGAAAATATGACTTAAGATTTTTTACTAACGTTAAAGATAAGATAAATGATAGGAATAAAGGATTTTGAAATAGGAAATTTGGACACAAATTTGTTCGTTTATTCCGGACACAATGATTTTTGTTTTATTAATTTTAAGTATCAAAAACAAGATCCATAAACGATTAGGAGCATTTTCATATTATTGTTATCGTTTTAACACAAAACTTAATGATGCTTATTATTCTTTATTCATTTTTTGACTGAGGAAATAGGGTGTAATCTGAATATTTGAGTTTTCTTCTTTATGTTTAAATAAAGGATTATACTTCACTCCTCAGAGATTTAATCCGATTTCAATTTTTTGCTCCGACCACATTCTCTATTCAGTATTAGTGTGATTACAATGCGAAATATTCATTCGATGGTTTTCACAAAAACGTTAAAATTAGTTGTAAAATCAAAGCAATTTTAAGATATTATATTTAAAAAGTCCGCAAAGCGACTGCCGCCGCTCATATGGGAGGGAGGAGCTGTATCAATCCGTATCGTTCAGCTCTGGTTCCAAATATTCCGGGAGGAAGACATGACTCTTGGAGATAGGGAAAGATCAGGTCATCCAAAGTCTCTCGACGCCGATGTTTTAAGAGCAGTTTTGGCTGCAGATTCTAGAACAGGCACTAGAAAACATTAAGGGGAATTAGGAGAATCCCACACTACCGTCAACCGGTATTTGTGAAGCATAAGAATGGTGCCAAAGAGCTGTAGAATACATTTTTGAAATAGTTAATAAGTACCTCAAAATGCGAATACCTTTGTTATACGCTAGAATATAAGCCACTGCTACTTAAATGCTTTGTACCTTGGATTTTAGTAAATGAAATATTATGAAATTTGTACTGATTACACACGTCAACACATTTAAACTTTTTTGATATAATATTGATGAAAATAGGTGTATATGAGTTTTTAAAGTAGTGTTTGAGAATGTAAAATCTTTTTACGTAAACTATAGTCACACAAATTTAAAAATAAAAGTGATAACAAAGTATGAAATTGTTTTATTCGATTACGTGCAGTTTTTCTTTTATGGGTCGTTTCCAATTCCATTTCGTTTAATTTTTTCTTTTGAAAACTGAAATCACCTAGAAGCTATTTGAGAAAAAAGTAGTTTAATTGAGGAAATTTTTCTTTTAGCTATTTGAAACTATTACCTTCTTTGTCCACGGCTTTGACAACGTTTTTCATTAGTTCAAGCTTAATATGGAGAGGTGGAAGAAGCACCTTTTTTGAATTAACAAGGGGGCATATTCTTTCTTACTGTAATGTAATTTCTTAACTTACTAAATTCTTACTTGCTGTAATTTTTTTGTTGACCCACTATTCTATGGACACAAAAAACAGCAATACTTTGTAAAACCCCTTTGAAGTCCTAGCAATATACCTATCACTTTTAAATCCCCACAAATATTCCACTGATACTGTTCATATTTAACGCGTTTTAGTATGGTTGCTAAGTTATCATATGTCTCTTTCATTGTCATTAAATGAGCTAAATGAATAGATGGGTTTTTGTTTCCATTGTGAAGCGAGATTTCTTTTAAATTGTATTTCGACGAATCTATCAACATACGCCACTCAGAAGGTACATGTTCCATATTAAGCTCATTCATTAAACTATCAATATCACAACAGACACATAGCGATCCTTCCATTTTATAAAAACTTGAAAATGTTACATTCCGTTTTCTATTCTACATTACATTACATTTCTAATCCAAAGACAGGTACAAATAATTTTAATGTTCCATGATACAAATGAGAAGCAGATACTTGAAGACGGGGCATGCTGGGCTATTTCAGTGAGAAGGTGTTTTAATAACTACCTAAATAAAAAGCAAAATGAGCATTCTCATCAATGTAACAAAAATCATGTCGACCTGTGTTATTAAAGAAAATTGACACTTCATAAATCAATCTCTTAGTCAAAATCAATTTCAATGCGATTGCAACATGTTTATTTGCCTATTTCTTTTTAAATAACTTTTAATAGTTTTACTTGCGTAAATTCATAATTAAATCCAGATTTTCCATAATTTGTTTTCCTATTTTTGTCAAATCCAATAAAATTGAAAAGTATCTATAAATATATTGGCGAATTATTGCAACTGAAAGGAAATTAATTTTGAAGAATAAAAAGGTTAAGGTTAAGGATTGGGGTTAGAGACGCATCAGCAACTACAAGACTATTTAGCGACTGGACCTACAGCTCCGCTCATCAGCCACCGACAACCCAGTCCAGTACCCCCCCCCCCCCCTCAGGCTATCAACCCTTGGTTATGTGCTTACCCATAAGTCTATCAGGAAGTCTACCGACTGGCGAGTGACCAACTTAGAACACTTCTCAGAAGGCATCCGGCCTTACCCAGCGACTTTAACTGGCGTGACTAAGTTGTAATTTGTTGTCGGATTTTACACTCTTGCCTATAAACAATTACAGATATGTGTGTGCGTGTATGCAAATGCAAGTGTATCTATGTGTGTGTATGTGGGGTAGGAACTAAGAAGAACAGAAGAATTTAAGAATAACAACCAATCGAGGAAATCTGAAATCGAACCAGCTACCGCGTCAATGCTGTTTCGGTACAGCAGCAGCAGACCACCACTCTTACCGTCTGCGCCAACGCGACCGGCTTTTGAAGAATAGTAAAATTTAATCAATTTCTGTGAGACGCCAAATTGCATTTTTTTCTATATAATATAAGATGGTAGTTCAAAACGTTCTCGGCCTCATACAGATATTGCGTAAATATTATCAAATAACTATTATATTTGCCAACTTTGATAGCGTGTTGTGAAACTTTAGTTACATGCGTTTTGTTGTTTTTTTTCTGGCGATCAAGTAACGTAAAAAAGGTTTATATTTTTTCTGAAAAATTAATACAAGTTCTAGCTATCAGAAAGTTTTTTGTCTTAAGCTGGCTTCACATCAATAAAAATTTGCCATAAGTGTTGTATGTTGTGTGTGTGCGTGGCAATGTAGACGCGTTGACTCGCAAGGTACCACAAATATTTTCGCCGTACAGCAGAGCACGCAAACGAACCATCTGTTGTCAGTTTTCTCGCGAATGTCAAAGAAATTTGCGCCGTACAAGATTTGAGTATGAACGTGTTGTTGAAGGGAAATTAATCCTTTTGGTTTCAAAAAGATACCTACGTGATATGGCTATATTGACATTTATTATTTAGTAATTTATTGTTTATTGAATAACTGATTGTAATCATGTCACTGTACTGCATTCATAATAATGAACAATTTAATCAAGAAAAAGAAAAAGAAATAGCAAGAAAAGGCGTTATTGGATGAAGTATTTGTACCAAAACAGAAACTAACTACAGAAAATAAGTATAAACACTGAAAAATATAAAGAACTTTATTTTTGACGCTTGTTGGAATAAACTAATCAAGCATAACCTACAAACATCCCACTGCACACACAGACGGAGGGAGCGTACAGCGCGCACAACACATAATTTATTGGCAGTGTGTGATAATTTTACGTCATAAATATTTTTGCCGCCCACTAACTTCAACACACATGTACATTTTTATTGGTGTGGACCCAGCTTTAAGAGATTTTATTCCGACGGACATACCAAAGCCTTTTCCTTCACTTCTGATGCTAACAAAATTGACTACAGAATTTAAAAATTTTAATTTTATTCAATGAATGTTCATTGAATTTAATTAAGACTAGCAATGCCAAAAAACCGTTATGTTCAAAAAATAGCCACAAATGTCCACAATACCAAATAAAATGATCGCCGACTGAAAGAACGAGAGCTTGCTGAAATTGTAAATATGTTGATGAACCCTCCCCACTACATGTTATACGATATTTTGGGTTTTGGAGATTCCCGCTCGATGGGTCCCGGGCTTGAATAATTTTCAAAAGTGTTTAGAATTTTAGATGTTTTGACGTTTTATGACAGTCCATGAATCGAGATAAAGGATCTATTCCATTCAGCCAGCTTTGTGAATTATTAATGAACTCTTGGTTAACTTTACGGTTCATAAATTTTAATACGCTTCATTAAGTTCTGTTGTCAGATAAATATAATATAATAGTTTAGTTTTAAAATTAGATTAGATCACCTTCTGATGACGCTATCGTGGAGAAGTTAAATAAAACGATTGGTAGTTTAGTTAAAACTCTATTCGACTTTAGTAGATAAAATATGGATTCACTATTATATGCCAGAAACGAAGCGATAATTCAAACTGTAGATGGGACTAGGCGAAAGTGCACCAAACAAAAGGAAAGTAGCTCCAAGTGCAGGAAAAGTTATAGCTGCGGTTTCCTTAGATTCTTGTGGTCTGACTACCTGAAAAAAGGCATGACCATCACCGAACAGAATTACATTTCACTAATGGGCCAATTGAAGAATACTATTCAGGCTAAACTTCCATCCCTGATCAAAAAGAAAGTGTTTTTTTATCACCATAATGCACCTCTATGTACGAATCGGGTTGTTGTGAGAAAAAGCCATAACCTACGCTTTGAAATATTGCTGCACGCGCAGTATTCGCCGGTGTTGACTCCCAGTGGTCAGTTTTTCTTCCAAAAGCTGAAAAAAATGTCTCGTGTCAAAGCTGACGCAACCGCTTATTTTACAGAGTTGGATAAATGACATTATGTTAAGATATTGGTTGGTGAACACGTTGAATTTTTTGTCAAAAATCTCAACAAGTTTGTTTTGTCAGGCCGAGAATTTTTTGAGTGACCCTCGTATATCATTTGACGAAATAAATAATGGTTTTGTTTTTAGACCAAAAAAGTTCTTTTAAATTTTTTTAAATATCTTAAATAGTGAAGTAATTCATTTTCAGAACCGCATTACTAAATCAAACATATAGAACCACAATAAAGTTATTTTAAAAATAAAATTTCAAAATAGAATTTAGAATACTAAGTTATTAACTGCTACTTACGTATAAGTACTGAACTATCTTAGTGCCTTATATAACTTCTAGATATATTGCTTAAAAATGCGCAGCTTTAAATTAAACAAAAAATTTACTATCTGTTGATAATTAGCCTTAAAACGACTTGTGTTGAAGTAACATAGAAAACAAAGTCCATAAAATTACATAAAATTGCACGGCACCGTTATTGTGACATAGCTGCTAATTATATTTATTATTACTGAAAGCCATGAAGCTTCAATGTAATAATATTTTGTTTATCAGAATTTATTAAAACAAATATAACGCCATACCAAATGACTGCTTATTGTAACTTATTTAAAATTCATATTTTTGTTAGTAACACAGATCGACATGGTTTTTGTAACATTGATGAGAATACTCCTTTTGCGTTTCATTTGGGTAGTTATTAAAACACCTTTTCACAGAAATGGCCTAGCACGTCCCATTTTCAAGTATCTGCTTCTCCTTTATGTCAGGGGATAATTCAAATTATTTGTACCTGACTGTGGACTCGACAATGTAAGAATTACAACAAGACCGTAGGGGGTATTTTCACAATATTCTATGAACTTTTAAGGGTTTATTTTAATTTTTTTTTGTCTCGTTTACAATAGTCAAGTGTTTAAACCAATTTTATATAAAAAATAACAGGCAAGTTTTAGTCGTCTATTTTGCAAAAATCCAGCGGATAAGTTTTGTTATGTATGCGGACAATTTATTTTAGTCACAAGCTGGATCTATATTCAAGGAAGTCAAAAAAGCCTATATTTATGATTTAAATGCCAAATTAGAGATCAAGATAAAAATTGGGCTCCTCATGTTTGCTGTTTGAGTTGTCACGTAAATTTAGTGCAGTGGATGAAACACAAGAAAAGTTTTAGGCCGTTTGCTGTTCCTATGGTGTGGAGCGAACCTACTGATCATGTAAGTGTGATTGCTAATTTTGTAGCACTAAAACAGAAGGGATTTCAAAAAAGCAAAGGGACAAAATTCAGTATCCAAATTTGCCTTTTGTACTTAAGCCAGTTCCTCATAGCCAGGAACTACCGATACCAATTACGCCTTTAAACCTGGACAACATGTTTCCCGGTGATTCTAATTCTTCATCACGTTCTGATCCTCAACTTCCTGAGAACACCAGTTGTGACCCAACATTTTAAAAACTACCAGTGAACCTCAGTTAAGAACCCAGAATGAATTAATAATTTGGTACGTGGTGATTGTGAAAACAAAAATCGAAACATTTTGGTTCAAGACTTAAACACTAGAACCAATTAGATAAAAATGCAAGTGTTTCACTTTACCGGAAACGGAATGTAACATTTTCAATTTTTTTTATAAAATGGAAGGATCGTTTTGTGTCTGTTGTGATATTGATATTTTAATGAATGAGCTTACTATGAAACACTACAGCTAAGCCGTCATGGTTTTTAACCGCGTGATTTTGTGTGTTAAGAAAACTAATACAAACGGCCGCACTTGCGTTTTTTTCCCGCGACTGATTTTACAACCGTGAAATATGCCTCGCGGGTAAAAAGCCGCGCCACAATTTGTAACCAATAGAACTTGTTAGTAATTTGTGTTGACGTCTTCTTTTTCTATTTCTTATTATTAGAGCATCAATACATACTGCTCTCTTGAAATACATCTTCAAACTGTGAAAATCGCGGGCAGTTTCGCGGTTTTTAGTCGCAGTGTGTGCGTCTCGAGTCATTTCGGGGTTAAAACCGTAGTGCTGCCTGGAAAAAATCGTAGTGCGGCCTAAGCCTAAAAGCAGTCGTGCTTGTAGGGATTTAAATGTGATAGGTATATTGCTAAGCCTTCAAGGGGTTTTACAAAGTATTGCCAGTTTTTTTGTATCTATGGGACAGTAGGGTAACAAAAGAACATTACAGTAAAAAAGATTGGCCTTATAGAACTTCTTTTCAATCTGTTACTTCAAACAGAAAATATGCTCCCGTCTTAACCCAAAATGGTATCTAAAGATACGAAAGCCTCTCCATATTAAGCTTGGACTAATGAAAAACTTTGTGAAAGCTATGGGCAAAGAAGGCAATGGTTTCAAGTACCTAAAGGAAATATTTCCTCGATTAAATGATGCAAAATTAAAAGAAGGCATATTTATTGGACCTCAAATATGGAAGCTTCAAGATGATTTCTGTTTTGAAGAAAAATTAAATGAAAATGAATAGACAGCTTGGAAGTGTTTTGTAAGGGTGGTAAAAGGATTTTTGGCCAATAAGAAAGATGAAAACGATAAAAACTTCATAGATGAAATCTTGAAAGCCTATGAAATACTAGGGTGTACTATGTCTTTAAAAAAGAATTTTTTACACTCCGATTTGGATTTTTCCGGAAATTTTAGGTGGACTAAGCGAACAAGGAAAGAGGTTTCATCAGGACAATGGAAGCAAGATACCAGGGACACTGGAACCCAAATATATTGGGCGACTACTGCTGGTTTTTAAAAAGAGTTGATTCAAAGAAGTACAAGAGGCATAAGTGAAAGTTTTTGTCACTGTATGCCATCTCATGTAATATATTTGTTATTCACATAATTCTCAGTAATGTCTTTGCACAGATTTAATACGTTTTACATGTTTATATTAAATAACTATTAGATTGAAAAATATGTCTTCTCCTTTTTTCCCACCATCTCGACCTCCTGTAACGAAAAAAACTATACATGTTACAGTAATAAGCTTATTACTTTCGGATTTAGGACTACAAAATAGTTCAAATACACCTATTTTCATTAATGTTACTTCAAAAAAGTTTAAATATACACCTATTTTCATCAATATTACTTCAAAAAAGTTTAAATTTGTTGACCTGTGTAATTTTTGTAAAATCCCACCATAATGCATGTTTTAGAGAAGGTTTTTATGTAAAATTGGAGAATTTTGTTCTAAATAGTATGTTACTGCCTTTACATCATACAAAGTCAATTAGTAACCTAACTTCATCGAAGTTTTTATATTTAAAACATACATGTATTACTTTTAAATACAATAAATTATTTCCTGTTAAAATACTTATTAAAATAAAATCAAGGAAATATCTAGGAATTCTTGATTAATGTTTTTGCTGGAAAAAAAAACTCCTAAAAATTATATATTGTTTATAATTTTAAACCAAGTTTCACTTCTAAAAAAGATAAAGACAACAGGTATAATCAAAGGCAAACTTCATTAAGTGATGTATGTATTATTGTTCTATGATATATGATTCTGTTGCAATAAGTCAGAAAATTCTTATATTCTCACGTTGTCTTGCTGTCAAACATTGATATTTCTTATAGTGCTCTATAGTATCTATTTTCAATTTCCAGTAATAGTTTGTTGAAGAAAATGATATCTGTCTAACTTGGAGAAAAATGCGCTGCAGGCGATTACACGTTAAATTTTGTTTTCAACTGAAGGCTGATATAGCACCCACATTTCTTCTCTTTGCATTTTGTTCAGTTGCTTTAAACACTGTTACATGGTGGACCATGACCTTTAAGCTTTGTGGCTAATTCCTGGATGGGTTGTTTCGGAGCAGCTTCACTTTCAGCTACCAACAGATGCTTGTCAAATTTAACAGGTCTTGCGGATTTTATACCGTCGAAAAATCACCCTTCTTTATCTTTTTAAACCAACGCTGACATGTTCTGCTTTCTAAGATACCAAAATAAACAGCATTAATAGTATTTATGGCATTGTTATGGTTTCGAAGCTCTGAAAGCATCCAAATGTCTTATATTGAATTTATATCCACATTTTGCTCTTTTTTTTTATAGGATTTTCATAGGATTTACATATTTTTTAATAAGTATACCAAATATATTTAACCAAAATATAGGCTATATTAAATTAAATTACTGTCAATGTTTATAAATGGCAATGTTTATAAATAAAAAAAACATTACTTTTTGGTTATATGGTATTATATTTCATCTAATTGATAACCAACGCATTTATAAAGAATTATACATCCGTATACTGGCTTATCTGGAAAATAGGTTCGCTTTTTACAAACGACACGTATTTGCAAGACCAATATTGCGTTGGTGTTTGAATTGTCACTCTATAAAATGTTGGTTTGTACAAACTTCGTTTCAAAAATGGAAAATCAAAATGAGCGTTTTTGTCCCATTTCTTATTTTTATGTTTGCAAAGATAAATGAGATACAATACACGAAAGTCCTTTTTAGAGAATGATTTTCAAATTATTGAAATATTTGGAAGACATAAAACCATGGGTTGTATGGAATATTAAAGAAATAAACTAATTCCTTGGCAGATCTATATCATCAGGGTTTAATAGAAATAATGTTAATACGATAAACTTTGTTTTGATAATTTAATTAAAGAAAAAATTATGTATCCGCTAAAATAAAAATTGTAAATAAATAACTAACAGTAACAAGGATAATTATAAATATAATTTTTTTGACTAAATAATAAATTTATATTTATATGGAACTTACCTTCGAAACTCTACTAAAATTAACAAATTTACCAAAATTAATAAACACCACACCTCTATACGCTACTTTTTAAACATATCTTTACGGAATTTATACATCGAATGTTCAGTTCCTTCTCTAAATGACGTGTTCCATGGTACCTGAACGCAAACTGAAGCAGTTGTAACGGTACTCCAAAGGTACCGGTACGAAATGATTCGTAAATAAGACACTGTGTAAAGATTACGGGAAAGACGGTAGTCGGTACCTGTTGGATTTGGGTCAGGGTCTTATTGGTCTTACTTGTATACTCAAATAATTATTTAATTTGAGAAACTTTAGCTAAATATTGTATTTAATGAAGACGGTAATCCGACCAGATGAATTAACGGAATGTTATCTCGATTGCATTCAAGATCACAATATGTGTATGTAGTTTTTTTTTATACGTTCCAACGGAGTAAACTTAGAAACATGGTGATATTTATTAATGCATTAAAAATGTCTTGAAACGATCATTCAGTTTTTTTTTAAATTTTGAATGAAACAAAATTTATATTTAAAATATTTTTTATCTAATATGAACGATGAGTAGTTAATGAGTAGTAGCAATATCACTTAAATATCCGCTTCCTTCCCTTCTTTTTCCTGTGGCGCTACAGCTTCTTAGTGCATCTTGAACTCCTTTAACCTCCAACCGGATGGTTATATTGAATCAATCCAATCTGACGCTGTGTATGAATTGTGCTAACAAAGTAATGAGACTAGTGGCGTAGCACTAGATCCGATAACAGTACTGGCCTCTCCTCTGGATGGGTGGCCACTATTACAATAAATAACTATTTAATAAATAGTTATTATTAACTATTACAATAAATAGTTAACCCTTTCTTAGTGTTATAATCTCCGTTAGGTTTTTCCCACTTCGTATTATAGTAATTTTGTTTGTTTACTTGTTCGTGGTTTAAATAAAAATGCGCTTTATATAAAGGGTTCTCCAATAAGAGACTCAGAACTTTAAAATGATGCACAATGATAACAACAAGTGATAGCGAAGAACAAATAATGGCATTATGTTTTGAAGATAATGTCTCAAATATCCCCCTCGGCTTCGTCAGGTGGAATGCATCCTGGAGACCCAATTTTCGATTTCTTTTTCATCACATATCCCCTGGTATATTTTTAATGGTGACCTGAATATTTTGTTTAAGGTCAAAAATTGATCGGCGTTTATTTACGTAAACCAGAGATTTAACATCACAAAAATAATCCAAGGGCGTGAGATCATATGATGTCACGCATTCAGGAAAAAAACGCATTCAGAAAACTTTTCTTGTAATAAATTGAGTGTTTTGTTGAAAAAAAAAACATTGCTTATATCTACATTTGTCAGTTCAGACAAAAGATCTCTGTTGACATATTTCTATAACGTTCACCGGGACGATTTCCATCATCGTCTGCAAAATCCTGAATCACTTGAGGATTTTCATCGGCCCAAAACCTGCAGCTAATTTTGTCCATAAACCCATTAAGCCAGAAGTGTGCTTCATCGGGCAAGATTAGTTTTCGCCAAAGCAGGGGTCGCCTTACAACTGCTCTAGAGGCCAATTCATGTATTGTGTATCTTTTATGGTGAATTAATACAATGTACTGAACACAACAGTCTATGAATAACATAGCCACTATTTCATTTTCACTTACAAATTCTGACACTCTTATTGGAGAACGGGAAACACCACAGTACACCCCCACAAATGGTCAAAGTATATAAATTATACGAAAGTATGGGACATCATTGGAACAGTAAAGGAATTAATGGAAATAGGTAGGCTATATAGGAGATGATGTGACGACATGTGGACCAAAGCAATCCGCATACCGCTTGATCACGGATCAAGTCCACGAAGAAGATCAAAAACAAGCTGGATTGATGACACTATCAACTTTACTTGACCTGACTCTCGGAAGAAAGCTCAAGAATGTGTGAGTTGGAAACATGCTGAAGAGGTCTTCATCCTGCAATGGATGGACACTGGCTGAGAGATTAATAAATAAAATTTATATCATAAAAAATAATATCTGTTAACAAAACATAAACTAACTGTTTTTTTATTCATTAGCAAGCCTGTTTTGGCTTTTGCTAACTAATATTGAATTGTATAAGACATAATACAATTTATATATAATATTAATTGTCTCTGAACATTTTTTTCAGCGATGTTTATAAATTCTTATATTGAAAATTAAATTTTTATCACAAAATTATATTTTTAGTGATCGACTGATATAGCTGCTTTGAACTGGTTGGATACATGTACATGCTAATAAATAGTGAGATGAGAATGTTTCTGGATTAAACACCCTTATTAGTGTTTTTTGTTGCACTGTATAGCTTATTCCAATTAGTGTTGGAATTAATTAATATTTCGTAGATATCGTATTCAATCCATAGAAGAATTAGAAAATTTCCTTTTAGTTTTTATTTAATTTTGTTCTTGTTCTTTAAAATTTGGAACTTTAATTTTTTTATGTTGAATTATTTAAAAGTGGTATCATTTGCCTCCAAAAATATTATTAAAACTTTTCCTAGATCTGTCAATGAGATTTGTTTGCCGTGATTTTATTAGTTTCAATGCTTCTGAGCAATAAAAAATATTTTAAAAGCACCTCGTTAAACATACTTGGTTATTTAAAAGAAATCATATTGGTTGTTTGCATTTCATAAACAAAATTTTCTATAAAAAATATACTCTTCAGTTTTTTTCTTCCATGACATCTGCTCCGATGGAGTAATTTTAACATTTTTTTTACTTTAGGTTCAAAATAATGTAGGATTGATAAAATGTTATATTTATTTTCGTTATTAGTGCTACATTGTGTATATAATTCAAAGAAATGGATTATTTATAAATAGTGAAAAAAAAAAACAATAAATGGAGAGTAACAAAATTAGTGATTTCATGTTAATTATTACCAATTTGTCGTGCTGGTTGTCGACATTAGAGGTCACGTGGGTTTTGGATTGAAATGAGGGCGCTATGGTTAACATCAACTACAAAAACGAACGTGGGTTACTTTTTTTTAACGGTGATGTTTTTATATATAATAAACAAGATTGAAATGGAATCGAAGATAATTTTATACAATATATATTTTTATTATCAAAAACTTTTTACAAATATTGCAATGCATCTTGTTTTAATTAACTATATTAACTAAAATTAAAAATTAAATACAACATTAATTTGGTCCTCGGATGCTGGAATGTATTCAGGAGCCTAGATGCAGATCAAACAGAAAATGGCTAGACTGAAAGAAAATAAAGTATAATATATTTTAAAATAAATGAGAGAAATAATTTGTTAGTCATGCCCAACGCATTCGCCAAATTCTTAAGTAAAGCTCCAAAAGCGTTTTTGTTAGAAAATTTCTAAATATCATGCTAATTTATTTTTTGAAGCTAATTCCGTTCTTACCAATTTAATTGACAGTGGCTGCTAGCTGTTGTGGTTCAAGAGATATATAGTGTGTTTTAGTCTTTTCAGTTGGGATTATTATTTCTGATATATGCGTTTTTGTTGGGGGGAAGTTTACTTCTGTTGTCATGTCCTCTGACCAGTAATATGGTAGGGTTTTATTCTAAAAATAATAAATTTTAATTCTTTAGAGTAAAATTTATAATTGTATTTTTTTAAGGTATAGTTGTGATATGATAGGCGTTTGGCACCTTTAATATAAATTTTCCACCTATTATTGCATGGGAAGAAGAGTTAGCTGCTTTTTTTTCAAATATTGTAGAACTCGCGAAATAGGCGCGCAATGATATAATGGGAGTTGGTCATCTTTAAACATCATTTGAGAAATGATTCGTAGACAGTCTCATTAAACATTTGCAACGGTTTTTTAACCCTACGCGTTCAGATACTTACAGCTTTGTAAAGCTTTTGTGATACAGTCGAAACAGTGAATGCAATTAAACAATTCGTCGTCCTTCAAATGAACTAGCTTTAAAAGTTATAAAAGATCATAGCGCGGTAGTATTCTCGCTCCAATTTTAAAACATAAAACTATAACTCACAGCTGCTAAAATAGTTCTGGTAGATACCAGATGAAGAAAAGTTTGAAAGCGGCTTTCGTATTTACAAGTGGGGAGATATTTTCTGATTTATAAAAGCTCATGAAAGAGACACTCTATTATAACTAATAATTGATATTTGTTTACTTACTTTAAAATAGATTTTTTCGTCATATCTTCGTTTGGTTGATCCAATGAAAATGAGCATTGACTCCGTATACCATACTGGTACAGTTTTTGGTTTGATGTAGCATGTCGTAACGTATCTGAAAAATTATAATTTTTCCATTAAGTGTCAGAATTTTGAAACATAATAGCAGCAACAATGTTTGAAACATAAATTTCACTTATGGGCTGCTGTGTTTAGAACATTGTGTTAGTTCACCATGGACAGACACACCAATTGGGTTTTAGAGCAGTTGAAAGGCGACACTCCACTTTGGGAAAAAATAATCTTTTTCACCGAAGCGTTCTTCTGGCTTAATTGGTTTGTAAACAAACAAATCTGCAGGGATTTTTACCAATGAAAATCCTCAAGTGATTTAGAAGTTACCTCCTTATCCCCAGAAAGACACTTTTTGATGCGGTTTTTGAGCTGAAGGGGTGACATGACCTTATTTTTTGAAGATGATGATGGAAATGTTGTTATTGTGTAAGTAAAGTATAAGGGTAAAGTATAAGGGTAAAGTATAAGGGTAAAAGCTATATGGATATGTTAACAGAATATCTTTGACCTGAACTGATATATGTAGATATAAATAATGTTTCCTTTCCACAAAAGGGTACGACTTATTACACATCTCGCTAGATAGAATGTAAGTTGGCCGGGCTTACCCATTTGTCTTTCGACTACAGGTGTTGCCTTCATATGAGGGTTATGTCTCCAGAATAATAAAAAAAACAAATATTTATCATTGAAAATGGTTATATTGTTTTTTAAAATATTCTTCGCGATGATCGATACACTTTTGCTTACGTTTGAAAACCAATTTTCATAGGACTTTTCCCATTCCGATTGGGGTTTCTGCAAAACATGCATTTTGATGTAAAGTTGATGCAGACAACGCGTCAACCGCTTCTTCTGGCGTCAAAAATCGTTGACCACGTAGTTTATTCTTCACGGACGAGAACAAAAATAAATCATTGGGTGCCAAATCAGAACTGTGCGGCGGATGATCCATCAATTCGATGTTCTGACTGGTTAAATATTGAGTTGTTCGGTCCGATGTGTGAGAGCTCGCGTTGTCGTGGTGAATAATGATCCTGCGTCGCTGGTTGTTTTTTTTTATTTCTTCAAAGACTCCTGGCAAACAAATGGTTGCCAAATTTAAAAAACCGTTTTATGATTCTCTATTGGTACTTTAGCCCCATGCCCATTTATCCCAAAAAACAGGCGAACATTTACTTTTTTTTAAACGATTGTCAAATTATGTGGAATTCAACGCGCACATTTTTTTTTCACGGCTAAATGTTCATGTAAAATCTTGTGTATGCTTGTCATACTAATGCCCAGGGATGCCTCAATCTTACGATATGTCACATGACGATCAGAATCGATGTTTTCTGACACAAAACCGATTTTGGACGATCTTCTTTAAATTCCGTGAGCGAACAACGGCCACAATTGAATTAACTAAACCAATGATATACAGTGGTTTTAGATGGTGTTTCATCGCAAAAAGTCGAAGTGAGTTGATCGATGCACTGTTGTTGAGATAATCCACGTCATAGTAAATCATCGCACGAAAATTCTCACGAGTTAATTCAATTTTTTGACTGAGATGAAATTTTCAAGTGACTGAACAACACAAATAGCGTCCGTATGACAAAACGTTAGTATATATATGAGTATGGATATGAGTACGTTATTTCACGAAATGGTAATTCAAGTAGCTATCAAGATCATATGATCTCACTCCCTTGGATTATTTTTTGTGGGGTTATGTTAAATGTCTGGTTTACACAAAAACATGTGAAAGAGTAATCGAAAATTAGGTCTCCAGAATGTATTTCGCCAAACGAAGCCGAGGAGGGTATTTGAACATTATTTGTACTTCAAGATAAAATAAAAATTACACGGTTATCACTTGTAATTATCATTGTGATACTTATATTTGACAATCCTTTCCAGTTTGGACACACTTTCTCACCAGCAAGTTTACGGCCTTATCATCTTCTGTTCCTTCTAAGTGATATAAAATATGTTAAAATCGTTAGAGCGTTGGCCAAAAACAAGGGTTAACATTAAGTTTAGTAGTTAAATAAAAGTACAACGTTTTAAAGTGGTTTGTAAGGTTTAATGATAGTAAAAAAAAACATTGGAAGGAATCCAAGATCAATCACTAACAGTTTGAACAGAACAAAATGAAATTGTTCCTCACTAAATAAATAAACTTATATCTCGTTTCGCATGTCATCTTTCTCTTTAGATAAATTATGTATATTATAAAATGAGAAAATTCAATCTGACAAAAACGAATATCAATCGAATTTATCTCTTCTTGTTTTTAAAAATATAATGTTAGTACATGATGTGTTTCATACCTTTTAGGATAAATTCCGCTGAAATCTGTTCTTGAGTTTACAATCACTTGACTGGGGTGACTTTTCTTCACGTCTCTAAAAATAACACTGAATTAATTCACTATAAAACACAGTTCATAGACAATTAAATTAAATGCTTTTTAAATGTTATTGTACCTACACCTGAACACTACGTTCTAGCGTTTTTATAAAAAATTCTTTTGTTTTTAGACATATTTTAATTTTTGCAGGTATAAGTTTGTCACGCTTTTCAATTTTGCAAGGGAACAAGTCCATGTTGTACATTTTATAGACATCTATTATATTATAGCTATCAATAGACGACTGATTTAGAAAAAGGACAGATACATTTAAAGAATGTAATAAAATATTAGAACACAAAAAATGATTTTGAAGTTTAAAAGTATTTGGCGAATGCGCTAGTATAATGAAATTACCTTCTGTTTTTGTCTTTAGCCCGCAGTACGCCTTACCTTGCTTCCTGTAGTCTCTCATTTGGAATCGCATTACTTTCATGGGTTATTTCCTGTTTCCTCATTTTGTTAATTTCCTCTAAAACAATAAAAATGTGTGTACTATTATATTCAATACCTTATTCGTTTGATTGAATTAATTTTAATATATGAATAGTTTGTCAGAGTCAGAGTTTGTCAATCAATTATTACTGGAATTGATATATCCATAATTTATTTAAAATTAATTGATAACAATAATATCATCATAACTTCATCGATAATATTTTTTTAATTTAAAATCTATTGTACGTACGGGGAACACTACCTAATATTTGCGGTATGTAACAAGGATCAATAATTTCCTTTATGGATTTATACGATGAATCATTGAAAATTATTTCTCTCCAAAACCAATGTATGCCATTTCAATAATTTCATAGGATTCTGTAATTGAAAGGGCATACACGACACCAATTTGCTGCTTTAAAGAAAACTTTTATCGTTCTAAAGTAATTTTTTTGTTTGCAACTCTATAATTCATGTAGCTTTTTTTATGAAGAATTTTTGATGAATTTTTCTCTTTTTCAAAACTTCATCGCCCTTTAAAGCAGTCTATATAACTATTGATTTTCTGCATGATCGGGCAAAATATCTTTGAAGAGATTGGTTGAACTTTTTAATTAATTTAGCTGTCCAAATAGTACATTGACTTCCCGTTTTCTTCTTTTTTCTCCAGTTTAAATATATCGATTATGTGTATCCTATCAATATTAAACTTCAAGACAAATTTTCAAAACTAATTGAATTTTAAAAATTCTTCTTATAACTTACTAATTTAGTGTTAATATGAATATAAATAAATTGGTTTAATAATGTAAACAACATGTCGGGTTCAATTATTTAATAATAACTTAAATAATGTCGGCATCAACTTACTAACATCAGTCCACAATATACGAGTATTAATAACCTTTCCAATAAGAGTGTTAGAACTTTGAAACAAAATGGCGTTAATACTGTTTGAAATATAAATGTCACTCATAGACTCCTGCGTTCAGTACACTGTGTCAATACACCATGGAAAGATACATGATTTAACAGCGCGAGTAATGACCCCAAACCGACGGATGTCCATTGCTTAACGCCGAATAAGCTATAAGTATATTTGCCTAACGCTGAATAAGCAATATGTTTTATATTTAAGGAAAACCTGTATTATAAAAAGTAATCAATATTGTAGTGTCAAAGCTCGTGCTGTTCACGATATTGTTCATTAGTTTAAGTGCCCTTATTATAAAATAAAGTTTTTTAAAACGAAGTTTGTCGGTTTTCGTATTTAACTCGCGTAGAGATTGATTCAGGAGTTCTTTTCATTCCCAGAAAGTTCAGATTTTAGGTTCAGGTAGTGTTAGTCGGAAGGATCTGAACATCACGGTGTTCGCTACTGCTTGGATTTGAGAAGGGTGATGATGGGATTGGTTTTCTATACACTGTATTCGATGGTTCCAGAAAGATGTCTTGTAGTGGGGAGATCCAAAAACGGCAGTTTCAACGGTAGTTGGGAAGTTATTCAGAAGTTCATTGCCGTAAGGCTATATTATAAAGATATCATCTACGTAGCGTTTCCAAAGTTTAGGGTTTAAAGGAGCGTTGGCTAATACATTTGTTTCAAAATCTGTTATGAACAGGTTTGTTATAACGGGTGATAGAGATGAACCCTATGTGGCATCGTCGGTCTGTCTGTAGATCTGCTGGTTGAAGGAAAAATATGTGTTTTTCAGACACTGTTCGGAAAGTTCTCCCACGTATGGTGGAAAATCTTCGTTCATTGGAATTAGGTCCAGAGCTTCGTCTATGAGGATACTTGAATAAAGTGAGACAATGTTCAAGCTTGCTCGTATGTCTGTATCTTCTGGTTGGAAATCTTTAATAATCCTTGTCAAGAACAGTCTACAAACCACACAAAACTGTCGCAAACATCCAAACAAGTTAGACTGGAAAATCAGGGGGTATATAGCATATCTTGTTCCGACTGTAACAGAACATATATAGGACAAACCGACGGATCTCGGCCAGAATACAGGAACATAAAACAACTTGAAAGACAAACAAACCACTTTCGCTCTGTTCCAGCACTATCTACAAACAGGATACAAAATCAACTTTGAAGGAGCCAAAGAAATAGCGAACATTCAGAGAATCGAACCATCAGAGAAGCCCTTGAAATAGAAAAAAGAGATGAGCTAAATACGCGAAACGATGTTCAAAAAGTATGGAAATCACATTCCAAAAGTATGGAAATCACTTCTGAAAAAAGCTCACAATTCGTTGATTGAGAAACATATATATTACGCTTTTATGTTATACACTATAATTTAACATTACAACAATTAATATACTATTTTCCTAAACTAATATTTAATTCGCCATAAAATTATTTATATTTTATTTTGGGATGCACCATATAAATAACATGGCTTCATAAGCTATAATAAAATTTTGTTCAAGAGTGGTTTAAGCCAATAATTTATTATACTTCGTGATATATAGTCCTAACTAAAGTAATATATTGTGTCAGGGTGGGAACCCAACATTATATTAAGTTTTTTGTTTTCATTGGACTCCTTTACAAGCAGCTGTTATTTGTTAAATTTGAAACAAGTATTCAATGTATGTAGACCGTCAATATGTACCTCTCAAGACTAAAAGTGTTGGGATTGATCAACGCTCGATAAAAACAGTTAAATAAATTTTAAAATGTTGGTAAATTGATGTTTCGTCGGGTGATACGAGAAAGGTTTAAAACATATCTTAAGATGCCTTTATCAAAAAATCGAAACATATTTGGAAAATCCTTAAGTTCGGTCATTTTCTTTCCAGACTATGTTCAAAGAAGATTCAGTGTTAAGACAATTTTTCAATTTTTGTTATATATTTCATTATACTTTTTGAATTGATCTTTCGTATTGTGTATTACTTAATGTCAAATAATTGGAAATTGGAAAAGCATTATATTATTTTCAAATACTTTAAGGAAACTTTTTGACAGAATTAATATTAAACCAACTCTGATCAATATTATCTAGGCAAGATAGCGGTGGACTGCTTTTTAGAACACTGAACATACTTATTGCCTAAATGAAAATATAGCAAATTATTTTCAGAGAATTAAATCAACCTATTATAAGTGAGGTAATAGGAACTATGCTAAACAAGCCAGCATTTACTACTAAGAAAATTTCTTTAAGCAACAGTGCAGTACAAAAATTGAAATGACTCAATATGTTGAAGGTTTCTTACGAAAGTATTTAAAAACTATATTTTTACCATACGCGCTACAGGGGTATTATTGTTATGAAAAACAAGCATGTCCAAATATATTTGGTGTGTCATTTACTACTACTATCTAGTTGCCAAAACAATTGAGGGGATCCCTAAAAAGGATATTGTTTTTTTTTATTAAAGCAAGCAACAAAATCTGAAAAACCCCATTAAATGAAATGAAATAATTCTATCGCTTGCTGTTTATAAACTTTAAATTTGTACTAAAATTCCTAGAAAACCATGATACTGTTTTACGAGACAACTTTTGTTGCGATGCTTACATTTTACAAAACAAATTTAGGAGGTGGGAGGAATTCAGCCGATTTACTTTTTACACGATGAAGACCTTCTGGAAGCATTTGACATCCATTGTGACGTTACCTAACAACTTAATGCTATTATTAATACGAACATACTGAATCGGGTTTAAAATATCCTTCAAGTACTAACACAGAAGAATCTTCAATATTGCCAAGAACTGATAGAACCAGATCAACAGGTATTGCTCCAAAAGTAGATTGAGATATAGATATAGGTATATATCTATAGGTATCGGGTTTTATACACGATTTTTCCGTATTTTCAGTCGACTAAAGACGCATTCAAATGCTGTTTAATAACATTAGATGAAACATGGATTTACTATTACATGAAATAGCAATCCAAACAGTGAGTGAGAGTAGATAAAAGTGCATTCAAGAAAGCAAAAACGGTTCCAACTGCAGGAACACTCATGGCTACGGTTTTCTGGAATTCTCGTGGTATGGTGGTCAAAGTACCTGGCAAAAGGCAGGACCATCATCGGGAAGTATTAAGCTTTACTACTGAACTAATTTAAATGTGTTATTCGGGCTAAATGTCCAGGTCTGTACAAATAGAAAGTTCTCTTTTACTATGAACATGCACTTGCATAAACGGTTCGGGTTCTATGTTTCCCAAAGTTCTGCGTTTCCCAAATCTAAAGAAATGGTTCGCTCGATTCCAAATAATGAGTTCAAAGCTGAGGCAACTGCGTATTTTGCAGAATTGGACAAATTGTGTTATACTAAAATTGGCACGTCATTGATTTAAATATATTGAATTGCAAGGTTTTCTTTCTTAGGCCGAGAATTGTTGGAACACGCCTGGTATAAAATAACTTTACCAGTGCATTTTTCAGTTTCTTCACTTAAAGAAGATTGATTTTTAATAGGCTTGTAGGAAATATTTTGTTTAAAAAAGGAGGGGATAGATCAAATAAGTTTAGAAACTTAATTTATTGTATTTTTTTGATATACCTTTTGAATATCTCTAAATTTTTGATATTTTCTGGATATTTGGATAAGTATAGTTATGTATATACAAGAATATACCTACAAAACTGATTTATTTACTGAACGTCACAAAAATATATATTTTTATGTACATTCTGATTTGTAGATTAATATAATAAAAGTACTTAAATGCAAATGAGACCACTTTTTCGGTCAGACAGTCCACACAAAAACAAAATTTTTGTTTTACAAATATGTTTTTGAATCGTTATTTCTTATCACGTAATGTTCGTTCGAGATAAACAGAATAAATAAATGTTTTTATGTGTATTATGGCTCGTTGATAAGACGATAACCAATATTATTCATTGTTATTTTTAGCGTATATATCGTAGAATACATTTACACAATTTAACGGGCGCACATATGCTGGTGCCTTCTTTTATTTAACCGATGAATTTTAATTAAGCATAAAATGACTATTTTCGTATTTCAATTACCCAATAACCAAACAAATAAATTCAGTATGGGCATTTTTGTTTTAAATTGATATTACCATAGATCATACCAAAGAATATACAAAAATAAATGTTAAGTAGTAATACAACTCTGGTTTATATATTAGATGCCAGTGTCAAAATCATATATATATATATATATATATATATATATATATATATATATATATATATATATATATATATATATATATATATATATATATATATATATAATACTACTATATTGCTAGCAAGGTCTGGAGATCGGCGAAATCATTACGGTGCAGACATATATACGTCTGTTTCTCTCACTACTACTTTGAGTCTTATGCGCATGTCCGAGAATTGAGTATGCTTATAGACGTGCGTCAGTTTGCATATTTTTATGTTTATATGTCAGGTATATTTCTTGCGACATTTGCGCACAACGGGTCGAGTAGTAGAAAAAGAAATAAAAGTAGACGTTTGCTGTCTCAGTTACTCCGTGACACCTCGACTTACAGATATTAACAATATAGTAGTATTATATAAATGGTGAATATAAGCTTTTACAAAATCAGAGTACCGTAAATGTAGTGTGAAAATAAGACGAGAACTTAGATATACAAGATGGACAAAATTATTATTTTTTAAACTTATAAAAAAGTTGGGAATGTTTTTCGTGTTCAACATTACTGTGTTTTATAAAAGTGGTATGTTGCTATGATCAAAAAGTAAAGTGACTTTTTAATTGAAACAAAGTATTTATCAATTCACTCAAAATTGTCTTTGTCGCATTCAAAATAATCCCCTCTTAATGTTTTTTCCAGTCTTATAATTTCTATACATGACTTCTCGTATTTCCTTCAAAGCGGCCAGCGAACTCTCTTGAATGGCTTCTATAGACTCAAAATGATGTACACGATGTAGTTTCTTTAATGCAGGGAATAGGAAAAAGTCGCATGGTAACATATCTGGTAAATATGGTGCTTGTTTGATTTTTAGCTATAAATTGACGAATAATTATTGCAGTGTGCGATGGTGCCTTATCGTGATGCAAAAACCATCAATTGTTTTACTACAAATCCGGGCGTCTTCTTTACATGGTATGGCCTCAGGTATATGACGCATATTGCTTAAATAATATTCTTCACTAACCATGGTAAATAGCACAGTAAACGAATATAAACACAGTTAACATGGCTTTGATTTTTGATCAACTTTGACGTGATTTTTTAAATTTTGGTTCACCTTTAGCATGCTACTCATTGGATCATAAGCATAGATCCATGTCTTATCACCAGTAATTATGCATTTCAGAATGTCAAAGAAAGCGGCACCTGTTTTCAGAAAAAGAACAGTATACATAAGATAACAGGCTAATTGAAAAGTTCGCGGATCGACACCTGTAGAGCAGTAAAACAACTATAAAATCTATTACATTTTGAAGTTTTATTCTTCATATGTACATATGTGTAGTTTCAAGTCGATCTGTCAATTTATTCGTATAGAAACAGCAGGTTACGTAGTAGTGTTATTTTTTAAAATGAAAAATATTGAAAATCGTACAGTGATTCAATTCTTTGTAAAAAAAGGTTTAAATGCTATTCTATTCTATAATCTTTAAATGCTAATCTAATAAAGTTTAAATGGAAATTCAGAGTGAAATAGTAAATGTATTAGGGGAGTCTGCTGCTTCAAAAATAATGGTTTGTAAGTGTGCAGGTGAGTTTCAATGTGGTCGTATAAATCTGGATGATGATCTTCGTTCTGGTCGTCCAATAAAGGAAACTACTGAAAAAATAATTTATTATATAGATGATATGGTTATGGATGACAGACAATTGACTTTGAGTGAAATTGCTAAGGCCATGGACATCCCAACTGAACGGGTATTTCGAAAAAATAATTGGATTTGAGAAAGCTATGTGCGAAATGGGTGCCGGATTTGTTAAATTTTGATCAAAAACGACTTAGAGTAAAACTTTCTAACCAACATTTGGATCTTTTTCGATAGAATAAAATATATTTTAAACGTTGTTTTGTAACTATGGATGAAACTTGGGTTTACTACTATGATTCTAAACTGCGACAATAAACTGCAGAATGGACTGATCCGGTTGTTCAGCTCCGCAGCGACCAAAGTGGTCAGAATCGACCAAAAAGGTTATGGCATCAATTTTTGGAATACAAAAAGTATTTTGTTAATGGATTGCCTTCAAACCGGTAAAACCATAACAGAACAGTTTTACTCAAACCCTTTGGATCAATTGGATGTAAACATTCTTGAGAAAAGATCTGGTTTAACAAAGAAAAAATCATTTTTCATTAAAACAATGAACGGTTCACAGAGGTGTTCTTGCAATGGCTAAATTGAAGAAGTTACAATACGAATTGTTGGAGCATCCACCATATTCACCCAACCTTGCCGCCTCTGATTTTCATCTGTTCCCAAACCTCAAAAAATTCCTACGTGGCAAGCGTTTTTCATCAAATGAAGAAGTTATAGCAGTCGTAGATGAATATTTTGAAAGACTTCCAGAAAATCACTTCAGAGATGGAATAAATTAATTGGAGAACCGCTGGAAAAATTGTATTGAGCTTAAGGGAGAATATACGGAAAAATAAAGTCATTTTTTCAACTATAAACTTGTTTTATCATTTCCGAACTTTTCAATTAGCCTAGTATAAGCCTAAATTGTTTTTTCACTGAATTGATTCAAATGATACTCGAGTAATATCTAAAATGTCTCTAATAGTTAATCAGCGATTACTTAGTACAAGGCTCTTATGTTTGGTAATGATTTCTTTATTGGTTGACGTGGAATGTCTTCCTGAACGAGTTTCATCTTCAACTACCCACAACTCAACCTACCATCATTAAAGGTGTTTGTACCACTAGTAATTTTTTTTTACATGACTTCATCGCTATAATGTTTTTTTAACTTTTTTAATGCCCCAGCTCAAGAAATGTTGTGATTTAGATAAATTTTAATGAATATTCTTTGCTCGATAAATTTATTCATTTTAAAAAGTCAACAACAAATATTTTTAACAATTACCAAAGGCGCTGAAATTTCTCACTTAGTAAGCGAAATAATATGGAACTTCTGTTAGATGTCAGGGACAGTCATACTAACTTAAAAATCTACTGGCTGTATCGATACGTAAAGGGTACGAATTTTTGAAACAAAAATCACCTTACTTTTTGATTATAGTAGTACTATAATTTGTATGCTCGAAGGCATCAGTGAATTTTGTTAAAATAAATCAAAGTAGCATACAGACGATCCGGCTGCCAACATGATGAGATTCAATTCGAACCTGTATCGGCAACAGGAGTTTTTTGTATCATCTTTTAATTTATCTGTTTGTTAAATATCCTTTTTTTTTATTTAACTGCTTTACAGGTCATGAAGGCGGCCTAAGGCATATTTTTTCTTTCCCTTATACCATTACGTATCGGAAAGTTTCTTGAATGGATTCATTGTAATTAAGGCCTATCCAAACATCGACCACGATCGCGTTGCTTAACTTTATCTAGTTTATCGGTTATCTAGAACTGAAGCTCAACACGTCATCATTCTAATGAAGAATTAGTTATTGTTGAATAACTTTAAATTTATTTTTAATAATTTTAGAAAATATGTGGAGATTGTTGAAATTCTAATGTTTTTTACATTATTATTGGAAGCAACAATTCAGAAAAATGAAAGCAAGGAGGGGAATATGCGATGTTAAAGATGATGAGACAGGCAAAGCACTGTAATTCATGCAGCAACAAAGTGGCTCAAAAAATTCAGTGAAGGAGATATTTTTTTGGTGATCAATAATTGATCAATAGTTGATAGTGATCAATAGTTGATCCATTAATATGAATTTTGAAAAACCCAAAAGAAGCTGTTTAAGCCGATTCAACATCCATCCATTCAAAATCATCAGCGATAAGTTTTAACATTCTAGGAAAAGTAAACAGAAGTTATCGAGAAGTACCATACACTTTAGTCAATAACATAAAAAACATTACTGAACTTATGAATTATTTTAAAATCTGCACTGCTTGATGAGCTGTATGTGACCTGACGTTATATTGTTTATATTGCTAAGATAAGATTAGGCAAGCTTGAAGGTATGATCTAACGACGAACTATATTATTTCTACGGGTTACTAAAATGTCAGCTCGAAAAGGTTGACACTAAAGTTCATCATGAATTAATCTTAATCAATCCTAAACAACATTTGCTTTCATCACTAAAGCAAATGAGATCCAGATCCCATTTGATTTTAGCTCGATACCATTTTAAGCGACGAGTCTTGCGTTTTCAGAGGATGAATCCAACAATGGCGATAAGTAAATGTCGATTAGCAGGCATTTTCAAAACAGTCTGACCTGTAGCTATAACAAAAGCGACACTCACTTTCCGGAAATTATCAAGTCGATATTGTACAGCATGAAGTTTGAGGTGCAGGAAATCTAAGATCTTTGGATACATCTAGAACGATTAAAACCTCATACTCGTGCATAACTTTGCTTAAATTTGGATAAATGCCTGAACTAATATGGTGCATGAACTTGCAGCATTTTAGCATTTATAACAGAACCGAAGCTGAATACTGTTTAATTTAGCAACAAACAAAAAATACATCACAAAATAAAAACAAAATATTTTAAACTGTTTACTTTAGCACATTATTTGCGATTCACATACAGAAACATAAAGGTAAACAAGCAAACAACATCCTTTTTTGTGTTCAAAATATGCTAAAAAGTCATTATATTTTCACTTCAATAAGTCATTGAACAAAATATAGTTTACAAACAATATTTACAATAAAATTAATTTCTCGTGATGTGTTACTGATTAGTCATGGTGTATTAGGAAGAATATATACTTCATGACATCACAATCTTAACTTATATTATGAGAAAATACCGAATGACTGATAATGTGTCGACATGGACGAGGAGTATTTCGTTGAAAAGTTGTTATGTGTAAATATGTACTATGGGTGTATATTTTTTTGTTAGAAGTTAAATTTGTGTACATCTAATTATTTAGTTATGTACGATGATATTCAGCATTTACTTACATTTGACATAAATTAGTTTATGCCTTTTTTAGCAATTATGTTGTAAATATATTAATTTTTGTTTTACTTTTCATATGTAAATATTTTTTCAAAAGTTTTCATTTGACAGCAAATTTAATACGTATTTGACAGGTGTATTACTCTTTGCTTGATATTTCAAATTTGTCAGGTATATTATGTTCTGATATTTGATATGTATGCAACCATGCGTACAATTTATTTAATTGTGAGATCATTAATGTAGTTTAATTTTGAATCGAAATTCATATTATAGATTATACATAAACATAGTTTTTTGCAAATGTACATCCGTCTTTTATTATTAAAGTTTCTGTAATGAAAACCCATTACAGAAATGTTTTCAGTACTAAGCAGAAACTTGTTACAAAAAGAAATGT
The DNA here is from genome assembly GCA_031761425.1 of Cosmopolites sordidus. Lineage (NCBI taxonomy): Eukaryota > Metazoa > Arthropoda > Insecta > Coleoptera > Curculionidae > Cosmopolites > Cosmopolites sordidus. The sequence goes on along the minus strand of JARFXV010000251.1, from coordinate 172,856 downwards.
ATCAACGGATGTACACTTGGAAAACATTTTTCAGCACACTACACCATCCACAATTGTATTATTTACTTTATTTTCAATGACTAAACTCGAAGAGATTTATATCAAATCACTGTATTTAAATTCTCGACACGAGTTTCGTTAACCATGTTAGCATCATCAGGATATGACTCAATCTGACTCAATTGAATTGATAAGATTGCATAATCTCATGATGATAATATGGTTAGCAATACGCGCATCTAGAATTTAAATAAAGTGATTTAATGTTTAGTGGTAAATCTTTTCGAATATAGTGTTTCACCCCGAATCTTCCAGAAATAATTAATTTTCAATGGTTTGTATGTTTTTGATGATGAAGCTGGCAAAGTAACTATCATCAGAAGACCATGGTGAAGCGAAATTATAACCAACCTTTGGTTGCAAGACAGGGACCATGAGTTTGGACTGTATACCAGGTATGGCGGTTAATAATTCTTAATTTTTTCTTACAAAAAAAATCGTTTAATTTGGGGAAAAGTAAAAAATCGTTTATTCAAACTATGCGCTATCATCAGCTGCACATTTTGCCCGTATCTTTGACAACTTGTTGGATGCCCTCCCAGAAAAACCGTACATATTTTGAGGTGCTGTATTTTGGCTTTGGTTTGGTGTGCATTTAATTTGGTATTATTATTAATTAAATAATTTATATTGTATGCCAAATAATATATATATATATATATATATATATATATATATATATATATATATATATATATATATATATAATTGTTGAAGTGTTTCATAGAAAATGCGTGAAATATCGATGAAAACAAGTGGCAGTCCAAAGGCGCCAAGACTGGTGAGTACGGCGGGTGGGGCTACTAAGTACGGGGCTACTAAGTGGGGCAGCTAAGTACCGAAATAGTGTCACTTTTCCGTGTCTTGTAGCCAATTTTGGTTGCGAAAGGTATTAACTATTTCACCAGGTTTCAGAAGCTCATGGTAAACGACACCCTTCTGATCCCATCAAATGCACAGCATTGTCTTCTTTCCAGAGCGATTCGGTCTTGCGGTTAATGGTTGTCCTGGGTCAAACCACGATTTTCTGCATTTTGGGTTCTCGAAATATATCCATTTTTCATCTCTAGATACGATCCGATCCGAACTTCGCACACCGTTTTTCGCTTTTCCATCTGTCTGTCGTTCAGCTCATGTGGTATTAATTTTTCTACTTTTTGGATCTTTCCCATGACATGCAGACGATCACAAATGGTTCGGCGACCAACACATATCTGCCATTTTTTTATTGTTGTGTGTATACGTAGGTTTTTTTTTTGATTGAACAAGAACAGTACTACGTTCCCCTAAATGCTTTTTATTTGACTCGAAACACGACATGTTTATCACTCGAAAAACATATGACGCTAACTAGAAATCATTTAAACATCAATGGCGTTTTGAAAGGTACTGTCCTAGCAACAAAATGAAATAAGATATTAGACTGTGAACCGACACGTGCTATTGTTTCAACAGGATGACATGTATTCATTTGCGTTAACCGAATATTTTTCTAATACTTTGTAATTATATATTATATATTTCTATATTTTGTGATACAAATCAGTGATTATTATGATAATATCGAATATTCTGCTATTTAGTAGATATATTTCAATTCTGGATTTATAGAACAAATAAAAAATAATTGAAAGCCTATTTTTGATTCATTACATTACATTATTAGAAAATTTTAATATATTAATTTATAAAACATCCTGTACATGATGTAGTTAAATTGAAGTTAGTTTTTATGGTCATGTACTTACTCGGTTCTTCCTGACTCAGCTGACGTTCCTTTTGTTTTCCCATAATTTGCCAGGCAAAGATCCGATAAAAAGCGCCATCGATCTTTCCCACATTAGACTCGTGCTCCAATTCGGTGTTAGTACGTTCTGTTTGGATCAGATTGAAACTGTACGCCTTCATGTAATCGAATTTGCTCGGAATTTCGTGCTTGGACCTCATGTTGTCTCCCAACCGTCGTCAACCGTCGTCGCTGGACCGGCAGAATCAAAAATTTCAAATCGACTGCGGCGGGATTCCTCTTCCATGCGATCAGCCTCGAAAACCACCGACAACGGTCTAGTCGGCGGATTCTAGGATGTGTTACGTCATTTGTTTTGCTTTGTCATAAAACGATAGTTTGGTGTGGACCTCGAGCGCCAAAGGTTAACGCTTGCCTGTATATTTATTGATATTCAGATCTGTGCTGTAATTTATATATCGATATATATATATATATATATATATATATATATATATATATATATATATATATATATATATATATATATATATATATATATATATATATATATATATATATATATATATATATATATATATGTGTGTGTGTGTGTGTGTGTGTGTGTGTGTGTGTGTGTGTGTGTGTGTGTGTGTGTGTGTATGTACATTACATCTAATATTTTAACGGATGGTAGATAATGTTTCTAAAATCATTCCGGGTATCGATCCGTTCATTCTGTGAAGAGTCACGACGTATCGAATAGTATAATGTATAAAAATAATTTTGTAATCGAAATAGTATAAAGTATAAAAAAGCGTAAAAGACGTTTTCTTTTAAAATTTGGTGATTATTGTGATTTGGTGAAAAATTATTATAGTTTTTTTTATTTTATAGAAAATTGGGTTTATATTTGAGAATGATAAAAAAAACATTTTTGTCTTTTATTTCCTAGTATTTGGGAAAAAAAACACCATTTATAATTTTTATTTTTACTATTAAAAAAACAAAAAAATATAAACCAAAAATAAGGTGATTTTTTCTGGGGGCAGATTCGGCTACCCTTTGATTTGATTTGTTACAAAAAAAGTAAATCTAACACATTATTATCTTTTAATGTTAAAGTTGAAATTATTAGCACTCATTTTTCATCATAATACGTTTTAACCGATAATATTTAGAAATACATCATTAATTGTTTTACTAAATTAATTGTTCATATGCACCATGAAAGAAGCTTCGTAGGTGGATAGGATATTGAATAAAAAAATTGTGTGAAAAATCAGCGGGTAAGAGTGCTTGTATTCTTTGTACATCGTAAGGGTAGCATAGAGGGTATTCTATGTCCAATCTAATGGGAAGCTCCAACATGTCGTGCAACAGTTCGAGTACTTCTGGTAGAACGTTTTTTTAACAAGATGTAAAATTTGTTCTTCGACTTCACGATTAATTTCTCGCTGGCGCCCACATTGTTGAGATTTTGGAAGCACTATCTGAATATTTTATCTGAAGACTTTTAGTCTTTGAGAAACTTGGACAGATGTTTGGCGAGCTGGACGCGGTCTTTCTGGGTATCGTTGTCTATGGATACTCTTAGCCCCCTCGGAATTTTGAGGAGCTTTTGTAAATACGAAGCATATCGTGATATTCGTGTACATAATATATTTTTAGTAATATATATATTTTTTCGACATTTCGATATTCTTGAATCTTTCTCCATCTAATATGCATTACAAATATGTGAATAAATAGAAATTCGACGGTGTAACATGGGGTGAATAGGGTGAATGAGATAGCACCTTCCACTTCATTTTCTCGTTTCAATTTTTTACTTTTGCAGAGTGTTGTCTCGCATTGTTATTGGCGCAACATCGCAATAATTTGCCTCAACAACTGCCTGTAAAGCGCCATATTTAGTCTTAACTCCCTTTCTGACTGAAACGAATCAAATAACTCAAAATCGCTCGATCTGAACTTTGCAGTTATGTACATTTAACGAACGTATATCCAGAATTACAATTCTGGATATACATTACAAATGCTTGTGGTTGCATTGCTTCTCTTTTGCTGAAAAAATTACCGTCACTGGTAAAAATTTTATACCGTTGGTGTACAATTTTACCCCCAGAATTTACCCACCAGTATGTTTAGATGTTAAGAAATTATCGAAAAAATAAATCATATTTCCATAAACGTAGGCCATTAAGAGGCAAACATTAACATATAATAATGTTTTATAGATATAGAAATAATTATTTTAAAATTATATCACTGGAAATTCTCATTATACAATTTACGTAAAGGAATTAAGTAAAGACTCCATTTGACATTTTTTATTACGGTCAGTGCTGGATGTGAATTCGAGCAATACAGACTTTTAATAATATAAAAAAAAATCTTACTATGAGGGTTGCAATTTATGTATCTGGAATTGGCAACAATGGTGTTGCTAGGCGCCATCTGACATACACATCTTAAAGTTTGACATTGTTGACTGTATACGTACTCAGAACCTTTTGTCATACAGACGCTATTTGTGTTTTTTTAGTAACTTGAACATTTCTTCTCAGTCAAGAAATCTAATTAACCCGTAAAAATTTTCGTGCGATGATTTACTACGACTTTCGACGTGGATTATGTCAAGAACAGTGCATCGATTAACTCACTTCGACTTTTGGCGATGAAGCACCATATAAAACCAATGTGTATCACCGGTTTAGTGAATTCAATCCTAGTTGTCGTTCGCTCACGGACTAATTTAAAGACGGTCGTTCAAAATCGGTTGTTATATCAGAAAATGTCGCTACTGTGTGCGAACTGATAAAGCAAGATCGTCATGTGACATACCGTGAGAGCGAGGCATCCCTGCATGACAAGCAAAAGATTTGGGCGCGTTGGATTTCGGATAATTTGACAATCGCTCAAAAAAATGCTCGTGTCGATTGGTACAAAGAAATGCCCAAAAATTATATCTCATATCGTGGTTAGCTCATATCGTGGTGCGTCAAAAGCCGTGTATAACATCTACACAGGTGACGAATCTTAGATCTATGCGTATGAGCCCAAAAGTAAACAGCAGTCGACTATATGGGTCTTTTAAAATGAGCCAAACTCAACAAAACTTGTTCGCGCAAGAAGCACTTCGAAGCAAATGGTCGCCTGTTTTTTGGGATAAATGGACTACAGTGCCATTAGATAATCGTAGAATGGTCAATTCTGAATGGTACACAACTTTTTGTTTGCCAGAAGTCTTTGAAGAAATAAGAGAAAACAACTAGCGACGCAGGATCATTCTTCACCATGACAACGGGAGATTTCATACATTGGACCGAACAACTCAATATTTGACCGGTCAAAACATCGAATTGATGGGTCATCCGCCGTACATTCCTGATTTGGCACCCAATATATTTTTTTATTCCTGTCCGTAAAAAATAATCTACGTGATCAACGATTTTCGATGCCAGAAGAAGCGGTTTTGCATTCAAAATACATTTTTTGGTGATACCGCAATGGTAATAGAAGAAGGCTCTGAAAATTAGTTCAACCGTAAGCAAAAGTATATCGATCATCGCAGAGAATATTCTGAAAAACAATAAAACCATTTTCAATGATAAATATTTGTTTTTATTTATTATTTCAGATACATAAATAGCAACTCTCGTATAAAAAAAAATTATTCTGCGCTTGCTAGTGTAAATCATTCTTATGTTGAGTTTCACTCGAATGACTCTTTTTAGAAGAACGCGAAAGATCTCGGATTCTGGAAACAGTTTTATCACTTCTTGCAGTTGAAGTTCATCTTCAATCGAGTTTGATACTGAAAAACCGGGCCATTGATAAAACACTATTTTCATAGGTCTGTTAAAATTTTATAAAAGTTTCCGCCCTTTGTTCAAGTTTGAAACAAGACTTGATAGCTTGAAAGCGTGGGTTTTTAAAGTGGGGGGCGTAGAAGAAAATAGTACTGCTGAAGAATTTTTGTTGCTTTCTCCTTCATCATTTTTACTTTTCGTGCTATTGAAACCCTATACAGGAGGTGAACCTGTGGTGTTTTGCTCTGAAAAATTGTTTACTGTGATAAATGCTGGAGGGGCGGCACCCCAACGCCATCCCTCACGAGCCACCATTGCTTGATAGCGCACCTGTGCTCGAAATTGTTGTCACTCATTTTCAGAACGCAATAGAAATATCCGATTCATGAAAAACATTGCTACGCGCCATCAAGTGCCTCAAAGGTGTTGAAACTCGTACTGGAAATGTATCAGGCGTTGGTCTGCCTCCATTCTAAAGGGAACGCTACGCTACCAGTCTCATTTCTTTATTTACACACATGTATAAGGTCATCGTGTGAACAGCACTGAACGGAGTGTCTTTTATTTTATTAGAGGGAACGCATTTCGAATTAATGAATGTATTTGGATTGTTACTTAAATCTTTGTATCAAAATATTAAAAATAGATTTAGTAGAGATGTTTTTGACCACCTAAACATAGCGATCTGATAATATTATGTAGGTTTGCGATAATATGTTTTAAGTTTGGTCTTATCTTTTAACTTTAAAAATACTACTATATAAACTAATCCAAGGCAGATTCAATTATAGAGTGCAAAATCCAGAGTACCAAAGCTTAAGTGTTGAAATTAAAGACAAAGGTTCATGACCACTGGCGTATTTATTCTACACGTATATTTTTGTCTTAGCTTCGAAATTTGCTGACAATTTTTTTATATAGCGTTGAAATGTGTTGATTTTTAATATGTAACTATATGTACACTTACTATTATCATAAAGAGAATTTTTTTTTTCAAGCAAAGAACATTTGTATCAAATAATGTTTTATAATTCATACATAAGTATACGGTTTATTGGGAGAATGGTATTAAAGAAATAATTAAAGTTTATGGTGTAATAAAGCATAATATTCTACGCATATGTCAAGGCTGTTACTAACATTAAAACCCGAATAACAATTTCGGACTTATTTCTTAAAATTTTGTGTAATTTTTTGTATTAATATTTTTGAATGTTAGAATTATGGTATTGTAAAATAGGCCATAGAAATATTAAATGAATTTCAGTTATGTTTTATTAACTATAATTATATTATAATTCATTATATTTGTAATATGTGACGACTTATAATATACAGTTTTTATCATTCTTTATTTAATTGCAATCTGTTTGAGGAAATAATAAACAATATCATTAAATAGTTATAGTTATATATTTTTGTGTGAGATAAATATAAGATCCATTTAAAAACATTGTAATCAATTTCAGTGCCATAACTAAGTCTTTACAATGTACTGTTGAAGTTCAAGGTGTCGGGAGCTCCAAGGAATAGGGTCTATATCACGGGCGTAGCCAGGATTTAGTTTTGGGGGGGGGGGGGGGGTTTAGTTTGAAGTAAATGAAACAACAAAAATATACTACTCGGCAAGAGATGGCGTTACTGTGCGCAACGTCCACTAGTTCGGATATATATTCAATTCAAATGTAATAATTTAACTCTCTTCACTCCTCGTATATAACATTAGGTAATATTTGGCTTCTTTCGGGGGGGGGGGGGGGGGTTTGAACCCCCAAACCCCCCCTTGGCTACGCCCGTGGTCTATATATATATATATATATATATATATATATATATATATATATATATATATATATATATATATATACATATATATATATATATATATATATATATATATATATATATATATATATATATATATATATATATATATATATACATATATATATATATATATATATATATATATATATATATATATATATATATATATATATATATATATATATATATATATCATCATCATCATCAGCCCGTATCGATCCACTGCAGGATGAAGGCCTCTTCAGCATGCTTCCAACCTTCACGGTCCTGGGCTTTCCTCTGCCACTCGGGTCCAATATACTTAACGATGTCATCAAACCATCGTGCTTTCAGTCTTCTTCGCGGACGTTTGCGATCAAGCGGTATCCACTCCAGGATTGCCTTGGTCCATCTGTCGTCCCATCGCCTCGCTATATGGCCTGCCCATCTCCATTTCAATTGTTTTACTCTTCCAATGATGTCACAGACTTTTGTTTGTTCCCTGATCCATGCGCAGGACTTTCTGTCTCGTCTTGTAATGCCAAGCATACATCTTTCCATTCCCCTCTGTGCCACCCGAAGTTTTTGAATTGATTGCGATGTGAGTGTCCAGGTTTCACTTCCGTATGTCATAACGGGTAGAACGCACTGATCGAATACTTTTCTTTTCAGGCAAACTGGGAGTCTGCTCTTAAACACTATGTTGAGCCTACCAAATGCCTGCCAGCCACATTTAACACGCCGTTCCACCTCCCGGGCGGTATTCCCTTCCATTGAAATCCTCTGCCCAAGATATATAAAGCTGTCCACAATCTCTAAATCCCTTCCTAAAACTGAAATTCTTCTGTCCTGAGAGAAGTTATTGAACATAACCTGACTCTTTTTCAGGTTTATTTTCAAGCCAATGGTTCGCCAGCCCCTTGCAGTTCTTGTATGCGTCTTTGCAACTCATCTGGGTCTTGTGAAATGAGAATAATATCATCTGCAAATCTAAGATGGTTTAAGTTTGCACCATTGATCTTTACACCATCCTCTTCCCAATCCAGTTTACGGAATACTTCTTCAAGGCCAGCCGAGAAAAGAATAGGCGATATTGCGTCACCCTGCCGTACACCTTGTTCTATATTAATTCCCACTTCAAGATCATCAAGGTGAATTGTGGCTGTAGCTCCATCATATATCGATTCTAATAGGTTTACATAGGCTCTCTCTACACCTTGGCTAAGCAGTGCATCCATTATCGCATGCTTTGAGATGGAATCAAATGCTTTTTCGTAGTCGATAAAAGCCAAGCACAGTGGCATGGTGTATTCGTTGTGCCTTTCTATGACCTGCTGTACAACCTGGATGTGATCCATTGTACTGAATCCACTTCTGAATCCTGCTTGTTCTCTTGGTTGTGCGTCATTCAGTTTTTTTAATATTCTTTTAGAAATTATCTTAGAGAAAACTTTGTACATCACTGATAGGAGGCTTATTGGACGGTAGTTCTTTAAATCTTCCTGTGCTCCTTTTTTATGTAAAAGGATCACTTCTGCATTTTCCATAAGTCAGGTACTTTTTGTTCTTTGAGGCTTTTTGAGTATAATTTTGCCAGTGTTTTATGTATCGTCCGACCACCAGCTTTTAGCATTTCGACAGTTACACTATCCTTTCCTGGAGCCTTGCCGTTCTTCATCAATTCTATAGCATTTGTTACTTGCTCCACTAGGATATCTGGCATTATATATTGTTCTTCCGTGGGTATTGCTGTCCCTGACTGGCTCTGATCTTCATATAACTGGGAATAAAACTTTCTGACAATCTCTAACATTTGGGTACGCGCCCTGCACACTGTGCCATCCTCACGCTTTAAAGCATATATTTGCGTTCTTTTGTTTTCAGCTTCTGTTTAGCTTTGTTAATTCCTTTGTTTTCTTCCAGGGTTTTTTGCACTAGCTGCATATTGAATCAGCGCGTGTCCTCTCTGATACGTTTTCTTATAGTTTTGCAGAGCTCAGTGTACTCGACCCTGCCAAAAGGACTACCTGCATTTCTCATTGCGAGCAATGAGAAATATATATATATATATATATATATATATATATATATATATATATATATATAAATATATATATATATATATATATATATATATATATATATATATATATATATATATATATAAATATATATATATATATATATATATATATATATATATATATATATATATATATATATATATATATATATATATATATATATATATATATATATATATTTATATATATTGAACAAATAAAAACCAACACTAAACCCTAAACAAACAAACCCAGATTCATTACCATCGAATGAAGATGAAATAATTAGGCAAATCAAGCGGCTTAAAAATAACAAAGCTTCTGGTGAAGATGGAATCACTGCAGAACTTTTGAAATCCGCTGGTCCAGGTACAATCAAAGAAATAACCAAAATTCTACAAGAAGTTTGGCGAACCGAACGGATTCTGGAAAATTGGAAATATGCTTTAATCCATCCACTACACAAGAAAGGAGATAGAACGGATGTAAACAACTATAGAGGGATATCGCTTCTCCCAGTTTGTTACAAGATTCTATCTCAATGTCTACTAGACAGAGCACAAGGACAGTTGGAACCTAAAATTGGTGAATATCAAGCAGGTTTTCGACCGGGCAGATCCTGCCCTGAACAGATCCTGAATCTAAAGTTGATCCTAAGACATCAAAAACTGTACAATAAAAATCTCGTCTGTACATTTGTGGATTTCAAAAAAGCATATGATTCTATAAACCGCGAATCTTTATTCCGAATCTTGAAAGAACAAGGACTAGATCTGAAAACGCTGGCAATTATTAAAGCAACATTAACTAACACAAGGTCAAAAGTTAAATTCATGGGTGACATCTCAGAGCCCTTCGAAATTAAAACTGGAGTGAAACAAGGGGATGGACTCTCACCACTCTTATTTAACTGTGTTCTAGAAAAAGTAATACAGGAGTGGCGTGAAAAAAAGTCGGCCCTGAATATTGATCAGCCTATTAAATTGGGGAGAACCAACATCAAAATTGATTGTCTGGCGTTTGCTGATGATCTAGCAATTTTGACTCAAGATGTATTAACGGCACAGAAACAGATTGAAATTCTAAAAGAAACAGCAGAAAAGGTAGGACTCCAAATTTCCTTTGAAAAGACACAATACATGACCTGCAACAGACTAAGAACACCATTTCTAAAAAACAAAATATGGTAACATCAGACGAGTCTCTCAATTCAAATATTTGGGTGAAATAATCATGGAAAATGAAAAATCCTAGGCCCCAAACAAATAAATACAACAACATATCGACTTCGAGAAAACCAAGAAATCAAACAATACACAGATTTACGGACACATAAAACGGATGAATCCAAATAGGCTAACTAGACAAATAGTCGAATTTTATGAAAATAGGAGTAGAGCTAAAGTAGAAATAATTAAATGGATTGCTGCAATTAAAGAAGACCTAAGATCAGCAAATAATACACAAAGTGAAATTCAGGATAGATGCTGTTTCAGTCACAAGGTTGACGTTTGGAAGGTTGGCCAGAGAGAAAAATGTAGGAAGACTGGAACAACTTGGTCTGACGAAAGAAAAAAAGCTCATAGCGAAAGAATGAAATTAGTATGGGCATAAAGGAAGGCTAACAACAACAAACGCCTCCAATTGTACTTCGCGTGGTCCACCCGGGCCCATACGTGAATAATATATATATATATATATATATATATATATATATATATATATATATATATATATATATATATATATATATATATATATATATATATTATTATTCCCTTCAACCTGGCAAATTACCATGGAAGGTTTAACACCACATCAAAGCAACGCTTGTTCAAGAAATTCCGAAAAAATGTTGAAAATGTCGCATTATGATGGAAAAAAACCTGTTATTTGGCCACCACGGTCATGTGATTTAACACCTTTGAATTAATTTCTTTGGGATTATGTTAAATCTTTGGTCTATGTTGATAAAGCTGCAACTATTGTCGCCTTGGAAGCCACCATAATTCGGACAATTGCGGACCTAAGACCCCAATGGCTTGAAAAAGCGATCAGAAATTGGATTGACAGAATGGGCTTTGCCAAAAGTAGCTACGTCGGATATTTGTCGAAAATTGTTTTCAAACATTAATACCATTGAATGTTATTTCACATAATAAATTGTTTCACATAAAATAAATTGTTTCAGGCATTTAATTTGGTTGTTTTTATATTTAATTTAAAATTTGGACGCATTAAAAAAAATGACCAGACTACACTTTGCAAAACTAAAAAATTGGAATGAGAAAAGTGGAATGGAAGGTGCTACCTCATCCACTCTGTTCACCAGATGCTGCACCCTCGAATTTCCATTTATTCAGATATTTGTATCGCATATTAAGCGGGGAAAGATTTAAAAATGTAGACAGATTAGAAAGTGTGGTAAGAGTGGAAGACGTAAGATGGAACAAATTAATTTTATTTATTTTTTCTGGCTTCCTCGGAATCAAGTGCAGAAAATGGTATCACTGACGGATTTTGCTATAAGTGATGGAGCGCGTCAATTCTGGTCGAAATCACCACTTTTGGATGGTCTAAACCAGGGGTCTCCAAACTTTCCTGCCTTTATTTATAATTTCTAAACTAGTCGCCTTGCTAAATTCGCTAATCGCGGGCCGGATTGATGACACTGGCAGGCAGGATTTGGTCCGCGGGCCAGAAATCGTTTCACTACGCTTACAAATACTTCCAAGCTGTCAATTCAGTTTCATTTCATTTTTCTTGAAAACACTAGAAGCTTCCTTATTTGAGGTCCAATAAATATGCCTTCTTTTAGTTTTACATCATTTAATTGAGGAAATATTTATTTTAGGTAAGTTCTCTCCACACCATAAGAACATCAAACGGCATAAAATTTTCCTTGCATGCAATATAAGCTTTTTTGACTTCCTCGGATATAGATCTATCTTTTGACTTTAAAATAAATCGTCCGCATATATAACAAAACTTATCCGCTGGATATTTGCAAAATCGACGACTAGAACTTGCCATATTATATAAAATCTACTTAAACACTTCACTGTATTGTAAACGAGACCGCAACAAACTAAACGATAGAAAACAATAAAACTGCCCTTAAAGGTTCGTAGAATACTGTTGAAATGCCCCCTGTACGGACTTGTGGTAATTCCTATATTGTCCAGTTCAAAGTCAGGTACCAATAATTTCAATTACCTCATGATATAAAGGAGAACCAGGTATTTGAAAATGTGACGTGCTAGGCCATATAGTATAAAGGCCATCTGTATAAAGGTTGGGATTACTGACCTGTGAAATTAATTTCTTGTTGAGGAAAATTTTATTGGAAGTACCAGAAGTATTACAATTAGCTTTAATCTACCCTTATCATGTACAAATGCACTCTCAACCGTTGATTTTTTACCCAGACACAAATATTGTGAATGGTTTTTTGACTAACATCAAAGGAATCCAATTTTTTTTTCAATATTTTATCAATCGACGAAGCTTTTTTTCACTCAGAAGGGGATTTGGATAATGCAGTTATTGAATCAAAAATCCCAACATGAATTATGCGGTTAATCATGAATTATCGATTAAACTATGGGGTACAAAGTGGGAAATCATTCCCCATAGAATAAATGGGTAGGAATATTTAATTTTTTTAAGAAATTAAAAGAAAATCAGACATATATGTCTGAATAGCCAAATAGGCGATGAAAATGATTTGCAACAACGTATTTTTGCCGCTGTCTATTAGACTTGAAATATGCCAGAACTTTTTCAACGTGTTCAGAAAAAATTGTTAAAATGGTGCCAGGCTTGCATAGATGTTAATGGTGGATAATTTGAATATTTAATTTAATAAAATAATTAATCATATGTTTCTTAATGTAACATGAATCGTTTAAAACCATTGAACGACAATAATGTATAAGTTTTCCTTTTTTGTAACAAAACAAACCAAAGCTGAGATATACGGAATAAATGGCTATAAAAATATTTTATTTGATGAAATCCGTTCGAACTCAAATTCGTTGTCCAATTAATCACGATGATCGACGTCAATTTTTACGAAAATTTCGAAAAGTTCTGACTTGTTTCCAGGAAGGAAACCAGGTTCCAAGATTTATAGGTCTGGAAGTGGTTGCATTTATGATGCAAGTTTTGATGAAACTTTTTGTTGGAATGATGTAAATAATCTTTGGTTAAATTTACGAAAGTTATTTCCTTTACACCCTGTATATATGTGATACCTGGGGATCTTGAAAATTTATCGTAAATGAAAATTTTTGAAACGAAACTGACATCCTTCCTTCCGAAACTGAAAATGTTGGAGATTTTGACTATTTCTCTAGCTGGCTGCATACCAGATTTGTATCTCTTCAGTTCGTGTAGGGTTCAGTATAGGTTTATATATCAACAATTTGTTCTCTATAGTTACTTACGCCATTACGCTTCATGAATTGAATACATTTTCTTAAACAGTAATCTTAAATGTAGGCATTTAAATGGTTAATAGCATATATTTAAGTACATTTTTCTCAGAACATTTATAGATGGTACAATGTTTTATAAATTATAGCCATTTCAACGTATGAATACTTAAACGACGATTTAAAAAAATATGAAAACGATCAACATGAAAAGTTGATTAGATTAGTGACTTTATTTAACTTGTGACATTTTGTATTTCTCTTTTCTTAATTTTACGTTAAAGGTTCTTATAAATGCTAAAAGTATATTATTAGATGTTTTATGTATATTTTTAATGTATTTTGACTATAGAAAATATAAACTAGGGCGAAAATAAACGACTATAAGAAGCAAATGAAACTGGATCGGAGACCTATCTCAAAGCCAAAATACAGTTTGATAAACAATGACAATGATAAGTAAGTAGACATTATCATTTTCAATCTACCCCAAAAAGTCAAGACATGTTTCTCTCCTGTTATCCTTTTGATCCTGAGAAAGGTTCTTTGCATGTGAAGGTCTTGTATTGGGGTTCCTCTTCAGTCGATAATTTTCTTAATATCAGAAAAGTTTTTCGCGTGTGAAGGTCTTATGTTACGAGGTTCATCTTTAATCGAGTCTTAGCTTTCTGAGAATGTCTTAAACCACTTGAAAACCTGAAGCCTTGAGAAAGAAACAGTTTTCATAGGCTTATTGAAGTTTTACCAAAGTTCATATTGCACTATGCCCTACTTTGAAACACAATTTGACAGCGCACCGTTTCTCGAAATTGTCACTCATTTTCAGAATGCACTAAAAAAATCGGTTCACGAAAATAAAAGCAGACCATAGACATACGATCCAGTTACTCTAGGAAGCTCAAACTCGTATTGAAGACGCATGGGATGTTGACCTGTCTTCCCTCTAAAGGGGAAGCCAATAATGTTGCCAGATTGACCGCTACACCACCAATCCGATTACTTTATTCATACATCTTGTAAATATGATTATTTGTTCCGTTTAACTAAACTAAACTCCTAACTAAAAGTGACACTTGTATTTATTAATATTTAGTATACTTTACAAATTATTTTGTTGGTTTTTAAATTGATTCTTAACAATAAGTTCGACAAACCAATGTAATATAACCATTCTAATATAGACTCAACCCTAGATAACTATACTGAATACATTTATTTCAAATGTCAATATTGTTGGAGTTTATTAGATGCTGCAATCTTCGTTATATTATCTAATAGGATTGTTTTCATTGCATAGTTCTGTATAAATAAGATTAATATCAATATTTTGAAACGCTAGCTTTTTGTTGCCATAACACATTAGTTTCCGAGCTATACTACAATGGATAGATTTTGTAGTGAAATTATGTTCTTTAATATAAACGATATTTTGTAATATATTGCGTATGCAAATAATGGTTTAAAACATTTTCAGTGTAGGGTATAATTGTAGTTTAAAATACAAAATATGTCGTCGTTGATATGTCAATATGGCTCTATACATTCCACAAATTTGAGAAATACTGACTTCAAAATAGTGAATGTACTATATAAATAATAGGTGTACCCATAAGTAACCTCATATTTTTCAAATTTTAAAAACATTGCCATGTACTGACAATAATTTTACATAATACAACACCTATATTCAGTGTTGTGAAAAACTTATTTTTAATAACAAATAAAAATTTGGAATAAATGAAATTATTCTATAAAAAATATTCAAATAAATAGAATAATTCATTTGTTATTAGATCTCATTTTATTCGAATTTTATCTTTCGAATAAAATTTTAAAAGATTGAAGTTGAAAAATTAATTAATGAAATTTTGAATACAATTTTGAACATTATAAAAAATATATAAATATCCTGCTCGATAGGTTCATTAATAATACCTTCGGTTTGAAACTCGATATTAAAATACGAAGAGACTTACCACAAAACACCAAATCATCTTTTTAAACTTCTCGGCGCATGTTTCGTTAACCATGCCATCATCATCAAGAGATGATTTAACACTCTGCAGAAGGCTTTAAAAAAATAAGTTTTTAAACTTTTTTTGAGTGAATGATAGAAATTTCACATTTTAGGACATTTTACCAGATTATGTTTGCTTCAAAATTATGGAATTTGTTTTACATAAAACTGCATAGTTCTATTTATAAAAAACACCTTATTATCATTCTAGATGGGTGGGCCTTTCAGACCCTATCTTGTACAATCTGTATTGAATTCTTTAGAGGATGGTCCTCTGAGTCCCTTTTAGCCTGTTTGGGATCAGTTTGGCGCCGTCTGGTAGAGAGTAAAATATTGTAGTCAGTAGTATAAAGGGTTGATAAGGAAGGGGGTGGGGTAGGTCAAGTTATTATGTTTGCAAACTATACAATGTCTCAAACTTACCTGTACGTTTATAGATCAGTTTACATTCAGTGTATGGTGAAGCTGACCACCTCTGTTCGTATTATATTTTTGTGTTTGCATAATGTCTAGGGAAAGAAAGCTTACTATTGTAGAAATTGAGAGAATATTAGAATAAGAAGTTTCGAGTGATTCGGAATCGGACATGGAATAAGGTGAAAGTGAGAGTGAAGAAGCTCCCGAAGACCCAGAATCTATCAAAGAGAATAGTGAGGATAAAGCCATCTAGCTCTCATCCATTCTAGCTCTATTGAAACCCGCAATGGGGAATACTGGTATGCATAAAAACACAGTTGTTACTCTTCTAAGTATCTTGTACGACAACGATAGAGTTGATGAAAACAATAAAAATAAACCAGATATAATTACCACCTATAATTAAACAAAGATGTCAACAATCATTAAACCTGTCTTAAAATCTCATAATAAACTTATAAATCCATATTTTCTTATATTTTTATATAATGGCTATGAATACAATTAAACTATTTTTACATTGAATTTATTAACACTATATATGAATAAACAATCAAATTTTAATGAAATGTCAAATTTTGAATTAAACTGAATTTTCAAAATAAGGTTTATATAATTCCAAAATATCATTTATTTGGTTTATTTTTTAATCATTTATCAATATGCAAATTATAATCAATAACTTTTTAAACATTGATTTTTTAATCATAAATAACTACATAATAAAATTATTCTATAACTATCTCATTCGCACCTATTCGGATGTATATTGCCTCGTGCTCGCACCTACAGCAATCCTATATGTTTGTCTGGCCAGGGGTTAGAACTGTCGAAACTGTCTGGCTACTGAGGAAATACCTTCTAGCAATTACCCAAGTAACACGTTTAAAATTCAGCTTTTATACTATAATGTACGTACAGTTACAATGTATTAAAGTTTAAGGGCCTGGCAAGCGGTTGACATTATATTAACTATCTGGTAATGGATGACGTGAGTTCTAATATTATTTCGAAGAAAATTATGCTTTATTATTTGATAAATTTAAGTTGATATTTTGTACATCTTTGCTACCTGTTACTTGCCAAAGCCACGATGATCCAAACTTAATAGTAACCCATCGTTCCTACCTGTGTGGGAAGCCTGCGCTGAAAAACTTTCAGCTTTAATAAAATATCGAAGGTCTGGCATTCACGGGCTCTTAGACTATATAACTTTACCAAAAATTCATAATCCAGGAAAATCATTGAGGCCAATTTTACAAGTCACTGATTTTCAAGCATAGAACTTGACAAAATGGTTAGTAAAGGAATCTGAAAATCTACTAAACCAACTACTTTCCTGTTCTGTGATAAACTCAATAGAATTCATAAAAAATGTCAAAAACACACAAGGACGAATTCACTTTCCGAAGGTATGGCTAAGATATGTATATCATTTTCTTTAATTTTTGATTTAAAAAATGAAAACTTCAGAAACGATGGCATTTACGTATACATTTAAGAACAATGATATATTACCATTTTTTTGGATGTTTTAGTAAGAACAATAAAAATAGGTTCGATTTTGATACTGTTAAAAGAAACACTACTATTTCGAGATACATACAACGATTCGAATTATAGCTTTCAGAACAAAATGGCTAGTTTAAATTTTATTGTAAATAGACTAATCAATTTTTCTTTAAACAAAGATAATTATAACAAAGGATTAAAAGTAATTAGGGAGGTGTCTGAAGTGAATGGTTATAATAAAAATATTATAGCTAGATTAATTAAAAAACCTAAGTTTAGACAATTATTGAAAGAATCTTCGAATTTTAAAAAGCAAAAGAACAAAAATAAATTCATGGTAATGTGGTTAGATGCCCAATTAACACGAGGGCTGATAAGATTTTGAAAAAAGTGGACGTGAAGGTAATCAACAAACTATCTAATAAATTAAGATAAGTCTTAAAATAAAAAATATTAAGTAGATGACATGAAACATGAAGATGACAACATGAAAAATCGGCGAAAATTTATTGTTAGATTAGTTGTCTATATCGTGATCGACGACATATTGGACAAACTAAAAGATTCATATTAATCAGATATATAGACCACATTCCCCACATTAGATATGGGAGAAATCAAAAATCGTGTGTTACCCAACATACACTCGATCATGACCGATCATGATAATATACAGGGTGTCCCGAAACTCAACGTCAAGCGGGTGCCGAGCGAAAGGTCAGGTTATACCAGTTCTGCTAAAAATAAGAAAAAAATCATGTCACCGTGTTAAGCGATAAGAGGCATATAAATAACCGTGTTATTAATCGCAGTCACAAATAAAACAATGAACGTTGTTAATTTAGAAAAAAAAATGTTTAATTGAGTGGTGGTTTAAAAAATTATCAGCAAATTTTGACACTTCATCTTTAATAAAACATGTACTGCACTATCCCGGGCAAGTTATATCAAAAGATCGTTCATTTAGTCAAGATTTCAAATTGGTACAAAAATTGGCATTTTTTTTCCACAAAAAATATTATTGCTAATTTTTTTGCAAAAGGACCACATTTCAAAAAACTCATACCATGAGAAGTAATTTTGTGTACTCAAAAATTCACTTCACCAGTGTAAGTGAGATGGACAGATGTGATAGAATGAGATAGATAGTGTTGCTACCTCGTGACTACACTCCCAGAATCGATTTTTGCAGTACAATGTTGACGAGCAAACGTGAAGATCCGCAATTTCTAAACAATATTTTATGGACTAACGAATAGACGTCTAAAACAGACAGTTATTTAAACTTGCATAACTTACATAGTTGGCACATGGAAAATCCGCATTTAACGCGTGAAGACTGGTCCCAGTATCAATTTAAAGTTAACATGTGGACAGGAATTTTAAACGGACAAATAATTGGACCATTTGAGCTGCCTGAAAATTTCAATGGCGCCAACTACTTGGATTTTCTTCAAAACGATTTGCAGACAATTGTTGAAACAACAGAAGAAATAAATCCAAGGAGATTCGCACGACTAGTGAAAAAATCTTTTTTGAGGCGATGCCGAGCATGTATTCGAGCCGAAGGCAAACAATTTGAGTAGTTGTTTTAATTTTAAAGAAAAATATTGTGATCAAAAAAATATTACAATAATTCCTTTCATTTCATTTTGATTAAGTTTTATCTTAATAAAATAATAGACCAAATATTAATTTGATAATTGTGATTAATAGAAGGAATATTATAGGATCACGTTATAAAAAATAGCACTGATAAATTGGGAAATTTGTGACCACAGTACTTAAAGATATAGCCTAGGGTGTCGAATTTCAGGATTTTAAAAATATATGCCTATTATCACTTAACACCATTGCCAGAATTGGTATAACCTGGCCTTTAGCCCGGCACCCGCTTGACGTTGAATTTTATATCATATATATATATATATATATATATATATATATATATATATATATATATATATATATATATATATATATATATATCATCATCATCACGGTTATATCATCATCATTCACGGTCCTGGGCTTTCCTCTGCCACTCGGGTCCAATATACTTAACGATGTCATCAATCCATCGTGCTTTCGGTCTTCTTCGCGGACGTTTGCGATCAAGCGGTATCCACTCCAGGATTGCCTTGGTCCATCTGTCGTCCCATCGCCTCGCTATATGGCCTGCCCATCTCCATTTCAACTGTTTTACTCTTCCAATGATGTCACAGACTTTTGTTTGTTCCCTGATCCATGGGCAGGACTTTCTGTCTCGTCTTGTAATGCCAAGCATACATCTTTCCATTCCCCTCTGTGCCACCCGAAGTTTTTGAATTGATTGCGATGTGAGTGTCCAGGTTTCACTTCCGTATGTCATAACGGGTAGAACGCACTGATCGAATACTTTTCTTTTCAGGCAAAGTGGGAGTCTGCTCTTAAACACTATGTTGAGCCTACCAAATGCCTGCCAGCCACATTTAACACGCCGTTCTACCTCCCGGGCGGTATTCCCCTCCATGGAAATCCTCTGCCCAAGATATATAAAGCTGTCAACAATCTCTAAATCCCTTCCTAGAACTGAAATTCTTCTGTCCTGAGCGAAGTTATTGAACATAACCTGACTCTTTTTCAGGTTTATTTTCAAGCCAAATGGTTCGCCAGCCCTTTGCAGTTCTTGTATGCGTCTTTGCAGCTCCTCTGGGTCTTGTGAAATGAGAATAATATCATCTGCAAATCTAAGATGGTTTAAGTTTGCACCATTGATCTTTACACCATTCTTTTCTCGGCTGGCCTTGAAGAAGTATTCCGTAAACTGGATTGGGAACAGGATGGTGTAAAGATATATATATATATATATATATATATATATATATATATATATATATATATATATATATATATATATATATATCAATACCCTTAGTTCTAACGGTTAACTTTACGGTTTATGACTTTTCATTAGGTACAGCTGTTATATAAATCGAACATATTTTAGTTGTCGATTAAATGATTACCTGATGATGCTATCGTGGATAGCGAAACGTGCATTGAGAAGTTTAAAAAAAGTGACTTTGTCTTTAGTGGTAAATCTCTTCGAGTTTAGGTCACATAAATTAAACTTAAATTTTTTATTTTATATTTTTAATTTTTTTATATATTTTAATTTTTAAAAACTAATGCAATTTTAATTTAAAATTAATTATAAAAACCCATTTTAAAATAATATTTAAAAACTTTTTTTTTGTCTAAACATTTTTTTTTATTTTGTAAAATTAAAAATAAAAGACATATTTAATAATAACTCAGATTTTAATTATATTTTTTTGAATAAATGTAAACACTAATACATATTAAAATTAATATATTTTGAACGAAGAAGGGTGTGTGTAGTAATGTTAGTAAGGGATAATTGAAGAAATGCCTTGCTAATATTAAATTCCTAAAAATTTTATGATGTTGAACGATAACTCAAAATATTGCATTGATGTTTTATCAGTATTTGTAATTACACTGATAATTTCAAACAATTTTTTTATCATTTTATTATAGACGCATCAGTTTTTCTGGCCATTTAGTGTTATTTCCACTAAATATATTACATCAGGCCCCCACAAAGTCGAGTCGATACCATAAATATTAACGCCGAAATGGCAGGAGTCGAAGTCGCTATTGACTCCCGTTACCATCGGACCAGCGTCTTAACTAATGCGGCCGGAAACACATTTTTAATACTTATGCAACCTATAATACATCTCAAGAAAAATCTAATAAACACCACATTTAATTTCCTCGGTACTCATGAACGCTTCTGCTATTTTAGCAGAAAAAATATAAAAATGTAAGAATAGGAGACTATTATTGATAATAATAAGAAAGTAAGTAATCTTCATATATAATTCGCCTATACACCTGCTATATCTTCTTAAAAAAGATGTTTGGTGAAAAAAAATCGAACGTCTTCATTCAGCTTCTGGCGACGAATTATCATCCAATATAAAACAGGTTATATAGTAAGTTATATATGTGCTATAAGCAGGTGTTATATAGCATGTTTTCAGAATTTAAGCATGGACACACAAGTGTCAGTGACAAAAGGTCATCCATTAACATCTATTGTTGGAAGGAACATTAACGCTGAAAGAGAAAAAATAAAGATTGATGGGATTACGAGATACAATTAGATTTAATTATTATTAATCTTATTATTTTTTTTAAATAAATTAATTTAATTATAATTAATATTCTTAATTATATATATATATATATATATATATATATATATATATATATATATATATATATATATATATATATATATATATATATATTCAAATACCATGTTGAAGGTGAAGGTAGAAAGGAAAAACTACGGGTAGCACAGAGGGAAATGGAAAAATGTATGCTTGGCATTACAAGGCGAGAGAGAAAGCCCTGCGCATGGATCAGGGAACAAACGTGGGAACAAGTGTGTGACATCATGAGAAGAGTAAAGCAATTGAAATGGAGATGGACAGGCCATATAGCGAGGCGGTGGCACGACAGATGGACCAAGGCAATCCTGGAGTTACCCGGAGGACTCGGAGGACCTGGAGGATACTGCTTGATCGCAAACGTCCGCGAAGAAGACCGAAAGCACGATGGACTGATGACATCGTTAAATATATAGGATCTGAGTGGCAGAGGAAAGCCCAGGACCGTGAAAGTTCGAAGCATGCTGAAGAGGCCTTCATCCTGAAGTGGATCGACACGATATATATATATATATATATATATATATATATATATATATATATATATATATATATATATATATATATATTAATAATTTAATAATTATTCAATTTTATTATTTTTTTTTAAATTTTGCTTGAAGTTCAAGAAAAGCTTGAACTAATACTCAACTGAGTAGTTACAAGTATAGTGCGGTTCAAGATATACCATTGACGAATGGCTGCAATATACTGTTAACAACCCCTATCGTAACGAAACCCGCCAAAATTTCAAAAAAAGTAAACAGGGCCGGGCCTAATAAAAAAAAGATAAAATTAATCGAGTTCGTTCGATATTTCGAAACAACTAATTTTAAGAGAAAATTTATCGTCCGATGCTAAGCAAATTGTTAAAAATGTGTATGTTTCTTTATTGAATAGGGGGCTTAATGTAACTGCAGCCGCAGCAGAAACGTCTTCATTAACGAAAACACCGTTGTCTACAGTTAAAGATATTGTGACGACAGTGATTCTGGTAGTGATTCTGGTAAAAGCAAATGTGTTGATGAAGATGACAAAGACTTAATTTGAAGCAAAATTTATGTTATGTATGCATACTGTGCTATGCATACTGTGCAATGCAGGCACAGCTTGCATTGCATTCATTGCAACAGCGATTAAGGAAAGATGAAACCAACACTCTTTGCAGCAGAACTAGCATCCGGAGAATATTATCTCTAATGGGTTTTGCATATCGGACCATTAATAAATGACAAATATTAATTGAATCACAACGATTGCGACGATGGCGGTTTGACTACTTAAACTTTATAAAAAGATACAGATTAGAAAATCATCTCATTATCTACCTTGATGAAACATGGTTCGATACACCTAAGATACTAGTAAAAGGATGGTTAGATACATCAAGAAAATGCCAAACCAAAGCCGCAGTAAACAAGGGAAAAATAATTCCAATTTTACATGCTGGTTCCGAGGATTGATGGGTTCCAAATTGTTTACGGTTGTCCTTTGGACTACCATGACGACACCACAGGAGAACTTTTTGAAGATTGGTTTATAAATAGCCTTTTGCCCAATGTGCCTAAGGAAAGCGTAATTGTAATGGACAATGCTAGTTATCATAGCCGCCAAAAAAAAGTTTCTGATACAAGTAACACTATATTGGAAATTCAGAACTACATGTTAAAAACCGATATATACTTCGAAAATACATTTAAAAATGCGATCTTCTAGAAATATTAAAAACATTTAATATTAAAAAGGAATATGAATGTGATACCATTGCTGCCGATATGGGACATATGGTTTTACGCCTTCCCCCATATTACTGTATTTTTAATCCAATTGAGCATATGTGGCATCAGGTAAAATCCAATGTTAGAGCAGAAAACTCTAAGTGAATTAATAACTCTAAGTGAATAAAACTCTAAGTGATTCAGAAATTAAACCAATCCGACTCTGGCGCCTTTGAACAAACTGGGAATATGTTTATTGAAATTTATTGGGGCAATTAACATTTTACCAAAAGACAACGAAATATCTTGAACCGGACTAGGTGTTTCGGTTTATAATGTCGATTTTGCTAAGAGATGGCGTTATTAAATTCATTTCTTGGTATTAACATTAGTATAATAACGTCTAATAACGTCTATACCGTTTTGGAGGGTAAACATATGCCATTAAAAGCCAGTTTATCATTAATTGTCACTGTGCAAAAAACATAGTTTTTCATAACTTTGAACATGTCGAATTTTATACCACAAAAAGACGTATTGCGAGGAAGTTTAATAACCTTTTTTCATTTGAAAAAAAAAAGGCTGCTGAAAGTTATCGATTGTTGGTTGAAGCTTATGGTGAACATGCTCTAACCCAACACTTGTGAACGATCGTTTAAACGCTTTTAAAGTGGCGATATTGATATAAAAGACAAGAAACATCTAGGACAGCCGAAAGTTTGAATATGCAGATTTGCAAGCATTATTGGATGAAGACTCAACTCATACTTTGAAATAATTGGCAGAAGCATTGAATGTTGTCCAATCCACCCTTTTTGAATGTCTATACACATTGAGAAATATCCAGAAGGGATGAAAATGGGTTTCATATGAGTTAAAGGAAAAAGGCATTGACAGGCGAAAAATCATTAGTGAAATTTTGCTTGCCAGACAGAAAAGAAAAGGTTTTTTTGCATCGAGTTGTGACATATAATGAAAAGTGGGTCTACTTTAACAACCAAAGCGCAAAAAATCATGTGTAGACCCAGGCCAGCCTTCAACATCACAACTAGTGCGCAATATTCATGGAAAGAAGGCTTTGATGTGTATTTGGTGGAATAGTAGAGGAGCTGTGTATTACGAACTGCTGAAACCTGGTGAAATGTTTGATCGATACCGACAACGATCGATACCGACAACAATTGATAAAATTCAATCGAGCATTAAAGGAAAAACGACCAGAATATGCCCAAAGACATGGTAAAGTTATTTTTACACATGTATTGACAAATACACAAAACTGTCGTATATCTTGAAACTAAGTATCAGCTTAGTTTCAAGATATACGACATCGTTATAGGTAACAAAAGTGATTTATATATGCACTAGCACGAAAACAATATAACTTATGTGCTTTTGGGTATTCCAAAGAGGAACAATACCATCGTTCTTTGATTGTTCTAGTCTTTGTAGCTTTTGTGGCTTTAAAGAATCAAAGGACTGTCAATGCCAATTAATTTACAACAATTTATTTGTTCGAAGTCATCAGTGAAATTTGAAAAAACAAAAATTATTGCATTATTCTTCATCATGATAATATTAACTCTTACAAAGCCGCTAAAACATTTTTTTTTGAAAGAGAAATTATCGAACCCCCTCATCGGCCATATGGTCCTGATTTATCATCTAATCTTTTCGTTTTGCTCCAGATATTAAAAATTAATTAAACAGCTGTCGTGTTTTGAGTGACATAAATAAACTGACTTTAAAAAATTGGGTTATAACTAACATGCTTGAATATACAAAAATACTTTTACAATACACTTTTGAGAATATTTTTAAAAACAATAAAACCTTTTCGAGTATTTATGTGTTTCTTCCTATTATTTGTAGAAACTCTTGAAGTGATTTAAGTTATGTCTAATTGCTTAATTGTCCGCTTTTATGTCGACATAGGTATTAGTCTCAAAATTTCTTTCAGTGTCCGCAAATAAGTAATTTCCAATCATGCCAATCATACAAAATTCTAACTTGATGAGGACATGGTTGTTGGATCGAACTGGATCAAAAGTGACAAGCAATCTAAATCGATCGGTAATTTATCACATACTCTGTTGTGAAATATACTGTATATGTCGAGTACTGAGATTAATAAGAAACTTATAATAATATTATTGATTGATTTGTCCGTTACTTTGTGATACTTCATTTTTTAAAAAAGGAATAAATTTTTTTTTATAATAATATTCTGAAAAAGCGTTGTAAATTTCAAGAAATCATAATATTGGGAAAGAAAATGTATTAAGAGATTCAAATATTATTCAGAGTATAGTAGAAATATTTAATTTTTATTTATAAGCAGGTGACGACAATAATTTTATAAAATACATGATTCGTTATTTTATGACTTGTACGTACTAATAGCGAAATTTTAGATACATATAAACTCAGAGTTACGACGAAAATTAGATTAAATTATCTTTTGATAAGGACATGATTAGTTTGAGTTATTTACATGCTGATAATAAATATACTAGACAACAAAAAAAGTGCGACACCCAATATACTATACATATTTCACTGAAGCTGAAAGTACGCACTCTATAGAGTACATATATTGAACACAAAAACTTGTGAATGCCATTGCATAAAATGTGGCAAACAAGTTATTTTATTATATTAATTTTGCTTTTATCATGTTTTGCTAAAATTTGCAATGCAATGCTAAAATTGATAAATGTATTCTTTCGGATTTGGCCTCAAGCGATTTTTTTTTAAATTTCTAAGTGAATGAGTAATGACAAGGAAAATTTTTGTTTGGAGATTTTTTTCTTCAATATCGATAAATCAAGTGTGTTCATATTTTAGAAAGTTACTTTGAAAAATGAAACTGATTTTAATGCTCTATCTACATGTTTCTTTCTATGCTACGGAAAATTCACGGACTCTCATAATAATATCATTTATTACTTTAATTAAAATTAAACATTAAAGCTCATTTCGTATTTATTTGGATATTAAAAAATAATTATGCCCGTTGTATAAATATATTTTATATTATATTATTTTATATTTTAGAAATACAAAATATCCCATATTAAGGATACCTTTAAAATGTAATTTTTATGTAATTTGATAAATGAAATATTTATATATATTAATTCGGGTTTGCAAATTATTTGTGGATGAAAAAGTATTGATGAATACAATGAAATGTACAATTTATTTAAAATAAATTCCAATAATTTTAACAATAAATGATTTGTCATTTTTGTTAGAGCTTCATTTTAATTATGATTATCAAATTAATAGATTATTGTAATATATAACTCATATTAACTCATATAACAATTTATTTGTTCACTAAATATCCATTATATTTTTATTGCAGTTCACGTTTGTTCAGAACGTATAATATCATTTAAAATAATTTAGTTTTATAGTAGTATAAAAGAATCAACTTAATTATTACTATTTTTTGGCTAATTTTGACAATTATTTAAAAAAAGCCATAAATAGCCAGTTTATGATAAAGATTTTCTTCCAGCAATTTTTTCAATTCTTCACCCTTTCCTTGTATGTTAACATTTCCAGTTCGAAATTGCTGGAGCCACTTCTTATAAGTACTATACGAGATTGCATTGGCTGCATCGACTGGCCATTTTTTTCAGTTGAAAGGTGAAATGAAGACAGTGCCTTAAATGATGCTTTTCGAAGGATATCGCGAATGCAATTGATTTTTCAGGATATATTCTCAGTAGACACGTATATTATATTTTGTTTTGAAACTGGAAGATAGGTTTTAAAATAATTATAGGGCGGGGAAAAATTCAGATTCATATAAGTTCTGCAGTCGATAAAACGGTGAAAAAAGGTGGAGAATTAAGATAAGGACCTCTTTTCTGTTGTTTTGTAAAAAAAAAGATAACATTATTTGAGATTAGAATCGAAATATAATCTTCGAATGATCATGGGCATTCCCTTCAGATTATCAATTCTTGGTTTGTGCTTAATCTTTTAATCTCTTGAAAAGTCTACCGAAAGACGAGTTACCCACGTACTTTACCTTCCAGTAAGCTTATTGGTGTGACCGAAAAGTTGAAGATATGTTTAAGACAAGCTAAAGAAACAAGTATGTTAATAACAAAATAGAGAACAATATATAAGCACATAATAAAGTTTTCAATTACATCTCATCTAAAGGGTGATTTTTTTAGTATGTCCGAACTTCCGATAGAGGTCGCTATCAAACGAACTGTGTTTGCGTGTCTTTAGTGTCAAAAATATTCAGTATAGTCTGACATATCATCATGGAACGTTTAACATCAGAGCAACGATTGCAAAATAGCGAAATTTAATATCAAAATTAGTGTTTTGTGCGCCAGACTTTTAGAGCATCTGGTGAATTTTATAGTGCACAAAATCGCTCAACCGAGTCATGTATTTACCGAATTATTGACAAATTCTGAACGCATTTCACGAGGCTCGATATTAAAACAAAAAGAAGACAAAAACTGTGCTTCCGAAGAAAAAAATCGCCGCTATTGCTGGCAGTGTTGGGTTGTGTAAAGTGTCGAGTTAAGATCTTGGTCTGGTGCCTTACAAGATCCAGCTTGCCGAAGAACTCAAGTCGGTGAGAATGTTATATCGAGGAACGGACCTGTTACTTGGCCACCAAGGTCATGGGATTTAACGTCTTTAGATTATCTTCTTTGGGGTTATGTTAAATCTTTGGTCTATGTCAATAAACCAGTAATTATTGATACCTTGGAAGCCAACATAACTCGGACAATTGACGACATAAAACCCCAATTGCTTGAAAAAGTGGTCGAAAATTGGATTGAAATTGGATTGGCTTTGTCAGAAATTGTTTTCAATCATTAATGCCATTTAACGTTATTTCACATAAAATAAATAGTTTCAAGGATCTAATTTCATTGTTGTTTTATTTGAATTTGAAGTTCGGACGCATTAAAAAAATCATCTTATATTTCATAAATGAAAACTCGTATATATTATATTTCAACGACTCATTATGAAAATTCTTAGGCAGACATGCCATAAATTATATAAACTAAATATTAAAATTTTAATAAAACTGTGACATAGATTTTATTTTCGGAAAATATATAAAGAATTTATACTTTACAGAAATAGTAATCAGAGAAAGTTGAAAGTTTGAAATCAAGTTTGACAGCTGGTTGAATTACTGCTTCTTCTTTTATTCAATAAGGATTAACATAACTACTGGAGATTTTTTTTTAAATAAAGCATACTATTTTATATTTCTGATGTTGTATATAACATATATAAAACTGAAAATTTCAGGATACAATCTAGCATTTCTGCGAATCGAGAAGAAATATAATGAAGGGACCTTAGGTACTATTTTATTAAGTAACATAATATATACATGACATATTTAATTCTACTCCTTATTAATATCCATCAATGAAATGTAATTAATTTTAACATTTAAAAATATTTAAATGTTTTAAGACACGTTTTACTGTTAACTTTTGCATTGATTTAACCCTTTCAATCCCAATGGAAGGATACTTCCAAATCCTCATGGAAGGATACCAGAGATGTAAAATGAGTGTGGCAAACAGAAAAGCGAAAGATGGAAGCCGATCAAAAATTCCTTGCCTAAAGATGGTAGAGGTCTATAACACATACATGGGAGGAATTGACCTCTCAGATCAACTGGTTGGGCTCTACGACATGGATAGAAAGACCGGCAAATCGTGGAAAAGAATTTTCTATCGGCTATTAATGACAACAGCGGTCAATTCCTGAATTATATTTACTGAGCTAAAAGAGCGAGAAATAAATAAGAAGAGTTTCTTGTATTATGTGATTCCTCTGGCTGAATCTCTAATAAGTTATGACCGATAACATGCAAAAGTGGTATGCAGAAGACATTATGGTAGGCCGCCATCAGGTTCCAGGTTACTGAATAGTAAGGGGATCACTTAGCCATCGAAGAGCCAACAAGAAGAAGGTTTTATCGTTGTACCAAGAACAAACAAGAAAGAAGAACAAAATCAATTTGTGTCAATATTTCCATTTTTTTTATGTCCCCACGACTAGTACTAATGGGACATATATGTTCCAACTGCTCAACATACCCCCTTTAAAAAAAGCTTGAAATGATAATTTTTCTTTTTTTATGATCAGTATGAAGGATATATAACAAAATCAAGTCAATTGAATAAAAAAAAACAAATTGTGACTGAAAGGGTTAAATCAAACATGCAAAATAACCCTAAATACAAAATTGCTTTTATTTAAGATGCATAAAAAAGGACCATAATTTTCGAGCTGAATGGATTGTTTTAAGGTTCGTTTGAGATTCATTTGTAACACAGTATTAATTAATTTTTGGTAAACATTACATATTTTATATTAATTATAATAATATTGTCGAATCAAAAAATAAATCTCATTAAAAACGGTATTTGATTTTCATCAAGTATTTGGAGTTTTTCAGAATGTTTTTTACAAGATTTACAGTTTTTTTAGGCGATCTACAAATGTTTTCGGGTAGGAGTTTTTTGAAATGTCTTATATTTCTTGCTTAACTTTGAAATATTTTTCTTGTGATGGACAGTCAGAAATTATATGTTGCTAAATTGCTTAAAGAATGTTTTAAATGCTAAAATGAGTAAAGAAAAATGCCCTCTGTCAGTGATATAAATATTGTCACAAATAAGTATCACATATCTAAGGTTTATAACTCCAAAAACTTCTTTTAAATATATGTATATGTTACATTAAATTTGTAAACAATTACTATTATAGTAGTAGTATAGAATTAGGCGTTGTCACCATGGAATCTAAATCAGCTAATTCTATGCACTAAAATACTGTCACAGATTCTTCAATTTCCAGCTTTATTCAATGCGCTTCTGAAGAAAAAAACAAGTATTACTTTTTCGTTGAGTTTCGTTATCGAACGAGTTCGGGTAGAGTGAAAATTCAGATAATTTTTAAATGACGTATTGTATTGTTTCATCGTTAATCAATTTATTTTTCAACGTAGCCTCCTTATACTTAGCTCAATACACTTCGCTTAACGATTTTCCAACTTTGCTTTCCAAAAAAGTAGGACTTGTTGAATTATGCAAATAAAAAAAAACGTTCTTTTTTGCCATGATCTCTTAATTCGATGTGAATTTCTTCCTAACCAACCGTTTCCTCACGTTGGAAATGAGACAGGAGTTGAAAGGGCGAACTCAGGAGAATAGAGTGGATGCAGCATCAATTCGTAGCGTAAATTGACCAATTTCGTCGATGCAATAGCAGATGAATGGGCGGCTGCAATGTAGTGGTGATTTAGCACATTTTTTTTACTAAATTAGGGATTATTTATAAATTCTTTGTGAAATTTGACCAATAATGCACCTCCTCTGTGGTCAGCTTTTTCCTTTTCCAAATAATTGATGAAAGCAATGCTCTGTGAATCTCAGAAATCAGTGGTGATGAACTTTTCAGTCAATGGAAGCGTTTTCCCCTTTTTACAGGGCCCGTTTGCGGTATAAAACTCACTGCTTTGGTCGTTTCTTCATTTCTGGTGTGTAGTAATGAACCCAAGTTTTTTCAGCAATCATGAATCGCAACAGAAACTAATTCGGATTAAACTATAGAGTAATGTATAAAGTAAACCAGTTATGAATTATGAAATGAGAAGGAGCTGAATCCCCATAATGCTTTTGTAACTTATCTTCTGTTCGCGTGATTGGTTTCCCATGTAAAAGTAGTGTTTAATCAACACACAAAATTCGGCTTTTGTCAATGATAGCAAAAATATTGAACTTATTTCAACTTATCTGAGAACTACTATCTAAGGTCATATCAGCTTGACATCCATATATCATTATTAGAAATTATATTTCTTTTCCGAAACCTTTGACACCGCACCGCCATCTATCGGTAAAGTATCTGACCTTTCATTATATCCTCGTACGAGGCCTAATCTATTTCTTGACATAAGGCTCCTCAATTTGAGGCCACTTAATTCGGTCTTCAGTTTACCTCATCCATTGAGGTTTGGTACTCTTCTGTATATCGTCCCTTCATCGGCTCTTGGACGTCCTCGATCTCTTTTTTCTAGCCTGGGTCTCCACTCCATCACCTTACATGTTGACCCATTATCAGCTGGTCGCATTAAGGATTCTATCCATTTATATTTCAATTTAGCTATACAGGGTGTCGCATAAGAGTATTTAGTCAATAATTGTGTTGGCAAATGTTAGTGATTAAAAAGACACAGGGTGTTGAAAGTGAAACTAAATTTTAGAATTTAGTGAAATTAAAATTAAAGGGCTGGCGATATCAGGTTCAAAATCCGGGGAGTTGGGTTTTCAAAGGTGATAAATCGAAATTTGGTACTTGTTTGAGCCTAGTTTCTAGAGGGCGCTTACTACCTACTCTGTGAGGGATTGACTCGCTCATATTTTTTACTCTATAAAACTTGTAATATTTTGACTTCAAAATAGAGAAGGGTCATAATTCTGACGTAAAAAAGGTACCCTTGGTCAATATCGATATCTCACTCGAGATATTCGTGTTCGTATATTCCAATGCATATCTTGTCAATGGCTGAAAAATCTGCAATTTACAAAATGTGCTTTGAATACGAGGAAAAAAACATTAAGATGTAAAAAATACAACGGACTTTAAAATATTTTTATACATTTTTTTGAAATTTACTTCAATAGGTGTTGAAAGTGTTCATCGTTTACCTCAATACACTTTCGCAGGCTCTTTATTAAGTGACGCCTCACATTTGTGAAGATATTTTCTTCATATCTAATAACATTGTTGAATTTGTTGTTAAAGTTCGTCGCGAGTATTCATTTTATCATGGTAAACTAAAAACTTCATATGACCCCATAAATAAAAGCCTAACGGATTAATGCCTGAACTACGAGGTGACCAAGAAAGACACCACCGCGCCCAATCCATTGATGTGGAAAACGTTGAAATGAAATGAAAACGTCGTCAAATGATTTCGCAGTGTAACAATAAAATGCGGTGGCATCTTGCATGAACCACATGTATTGTCTTAAGTTTAGAGGTATACCGTCCAAGAGGTCTAATAAATCATTTTCTAAAAACTGCATATATTGATCTCAATTTAGTCTTTGAGAAACTCAAAAGGACTGATTAAAATGTTGATTAATTATCGATAATGCCGTACCAAATGTTAATTAAAAATTCGTGCCGGAAATGTCGCTCTCTAGCCAGTTAAAAATTTCGCGTCTGGTAAAAGTTGCCTCGTCAGTAAACAATATCTTTTTCAGGAACATGGGGGTCTTCGTTTTTTTTATGTAGTAGATTTTGACAAAATTCTGATCTATCCGGCAAATCTTGTGGCAATAAATTTTGAACTGGTGAAAAATGGTAGGGAAACAATATTTTTCTTTATGGGGAACTATTTAAACGGTAGATTTGCTAATTGCTGTAGATACTAACCAAAATGTCTTCTTCTTGTTCTACCCGTTATACATTTTGGCCCTCCACCAGAATTGTTGTAATAAAACGAAACTGTTTCGCCTAACTGATTGAAAATTATTGGAAAAATTTATCGATCTGGGATGATTCTGGTTGGGTAGAGCTCTTCATACCTTCTAACTTCAGCGCAACTATTGTAATTTACTTGTGCATAAACGCAGAGTATATCCTATAAATCACGGTTAAGAAACTGATTAAGTTTGGGCATTTTTTATAAATTATTTGATATCAACTCAAGATTGGAGAAACTTGTTTCCACCCACGTTTAATAGAAGAGATAGAAAACAATGACGGACAGCATCGGTCTTTTCATCTTTCGTTGTGCTGTTGGCAATTTTTGTAATAATGTTTCTGTTAGGGGCCAATTTCTGAGGCTGAGACCTTTTGGAGAGAATACTAACCATAAAAAAACCCTGTCGACTACCAATCACGTCAAAAATGTACAAGCATATATTTAAAGAAGGAAATAATAGGCTTTTTATTCATATTCAAAAAGGTCGTTGAAATATTGACATCATGTCAATCAAATATAAGAAAACAAAACACTCGTTTATACATATCACAATATGAAATTAACCAAGCATATTAATGAGTGTAAAAAACTATTAAAATAATTTATGTTATTTTAATAGTTTTTAGTATTACCATAGCTTATAATTAATTTATAAGCTATGTTCCTTTATATATAATTGTTTATCAATGTATCTTTTACTTACGATAATCTACATAAATTATTTTTATGTAAAGCAAATAAGATAACATAAAACTATTAGCTTTAACCCTTTGAATATAAAATTACAGGAAAGAGCATATGATTCTGTAAGTGGGACCAAAATGGTAATAGCATATGGCCGACTACTGATTCCGGTTTGGCAGTGGTGTAGGGCAGTATGAATAAAAACAAGATACTGATGAAAGTTTACAGTCGTTTAAAATAATAAATTATTGTATAATTTTCGTTACTGTATTAAATTAATGAAGACTTACTAGATACGGTAGAGAAATGTAAAAATTTAAATTAATTTAAAAACAATATTTTTTTTCAAAGAGTAAAGTGTCTGTTATGTGGCCAATACGACAAAAAGTTATTAAGAAATTTAATATTTTTCAGATTTTCATAGCATTTTTTCAACAGTCTATTTCAATTGTTGGAACATCACTTGGTAGTAGTCTCACTTTTACCTTAGATGTTCGATCAAAACAATCCTCAGCAAAATAATGGGAACATAAAATCTTACTGTGGTTTGGAATAAAGTCTGGCTTTTTAATAAAAATAATCCACTGTTTTTTTCTATTTGAATCTTTGGGAAACCTTGAAAAAAGATAAACTGGTTTAATAACATGAAATCCAAATCAAAATGGAAGTAACATTTACATTTATTAGAACAATAATTTCTGAAAAAAAAAGGATTGTAAAAAAGCCAACACTCTGTATTATTAGTTATATTTTACAGGTTCTTTATATGGGTAAAGTAACATGTTTTAAATGTATCAAACGAAAACTAAAAATTAATCTGAATTTTGAAGGCCCACTATGTCAGAAAACTCAACATTTTAGAACATACGTTAAAAAATTAAGTTCTAAGAAAAGATAATTACTGTCTTGAATAACAATATAATAATATTTTATTTTCCCTACATCAATTTGAGTACGCCTATGCATACCAGGCGATATGTTGGCTTCATAACCTTAAAATTTCATTCAAACAAAATACGTTTTTGTTTATAAATAATTGATAAATTTAGAATTAAAGGCACTCACCTTAAAACCACAAGACGCATAACTAACCATATTTTGTGTGTTTACCTTACTTCCGATATTATAACTTTTATTGTCAAGATAATAAGTATTAATGTATTCACTTATTCAGCACTTAATATTGATTAAAACACACTAGTATTGCTCAAATTTACTATGAAATTTCTAAGTTGTTGACACCAACTACCAGAATTCCAAAACAATGAGTCATCTGTTGTGTTTTAATATGGCCGTTTCCGTCCCCATGTATGTGTGCATAACGATAGGCAAGGCTCCTTCCTGTTAGTTTTATATTCAAAGCTTCAGCCACATTTTCTAATTTATTTGAATACGGCTGCAATGCGATCATTATCTAAATCATGATGAATGTACCCAACGGAAAACCTTTTATTTAAGAAGAACTGATGACCGCTTCAAAAGTTTTTAAATAGCCAATTTTAAAAATTGTCTTGTATAATTTGGGTTTAACAATAAATTTAACTAGTCTAAGGCCAAATTATATACTTTTCCTTGTTTTATGGATATTACTTTTGTGTAATTAGGGTAATGCAGGTTCGGCGAAAAAAAATTAGGAAGAGTATTCTTAATTAGAAGGTACACTGTTATCCTTGTAATTTAATGACACGGCTTTTTGTATTTTTTTTTTCTTCAGTTTTCATTTCTTTTAAGCGTTTCAATAGCCTTTATTGTGCTTGGCATTTTTGTTGGTAATACATATCTTTTAAGATGAATATGTGTGACAGATTATTTCAAACGATTACTTTCAAGATATTTCTGAATCTTGATGGTAATAAATAATATTTAATATTTTTAAGCATTCAAGTAAAGCATTCAAAGATTCGAACAGTCAAAAAACAGCAATAAACTATAACATCTTTTTGGAAGTAAGAAAAGAAACATCGAAGCTAATTAGACAAACTAAAAGAAAATATGAAAACAATCAACTTAATGAAATAGAAAAAGATTTCCAAAAAAATAACACCCGAAACTTTTACAAAACATTTAAAACTAAATTAACAGGCTATCATCCCCAAAGTCTTTGGGGATCCCCAAAGTCTTTTGCTTCCAAAAGAAAAAGGGACAATTAGCTCTAAATAACCAAGACAATTGCAAAGAACTTGCGAAATATTTTGAACAAATACTAAACTGTTCTGAGCCCTTAAACAAATTACCAACACTAAACCTTAAACAAACAAACCCAGATTCATTACCACCGAATGAAGATGAATTAATTAAGCAAATCAAGCGACTTAAAAATAACAAAGCTTCTGGTGAAGATGGAATCACTGCTGAACTTTTAAAATCCGCTGGTCTAGGTACAATCAACGAAATAACCAAAATTCTACAAGAAGTTTGGCGAACTGCACGGATTCCGGAAGATTGGAAAGATGCTCTAATCCATCCATTACGCAACAAAGGAGGTAGAACGGATGTAAACAACTATAGGGGGATATCTCTTCTCCCAGTTTGTTACAAGATTCTATCTCAATGTCTACTAGACAGAGCGCAGCAATAAGGGTAGATGTCAAAAAATGGAAACCATTTCTAAAAACAAAATATGGTAACATCAGACGAGTCTCTCAATTCAAATATTTGGGTGAAATAATCATGGAAAATGGGTTGGAAAAAGCGGCCAATAAGGCTAGATGTCAAAAAATGGAAACGGCATTGAGACTTACACAAAATATTTACAACAAAAAATGCCTATCTAAAAACACAAAACTGAGATATTACAACACAGTTATTAAGCCAGAATGTCTATATGGGGCAGAAACGCACATTTTGAATAGAAAGAGGGATATCGAGGACATTGAAAAGAAGGAAAGAAAAATCATAAGAGAAATCTTGGGCCCCAAACAAATAAATACAACAACATACCGACTTCGAGAAAATCAAGAAATCAAACAATACTCAGATATATATAGCGATATGAGAAAAAGAAGGCTTAAGTTTTGCGGACACATAAAACGGATGAATCCGAGTAGGCTAACTAGATAAATAGTCGAATTTTATGAAAATAGGAGTAGAGCTAAAGTGGAAATAATTAAATGGATCGCTGCAATTAAAGAGGACCTAAGATCAGCCAATATTACACAAATTGAAATTCAGGATAGAGGCTGTTTCAGACACAAGGTTGACGTTTGGAAGGTTGGCCAGAGAGAAAAATGTAGAAAGACTGGAACAACTTGGTCTGACGAAAGGAAAAAAGCTCATAGCGAAAGAATGAAATTAGTATAGGCACAAAGGAAGGCTAACAACAACAAACGCCTCTAAATGTACTTCACGTGGTCCACCAGGGCCTATACGTGAATAATAATAATAATATTTTTATAAGAAAGTTTAAAATTTTAAATAAATTCAAATGGTTTTGAGAAAACTAATGCGTAAATCAAAAGGTTATAGCTTCTTTGAATTTCCTTTTCTTTGAATTTCCTTTAGTGGGGTCCTTTTAGCAGGACAGTTGTCTTTGTCAGAGCAGTTAATATATTATAATAATATATATTAGCTGTAGAAATGCCATATTTATAACATTGTCGAGATCGTATTAATTGTCTTTACTTTGGGATACCGTAAATTTAAAAATAGCTAGATTTGTTTTAAACATAATTGTTTAATGAAAGACTGTTTTGTCCAGATTTCCTCTTTATTATTATTACTTGACCCGTTTCGCTTATACTGTAGCTTCTAGAATGTATAACTAGAAAAAGATATATTTTATATAAAATTTATATTTTTAAAGAAATTTACACAGATGCTATTTAGTGTCTGCACAAATTCAGTAGAGGAGATTTATTGAAGTATATTTGATCATTTAGAAGGGTTTTCGCCTTTTTGGGATGGTTTATTTCTAAATTTTCCAAATGATCAAATTTTCTATTGGAATCATCGATGTGAAACACTAAACTCAAAGAGATTTACCACTACACATCGAATCACTTATTTTAAAGTTTTTGACGCACGTTTCGCTAACCATGTTAGCATCATCAGGATATTATTTAATCTAGTTCTAAAACTAAACTCTGTTGCTCTATTTATATGAGAACCCTAATTGCTAACCTACTACCTACCTAATAAAGCGTGTAAAAAAAGGATGGGAAAAAAAAGGACAAGAAAAAAAATGGGAAAAAGAGAACAAAAGAAAGAAAAAAATGAACCGTGCAGTTTACTGACCCTGATTACTGAAAAAGTTGACTGAACGGAATAGATCCTTTATCCCGGTTCATGATTTTCTTGCAATTTTCTATTTGAATGCTTTCATATGCATCCAAAGCCCTATTGTTATTTACACTTTTAACCAGTCTTAAATTACTAATGCCTATATTGTGGTCATGTTCGATTGCATGTTGGACAATACAAGATTTTTTATTTCTTCCATATCTAAGATGGGCAATTGGTTTTTTATATCTCGTTACTATTGATCTTTTTGTCTGCCTCATACTTTCGATCACAATTTTGACAGCTAATTTCGTAAATCCCATTTCATGTTGATCTACTTTATCCTTTGAGTTACGCAGGACTTCTTTTAATTTATTGTATGGTTTGTACACAACCATAATGTCCAATTTTTACAAAATTTTGTCTAGCCCTCGCTAATTGTGCATCAATCGATATTTCTATGAATTTATTTTTGTTCTGATCCTTTTGAAAAGTCGAAGATTCTTTCAATAATTTTCTAAACTTATGTTTTCTAATGAATGTATCTACAATGTTTTTAATTATAATCGTTCACTTCGAATACATTCCTAATTAATTTTAATTCTTTATTATAATTATCTTTGTTTAAAGGAAAATTGATTAACCTATTTACCATAAAATTTAAACTAGCCATCTTATTTTGGAAGTTATAATTCGAATCGTTAGGAATGTACCTCGTAGTGTTGGTGATTTTATCTAAAAATATTAAAATCTAACCTATTTTTATTGTTTCTACTGACTAAAACATCCAAAAATGGTAAACTATCGTTTTCGAGTTCATGCATGAATACTATGTTTTGGGATTTACTATTTAAGTTCTTAATAAAATCATTTAAGTTTTCATTTTTTGAACCGAAAATTGTAATAATGTCATCCATATATCTTAACCATAACTTCGGGAAATAACTTAATTCATTTTTCGCCTCGGGTTCAAATTTACTCATAAATTAGATGGTTAGAACGGTGACAGAGGATTGCCTATTGACGTTCATTCTTGTTGTTCGAAAAAACCTATTATTAATTTGAAAACAATGTTGCTTCATACATAATCTTGTTAAGGAGTAACTCGAGTAACTCCCTTAGGTATGTCAAAGTATGTGCAATCGGGACACACATCGGAAAAAACGAAAGGAAGACCTTACCTTCCTGTAAATGTGGGTTTTTGACTTATTCTATGAATTTTGTTGAGTTTATCACAGAACAAGAAGGTTATTGGTTTGGTAGATTTTCAAATTGCTTTGTTATCCATTTTGCCAAGTTGTACGTTGCAGAATCAGTGGCTGATACAATTGGTCTCACTGATTTTCCTGGTTTATGAATTTTTGGTAGAGCATACAATCTTGGCACTTTTGGATTAGAAATATAAAGTTTGTTTTTTAGAGAAGGAGAAATAAGGCTGTTACAATATTTCAATGTATCTCTGACTTCGTTGGCCATTTTTGACAATGGGTTATTCGGTAATCGTTTATATGGACCGTCTTGAATTAATTTTTCAAAGCGTTCAAAGTAATCAGATTTGTCCACTACAACAACCTTATTTCCCTTATCAGCTTTTAAATAAAAACAATCCTTCTCTCGCAGACGCTTGACAATCTTAGAAATGTTTGGCATATTTTTACATTTATTTGAAATATTTGTTTGCATTTTGCCTTTACATGACTATCTGACGAAAGCTTTGGAATACTCCGGTAAGTGTTTAGTACCTATTTTAATACCGGCTACCATATCTTCCAAAGCTCTACGGGATGCCGGTAAAGCAAAAAAGGGAAAAAGAGAACAAATGAAAGAAAAAAATGAACCGTGAACCAACTTATTTATGAGTAAATTTGAAACCAAGGCGAAAAATGATATCTATTAGGTATCTTGATAAATCAGGGATATATCAACTGCATTATGGGTCGTGTCTAAAAATTTATATAGGACAAACATCACTATCATTTTAATAGTGAATTTAAAATACAACATTTACATAACAAAGGCAAAAACTAAACTATATGGAGAGTTTAGAAATAAGCCGACTTAAAAATGCGAAAATCCTTCTAAATGACCAAAAAAGAATAGACTTGAACAAATCCCCTTTAC
Organism: Cosmopolites sordidus; assembly: GCA_031761425.1. Classification (NCBI taxonomy): domain Eukaryota; kingdom Metazoa; phylum Arthropoda; class Insecta; order Coleoptera; family Curculionidae; genus Cosmopolites; species Cosmopolites sordidus. Next base: position 132,508 of record JARFXV010000251.1, on the reverse strand, counting down.
TGAATTTGTACAGACAATAAATAGCATCTCTGTGGATTTCTTAGAAATATATAATTTATTGTAGAAACTTTTTGTATTTACGGGTATACTTATTTTAACATCGAAAATAGCCAGTTCTGAAGAATCTACAATGTTAACAAAACACGTCGAATAGTAATAATAAAGTGAAAATCTTCACAGAAATCTAGACAAAACAGTCTTTCATTAAACATTTATAATGAATGTCTATCAAGTAGAAGCCAACAAAATTCAAAAAATTAAATTTAAATGTTTTAGGTATGACAAATTATTGACTCTTCTTTCAGTGAGCCTTGATCTCCTTTCACTTTTACTTTCAATCGGATCCATCTCCGATATTTATTATTTATTTCAGACTCTACTCGCCAACACCCCCCCCCCCCCCCCCCCCCATGATTCTCCTTGATATATGGCTTTTAGGTGTCCTCGCCATGTGTCCGTTCCGTCCATCTGAGTCGCTGAAACCTCACATAGTCTATAGCATTATTTCTTTGTTTCTTAATATGAGGGGTCGCAGAAAATTAAATATTACCAGGTAATAACAACATAATAACATAAACTTAAATAAAAATAACCAAAGTTGTTCATCACGTGGATCATCATTGCAAACACACATAAGCAAATTATTTTCCTGTGATAATAGACGATTTCTATAGTATTATATGATTTCTTTAGTTTTTAAAGTCACCATAGACGAGAAACTTTTTTTGCATAAGTAAGAAGTAGCAAAAGAGGTCAATGTTTTCAAAGCTTCCGTTACTAGGCTTTTGTATTCACATAGTCGTGCAAGCTAAAACTTATCTAAATCTTGAGTTAAAAATTCTAAGTAATGTCTGAATGATTGTGGCTTGTTCATATATTTTTTCTTTATTTGGGTTTTTCGCCACGATCCAAAACTCAATAAATATTAAAAATATCTCTTCTTATGCAAATAAAGAATCACTGGGTAAAACAAAAAAGCAAACGGAGACAAATTTCTCAGTGATTCTTTTTTGTAATAAATTTTCCTAACGAACAAAATTTTAAAAATATAAAAATGTTCTAAAAAAATATACAAACTTTTAACGTTAACATTTCGGGAAGTATTCTCCTCCCGTTTTCAAAACGAATCTCTTAGATTGGTTTTTTTTCCATCACCTTTGTTTCATCTATATTTATTTCTATACCGATTCGTTTGGATTTTACTTTTATTTCATCATGGACCTAATACTCTTTTCGCGTTATTTTATTCGCTTAGGTTATCAGCATATATGTTTTTCTTTAATTATCACTGTGTCATTGTCGTATATGTCTGTTTTGCTGATGACTTTGTTTAACGATATGTTCAACAGAACTTGTGCAATCCATTCCTCTATTATTGCAAACCTTATAAGATTTCAATTTTTACTGTGATGTGTTGTTGGATTTTTACTACTGCCTTAGAGTAAAAAAAAAATGTATAAATTACTATTTCAATTTGTCTTATCAATATTATATTTAAACAGAAATTCCATAGTCAACCTGACCTTTGTACTCTCTATTTCATGTATATTAAAGGTGACCCTCCGAATTTTACCATTTAATTTAACATTTTCGACACTTTTAATGGAAACTGCTTTTAAATAGATGGCTGTTTGTGATAAGGGTACCTTTGTCTTAAAATAAATTAATGTACAATAAATTTTAGAGAAATGTTTTGTATTATTGTAGGCGAGGGTAATTTATTAGAGTCGCTGTAGACTTATGGTTTTCAAACAAGTGAATATTTGGTTTGATTTATAAGTAATTACATATGATACCTTCTAGAATATATTCGGATAATTTTGTCTTGCATCCATTATACTCATCTGATTTATTTGGCCTCAACTTAATTCTCATTTTTTTGACGATTTTTGGGATTTATTAATTTAATTAATTTTTTTAAAAATCCTAACTTTCTATATACTTTCGCCACCTTTCAAGCAACTGTCGGATCCCAAATCAAAATAAAATTGATGGTTTTGATGAGATAAAGTCATTGAGATGTTTTCGACTTTCTTAAGAGATGTCAAGCAGATATCAACCAGGTGATGTTGCAAGAACCAGAAGAGATGAAAATCCAAAGGGTCTGGAGAATACGACGGGTGCGAAAAATCTGCTTGTCAATTAGGTGATCGTTTCCAGAGTTCTTGCTATATGTGCGCATGTGTTGTCTTGTGACTGTTTAACCAGATTGGAACTCATCAAGCCCCAGACCTAGCTGCTGCCACCATATATACATCAACATCTTTTTTGGTGTGGATATTTGATTTTGGGGTACTGGCTGATGGCTCACCAGGATTAATTAATTAACGATAATTTTCTTCGGCTATTGCGGAAGTAATTAATTTAACACTTTCAATTCGGAACTGCTCGAACCTCTTTTGACAAGTATTGCATGAAACATCACAAAATTATTTCTCTAAGCCATAAAAATCATTTGCTGAATTTCCGGAGCGTTTTTTTTCTGTTGAAAACTCACTTCTACTCTTCACTGAAAATTCACTCCTATCAATTCACCCAATTACGGGGTGTAGGGGATTAAAACACTTTAAGTTTTTGACTATATTTTCTATAAGCTTGAAACTTGGCAAAAATATTCCTTATTCTCCACAGACATTCACTAACGGGTTATAAGAAAATCTGTTCCAAAGAGGGGCTGCGGGGGCGTAAGATGTACAAATAAATCCGTTTTTTAACTGTCAGTCCTACAGACTTGAAAATTGGCAGAAGTATTCCTTGTAGTCTACATACATTCAATAAAGACGAGTAATACGAAAATCCGCTCCCAAAAGGGTGGCGGAACGTAAAATGTACAAATAAACCCGCTTTCTAACTGTAAGTTTTACAGACTTGAAACTTGGCAGGAATTCTCCTTATACTTTATGAAAATTGATCAAGAATTGTTAATGCAAAAATAAATTTCTAAATGTAGTAAAAAGAGAGATAACACAATTCATTAACGTATGATACTTTATATTAATATTAAGAAAATGAGGAACATTCTGACAGCGATGACTAATTTTTAATTGTATTAGCCGTTTAATTTTTAATTATTTCTTTAAATTATAAAGAAGTTATTTTTTGCAGATTATTATGTGAAAAATAAAAATATAATACAAATTGGATACTCGAACTGTGTGAGAATTAGTTTAAATACAACTGTCAAAATAATGTTTTCATGTCAATAATTATTATGAGAAAAATGAAAATGTAATAAAATTTTGATGCTCGACGTATGTGACAATTAGTTTAAATTCAGCTATAAAAATGATTGCTCCTATCTTGTTCCTATCTTTAATAATACGATTATAAAATTATATTTGTCAGTTATCTCTATATTCAATTAAGGCGTGATTTATTGATATATTTGGTTAAATTATTGTTTCCAATTAATTTTTCATATTTGAAGTTTTGGTGAGTTTTTATTTGATTTTTCTTAACACATAATACGCAAACTTTATATTCTGAATATTTTTTTAGCACTGATTACAGTAAATTCTAATCCGAAAACATCGTTTGTGTCTCCTAGACAGAAAATAATCTATGCCGTTGATTGAATTTTCATCAAAAACCACACAGCACCCGAAAGGGAGAGCGAGCATGCTGTAAGCCCTTCGTTTTGAGTTGTTTTGTTGCATAAAAAATTGTTATAGTCCTATACCAAGTAAAATTCTAAAAATCTATCCTAGAACAGTGGCTACAAATGTCTGAAGAAAATATTTCAATTGGTGGATGTTTTATTCCTTTCAAAATTGTGACGATTCACCTAGAGGTTGCAACGGACTTATGGGTAGAGTAACTGTTTTTTTGGCTGGTGACTTTAGACATATCTTACCTGTTATATCACAAGGAACACATTAAGATGAAGTCAAGACCGGTCTTAAGTCATCAAGTTTATGGCCTCATGTTAAAGTCCTATCTTTGAGAATGAATATGCGTGTTCATCTTCTTCGTGACTTAAGAGCGCAAGAGTTTTCAAAAATACTAATTGATATAGGTTATGGAAAGATTTCAGAAGAAGAAGGTAAAGTAAATATTTCGAGTAGTCTTTGTGACATCGTGGGAGATTTGATAAACCTGACTGACAAAATATATCCAAACATTTATCAGGCTGGATTTAATTGCACTTCATGGTTAAAGGAAATACCTATTTGCACTCCAACAAATATCCAACCCAATAGCATTAACAACTTTCTATTAGAAAAGCTAATATGTAAGATATATAATATTCTATTAGAAAAGTAAATATGTGAAGTATGCATCTGTGGACACGGTAATGGAGGTGGGAAGATGCTGTCTGTTATGTAGAAAATAGAAATTATTCAATAATTTTTTTAATTGTAAAAATAACCTAATAATTATGAGAGTAATCAATTTTAAGCTTACATTAAAAGAAAACGTTTTAAGTTCTGGATTCATAGTCCATCATTAGTCTACTTCCACCGAAGAATTATTTGTCGGGACAATTCTTATACATTTTTAACATAGAAATCGGAGAAGAAAACTTGGGTTATACTGGCCTTATGGCAACCAATACCGTAAAATGTTCTACTCTATTTTCAAAGATTCTTTTTTACTAATTAATTAGTTTTTAAATAAATGTTTACCTATAAATGATGGGTCCGAATGATTCATAGAAAATTAAATTTGTTAGTGTCTCATTTTACATTTACTGTATTTTACAATTTTTTTTTTTGGCAAATAATTATTCCAAGTTACGTTCAGCCAAGTGGGCGGGTATCAGCTAGTAGATTATACATACCTTGTTTTGAAGCTAAAATATCCTGATTTATATTTTATTTTCATTCTGCAAACGTAGGTGCCGAAAATTGGGTTTCTAATAGTACCATCATTTAACAATTATGTTCTCTTACATCTCTACATAAAGGGTGATTTTTTTAGTGTGTCCGAACTTCGGATACCAGTCGCAGTCAAACGATAATGGCAAATGTCATCATGGCTAATATAATAGCACATCAAGTGTCTGATAAATCATCATGGAACGTTTAACATCAGACCAATGCTCGTAAATTGTCCAAATTTATTATCAAAATCAATGTTCTGGGGTGCCAACCTCTTTTGGTGCACATAATAACCCAATCGAGCGATATGTTCATCAAATTATCGACAAATTCCGATTGCATCGATATTAAAACAAAAAAAAAAACATATGCATTGCATGCAGAAAAAATATGCTATGCAGAAAAAATAGGCACATACTATTGCTTGTTGATAACTTCCCTGGTTATCCGCGATAGATTTTACGAATCTAAAAAACATTAAACTGTATTTTTTTCCACCAAATTTTACGTCCGTTCTGCCACCAATGGATCAAAGTGATATTCACAGTTTGAATGTTTATTATCGACAACACCTTATGATCAGTAATTTTAAGTGCATTGAAAGTAGCACACCAATAGCAATAAATATGCGCGATGCTATTGAAATGGTTTCTAAAGCTTGGCAACAGGTTTCCTAAAAAACAATTAAGAATTGTTTCCAGCATTCATGGTCTTCCCTGTGCGAAGACGTTGACTTACCTCTCACCCATTGGCTTATTAAACAAACTTAGGAGGACGAGGACAATCTGCCTTTAAGAGCCTGGCTTACTAATAATAATTTTAACTTTAACTAATGGAAAAATTAAATTCCACTATAATAGATGATTTTGTGGATAACGCCCTTGCGACAACAAGTATGCCTACCGACCAGGAGATTATGGCGCTGATTGGTGGAGCTGAACAGCTTGAGAATGATGAAGAAGATAGAAGAACTACTGTTAGAAGAAATGCTCCCAACTTTTCATAATTCCATACAGGGATAAAAAAAAAGTATAATAATTTTTAGAAAGTTGAAGCACTATAGAAGATTGCATTTTACTCTTGATTGATTACAGACTCTTTTACAAAGTAGTTTTAAGTTTTCTTGGGTATTTTTAGAGTAGATTTTAAGTTTGAAAAATGAAATTGCTTCTGTTATATTTTGTATTTTTTTTTTGTCAAGAATGAATACAAGCCATAAAAATTTAATTATATATGTATATGTAGGTACATACATATTTTCATTTGTTTTAACGAACTTCTTATATAAGGTACCAAATATTAATTTTCTTTCCTTTTTTTTCTTTATATATATATATATATATATATATATATATATATATATATATATATATATATCTATATATATATATATATATATATATACATATATATATATATATATATATATACATATATATATATATATATATATATATATATATATATATATATATATATATATATATATATATATATATATATATATATATATATATATATTTTAACGGCCAATTTAGGTACGTATAAAACATTTTCCATTGTAAATAATATAATTTTTCAAGAATCGAATTTGATGGCTTGAGTTAAAAATTAATCTAAACCCGTTGGATATCGAAGGAGAATTTTAATCTGTTTTATGGGCACCATTAGGGGCTATCGATGGCGGATTAAAGCTCTTTTTATGTGCGGTTTATCTAGGGCCAGACACCATTTGCATACATTACAAGAATTTAAAAATTTTAGAGCGCGTTTGGATTGCTTACTTTTAATTTGAATTTATTCCAGGCGATGTTGGATGTTAGACTTGAAAATAAATCCAGTCTAATATTTCATATAAAGTAAAATATAGTATATATACATGCTGCTGAGTTCCATTTCACGTGGAACACACAACAACCTGCGTCTCCGCCTAAATGAGCATTTTGTTGATTGCTTGACTGGGAATAATGGGCCCCCTTCCATTGGAGGGCACATGTTTCCTCTTGATGTTTACACTCTTCAGGGCACCGACATGTGCTCACACGTCAAGAATAGGTCGACCCCATCCACAGTCAACAACCCAACTTCCCGTAGGATGGCGTATATATGCAGTGTTATAATTCTTTGGACTGCGTCCAATGAGACAACAGTGCTAAGTGTCATCAGACACCCAACTGCTGGGTTCCACAATCTCATGTGAAACACACAACAACCTGCATCTCCGCCTAAGCCGCATATATACGCCATCCGACGGGAAGTTGGCGAAAAGTATGGGTTGTTGACTGTTGATGGGGTCTACCTATTCTTGACGAGAGAGCACATGTCGGTGCCCTGAAGAGTCTAAACATCAAGAGACGAAACGTGTGCCCTCCAATGGAAGGGATGGGTGGGCCCCATTCCCAGTCAAGCAATCAACAACATGCTTATATATATATATATATATATATATATATATATATATATATATATATATATATAAATTTGGAATATAATATCAAATAAAGAAGTAATGAAACGTTAATAAATACCCACATGAAAGAAGACTAAGACTAAGAGGATAAGCTTCCGCTGGCTGTGTATATGTCCATCGAACTGAGAATAACTGAAGCACTTAAAAACGCCCGAAATAGAAAATAGATGAAACGAAAGCAAGGAGACTATATTTTTCTAATGTACCATATTACTCAAAATTACGATGTAACATATACTTATACTGTATGATATGAGTAATTGCCAAGGCGCAGATTTGAAACAATTGCATTTCAGCATCCGTGACAGTAATCCATTTAATGCATTTTCCCAGTCATTAACATCACCCGTTCTGGCGGACCGATCGTCATTAAAACGCGTCACTTCGTTCGCGCAACGAGCGAAACCCAAAATCTGGCGTGAACCTTTACAGCGCACAGATTTGCTTACATTTAATTATATCCTACCGCTTGTTTGGACGCAAATGTTGAAACAAGACGAATTTATTAATATACCGGTTAGCTGATATTCGTATCATAACATTTCCTTTAATTAAGACCGTATTCTGTTATATTAGCATGCAGAAAAGCCTTCCTTATTTTTCGCCTCTTTGCAGATTATTTTATTATTGCTTTTTCTACAACTAACCACAGGTACTAATTAAACTATTAAATTCATTGTCGCAAATATTTTGCAAAGATTGGTGTAAACTGTCGAATAGAACGTAAAGGAATATTAAGATTGCGGAATGGCAAAAGTAGATTATGGAAAGCTGCTGGAAAAGGGCAACCGTTTTGAGATTGCATTGTCGAATCGCTTTGCTTTATTACAAGACTCGGAAGAGATGGAAATGACAGATCTGTACGAAGAAATCATAAACAATATGCTTGAAACGGCTGCCTCAATAATATCAGTAGAAAATGTTCAAATAGTCCAAATTATTCTATGAGACCATTGGGTTGAATGAAAAAAAGTTTAACATGAGACATTCTCAACGGGCTCCCATTACTCATGGAAAAGCAGCCTCTACAAATGATCTTTTCAATAAAACTGGCAGTGTTCTTACAATCCATCACAAAGGTCAAACTCGTCGAATACACCCGCATCCTGAGAATAACGCGGCAAATTGAGCAAATGCATGCATGAACCTTCGAGATTTATTGTCTCAAGTGAATATTAGCAAGGATAAAATCAAGATGTTTCGTTCGTCACAATATCAAGCCCTATAAACCGTTAAAGTTCTAACATACATTGAAAGAAAGTGATGATAATACACTATAAAGAAGGTGATGATATTTAGACTATTATTATTGGGCCCAAGGTAATTTTTTAAATGACAGACATTTCCTGAAGATGATTATGTTTACTGATGAGCCTATATTTATCACTAATGAGGTTGTACAGGGTTGTAAGACAGCTTGCCTTATTCTGACACAAAGTTCGCTTCGATTGCTGGGCCTTATTTTATAAACTTTATTTTAGGCCATTCCCCAAAAATAAAAATCGAGGGGTGTAATATCGGGAGACCTTGGAGACCACAGTTCAAAAGGACTGTTTTTCCAGAGCATAGGAAATTTTTCGAACAGTCCTTGAATTGTGGATAGATGCATTATCTAACTACAAATACGTATCCTCTCACACATTAAGAGGAAGATTTTCAATTGCATCTCAAAATTCCCCATCCAAGAAGTTAACTAAACGAACAGCATTCAAATATTCATTTAAGAAAAAAGGACCAATTATTCGGTTTCTTAAAATCCCACACCAGATATTGGCTTTCTGGGAATTTTGGCCTTTCAATTTAACTCAGTGATTTTATAACCCAGTATCTACAGTTTTGAGACCGTACAACCTCATTAGTGATAAATATAGCCTCATCAGTAAACATAATCATCTTCAGGAAATGTCTGTCATTTAAAAAATTACCTTGGGCCCAATAATAATAGTCTAAATATCATCACCTTCTTTATAGTCTATTATCATCACCTTCTTTCAATGTATGTTAGAACTTTAACGGTTTATAGGGCTTGATATTGTGACGAACGAAACATCTTGATTTTATCCTTGCTAATATTCACTTGAGACAATAAATCTCAAAGGTTCATGCATGCATTTGCTCAATTTGCCGCGTTATTCTCAGGATGCGGGTGTATTCGACGAGTTTGACCTTTGTGATGGATTGTAAGAACACTGCCAGTTTTATTGAAAAGATCATTTGTAGAGGCTGCTTTTCCATGAGTAATGGGAGCCCTTTGAGAATGTCTCATGTTAAACTCTTTTTCAGTCAACCCAATGGTCTCATAGGATAATTTGGACTGTTTGAACATTTTCTACTGATATTATTGAGGCAGCCGTTTCAAGTATATTGTTTATGATTTCTTCGTACAGATCTGTCATTTCCATCTCTTCCGAGTCTTGTAATAAAGCAAAGCGATTAGACAATGCAATCTCAAAACGGTTGCCCTTCTCCAGCAGCTTTCCATAATCCACTTTTGCCATTCCGCAATCTTCATATTCCTTTACGTTCTATTCGACAGTTTTCACCAATCTTTGCAAAATATTTGAGACAATGAATTTAATAGTTTAATTAGTACCTGTGGTTAGTTGTAGAAAAAGCAATAATAAAATAATCTGCAAAGAGGCGAAAAATAAGGAAGGCTTTTCTGCATGCTAATATAACAGAATACGGTCTTAATTAAAGGAAATGTTATGATACGAATATCAGCTAACCGGCATATTAATAAATTCGTCTTGTTTCAACATTTGCGTCCAAACAAGCGGTAGGATATAATTAAATGTAAGCAAATCTGTGCGCTGTAAAGGTTCACGCCAGATTTTGGGTTTCGCTCGTTGCGCGAACGAAGTGACGCGTTTTAATGACGATCGGTCCGCCAGAACGGGTGATGTTAATGACTGAGAAAATACATTAAATGGATTACTGTCACGGGTGCTGAAATGCAATTGTTTCAAATCTGCGCCTTGGCAATAATTCATATCATACAGTATAAGTAGATGGTACATCGTAATTTTGAGTAATATGGTACATTAGAAAAATATAGTCTCTTTGCTTTCGTTTCACCTATTTTCTATTTCGGACGTTTTTAAGTGTTTCAATTATTCTCAGTTCGATGGACATATACACAGCCAGCGGAATCTTATGCTCTTAGTCTTAGTCTTCTTTGATGTGGGTATTTCTTAACGTTTCATTACTTCTTTATTTGATATTATATTCCAAATTTCTGTCTTTTTAAAAAGATCATTCGAAAAGTTCTTGGTCTGACAATACTACACAAGGTTTTGAATACTTTTTTAAACTTACCTGGCAATTCATTTCTTCATTTAGTCCAATGACATTTCAATTATTTTAATACCCCCAGTATCAAGGAATATGTCCAATTCTGCAAAATAAAGGGTTTAATCAGCTATTTCTACAGGTGTAGGAAGAGATAGCAATTGTTGGTAGCCAAATCTGCCAAATTCTGCGCATGTAGAAGCACTACGAAATGTAGGTTATGCAGTTTTGTGCAAACAATCAAAGACATGTGTACAGATGCTTTATCGTAATGAAGGCTTTCTTTTTAGCCAGACAGCTTCAATTAGGTCATTTGGCTTCAATTAGTCCAGTAGTGAAGTGTAAACAGTTACTGAATTTGTTTATTCATTCAAATTTATCTAGCTTCCTTCAAAGTTTTATTCTTTCATTGCAATACATTTATTCCAACGTTTCTTCAAACTTTTGAAACAGTTTTTATACTTGACTTCTGGTATTCCTTCCAAGCAGCCAGCGAACTACCTTGAATGGCTTCTATGGATTCATAAAATCGTCCACGAAGTAAATCAAGGAAACAGGAAAAAAAAGTCACATGATGTCATGTTTAATACCAAGAACTGTGACTTGTTTTGCCACAATCTGAACTTTTCTTCTACAATGTTTCTAATACTGAATAGACCATTACTCAGTACAAGATCTTGGATTTTTGTAAGGTTTTCTTCATTAGTTCCCGTGGAACATCTTCCTGAACGTGTTTCATTTTTAATTGCTTCCCCAGCATCACCAATGTGCTTTTTTACCACTTAATTAATACTTGTATCACAGTGTTTTTGAGATAGCTTTATCACCGAAAGGCATCTTAACATTTTTAGTACATTAGCACAAGAAACTTCGTTTTTAGGCAACGTTTTATGCAAATTATTTGCTCTATAAATTTATACGTTTTAACAAATCGCGGACAATTTTTTTTAACAATTATAATACTTGTTATAATTTTTTACATAATAAGTGGAATAATGTGAAAGTTTTGTTAGATGTTAAAGACAGTCATATTATTATTGTATTGATACACAAAGCGCGAATTTTTTAAGCAAAAGTCACATTCGTTTTTAATAATAGTGGTAAAAAGTTCTTCAACAAGATTGTCAGAATTTTAAAATGAGGCACAATTAATAATCTCGTAATTTTTATATTAGCTTAAAGATCAAATAATGGCATTATGTTGTAAAAATAATGCCGTTTAAATAACTAACTAACTATAATAAACCCCCTTAGGTCACAAATTTGAAGTCATTAATCAGGAATCTCTTTTACAATTAATCGATTGTCTGGCCAGATGACCAGTTGCACCATTCTTGTTGAAAGAAAACATTGTATATATCCATTTTTATCAGTTTAGGCCAAATGCATTCTATCAGCATATTTCTATAGCGCTTACTACTAACAGTGACATGACTTCCATCACCATCTTCAAAAAAAAAGGTTTTATCACTTCTTCAGTCCAAAAATCGCCTCAAACAGTGACTTTGCGAGAATGCATAGATAACTCCTAAATAATTTCAGGATTTTCATCGATCCAAATCTTGCAGTTATGTTTGTTTACAAACCCATTAAGCTAGAAGTGCGCTTCGTCGGCAAAAAAATATTTTGTATGATGAGTCGCATTCCAACTATTTTAGAGCCCATTTCGCGAACGTTCGACGCGCATGTTCGGACTATTAAGTCATCCGCAACATAGACAGTTTGTTCACATTTTTCGACAAGATGATAAATAGACCATTCGATCGGTCGATTATGTTGACTAAAAATTTGGCAACGGTCAAAAATCTGGCGAACTAAAACAGGCATTTTGATGGTAGATATGAATAATTTCTACGCGTCCTTAAATCGTGTATCTTTCTTTAGTGAATTGATGTAATGTACTGTATACAGCAGTTTATGAGTCTATGAGTTTATATGACATTTATATTTCAAAGTGTTGCCGCTATTACGTTTCAAAATTCTGACAGTCTTATTGGAAAACTTTTAATATCAGATATTAATTCCCGATATAGAATAATTTTTTTTGTACTAGTAATCTTTTTTTTTGTTTACATCGGCGACAATATTAATTCCTTTAAAACGAAAAGAATAACTAAATCTTGCACGTTAGCTGATTAGGTGAATATAATAGATGTTTGTTCATTTTCATATTGTGTTTCTCTTAGAAAATATTATGTACGGAATCGGTCGCACGATGGCTGTTACAACTACAGGTGGTTTGTGTTTTAAGATATAGAATAGATCTTCTCTGTATCTACCTAAACAACTTAACCTTAAGCCATGTTTTACACGTAAGAAACAACAGCGTACATTCCTATAATTATATTACAAGGTGGGTAAATAAAGTAATGTAATGAATGGCCCAGTTTAGGCCAAATATATTCTATTAGCATATTCTTATAGCGCTTACCATTAACAGTGACATGATTTCCACCATCGTCTTCAAAAAATAAGGTTTTATCACTTCTTCAGCCCAAAAATCGCCCCAAGCAGTGACTTTCCGAGGATGCATAGGTAACTCGTGAATCATTTGAGGATTTTCATCGATCCAAATCTAGCAGTGATGTTTGTTCACAAATCCGTTAAGACAGAAGTGCGCTTCGTCGGCAAAAACTATTTTGTGGTTGGGGCCGCCTTTCATTGTGTTAGAGCCCAATTCGCGAATGTTCGACGTGCATGTTCGAACTACTAACTCATCTGCAACTGAGCCACTTTTTTTGACGAGAAGATAAATAGACTGTTCGGTTTTTATTAAAATACACATTTTGATGGTAGATACGAATAATTTCTACGCGCTGATATAATGCGAATTGACATAATCTACCGAATCATGCAATCTATGAATGACATTTACATTTCAAACAGTATTGCTGATATTACGTTTCAAGATTCTGAAAGTCTTATTGGAAAACTCTTAATATCAGATATTAATTTCCAATATAGGATCATTTTTTTTTGTAATATAGACCTCTTTTTTTGGGTTACATCAGTGACAATATTAATTCCTTTAAAATGCAAAGAATAACTAAATCTTGCACGTTAGATGATTAGGTGAATAAAATAGATGTTTGTTCATTTTCATATTGTCTCTCTCTTAGAAAATACCATGTAAGGAATCGTTGGCACTATGGCAGTTACAACTACAAGTGTTTTGTGTTTTAAGATATCGGGATAATCCTCTGTGCATCTGAAATGATCATCTCAATATGAAAATGAACAAACATCTATTTTATTCACCTAATCGTCTAATGTGCAAGATTTAGTTATTTTTTGCTACCTAAACAATTATACCTAAACAACTTAACATCAACCTTTGTTTAACACGTAAAAAAAAAGCGTACATACCTATCTTTATATTACGAGGTGGGTAAATAAAGTAATTAAATTGGTGGCGTAGTGAGTTCAAACTCATACTAAAGAAGCATCAGTTGGCTTAGCTCCTCCCCGAAAGGAATGCCACCGGTTTTGTTAGCTCGAACGCTATGTAATCAGTATTATATTACTTTATATGCACATCTTGCATGTTCTATATTCTATTTTATTATATTTTCTAATATTCTATTTTTAGATTAAATTTAGGATTCTATTTTTAGATTAAATTTAGGAATTATTTGAATGATGATAGTCCTAATGTAATACCAAACTTTACTAAATGATTTTTATGTAATCCGTTTTCAGATATTTAGCAAGCAGGTGTCTCAACGTGAATACAATTCTTCATTTAGGATGTTGTTTAATGTTCGGACTAGTTTGGACTATTTTACAGATACAGTTCACATTTTCTGAATAAATTGCCTCAGAGGGTCTGAATGAACAGGCCATTGTATTGCCATTGCAGGCCAATGAATCTCTTTTTAATAAAAATGATTAAAACTTTAAATAAAACCCTTCTTGATTTTTATTTCACTTCAATCACTTCTTCCTTTGAACAGACTTGATAAGACAATATCTATATTTAGTACGCATGCATGTAACTTGAAAATTTACATATCATAAAAATAATATATCTTGATGTGGAGACATTTTTTGTTAATCTAAACAACAAAGCCACAGGCGTTGCCAATTAGCCCATTTTAGAAATTATGATATATAATATGAACTATCTTAATCTGTTCAACTTGTCAGTTAATAAAACACTCGGTCAGCAGGGCCTTAACTTCAGTGGAAGTGTATATTTCAGATCCCCTAATCCAGGTTGTTTCGAATATGTTGATTTAGCTAACAATTCGAAGCGACACTTTACCTAATTTTCGTAATTTCTCAACTTATCTTGACAGCCGTCTAGTTTCACATCATTCCATTTCGCTCCTTTATTACCAGTATTTAGTTTCCAATTTAGAGATTGGAGCATTCAGTTAAACAGGGCGATAGTAACAAGATTTAAAGAACATATGGCTCAACTAAGATATAATTTTCCGACTACAATTTACCGCGTAATAAATTTATGAAAATAATCAAGGGGCCAATCGCATAGAGTCCTTTGGTTACTATAATTAAATTGATAGCAAATTATTAATTTTTCAATAGGAACTTTCTATAGGAAATGTGAAACACTAATTTAAGTGAATCTAACTGAACCATTTCCTAATGATGCTAACATGGCTAGCGAATGAGCGTAGAGGAGTATAAAAAAGTGATTCGGTGTTTAGTAGTAAATCTGTCCGAGTTTAGTTAAAGCAGATTATTAAACTCGAAGAGATTTACCACTAAACACCAAATCACTTTTTGAAATTTCTCGACGCACGTTTCGCTAACCATGTTAGCATCATCAGGAGATAATTTAATCTAATAAAAACAAAACAGAACTCAGTTTAGTTTTTAAATTAGATTAAATCATCTCCTGATGATGCTCATGGTTAGCAAAACGTGCGTCGAGAAGTTTCAAAAAGTGATTTGGTATTTAGTGGTAAATCTCTTCGAGTTTAGTGTTTTACACCAAAGGTTCCAATACAAGAATTGAAAGCAGATTATACTTAACTGATTTACCAAAAGAACAAAATATTTTGTGTTGGCAGAAGTGTTAAGCGTGACGGTTTTTCGACAATCTTATTGTAGGTTATAATAATAACCTTTAATAAAAAAACTAGATTTTTAATTCTATTGTGATTATTAATGGCTTTTTTCTTCATCCTTTTTACTTTTCGTGCCATTGAAACCTTATACAGGAGGTGAACCAGGAAAATGAGTTAAAAGAAAGAAACTGAACGGACATAAAATATAGTATTTAACCCTGAAAAAATGTTTACTGTAATAAAGGCTTTAGGGGCAGCGCCCCAACGCCCTCTCTCACGAGCCACTGCTTGATGCAAAAGTTCGACTCGTTCTTGGTTCTAGATAGAATTTCATCGTAAAACCGAAGTGTTTTTTACTTCACACGTCTTGTGACTTTTATTAAGCACTAAAAGTGGCAGAAAATAAGGAGCATTTTCAATATATTATTTTTTTTTGTATTTTCCAAAAAGGCAAGAATGCATTGCAGACGCTAAAAAAGGTGTGTGTGTTGTTGATGATTCCACGTGCCATAAAATTTTATAAGGTTTAAAAAGTTTTGTGAAAACAATTTACATCTATGCACTTAGTAGGACTGGAATGGAATCGTTTATTATGAGCTGTTACCTGAAAACTAGACCTTTGGAAAAACACTGTTTTAATTATGTGCATTAAAGTGAGCACGCGATTGGAAGTGGCTTGAATTAGCCAGCAGAAAGGGTATTATATTCCATCGAGACAATGGTAGACCAAATGTGTCTTTGGCCAATTGACAAAAGTTTTTACAATTTAATTGGGGTGTTCCACCTTACTCTTTCCTAGCCCCCTCGGACTATTATTTGTTTATATCATTTCAAAATAGTTTAGATTGTAAAAACTTTATTTTATTGCAAGACTTGAAAAATCACCTGGATCTGTAGCTAGAAACCGCAGAATGTCTATGAGCACGTGATAATGCAACTATAGGAGAGATGTCATCGAAGAGAATGAATGTAATTTTTAATAAAAAAAATATTTCATTTCTCCTAAAAAAATGAGACGGACGTGTATATATATATATATATATATATATATATATATATATATATATATATATATATATATATATATATATATATATATGTTTTTAAATCATTCCGAGTGTCGATCCGTTGATTCTGTGAAGAGTCACGACGTTTCGCCAAAATCGCATTTAGCATTTTCAAGTGTTGTCAGTTGGACTCTTCAGTCGAAGCGGACAACACTTGAAAATGCCAAATGCGATTTTGGCGAAACGTCGTGACTCTTCATAGAATCAACGGATCGACACCCCGAATTATCTACCATCCGTGAAAATATTAGATGTAACTTAGTTTCTTTAATCAATTTTTAAATTAAAGCATAAAGACAAAAATGTACATGTTCAAAATTACAACCATGTAAGAAAAACAGTAAGTTAAAATAAAACATTAGTTAATTCTTCTTGAAAAAGTCTGTAATACTCGTCTGTTTATAATTTTCGCACTTCATTTCAAAAGCCCGATCTCTATGTCGACGGAGAAACATAACTTCGTGGCTATCAAATTCGTTATCTTCAGCCCATTTTAAAGCAGAGTGTTTAAGCTCCTACTGTCTCTGAATTACCAGCTTTTTTGGAGGCGAGAACTTCAACGCTATTGTCCTCATCTTGCTCATCGTCCTCACACATTGCCGCTCGCACAATCTCCTCATCAGTTAACACTTCATATCTTTGTAACTCGCTTTCGGCACCACCAGCAGCCCATTCTTGAGCTTCTGCCTCACTTATTTGAGAATCATTGGGTCCCTTCAACCTATTAAACAGCTGGGCTAAAGGAACATCATCTTCTGGTTCGTCATTATCAATGAGAAATCCACGGTGCAAATTCTTCCATGATTTGTTAATTAGGGATGCCTTAACATCGGCACTGCAATTAGCCAAAAGAAAAACTGTGTCCTTTAACGATATCGATTTTAATCCATGAGGTTCCATGAGGTTCTCAGAACATAATGCAAGACAGTTAACCAAAAGTGATTTGCTGTAATTTATTTAACTTCACATTTTGAATAACGTTCTGATCGATTGGTTGTATACACGCTGTGGTGTTAGGCGGCAGGAACATTGCAAAATTGCTAATAGCTGCAAAGGACAATTATCCAACAATAACAGTGCCTGAGGAGGCAAATTAACAGACAAAAGATGGCGACGGACCGCGGGAATGAATTCCGTATTAAACCACTCAAGAAAAAAGTCTTTCATAACCCAAGCATTTTTTTGTGCACGATAACAAACAGGAAGACGTGTTGATTTAAATGCCCGCGGGTTTTTGATTTTCCGACAACAAGCAATTGAAGTTTATGGGTTCTAGCCGCATTTGCACAAGGCATGAATGTCACTCTCATCTTCATCAATTTCCTTCCGGAAGCCGACTGCTCATTGACAGAGACTAAAGTATGATCGGGCAATAATCGCCAGTATAAACCCTATTCGTCAGCATTGTAAACTTGTTTCGCTGTTAAATTTTTTTCTCTAATAACTTTATATAACTCTAGTTGGAATGGTCCGATAGCGGCTTCATCATTTAACAGTTTTTCACCGACCATTTTTAAACGTCTTATTCCGTGGCGTTTTTTAAATTTGTCTAACCATCCCCGGCTTGCATTAAACCCGATATTGGAGTTTGTAATCTGGCGATGAAAACTACGAGTTTTCTCACAAATCATATCACCACTTACAGGAACATGCAATCGCTTTTGTTGCAAAAACCAGGTAAACAAAGCATCTTTTAAAACAGGAATTTCCGATTTCTTCAGTGTTTTTCGTACACCGGGATCACGTTCTGTTAGGCTAACAAACTTCAAGATTTTGTCTTTGTTCTTCTTTATGTCGCCTACAGTTGACTGCCTATACCAAACCTGCCTATACCGTACCTACACCCGCCTCCCCCGCGAACCCCATTGCCCGGCCGGATTACAGCGATCACCGAACAAGCGGGAGTCCGGATTAACGAGGCCCTACTGTGTGTATATATATATATATATATATATATATATATATATATATATATATATATATATATATATATATATATATATATATATATATATATATATATATATATATATATCCTATATATATATATATATATATATATATATATATATATATATATATATATATATATATATATATATATATATATATATATATATATATATGGGCTTATTTTTGTCGAATTAAGCCCAAGACTCTTTGAGCGTTTGTCTACAGGAACTCCTTGGAAGCGACAAGCGTCCCCAAGCGCACATCCTCTCGCTATGTATGGCCCCAACGTCCAATATACTTGTTTCACCATTTCGGTATCTTTGTACCGCGTATTAAGTGTTGGAATAACATTCTTTCAAATGTGTGTGATATAGAAAAATGTTTATTGATGTGAAGGAAACGTTAACATCCCATTAGAAACTTGTTGATTTATACACATTTGAAACTGCTGGTATTTGATCCTATAGTTTCTAGATTGTATGCTTCCCCATAGATTTATAATTCATAACCGTAAATTGGGAAAAATCTGTGCATCCCATAGCTTTAATCCTTGGACCTCCAACATCCAACATGGCTAAAGGGTTAACTAGAGAATGCCAAAATTATTTTTCCCCTAGCCAAATTTTTCTGTAAAAAAATGCTATAGAATTATTTGGTTGATTAAAACTTCGTCCCATTTTTGGGTCTAGATGGCATTGCAGCGGAAACCCGAAGTATTATCTACTTCACATGTATAGAGTTTTGATGTTGATTGGCAGAAGGAATTTCAGCAAGTACTTGTGAAAAAAATGTTTTATCTGGTATTGCTTTTTAAATGTTGCCAATTATAAGAAATGGCAAAAAGGTGCACTTTTAACATGTTCTTTTATTTTTGAACAGGCAAGACAGAATATATTGCCATGTAAGTGGCTCAGAAAGCTTCATGAAAACCATTTTAATCTTAACGATGCATCACGTTCTTGACGACCGGCCGACGCTGATGACAACGAAGTATTTTCAGGCAATTACGTCAACTTGGCATGGTTAGCAAAGTTGATGAATTAACAAATATATAATAAATTGGTTGAATGAGTGGATAGTTGAGTTAACGAACAAATAATTAATATATCGAAGCTTTCGATTTTATATTGAGCGCAATGAGATTAATTAATTTTAAAGCGTATGGTTTATAGCAAGTGATGAACAGACATGCCCAAGTTTATGGCAGGTGATGAAAAATGAAATATATATAATAATGTTAAGCGTAAGAGATCATAATGTAAGCGCGGAGATACCCCTTAACCATCGTAAAATCCAGTTTACCTATGAAAAAGGTTATGTTTTGCATTTAGTGAGACAGGAATTGAATCGTTTATTTGAGTTCTTACCTCTAAACCAGACAATTAGTTTGATGAAATACTATTCACAACTAAGTGGATTAGTTGTGTAATTTTCCCTTAAGAATAATGAAATTCACTTTGACTATACTCTCGATGGATCGACTCTCGGGGATTGTAGAGTTGTTAGGCACCTTGATATCTTTATGGATAAAAAACTGTCGTTCGATGATCATATACAGCAGGTTGTGAGTTCAGCGCTGAGGATTTCTGGATTTGTGGTAAGATCCATTAGGCACTTTAATACCATAAGTTGTCTTAGGGTATTGTTTGATACATTTGTTAAGTACAAGCTTATGTATGGATCTACGGTATGGTCACCTATTCAAGTCGATCAAATCAAAAGATTAGAGGATTAACAGAGGCGATTCTTGAACTATCTGACCTTTAAGGTGGATGGTTTAGCATTGACCAGTCTCTGTTGCAACAGCGTTTTCTATTTTCATCGCTGCAGAGCTGTAGGATCTACGTATCCCAAACATTTCTATTTAAGCTTTGCAATCATCACATTGTCTTAATTGAGATTTTGAATAGGACAGTTTTCAGATTCCATGTTGTTTTATATTAAAGGGTCAAATACTAATCTTGCCACCAAAGCTCCATTGTTTAATACCTATCGTTGTTTCAATGAAATACGAGTACACTGTCCTGATCTTGATTTGTTTGATTTAAGTTTGGCTGTATTTAGGAGGAGTGTGTGTGACGCTGTTTGAGACTGATTGTAGAGGTGCTTTGGGTTTATCCTCAGATCTATGTTATCGGCATTGCTGTCACGCCTTTTTGCACGGTTTATTTATTTGTAGTTTTTTTAGTTTTAGTTTTATTATAGGTTTACTTTAGAATTAACTATTGTGTAGAAAGTTCATATGTTTCGTATATCTTAAAATTGGCTTGTTATTGGGTTAACCTGTTCGACAATAAAGCATTATTTTTATTATTTTAAAGCATTATTATTTATTCATCCGATACAAATGTTTACAACTTGACTGGGATATTTTGGATTATTCACCGTACTGTTCCGAACTTTCGTCCTCTGACTCCCATTTATTTAGATCGGTTCAAAGAAGCTTAGGTGGTAAAAACTTGACTACCTTGGAAGACTATAGTCAGAAATCTCAGAACTTTTATTAGTGCGGGATTATGCAGCAATTGGAGAGATGGCATTTACAGAATGACATATACTATGTTAAATGACATTTTTAGTAAATAAAATATTTTTCCCTAATAATAATTTAACAGATTAAATAATTATTATTTTTTAATTATTATAATAATAATTTAATAATTTAATAATTTAATATTTTCATAATTTCAAAAACTTAATAATTTCTCCGTTCTAACAAAACATTAGACGAACTTTTGCATCAACCTAATAAATTCTCATTTTTTTTCTATATTCTTAGTAGACATTTTAATGTAGCCAATAATTTTATTTTACTCGAATTTTGAGACAGAATATTAATCATGTTGAATTTTCAAAAGGTCTACTATTACCTGTAAGAATATTTTAATTAAGTATTTGCAATTTAAGTTTCTATTTTATCTGGTTAGTTTTTTTGTGGTAATTTTCAACAGTTATACAAACTAGTTCCACTTTAACGTCAGCTATTTAACTGCTTTAAACACTACAGGGAATTCGTTTTGTATTTTAATTCCCCTCGTACCTGATCTAGACTGTTTTAACTGTGCTTATTTAGTTAACAATTGGGGACTACATTCTAGCTGATTTTCGTAATTTCTCAACTTGTCCCGACAGACGTCCAACTTCGCAGAATTCTATTCTGCTCCCTTATAAGCAATATTCAGTTCCCAATTAAGGCCCATATAATATTCTGAGTCGAAACATGTGCGACGCGAATTCGCTATGGTTGATCTACATGAAATTTGCGAATAAGCCGTTTTCGAGCTATTTAATTGCGCAATGTGTCGATTGCTTAATATTAACTACAATAGACTAATAACAACAATGAATGTACATTTAAAATAAATTGAAAGTTGAGTGTAATTTATTGTTTCCCTAATTAAAGGAGAATAATTTAATGATGGGAATTTATTTAATGCGAGCGGCCTCTATATAAAATTCATTCTGTTAAATAGGTGACAATTAGGAGGACTTTTAACTGGTTTGTTCAATTGCTATTGAACGAAGAAGAGTTTTTCAATAAGAGAGTGAATTCTGAAACGAAATAGCGATGACACTGTTTGAATCTATCTATGTATGAATGTCATTCATTGACTGCAGTGTTAACTTTATTATGTCAATTCACCATGGATACATAAGATACAGGATTCAACAGTGCGGAGAAATTATTCGTATCAAATATTTATTCACAAACCTTAATCCATTTGTGAATAATAAAACTGCAGGCCGGCAAAAATCATCAAGTGATCAAAGTCACTGTTTTGGGCTGAAGGAGTGAAGACGATTATGGAAATCGAGTTACTGTTAATGGTGAACGCTGTAGAAATATATTAACAGAATATCTTTGGCCTGAACTGACACATGTGGATATAAGCAATGTTTCCTTACAAAAATATGATGTGAAAAGACAATCGGTTTATTGCAAGAAAAGTTTCGTGAATACGTTATTTTGCGAAATGGTAACTGACCATTAAAATCAAGCAATCTTACACACCATTGATTTTTTTTTTGAGGAGGTATGTTACATCTCTAGTTTACAGAATTCAACTCCGAATAATTTTTGACCTTAAGCAAAACATTCAGGCCACCACTGAAAATATATCGCGTGATGTATGAAAGAATAATTGAAAATTCGGTCTCCAGAATCGATACCACCAGACAAAGCCGAGGGACACATTTCATCGATATTATCTCCAAAACATAATGCCATTATTTCCTCTTCAAGATAAAATAAAAATTACTGGACTGTCACTTGTAGTTATAAAAGTACGTCATTTTAAAGTTCTGACACACTTATTGGACAACCCTTAATATAAATAAAATTTATCGATTTTTATAAATTTTAATGATTTTAATACTCATTTTAGGAGTCTTACTTGCTATATAATAACGAAGATATAGAAAGGCCAGCTAGTTAGTTTTAAAAATATAGTCAGTTTTAAAAAGTGATATCAGATGATAATTGAGACATACACACATGTCCAAAAGGAATATTCATAAATAGGATATTTAAGCCTATGGTACTCTAAAAATTGTGATTGATATTTATTTTACTCTATCTATAAATGTAATTAACAAAATCATTGTTTTGCTGATAACACAGGTTTTTCAATTTTTGCACATTCTGTTAATACTGGTCACTCGATCCGATACTAATTATTAGTTGCTTATTAGTTTATACTGCTTATTAGTTTATACTGCTTATTAGTTTTATTGAAAGTTGTTCTTTTAATTTTTAAATTATTTCGTAAGGCAATTATTCCATTGGAATTTTTTGACTCCAAAATAATAAATCAATTTTAAGCACATTGGTCATTTGGTGTCGAGTTTTATTTGGTACCAATAAGAGTTGAAATAAAATAACGATTACGTAAACGAGTTAAAAAAATTCTTAATATCAATAAAAAAATTAAATGTTTGAATATTCCAAACTTTCGGACATATGTTTATGTTTATTTGTTGTTTATTCCTGATAAATATTATAATTGGCATTGAATCTGTAGAATTATATGGGATCTTGTATTAAGGTTTGCATGCTACGTTGAGTTCTATATTTCTGTTAATTAACGTTGAGAAAAAATCTGAGAGCCCGAAACAGAGAAGTCAACAAGATTTGTGTACAATTTAGCCATAAAGGTAAAATCAAATAAGTTTAGAATTATATTTGGTTTGGTTTGGTTTGGTATATTTGTTTATAAAATACATATTATATTTTATAATGTCTAGAAATTAACTATAAGAACTATTTAAGACTATGTACTCTCAAATACAGTTATTGCTAATCCATTATGATATTGATTTTTATTTCTTTTTCATTGTTGCTGTCAACATACATAAGTTCCAGAAGATAAACAATTTAGCTTCAATCTTACTGGTTTTCTGAATCGAGATATTGAATGTTTTTTCTCTTTACTCCTTTTCCTTCTTTTAGTGATGGTGTCTATTTTGTCGATCAATATTAGGAAATTGCATTATTTATTGAGTTTTAGAGGTGTTTTTTGCCTTTCTGTGTATAGCGCCAATTTAAAGAGTAATATCAATATAAATAGTCATATTTTGGCTTTGGCTTTAGTTTTAGTTTGACATTACCTGGAAAATTCGTGAGTTTCTGTGATACTTTTATTTTTCACTTATATAGCTCTTCATTTTCTACAATCATATCCTGGCTCGAATTTGAAAAAAAGTTGATTCAGTTTGAAATTATATTGACAGAATTTTCCCAGAATTTGCTTTATTAAAAATATTTTTGTTACAATATTTGTTTTACTTTTTATGAAACCTCACTAGTAATGAAATCAAAATATTATATATATATATATATATATTATATGTATGAAGTGTTAGATTTTCTTGGACAGCGACCAATGAGACAGCAAAGAAAAAAAATGGGTTGTTGGCTGTGGATAGGGTCTCCCTGTTCTTGATGGTATGATATATGTCGGCGCCCTGATGAGTCTGAACCGCCAGAGATGAAACATATGTCATCCAGTTGAAGGGATATGTGGGGCTTCTTCCCCAAGCAACCAACATTCATATATATATATATATATATATATATATATATATATATATATATATATATATATATATATATATATATATATATATATCATATATATATATATATATATATATATATATATATATATATACCATATATATGATATATATCATATATATATATATATATACCATATATATATATATATATATATATATATATATATATATCATATATATTATATATATACCATATATATTATTCACGTATGGGCCCTGGTGGACCACGCGAAGTACAATTAGAGGCGTTTGTTGTTGTTAGCCTTTCTTTGCACCCATACTAATTTCATTTTTTCGCTATGAGCTTTTTTCCTTTCGTCAGACCAAGTTGTTCCAGTCTTCCTACATTTTTCTCTCTGGCTAATCTTCCAAACGTCAACCTTGTGTCTGAAACAGCCTCTATACTGAATTTCATTTTGTGTAATATTTGCTGATCTTAGGTCCTCTTTAATTGCAGCAATCCATTTAATTATTTCTACTTTAGCTCTACTCCTATTTTCATAAAATTCGACTATTTGTCTAGTTAACCTACTCGGATTCATCCGTTTTATGTGTCCGTAAAACTTAAGTCTTCTTTTTCTCATATCGCTATGTATATCTGTGTATTGTTTGATTTCTTGGTTTTCTCGAAGTCGGTATGTTGTGCTATTTATTTGTTTGGGGCCTAAGATTTTTGTTATGATTTTTCTTTCCTTCTTTTCAATGTCCTCGATGTCTCTCTTTCTATTCAAAATGAGCGTTTCTGCCCCATATAGACATTCTGGTTTAATAATTATTTTGTAATGTCTCAGTTTTGTATTTTTAGATAGGCATTTTTTGTTGTAAATATTTTGTGTAAGTTTCAATGCCGTTTCCATTGTTTGACATCTACTCTTATTGGCCGCTTTTTCCAACTCATTTTCCATGATTATTTCACCCAAATATTTGAATTGAGAGACTCGTCTGATGTTACCATATTTTGTTTTTAGAAATGGTGTTCTTAGTCTATTGCAGGTTATGTATTGTGTCTTTTCAAAGGAAATTTGGAATCCTATCTTTTCTGCTGTTTCTTTTAGGATTTCAATCTGTTTCTGTGCCGTTAATACATCGTGAGCTAAAATTGCTAGATCATCAGCAAATGCCAGACAATCAATTTTGATGTTGGTTCTCCCCAGTTTAATGGACTGGTCAATATTCAGGGCTGACTTTTTTTCACGCCACTCCATTATTAGAGTATATTTCCAATCTTCCGGAATCCGTTCGGTTCGCTAAACTTCTTGTAGAATTTTGGTTATTTCGTTGATTGTA
Organism: Cosmopolites sordidus; assembly: GCA_031761425.1. Lineage (NCBI taxonomy): Eukaryota > Metazoa > Arthropoda > Insecta > Coleoptera > Curculionidae > Cosmopolites > Cosmopolites sordidus. The sequence continues at coordinate 106,509 of JARFXV010000251.1, read as the reverse complement.
CCTAGACCAGCGGATTTCAAAAGTTCAGCAGTGATTCCATCTTCACCAGAAGCTTTGTTACTTTTAAGCCGCTTGATATGCCTAATAATTTCCTCTTCATTCGGTGGTAATGAGTCTGGGTTTGTTTGCTTAGGGTTTAGTGTTGGTAATTTGTTTAAGGGCTCAGGACAGTTTAGTAGTTGTTTAAAATATTTTGCAAGTTCTTTGCAATTGTCTTGGTTATTTAGAGCTAATTTTCCATTTTCCTTTTTGGAAGCAAATACTTTGGGGTTGATAGCCTGTTAATTTAGTTTTAAAAGTTCTGGGTGTTATTTTTTTGGAAATCTATTTCTATTTTATTAAGTTGATTGTTTTCATACTTTCTTTTAGTTTGTCTAATTAGCTTCGATGTTTCTTTTATTGCTTCCAAAAAGATGTTATAGTTTATTGATGTTTTTGACTGTTCCAATCTTTGAATGCTTTACTTCGGCTTAAAACTGCTTGCTCGCAAAGCTTCAGTCCACCACGAATGTTTTCTATGTTTTTGTAAAGGGACCAACTTTAAGGCTGTTTTATAATTTTTTGTTTCAATTCTTGCCAGTTCTGTGCTAGTTGTTTATCAAGCTCTTCTGTAAGGAGTGGTTTTATTTTCGTTGGGTCGAACTTTGGTATTAGCGGTCTCTTTTGAATAAGTTTTTGAGGTTTTAAGTTTAATTCTAAGTTAGATTCTAGTCAAGTAGTGATCCGTGTCTATGTTTGCTCCTTTCCTGACTTGAACATTCAAAATGTCTTTATTATTGGGGTACGAAATGGCAACATGGTCAATTTGAAATTCACCCATGTACGTGTTTGGGCACCTCCAGGTCTTTTGTTTTGTTATTTTCTTCTTAAAATTGGTTGACATTATTTTTAGATTAAATTACGAACATAGTTCAACCAATCTTCTACCATTATGTTTAGTCCATTTATGAGCGGGAAAACTGCCGACTGTTTTTCCTGTACTTTTTTCTTTCCCTAGTTGGGCGTTGAAATCACCCAATAGGATTTTTACATGGTTAGAGGGAATTTTAGAGATAGTCTTTTCCACAATTTCCCAGGACTTATTTATTTTTTCAGGATTAAATTTATTTTCTTCGTTAACTGGGAGGTGTGCATTGATTAATGTATAGTTTTTGTTAGCACACTTGAAGGATAGTGTCATAAGTTGATTATTTACTGGCTGGACATTAGCTATAGAACCAAGAATGTTTCTTGATATAGCGAAAACAACACCGAGATGTGGTGTATTTTTGAATATTCTTTTGTCCGTTTTACTTTTAAAAAGCCTTCAAGCCTTCCAAGGTGTTATAATCTGTCAATCTGGTTTCTTGCAAAGCTAAAATTTGTATTTTTTGCTGATTCAGTGTTCGCCCCAATTCGTGTAGTTTTCCTGGACGCAGGAGAGAATTGATATTTACCGTTCCAAAGAAAGTTTTTGTTTTCGATTTCAGACGTTGGCCAGAGGTCTCCGACTCCCTTTGAAAGATTTTGCGTTTAAACCCGGACGTCCCAGAATCCGAAAGTCCGGTTGTATCAGCAGAGGATTGTCTACCTCCTGGGGTAATTTTGTAATTACTAGAAAGCTTCATCTTGAACGTTGAATTAAAGGTTTGGTATATATATATATATATATATATATATATATATATATATATATATATATATATATATATATATATATACCAGCATTAAATCTTTTGCCAATCAAGAAGTGTAATGTAATTTTCGGAAAAAAATGCGCTTACATTTCTGAATGATTTTGAATACACAAACTCCGAAATTTTAGAATTGTTTCTTATATCGCTATATGTTTGATATAAGGGAAAAAACTTTCATAAATTTAACCAACGATTCTTTGCATTATTTTGAACTAAAAGTTTCCTGAAAATATGTATCCAAAATGCATATCCTGCTTTCTATAATTTTGCTAATGCTCCCGCGAGAGTAATGAGCCAAAATTTACCGTGTCACCTAAAAGCAACCCTGCTCTCATTTCCTGACATGTGTGCCTATGCGGACGTTCTAGGTTTTATGCAATGTTTGTAGTTTAACGCGAAATGACAGATAATTTATTAATAAATTTTTATTTTGTATATACTGACATAGAAATTCAATACTAAGGGAAAAAATACTTGTTAAGTCAGTTTTTGCCACTTTACAGGAATCAGTTTTAAACATAAAAATCTGAATATTATCACGAAATATTTTAAGATTATCTATTTTGTCTCTTGTTTCAACTTCAACGTGTATCGAACGATAATGTATACATTTTTTGAGTCATTCAACAAAACGTCTAAGGTCACAGTTAAAACAAAAAAGTAACCCACACTTTTTATAGGAAATAACGTATTAAGTCAGTGAAGGATGATAGACCATATGAGATTCAAATCATATTATTTTATATAAAACGTTTGTTATTGGCTATAATTGTAAAAAGGCTATATAACATTTAATTTTCCTTATTTTGAACGAAGTCCCTCATAGTAGGTTTGAGCTTTTTCTGAAAAACTTTTTTAGTACCATTAAACACCTTTTTCTGTCTCGAAATAGGTATTTGTCCTAAAAAATAATAATAAAAAAAAATAGTTATCCATTACATGCTACTACTAAATAGATTTCATTACATTGTATTGTGATTTCTGTACACTTACTGAAACAGCATCTTGACGGAAAGAAAAATAAACCATTTTTCAAGACGATATCTACAATTCCAATCCAACATCTGAAATGTTTTCAGTACCAGTCTGAACGAACTCCTTAGAGTCACTTGGTGGTCCATAGCAATTTTTTTCGTGAATCGGATTTTTCTCGAAGACTCGTCATCAGTAATGATACGTTCCAAAGTCCATGAAGTACATGAAGGTCATTTTCAATCCATCCCAAAAAGTCAAGACGTTTCCCTCTTGTTTTGATGATTTGTTGTTGCTATGTTAACTTTCGCAAATATTTTCTCGTAGCTTTTCCATTACTTCATCTTCATGCACAATTTATTGGTCAAAATCTGATGAACGGATGTGTAAGTCAAATTCAATTCATCCCCGAGCATTCTGACTGTCGATCGACGATTAGTAGGATTTTATATTCTGTCGACTTTTTTCACTTTTCGGTGCGATGTTTATCTTCAATCGAGTCTCCACCACCTGAAAACTTGGGGCCTTGACAATACACTGTTTCCATCAGCCTGTTTAAATTGTTCTTACTCATTTGACTGTCACAAACGTACTAGAAAAATCCGGTTCACGAAAAGAATTGGTACAGACCATCAAGAGACTAGACCGTGGAGGAAAAAAACAGGTGGCGCACGTGCTAACCAAAAATTTTGCACTCCTTAGTATCATACACATACTTTGCTGTGTAGAAATATGAGTGTAACTCTCAGACATCAAATTTTCAAATAGAGAACTAGATAATAAAATTTTGCTAAACCCACCGTAGGACCATGACCATTAAATCCGTTTGTAGTTGAAGTCCATCCTCCTAAATTTCTGAGCAGCAAAGTGGTAGATGACTTGATAATTAAAATTTGTAATTGACTTCACAGGTTTTTTTCAATAGATAGCATTGTTAACGCGCACATTCGTTCCTGGCCCATAATGTTAGAAAATGTTTTGATTCGTTTGAAGGTAGAGAAACATCTTTCGCTTTCCACAATCGTCATAGGGACGGCACACAAAACAGTCAGCAATTCCACAGATTCAATAAATGTTGATGTTAAATTGTCTTGGATAAACGTTTGCAACAGCGGCACAGCCTCACTGTGTTTCATAAAATCGTCCCATGCGTACATTACCGAAAGTTTCTTTTTTTAATTTTAAGTAATATACGTTTGCAAACAGGTTACACACAATTTTAATGTCTTCATTTGGAAAGACCGCTCAATATTCACCAAATTTTTACCAAACCAAACCAAACAGTTTAAAAAAATACATCAAAACTAAAACGTTCACGAACCTGTATGGTTAAGGTAAAATATTTTATGACGAAAATAAACATATCCATAGAACCAAAAGGTCTAATGGCTAATCAGATAACGATCTTAGTTTTATCGTTCAATGGCCATTCGTGGATGAAGAAGTTTCCAAATTAAGGATTTTGAGACAATTCGATGGAGTGTAAAGCAATTACATAAGAAGTAAAGAATTTAGATGTTTTTCAGCGAAATTGGTAGTAGAAATAGTTTAAACTAATCAGTCTAGATGGTTTCTTTTATATAGATCATATGCCATATGATACTAGAATGTTAAAAGTGCAGTTTTTTTATACACTAAAAGGTTTTTACACAGTTTTGTCCTTTTTTTGCACTTTTAAAAATACACTTAAATTTGTTGGTTATTAAACCCAAATAATTTAGAAAATTACTTTTATATTTATTGATAATGACATAATGATATAAAATATTTGTAAAGGTTGTCTTGGAATTACGAATAAACTGAATTTTATCAGTACAGTAATACCTTGAACTTACGCGATAGGTGGGACCGAACGACAACGTGTAAGTCGAATTCACGTAAGTCGGGGTTCAATTTCATTTATAAATGCATACAAATTTTGTTTAAGTAGAATCAAGGGCCAAAGAAAACAATAATTTAGAAGAAAATTAAACCAATTATAGTGCATTAAAATAATGCAAAAACATAAATCGAAGTTATTTTGATGTAGAGGGCTTCATAAAGTTAAACAAAGTCGTCTGACGGGTCAAACATTTTTTCTTCTCAAACAAAATTTCTTCATAGCACGTTAATAATTTTTTTACTCCCCGTTTTGTAACTGAAACACGCCTTCATTGAAGTCTATGTGTTCTAAAATTTCTAATTCTTTTTTAATTGAAGGCTTCCGTCAGGTTTGCCGCTGTTATTTGATGTTTAGATTGAACTGGTCCAAAAAACAGGTTCTTCAATGTTTTGCCCACGTATTTCTATGAACTCATCAACTGTAGCAGTCCTTGGACGTCCTTAACATCCACTTCTAAATTTAATTATCTAGCAAGATCGACAACGTCATCAATAATTTGATCAATTTGATCAGGCTCTGGCGCTAATTTCGCCAGAGTTTCATTAGTGAAAAAAATAGACGATATTTTTCCAGATTTTTTTTCATTTAAAGTTTTTTGTTAAATTTTATTCCAAGATTTTCCAATGATGTCTATGGCATCTAAAACATTAAATTGTTTCAAAAAGTTTAAAACAGAGAGCTCATTGTTTTGCTTCATAGCTTCATAGAGATGTCCAAATGATCGTCTCGTGTAATAAGCTTTAAATATTTTGACGGCACCCTGGTCCATCGGTTCAAGCGAGCTGGTTGTATTTGGTGGCAAAAACTGGCTTAATAAACTTTCAACTCAAACGTCGGTCGAAGTTAGTGAGAATAGCAGGAGGATGGCCTAGTGTATTGCATTGGCCATGCATTCGGTTAGTAGCATCATCTTAAACGGGATTTGTTCTTCAAAAGGCTTCACCCAAGCTTTAGGAATTAACTCCCAAATCACGGGCAAACCAGATTTAGATTTATTTTTTAAAGCACTTGGATTTTCCGAGCGATAAACTAAGAGAGGTTTTAATTTACAGTCATCAGCTGCATTCCCGCCAACCATCACTGTTAATCAATCTTTGGAAGCCTTGAAACCTGAAAAGTTTTTTTTTTCACGCGCATCTTCTTCCAGAACAATCCAATCTCATCCACGTTGAATAAGGTTTTGCTGCTATAGTCACCTTCTTCTATCATGGCCTAGAGTTTCTCTGGATAGAGAGACACAGCCTATTTATCAGCACTTTCCGCCTATCCACTTTCCGTGATGCTATGCCAGTTACAGTGACTTTTGAATCGGCTCAATCACCCGTTACTAGCTTTAAAGATTTCATCTTTGGTCGCCAGGTCTTTGGTGCCAGCTTCTTCTTTTAATCTCTCAAAAATCAGTTTAGCTTGAGAGCACACGTGTTCTGATTAACAGGACAGTATTTTATTCTTACTTAATTATCACACCATAATTTCAGCATTCATCTCAGCGATAATATCATGACGTGCACGAATGATGCTTGAATTCAAAGATTGAGAAATTTTTACAGCTTCGAGAATTTTTTCTTTATTTTATATTATTGTTCTGACTGTCGTTCCTGGTAGATTAAATTTCTTTGTCCATTCACAAACTTTTAGTTTTATATCGAAATCTTTGATAGTGCTTAGTTTACATTCCGAAGATAATGTTTTTTTTCTTATTTGATGCAGAAGATTTACTTCGTTTAGATGACATAGTTGTTTTTGAATGGTATTATAAACAAGATAATTTGTAAACACATCGAGTCTTCGCGAAATGTCTGTATATGTCGTAAGCCCAACACAAGTGAGGGTAAAGCAGGAGGAGGGAATGGGTGTTGTGCCACCTGATTAAAAAATCGCGTAACTTGCCTAAGTTGCGGTATTACTTTATTTGATTTGTGTTGGCAGCAAATGTAAAGGCTTTTTACCACAAAAGTTTTCTTTTGTTGTGTTTCACACTATTGTTAATGCAGATCGGGTTAGAGGAAAGTATTTCCTGTAATCTGGTGACTCAGAGGCCTTGGAGGCTAGAATTTGCATTGGTGGTTGCCTAAGGTAAGATCATACTTGAATAGTTTATTTAAATAAGTAAGAGGGAAAAATTCGACGAAGAATCGCCCTTCGGTCACAAGAGTTGGACGCTGGATGATAAGACCGGAAGCCTTTTGAGTGATTTTTTACGTTGGCCCAACAAATCAAGTGCTAGCTACAAATCAAGAAATCAGTAGTTTTTCGAGGCTAAGAGGATAAACCAAAAGTATCCCTCAATTCAGATCGAATAAAGTTCTCGATTATAATTTCACTGATTAATTTCATAAATTTTCTCTCGTACTTTAATTTTCAGTCTGATATTAAAACATATCTTTTACTTTTATATGCTGCTCTAACTCACGGATAATGAACATTCTTTTATAGTTTGAGGAAGTTTAATTTATTAAGCTTTATCTCTAAATATTCTATGAAACTATAAGCCGTTAAGTCTGCATTTTGCAAAGTTCATTTATTGTCCCATTATCGCTTTGCAATAATCTCACCCCATTATTTAACAAAAAAAGAACGGCAAGTTGACTTTGTCTTAATGATCCCCAAGAACAAGCAGATAAAACAGAGGCAGAATAAATAAAACCTCTGCGCGAATTTTAATTAAAATTCCTCATAGTGAAATGGCTGACCGGCGAAAAGAAGTATGAAACTGTGCGATTCCACAACTAACTTTTAATGTCAGTCTGAATAGCAGACGAAAAAGACGGAAAACAGTCGAAATGGATAATTTTTTAGCTAGTCTACATACACACTGCTGTCTGATTCAGATAAACCAGTTGGTTAAAATTAGAATTTTAAATGCAGGAGGCGTAAGTTTTGGATTTGTCATTTTGGGAAATGTGGAACACAAGCCTGTGTTGGTGCAATTGTTTCACTTTGGGTTGTTTTAAACCTTATATTTGTGTGTTTTATCCAAACATATTCTTTTCCCTACCAGGAAAGATTAAAGGGAAAAATTATGACTTCGTAATAAACGAAATTATTTGAATTGCAAAATTAAATTGTTCTAACTTAATGCAACTCCAAGTCCCGGAAACATTTTTAGTGGAAAATTACATACGATTGACATTTTAGTACTCCGAAGTTCAGTCAAAACTTTTAAGGTACATACAATTTCATGAGTATTCAAATTAATTACCTTTAGCGTCGACATATCAGTAGAGTTCACCAGTTATTGTTTTTAATAATCAGTGGAAACATTAATTTTATTTTTGAATATGATTTCCTAAAAAGTTAATACATTTGGTTCATGGAAAACATAATTTTCTAATAATTCTGTTTGGTCACTAAGCATGGACTTTATAGATCTTGTTGTTCGCGGTGGTATATGGGCGTCTCGAGCGTTCATCATCTTCAGTGGAAATATGACCACGTTTAAATTCATCAGCATGTTGCTGTGTACGTCGGGATTAAAAACCATTAAAAAAAGTATTTTATAATAGCTCAAACTTTATTTAACTTCAGTCATTAAAAAAAAATATATCAAAACGCCACAAACAAGCCACTGTGTGGTGTGCATAAGTTCAAGGAAGGCAGTATAATTGTCAAAAACTTACCGATATCCTAAAAAGAAGTCCAGAAAAATTAAAACTTTTGCAAGCCGTAAACAAATTCTCACCTGTAACATATTGACGACTCAGCAGGCCGTGGAATCAATTCGGCATTTTTGTAGGTGTCGCTTTAGGCACTTTTTGGGTGTTTTATTTTGTCCATATGCGTGATTTTGTACATACGTCCTCTATGTATTAGTGTTTTCTGTATTTTTAACTATTTTTTAGATTCAGAACGATTTGAGAAGGGGAATTACTGAAACCGTTCTGTGAATAACCATTGTGCCTCTATGTATTTTCAGTCTTTTTTGTAATTTATTTTGTACACTTTGGGTGTTATATTCAGTATTGTTGTAGCTAATAGTTTATGCAATTACGTCGATGTTAATAGTATATCTAATTTCAGTTCCTCTGGAATTCTTTTCTTCTATCAAATCTTTTTAAATGCCGTTGTTAAACTTTTAGTACTTTTATAATTTGAGTAGCCCCAGTTATTTCTATCTTTCAGATATTTCTCTCACATGAGTTTCTTTTGGTTGAATTTTTTCATGATCATCAAATCATTATAAATCATGATGTTTATCTTTTATAGAAGTATATATTCTGAATATATTTTTTAATATATTATATATATATATATATATATATATATATATATATATATATATATATATATATATATATATATAGAATAGAAGCAGAACGCCGATGTTGTGTTCCGTCACTTCTACGTTGCATTCGGCAGCAGTAGCAATCCGGAGCGATTCCCATCTCGGGCAGTGGAAGATTGTGTGGTTCCTTGTATCCACCATCCCACAATAGCGACAATCCTTGTCCTCTGACTTTCCCATTCTGTGTAAATAATATCTGAAGGATCCATGGCCCGTTATTGCTTGTGTTGTGTTGTATATATATATATATATATATATATATATATATATATATATATATATATATATATATATATATATATATATATATATATATATATATATATAATTCAATTTTAGGCGCAAATAAATTGGAAATCTATATATAGATATTGTCATAAAATATTTGTTTTATAATGGACTGCGTTTTTCATTACCTGTATACCCGGAATTATGAAAATCTCCTAAAAGCCAGATGTATGTGATTTAAAACATTAACTAATTAGGTTTTGCAGTTTTAAATATGAATATTAACTCCGCCTCCTCAACGCCTCCACTCAACCCTTATCCTAAATGCTAATTCATACATTCTATATATCGAAAAACCCTCGAAGTTTCTCTCTTGATGCGATTCCACTTCGGAAAGCGATTAAAAATTAGGGAATGTCCTCCCAGATGCCCTGTACCGTAACATGTCTCATTTTTTTTATACATAAATATAATATATATATATATATATATATATATATATATATATATATATATATATATATATATATATATATATATATATATATATATATATTCTATTTATGTATATATATTTCTATTTATGCCAGCATTACGAGGATTACTATTTATGTATCCCGAATTATAAATAAAAAAAAATATTTATTATTGTAAATGTAAAGTAAAGTAAAGTGTTTGGGTTAGAGGCGCATCAGCAACTAGGCTATTTAGCGACTGGACCTACAGCTTAACGTGGGTTCAGAACCACGGTCATCAGCTTCCGACAAACCCAGGCCAGCACCCCCCTCGGGTTATAAACCCTTGGTTATGTGCCTACCCATAAGTCTATCAGGAAACCTATCGACTGGCGAGTGACCAACGTAGAACACTTCTCAGAAGGCATCCGGCCTTACCCAGCCTTTAACTGGCGTGACTGAGGTGTAATTCGTAGTTGGATTTTACACTCTTGCCTAGAAACAATCACAAACATTTAGGAAAGATAAACGGACAGAAGAAAGAAAAATAACCATCCGAGCGCTGGAATCGAATAGCTACCGCTCCAGCGCGGATTCGGCAAAGCAGACGCTCTTACCGCCGCACCAACGCGACCGGCTATTGTAAATGGTTTTATTGTTATTCTCCGCGATAATTGATATACTTTTTTATACGTTTGAAACAATTTTCATAGCACTTTTTCCATTCCGATTGAGGTATCTCGAAAACATGCATTTTAAATTCGTCAACCTCTTCTTCTTTAACTCAACGTCGAAAATCGTTGACCACCTAGTTTATTCTTCACCGATGGGAGCAAAAAAAATCATTGAGTGCGAAATCAAGACAATACGTCGGATGACCCATCAATTCAATGGTTTGATCGGTTAAATATTTAGTTGTTCGGTTCGACACGTGAGAGCTCGCATTGTTATGGTGAAGAATGATGCTGGTTGTTTTATCTTATTTCTTCAAAGTCTTCTGGCAAACAAATGGTTGTCTGCCATTCAGAATTGACCGTTCTACATGCCTATTTATCTCAAAAAAACGGGCGAACATTTGCTTTGAAGTGTTTCTTGAATGAACAACTTTTGTTTGGATCCAACACGAATAAATATTTTTCACGGCTAAATGTTCATGTACAATCTTGTGTATGCTTGTTGGCGTCGCCAGGGATGCCTCAATCTCACGGTATGTTACATGACGAGCTTGCTTTATCAGTTCGCGCACATTATCGATGTTTTCTGGTACAACAACGGATTTTGGACGACCTTTTTTAAATTCGTTGGTGAACGAACGACGGGCATGTTTGAATTCACTAAACTAGTGATATGCAGTAGTTTTAGATGGTGTAGTAACCTCAAAAAACAAGTCTTGACAAATGGCGAAGGTGTAATAATTTTAAAAAGAAAATAAATTATGTGTTACGCTAAAAATACACTCTGATCTAATTTCCCAAACGCGCCTTAAGAAGTATAACTTAAAAAAGATTAAAATAAAAATTCTTTGATTTTATAATTCAAAGCTATCTATCGGCAGTTAGTGTGATTTATTATTTTTTTGAGCTGAATAGTAAAAGAGTATGGCAAAATAGACTTAAAGTTTCATTCCAATTTCATTTAGATCATTCAGTATCGATCTAGTATGTAAATGAGAGGAATTTTTAAAAGTCAAAAAGTACAAGGTCTTAACTGTTTGTTCAATATAGTAAAGTTCAATTGTGTCGAATATATGTTGTTTCTTTGAATGGAAGGACGTTTGAGTTAAGTTGAAGTTAACTTTGAAGTTACCTTGTTGCAACGCAATTGGTTTTCAATTCAAATGAATTTTATGTCAGGGTGCAGCTCTGTATATATTCAGTTCATTTGAATACAACAAAACTTCCCATCGACAACTTGATTGCTTCAAACTGTACTAAAATTGATTACACTGTCCAAATACCACCAATCACACATTTCCTTCCAGGGATAGCTTTTTCTTTTCACCACCTGTTTTAGCTATTTCAAAATTCTGCAACCACATAATTATATAAATGTTCCTCAAGATGATTAATTAATTATGTAGTCCGTATTTGTCGTGGTTCGAGACTTTCTTTTGATTTGTAACTTGCGGACGTTGCTTAATTGTTAATCGTTATATGTTCATCTTATAGATATAACATCTCTGGTATCATATGTCTTGGAATTACCGTTCAGTTAATTTGCGATATATCGCTGTTGTATTCTTATGATCCTTTACGAACTATGTTATTGTAGCTAGCCGAGTTGGCATATTACCTTAGGCGATGGTTCTATGAGACGGCGATCAAGGAGGTGGCGTGTTTTATTCCCGTTTACGGTATGGATGATTGTATTTTCTTTAAATGTTTATGACTGGTTTTAGGTAAGAATGTAAAATCCGGCAAGGAGTTGTTCCTCAATCAGGTCAGTTCCAGGCTGCATAAGGCCGGATGCCTCTTAGGTTTAGTACGTTGTTCACTAGCCAGTCGGTAGGCTTAACCGTCCAGGCTTAGTCCATTCTTACGCGATAAACCAACATGATAAATTTGAATATAAAGTTGATAGCTCTTGGGAGTATACGAATAAGCGATAAGTTCATTTGCTAAATAACAGTCAGGTTTGCTGATAAGTCTATAGTGTAAAAAAAGGAACTAACTTTCTTATTGAAACTGATACATGTTTCTCTCTCCTGACTAGTTACTTCAAAAATTGACTGTTTTCAGGGGTTTGATGAACTTAATAGCAGTTATAGATGCGAATGGCCAAGTTGACTTATTTCATTTTATTAAGTAAATCGTTTTACACACAACGATATGTATTAATAACACTCCTGGGGACCTTAATGTAGAATGTATATTATTTCAGTGTAATAGAGCTTACTGCCCATCCAAAAGTTAGTATGAGTATTAGCCGTTTTTAAAATAATACAACAAAAAATATAATGCACCTTATTTCTTTTTCCTTATTTAACATGTAATCACCCTGTATTTAATTGGCCCAAGTAAAAAAATAATTATAACCATTAGCAATATACATAATACATTCATCCTTTTGGCAAAGAGAACATGCGTTGTCGTAATGTTACAGAGCGCAGATGAAACTTTATCTGTTTAATTGTCATATGTAAGGAAAATAGAAAATATGTATTCTTCGATAATCTAAAGAAACAAAACAGAAACTGTAGCTAAACGAGACAGGTTCTCCACTGATACATTGCGTCACAGTTTGTGGCATATGTCCATTGAATTAAATTTTTTTTAAACCGAAATATTGGGTTAAACATTATATATAATAGGACACTCTAGCTTGAGCATTACCTTAGGAATATCTTTTTTTAGCATAGACAAAAAAAGTTAAATTGTACCATGATGAATGAAACACAAATTATTAATTTATTCATATAAATTTATTTTGTCTTCTTCAAAGAAATCCTCTGTAACTGCAATGCATGTTTTTTCTAGTCTTCGAAACACTTTTTTATTCTACATGTCTAGTATTTCCTTCAAAGCAGCCAGGGAATTTTCTTGCATGGCTTTTATGGATTCAAAACGGCGTCCACGGAATGGTTTCTTTAATCTAGGAAACATGAAAAAGTCACACCCAGCTGTATCTGGCGAATATGGTGCTCGTAAAACCCTATTGCTTGATTTTTTGCGAAATATTGTCAAATAATTATTGCGGTGTGTGATGCTGCATTATAGTAATGTAATAACCGTGAATTGTTTTGTCACAGTAATTCTTTCAATTTATCTAACACTTAATTGGTACAAACTCAGTACAAGATTCTTGATTTTGGTAAAGTTCTTGTACCATTTGTAAATTTAATGCAAACTCTTTGTTCAATATAAATAAAAAATAAAACATCGCTCACGAAATTGTTAACAATTACAGAAGACCGCTATAATTTCTAACCTAACAAGCGAAATGATGTAGCTTCTGTCAGGGACAGAAGACAAGGTCTTCATGTTGAGGACAGTCATATTAATTTAAAAAACAAATGGCTGTATCGATATATAAAGCGCGCGAATTTTTAAAACAAATGCCACCTTACCATATACCTTATCATTTTTGATCATAGTAGTATACTTAGTATCAAAATTTATACTTATTACAATAACTATCATAACTTATTATTGTTTTTATAATACACCATCCATTTATATGATGTAATCCATTTTATATTTATATTTTCAAAATATAAAATATTTATGCACTACATTTTTAATACATTACACTATTAATTAAATATTTAGCTATGTCGATTTTAACTACATTAAAAATTGGCCTTTGCTTCTGAGTGGTTCTAAACTTTAAATGTATCTTTATTGAAAAAACTCGATTGAAAATTCAAAATGGTTTTTATTTTTATACCTTACTTTTTACAGATACTCTACACTCAATGGAGATTATGTAAATGACATTAATGACTTTTTATCATACTTATCCAGTCGCTCTAATAAAAATAAATTTCATTTTACCATTCATTTTTCAAATTATGGAGAATGATAAAATATCGCCAATTTTTTCCTACACTCAGATTGGTATTGGAATCGTAATCAAATTTACATGCTCAAGAAAGATTGCAGCAATAATTTTTCCCAACGACAAATACAATTATGAATTCTTCCATCGGTGTCTTCGCCAATTTTTGAGTTATATATTTTCTCCATATACCTTTGTTCATACAAATTGCTAACATTAAACTTCCAGTTCATATATGAGGTAATTTTTAATTTGCCTTCGAGCATCATTTCCAACTCTGAGATTTTTTTTCAATATTATTTACAAATGCGTTTCCCCGATAGCAATGTTGAATATTCTGATAAAAATATTGGTTTAATGTTAGAGGTTGAAAACATTTTTATGTTTTTAATACTTTCTGGTTTTTGGATAAATGAAAATGATGTTCCTCAGTGTAAAATCGCCCGGAGGCTTATTTGTAGAAACTTTTTGTTGATGATAAACGGGTTCGTTCTTTTTTATATAGCGATGCAAATAGCCAGCACAAAAATATAATATCATTGTTTGCAATGGTTTATGATATGGATGGTTCAGATTTTTTTTGAAAGATTTTTTTTTAGATATTGTGTAATGATAACCAACATTTTATGATCTGAATTAGAACATATGAATCTGGATGGTCTGTGATGTCAGAAGAAGAAAAGACCAATATGCCATGTCACAGTGCTTGACTTTTATCGACAACGAAAAAGCATTTGACTCCATCTCAAAGCAGGTCATAATGGATGCATTGTTTAGCCAGGGGGTAGACAAAGCATAGGTAAACCTATTAGGATCGATATATGATGGAGCTACCGCGACAACTCAACTTGATGATCTTGAAGTAGGAATTAATGTAGAGCGAGGTGTACGGCAGGGTTACGCAATGTGGCCTGTTCTTTTCTCGACCTGCCTTAAAGAAGTATTCCTCACATTGCAATCAATTTAGAAACTTCGGGTAGCACAGAGAGGAAAGGAGAAATGTATGCTTAGTATTACAAGACGAGACAGAGAGCCATGCACATGGATTAGGGAACAAACGAAAGTATGTGACATCATTGGAAGAGTAAAGCAATTGAAATGGAGATGGGCAGATAATATAGCGAGGCGATGGGACGATAGATGGACCAAGACAATCCTGGAGTTGATACTGCTTGATCGTAAACGTCCGCTGACGGACATCGTTAACGACTGATGACATTATTAATTATATTGGACCCGAGTACCAGAGGAAAGCGCAGGACCGTAAAAGTTGGAAGCATGCTGAAGAGGTCTTCATCCTGCAGTGGATCGACACGGGCTTATGATGATGATGATGATGATGATGACTATTCGATCAGGTCAGTGCGATTTTTTAGAAACAACTTTCCCTATGCTTGAAATAAAGTTTTCCGCCCTTGGGGTTGACCTACCTTGAGAATTGAGAGACAACTACCAAGTCTATTTTCAATAAAATAAAAACAATACCTCATGAAAAATATCTGATTTTCCCTCAGCCCTCGTATATATGCATGTAATATTGTTAAGAAGAGTCAAAGCCTTGTACAATACACCAACTACAATACACCACAGTATAACGAAGAGCCCAAGAGTCAACTGCGCAATCAATCGAAACTATTGTTAGTACATTAATATATTCATAAATCGCAACAAAAAACACACATTTTGAACTAAAAATCTCGGATTTCTCTGTGTGTAGTTCTTATCGGTTCGCTGTTTTTTTCTCATTCACGATAGACCCAAATATAAACTCTAGAGAATCCCCCAAAAAAACCATAACAAACTCGGCAGGCAAAAGTAATCGATGAAAAAAGGTGAAAATCACGGAATAGTAAAATGAGGAATTGTTAGCATTTAATACACTTTTTTTCGTTAAACATTCGAGGTTTTTTAATGTTTATTAGATAAAAAATTGAAGACAATACAGCATCAATAAAATATTAATCAATCCTATATATTTTGAGGTATTTAATAATTGTATATTTTATTAAGGCTTTGGTATAAATATAATGAGGTGGCTGGGATGCTGAGGTTATTTTACTGTCAACTGTTATGTCATATATCAAACAAATCTCTCAAAAAACTACTCTAGGTAAGTTTTAAGTTGAAATTGTTTTTGATAATTTCGACTTTAGACCAATCATCAATGTTTTCCATTTAGAGGTAAAAACTGTCACTGAAATTCCAAGCTGTTAGGTTCCAGAATTCAAGCGCGGTTATTTTGTGTTAAATCTCGTTCAATAGATCTTTTGAGAACTTCAAAGACAATACTAAATTAGGTGAAAAAACCATTAGGCAAACATTTTTATTGAAAATGCTCTACTGAATTTAAAATAATAAAAGCCCAAATATTACTGGACACGTTCATACCATAAACACCCAACTTAAATTAGTTAAAGTTAGAAATCACGTGGAAGCGTTTTTAAAAACCTTATTTTGTTTTTGGGTAGTACAAAGAGTAACGGTTCTATTGACAGTTAACTAAAGATTAATTTCTGTTTACAGTTTACAATATTTATATTAAAATTAATGTTAACTAAGGGCTGTGTCAGCAATGACATCATCTGCTGGGGCTGACTCATTTGGTTGAGGTGCAAGCTGGCGATATTAGTCATATAACTCCTCCCGCCGAAGACGAAAACAAAAGGGGTGAATGTTTGTTTTCGACCATATCCTGTAGGGGTATTTCTTCATTTCTTTTCTTGATCGGGTTGGTGGTTTGGACCGGGTTCTTTTTCTTTTTGTATATTTTCCATGCGAATATACTCATTATAGTTCCCACTATAAAGATGGTAGTGAGGGTAGTTGAGCTTAGTGCCATTATATGTAATTGGTTTCTTTGTGCTGGGTTGATCAGTAGACGGCTTCAATCCAAATCAGACTCGATGCTGTGGCTTTGGGGATGAAGGTGTGGTCGATACACTGATCCGTTTTCCGACTGCGCCAGTTAAAGTTAGAAATCACGTGGAAGCGTTTTTAAAAACTTTATTTTGTTTTTGGGTAGTACAAAGAGTAACGGTTCTATTGACAGTTAACTAAAGATTAATTTCTGTTTACAGTTTACAATATTTATATTAAAATTAATGTTAACTAAGGGCTGTGTCAGCAATGACATCATCTGCTGGGGCTGACTCATTTGGTTGAGGTGCAAGCTGGCGATGTTAGTCATATAACTAATTTGAAATCCACATTTATTTGTAGTCAATCGGTTTGTAGTCTTTTTTTTCTCGTTTTCGATTGGCGCAGATATAAACTGTATCAACTTAATTATCAAGAAAATCAATTACCACCAAACCAAGCAGCCACGTTAGCCGTGGTGTCTAAAACCGGCCACAGACTTCGTTCTTTCTCATCCCTTCGTATCGCCGCGATTCGGAACATCGTGTTGAATCGCCAAACTTTTTTGTCCACACACTACGGGGAATTTACTAAGCCATGAGAAGGAAGCAAAGTACCAGCAGTGGCAGCGGCGGTTTCTGTTTCAAGTAAAAATGATTTTAAAAAAGCAGCGCACAATATGGGCGAAATAATGGCTTTTAAAGTGAACAACAAAATCTCATATTAATTTATTAATGGGGAGATTGGTTTAATTTCTTAACGATGGATGAAGAACTTACCATAAAGAAAGGATTTATGGTTAGAGGCGCATCAGCATCTATCTAAGGCTATTTAGCGACTGGACCTTCAGTTTAACGTGGTTTCCGAACCACGGTCATCAGCTACCGATAAACCCAGGCCAGCACCCCCCTCAGGCTAAAAACCCTTAGTTATGTGCCTACCCATAAGTCTATCAAGAAGCCTACCGACTAGCGAGTGACCAAGGCAGAAAATTTTTCAGAAGGCATCCGGCCTTACCCAGCCTTTAACTGGCGTGACTGGGGGGTAATTTGTTGTCGGATTTTGCACTCTTGCCTAGAAACAATCACAAACATTTAGGTGTGGATATGTGTGGGCGTGTGTGTGTGTGTGTGTGTGTAAATGTATATAATTGTGTGTGTAGGGTAGGAAGTAAGACGGATAGAAGAATTAAATAATTAAAGAAACACACCCATCCGAGCGCTGGAATCGAACCAGCTACCTTTGGATTGCAAGGCAGGTGAGTAAGCCACCAGACCACCGCGGCTGGCAGATCTTACCATACTTGCCAAGTCTTCATCATTAATATAAATACTCTAAACAGTTCTTCCCGGAGTTTCTTGATCTAGTAAAAATGTAAAATATTTAAAATACCATAAATGTGGCTGGTAAATGTCATTTGCCCCAGCTCTAGACCTTCGCAAATCTTTGATTTTCTTCAATGCTTTTCTAAAGGCGTCACATACAGAATCTATTTTGTTTTTGACAGTTTGTTGCAATATTACAAACTGTAATCGTTAGCTGTTTCTTTGTATTTCTTTAGTAATATTTCAAAAGCTTGTTTTTTTTATTCCGGTCTCTGTATTCAACCGATTTTATACGTCGCAGGCAAGAAAATTGTCTATAAATTTTAATAAAATCAATTATAAATTGTTTGTTTTATGTTTTATTTATTCCATTTTAATCAAAATTTAAATATATATATATATATATATATATATATATATATATATATATATATATATATATATATATATATATATATAAATTAATTAAACACATGCGAACCTGTATACAACCATTACGGTACGCTACTGCAAAAACACCGACGATTGTGAAGAAAATATGTACACACTGTCGCTTCGGAACGACAACCGATGAACCGTCGTTCCAAAAATCCAGTGCCAATAGATATTTTAACCGACGATATAACACGACAGATTTTTGCCACGCATATCGATTTTTGCCGTTTTTGGAACGACGTAATTAAATGGAATTTTAAGTAAACTTTGTTTTTAACAACTTTATTTTTAAACGAATAATTCAGTATTACAAAATTTCTTATGACTCTAATAACAAAATATTCGGAATCGATACAGAAAGACCGAAGTCGAACCGTCTACAAGTTACAGAATGTCCTGTCTGGTTCCTGTGGGCACTTATATAGTTATTTTAATCTAAACAAATCTTAAGCGGGTTACATTACGGGTAATGAGAGATTTATGTGTTAAAGCTAGGAATATCCTATGTAACAACGTTCTCAACCGCGGCGATTCGAACGGATGAAAAAGAACGAAGTCTGTGGAGCCTGACGATACGGTAGTTAGTGTGGAATGGGTTAGATTCTCGTACTAGGCTCAAAAGTTTTTCTAAAATTCTTGTGAATGTTTCTAGGTAAGTGAGTAAGAATCACCCCTCAGTCACACCAGTTCAAGGCTGGGTAAGGCCGGATGCCTTCTGAGAGGTTTTCTACGTTGGTCACTCGCCAGTCGGTAGGCCTCTGGAGATACTTCCGGTTAAGCACAAAACCAAGGGTTGATAGCCCGAAGGGGGTGCTGACCGGGGTTTTCGGTAGCTGAGGACCGTGGTTTGCCTCTAGCCTTTAACTAACTTTACTTTTACCAAGAAGATAAAAAATAAATGCGCATGATAATAAAGTGAAGAATTGTTTACTAGTGAAAATTGCGGTCGTATTTTTTTCCTTTGCTTATTTTAACATAAACAATGTTTTTATGGGCGAATTTATAATTGGCTTTCTTATTTAACAAAAAAAGATAATTGGAAAAATAATTGAGTGTTGCATATGTATTAACATTGTTGTTAAAATATCCAACTTCAAAATTAACATATACTATTATGTCATAGAAATCGCTAACAATACTCAGGGAAGGGTGTTCAATCTTTTTTCTTAAAACATGTGTACACTAAAAGGTAAGCAAAATCTAGATTCATAACTCAATAAAAAAAAACAATTACAAAGCAAAGAGACTTCTATTCTTCTTTCCATATAGATTTTTTACAATAAGAAATTAATACTGTTCGTCTGGTCTTGAATAATTCTAGAACTAACGGCATCTCTTATAACTCTACTCATCAAACTATTTTACCCGTGTCCGCATAACATTAGAAGTAGCAATGTCAAATCCTCTCAATATTTCAGATAAGCTTAAACTTGCTTCTTTCAAAACAATAATTCGTCAGTTTTTAAATTAGGATATGTGCCTAAAACCACGTGACGCAGGAATTGCTTGAATTTTTTCACTAAACTCTTGTGTATAATCATTTAATATTGTTAAGAAGAGTCAAAGCCTAGCACATTAATATAAATTGTAACAAAAAGCAGAAATTTTAAACTAAAAATCTCGAATTTCTCTGTTTGTAGTCCCAATCGGATCGTTCTTTTTTCTCATTCCCGTTAGAGCCAAATATAAACTCTAGAGAATTCCCTCAAAAAAAATTATAAAAGACTCGGCCGGCAGTTAAAAAAAAAGACATCGATGAAAAAAAGGTGAAAATCGCAAAATAGTAAAGTGAGGAATTGTTAACATTTAATACCCTTTGTTTCATGAAACATTCAAGGTTTTTTAACGTTTATTAGATAAAAAAATTAAGACAATACAGCATCAATAAAATATTAATCAATCCTATATATTTTAAGGTATTTATTAATTGTATATTTTATCAACTCTTTGGTACAAATATACTGAGGTGGCTGGGATGCTGGGGTTATTTTATTGTCAACTGTTATGTCATCAAATCTCAAACAAATATCTCAAATAAACTACTTTCAGCAAGTTTTAAGTTGAAATTATTTTTCATAATTTCCGCTTTAGACTGATCATCAATGTTTTCCATTTAAAGGTAAAAACTGTCACTGAAATTCAAAGTTGTTAGGTTCTGAAATTTAAGCGCGGTCGTTTTGTGTTAAACTTCGTTTAATACATCTTTTGAGAATGTTGACGAAAACACTAAATCAGGTAAAAAAATCATTAAACAAAATTTTTTATTGAAAATGTTCTACTGAATTTAATATAATACAGGTCCAAATATTATAGTGCGGTTCAAGATATATCGTTGATCCGAATGACTGCAATAAACTGTTAACAACTCCTGTCGTAACGAAACCCGGCAAAGCTGCAAAAAACCTAAACAGGGCCGGGCCTAATAAAATCACAGGTAAAAAGATACAATTAATTTTATATCTGGTTTAGTAGTTTCGAAATATTTTAGTTTAGCTCGCATTCTTTTCTTAAACAGTACAGTTCAATAATTTCGATCGTATTTTTATTATTCCAAGTGTAATAATAATGATAATTCCAAAAATGTGGCGTTCTTGGCAAGATAATGATCATTGTGCCTCCGGTAGTGCTAATTTTAAAAGAAAACATTTATCGTCCGATGCTAAACAAATTGTTAAAAATGTGTATGTTTATTAAATGGGGGGCTTAATGTAAATGCAGCCGCAGCAGAATCATCTTCATTAACGAAAACGCTGTTGTCTACAGTTAAAGATATTGTGACGAAGCCAATTGAAGCCAAAAAAGTTCAAAAAATTTCATCAAAATGTTTGACGAAAGCTACAAAGACTTAATTCGAAGCAAAATTTATGCTATGTATGAGAGCAAACTGTGCCTGTATTGTATTAATTGTCTCAGCGACTAAGGAAAGATGAAACCAACATTCTTTGGAGCAGAACTAGCCTCCGGAGAATAGTATCTCTAATGGGTTTTGCACATCGGATTATTAATAAAAGACAAATATTAATGGAATCACAAGGATTGCGACGATGGCGGTTTGACTACTTAAACTCTATAAAAAAAAATACAGATTAGAAAATTGTCCCATTATCTACCTTGATGAAACTTGATTAGATACACATGAGCAAAAGGATGCACGCCAGCAAAAGGTTAGGTAGATAAATCAAGAAAATGTTAAACCAAAGCCCCAGTAAATAAGGGAAAAATAATTACAATTTTACATGCTGGTTCTGAGAATGGATGGGTTCCAAATTGTTTACGTTGTCCTCCAAAAATATTAAACATTCATCTTTGGACTACCACGACGACACTACAGGAGAACTTTTTGAAGATTGGTTTATAAATAACCTTTTACTCAATGTGCCGAAGGAAAGCGTAATTGTAGTGGAAAATGATAATTATCATAACCGCCAAAAAAATTATTTTCTAATGCAAATAATACTAAATTGGAAATTTAGATCTATATGTTAAAAAACGATATATACTTCGAAAATTCATATAAAAATGTGATCTAGAATTATTAAGACATTGAATATTAAAAAGGAATATGAATGTGATACCATTGCTACCGATATAGGATATACGGTTTTACGCCTTTCCCCGTATTACTCTATTTTTAATCCAATTGAGCATATGTGACATCAGGTAAAATCCAATTTTAGAACAGAAAACATTTATCCGATGCTAAGTGCAAGTACTGCAACATTAATTAGGAAGGTTGTAGATAGTATTTCCAAAGAATGTTGGATAAATTCGATTAACCATGTTATTAAAATAGAATAATCCTATATATCATTTACTAATAATATAGAACCACTTATTATTAATGTAGATCCAAGTGACAGTGAGAGTGAAACTGAATTAAATTTAAGTTATAATTTTTATTGTACTAATAAATTGAAAATACTCAAACCGATGAACAATATTTTTGTCATACATATTATTAATAATAATAACAATTTAACAATATTTTATTATTTCCAAAATTATTCAGCAATTAAACCACCCTGAGTCTGGGGCCTTTGAGGAAATTAGGTATATTTTTATTGAAATTTATTGAGACAATTAACATTTTGCCGAAAGGCAACGAAATATCTTGAACCGGAGTATACTGGACACATACCATTAAAAGCAGCAATGTCAAATTGCCTCAATATTTCAGATAAACTTAAGCCCGCTTCTTTCAAAACAATAGTTAGTCAGTTTTCAAATTCGGATATGTGCCTAAAACCACATGATGTATGAACTGCTAGGATTTTTTGACTTAACTCATGTATATATTCATGTAATATCGTTCAGAAGACTCAAAGCCTGGCCAAAGCCAAAGTTAATATAATCATAAATCGCAACAAAAAGCAGACATTTTAAACTAAAAATCTCGTATTTCTTTGTCTGTAGTCCCTATCGGTTCGCTGTTTTTTTTTATTCCCGTAGACTCAAATATAAATTTTGGAGAATCCCCTAAAAAAAACATAAAAGACTCGGTTGGCACTTAAAAAAGTTATCGATGAAAAAAGGTGAAAATCGCAGAATAGTAAAGTGAGGAATTGTTAGAATTTGATACACTTTGTTTCATGAAACATTCGAGGTTTTTAATGTTAATTAGATAAAAAATTGAAGACAGTACATCAATAAAAGATTGATGAATACTAAATATTTTGAGGTATTTAATAATTGTCTATTTTACCAAGGCTTTGGTACAAGTATGTTGAGGTGAATGGGATATTGGGGTTATTTGACTGTTAACTATTATGCCATCAAATGTTAAAAAAAAACTCTCAAATAATCTACTTTCAGCAAATTTTAGATTGAAGTGTTTTCCATAATTTCCACTTTAGACCGATCATCAATGATGATCAGACGATCATACCGTTTAGAAGTAAAAACTGTCACTCAAATTCTAAAATTGTTAGGTTCCAGAATTCAAGCGCAGTCACTTTGTATTAAATCTCGTTCAATATATCTTTTGAGAACTTCGAAGAAAATACTAAATCAGGTGAAAAAATCCATTAGACAAAATTTTTTATTGAAAGTGCTCTACCGAATTCGACACGTTCATGCCATAAACACCCAACCAAGAAATCTAACTTAAATTTGACGAATGTTTTTTGTAGTCAATTGGTTTGTAGTTTTTTTTTCTCGTTTTCGATAGGCGCAGATATAAATTGTACCAATTTAATTACCAAGAAAACAGAAAATAAACTCGCATGATATTAAAGTGAAGAATTGTTTACTACAGAAAATTTCCTGTATTTTTTTCCTTTATTTGGGTTTTTCGTCACTATCTAAAACTGAAAAAATATCAAAAATACCTGTTCTTATTTAAAGAAAGAATCATTGGGTAAAAACAAAAAACCAAACGGACACAAATTTCTCAGTGATTCTTTTTTGTAATAAATTTGCCTAACGAACAAAATTTTAAAGATATAAAAATGTTATAAAAAATTTTACAAACTTTTAACGTTAACGTTTCGGAGAGTACTCTTTCCCCGTTTTCAAAACTAAACTAAAAAATAAATTATATTAATTTGTAATATATAAAGTAACTAATGAAAGTAAATATATTTTTTGGTATATGTCAACGATACTTACATTGACAACAATAGATTTTCATGACAGTGACATACTACCAAAAAATATATATAGGTAATGTTTATTGTGTGATTGTTTATTGTACTGATTGTGTATTCAAATATTTAAATGTGTTTAATTGTATTCTTTAGAATCGGGAACCATATTGAATTTAAATCTACCGAAGGCATAGCAATACAGTTATTTTTATTTCAATTAATTATAGCGGTTTCTTTTAATCTTCTGTATTTTATTACCGATTCTTTTAATACCATTTTGGAATTATTCCAATTGATTTTATGACCCGATTCCCATGCGTGTTGACAAATTCTAGATTTATTAAAGTCGCCCTTTCTAAGAAGGTTTTTTGAGATATTTTTTGAGTTTTAGATAGTGGCGAAAACCCCAAATAAAGGAAAAAAATATATGAACACGCCACAATCATTCAGACATTATTTAAGATAAACAATATTTTTATGGACAAATTCATAATGTACCAAAAATATGTGTTTATTTACCAAAAAAGAGAATTGAAAAGATAATTGGGTGTTGCATATGTACAGGGTGAAAAAAAAATGGCTGCTACCAGACACCTTTGAACAGTGGAAATTTATCTTTAAGTGTTGCTGGAAATACGAAAATGCGGTAGAAGTCCAAAGACAGTTCAGGCGAGAATTTCAAAGTTCTAAGTTCAATTAACAGCCACAACTGCCCTTACTAGGCACCTGAGGATCCACAAGTTACTGAAGCACATCATGTTAATTTACCAGGAGTCACAATGTGGTATGTCTTATCTGCAAAAGGATTAATTGGACTGTTCTTTTGTGACGATACTGTAACTGGTGCTGTTTACCTTAATTTGCTACAGAAAGTAGTATTTTCACGTATTCGGGAAGCTTTTGAGGATGAGAACTTTTATTTTCAACAAGATGGTGCATCTCCATTATCATCATGACACAAGGGCTTATCTTGACGAGACTCTGCCGAACATATGGATTGGACGGAAAGGTTGGGTTGAATACTCCCGCACCTGACCTTACGCTGATCGATTTATTTTGATGGGGATACATTAAAGACAAGGTTTACAAGACAAAACCAGCAACAGTCAATGAATTAAAAGCAACGATTGAAAGAGAATGCTGACAAATACCAATTCTCGATATTTACGATTCCATTGCTTCTCGTTATCAGAAATGCCTGGACCACGACGGTGGGCAGTTTGAAAACTGGCGTTAGTCAAAATAAGGGTTGTTTCTTTAGCTTTTTTTAAACCCTATAGTAAACTATAGGAAAATAAATACTGATTATAGAACCAGTTAAAGTGTGTATAATTTTTTTTTGAGCACCCTGTGTTAGCATTATTGTTAAAATATACACAGTCACATGCAGAATTGTTCCAACTTCAAAATTAATATATACTATTATGTCATAGAAATTGCAACAGTTAGAGAAGGGTGTTCTATTTATTTTTTTTCTTAAAACATATGTACTAAAACGTGGAGAAAACCATTAAAGTTTGATTTAAAAAAATCATGCTGATCATGGCCATTTAAGCAAAATCTAAATTCATACTCAAAAGTCTCTTTGCGTTGTAATTGTAATTTTTCTATTATAACGCAAATAGACCTCTACTGTATTCTATCTATGCATTCTATCTTGTCTAAATATCCATCCATCCATCAATGTAAACGAATTGTGATGCGCTGTAAGATGACGCATCCAGTAAGGACAATAAACGTGAATCCCCATTGCAAATAAATATCGCTTAACCATCATCCGCAAAACAATTCTATCTCCAGCAAAAAAGAGCATGCACTTTTCTTTAAGACGCTTATATTTCTTATATTTTTCAACACAGCACTTAATGCAGTTAATGCTGTTCGTCTGGATCTGGGATAATTCTAGAGCAAACGAAACCTCGTATAACTCTACTCATCAAACTATTTTACTCATGTCCTCGTAACATTAGACGCAGCAATTTCCAATCGCTGTAATATTTCAGAGAAAGTTAAACTTGCTTCTTTCAAAACAATGGTTCGTCAGTTTTCAAATTCGGATATGTGCCTAAAATCACGTGATGCACGAATTGCTGGAATTTTACCACTTTTAACAGAACAACAAGAATACTATATATCTTAATAGCATACAATATTTTAGGCAGTTAGTTTTACCACATTTTTTACAACCGCATAAATTAAATTAAAGATAAAGAAGCAAAAAATTGTTAGTACCAGGGCGAATTGTTTGTAATAAAAATAGGCGTACTGGATGGAAACGTTCTCTATCTTATTCTACATCTACAATTCAAAGTGGAGTTGCCAAAAACCCGAAAAACCGAGGTTGTTGCTTTCAAGGATATTAATGCAATAAATGTAGTTTATCATGATCCAAAGACTGCAATAGCTGGCATGGCAGTGATTTATAAGAACATCTAGACAAAACACAATTATGACTGAATAAGTAGAAAGACAGGGTAATCGAAAACAAATCAGTACAAGTCACGTTGATAATGAAGCAAGAGATGCGTCGTCTAGTTAACATAAATTGCAGTGATTTTAAATATTTGCAGATGACGCTAAATAAGACAGATAATGATAAAAATCTGGATATTCACGTGGTCAGAAGACTCACTTGACCAAAGTAGCAAAAGCACATATTTACAAAAAGGAAGCAACTGGGATTCAAACAGTTGATAGGTGATCACAGCAAGCACTGAAAAATAAGCTATTTGTGTACAATATAATATTAAAACTTGTCTGGGCCTATGGCATTTCGCTATGGAGAACAGTTAGCAATTCCAACTTAGACATACGTGAATGATTTCAAAATAAAGTATTATGAACTACTGTCAATGGCTCATGGTATGTTCTTAATATTACAATAGAAAGAAACTTACAAGTTTGCAGTTATAAAAGAGTCACACGATTCAGTCGAAATTTCAGTTCCAGAATTATCCAAATATTATAGCAAAAAATTTATTAGCCCAAAGTGGTAAAGTATGTCGACTAAAACATTATGACTTATCAACTAGATTTAGATAGATATAAGTTAGGATTAGTGTTAACAATGCCGCAATGAACAATTTTAATACAAGGATCGTTTAATAAGTCATTAGAAAATCCGAGACATGGCGCTCGTAGCATCGGAAATGGTTTGTTTTTTGTAAGCATCATTATTCACCAGATAGCTGTCAAAGTCTCAGTTATATACATCACATGGTTTCATTTTTATTGTCGATTGAAGCAAGAAACTTTTGTTTATTTAGAAAAATGGAAAAAAGTGAGTTTCGATTGGTGATTAAAAGGTTTAACATCGAAAAAGATCAAAACTGAGTTCGATGAAGTTTATGGCACGTCTGCTCCTGTGTTTGCAACTGTTGATAATTGGGTAAATGAGTTTAAACGTGACCGTACATTCACAAAAGATGAACATCGTTCGGAATGTCCAGTGGAATTAACTACTCCCGAAATGAGTGACAAAATCCACACATGGATTTAAGTGATCGACGAATCAAAGTGCGCGAAATAGTTAAGGCCACAGGCTTACCACAAGGTATTTTCAGTTTTGCACAAAAAATTGGGTGTGAAAAAAAAAATCGGCAAGATGAGTGGCGCGTTTGCTCTCAGTGGAGAATAAACGCAATCCTATGCTCGACTATGAGGCTGTTTTGGCGCTTTTTCGTCGCAATCCTGATGAGTTCCTGCATCGATACATAGCTGTGGACGAAACATGGATACACTATTATACTCCAGAAAGAAAGGAACAATCAAAACAGTTTGTTTTGAGTGAAGGCGAACGGACTCCGAAGAACGCGAAGGCGGCGAATCATCTACTCCGATTACTTGGAAAAACGAAAAACAATAACTGGAGAGTATTATGCGATGTTATTGCACCAGTAGAGCGAAGAAATCAAAAAAATCTTCCTCATTTGAAAAAAAAAGATCCTCTTCCATCAAGACATCAAGGTGCACACCTGTACAGTCCCAATGGCCAAAATCATGGAATTAAAGTTCGAATTATTACACCGTATTCACTGGATTTGGCCCGAGTGACCTTTTTTTTATTTCTGAACATAAAAAAAAAATGGATCAGGGGATAACGGAAATGCTCAATTGTGTAAGAATATACGGGAATCGAGCCCCAACGATCTCCCACATTGGACGGCACATGTTTCGTCTGTTGGTTTTTAGACTCATCTGGGCGCCGACATATGCGCTCTCTTCTAGAATAAAGAGTCCCCATCCACAATTGAACAACCTATTCTTTCGCCGACTTCACGTCGAATGGCTTATACATGCAGATTCTTTATTTCTTTGGACTGGTGAATCTAACTAGTTGACGAGAGAGGCGCCCTAATAAGTGTAACCACCAACAGACGAAACATGTGCCCTTCAATGTGGGAGATGGGTGGGGCTCGATCCCTGTCAAACATCTAACAAAATGTTCATTTTGGCGGAGAGGTTGTTGTGTATTCCACATGAGGTTGTGGAACCCAGCGGTTGAGGGTGTATAACCTCCAACTACTGTTGTCTCATTGGACAATATACTGTAACTTAAATAAATATAACATATAGACAATAATTTGTAACTTAAATAAACTAACCAGCAACTTATTTAATTCTTGTTAATATTATCGATTCACATATACAAAATATTTTAAATACTCGTGGAGGTAAATCTAAATTTTATTATTAAATATTTTCCCCGTGAAACACACTAAAACGTACCAAAATACAACAAACTTTTAAATTAACGTTACATACGAAATTATGAAAATCCCTTAGAAGTTGGAAGCAGGGTATTTAAAACATTAACTAATTAGACCACGCCACATTAAACCCAAATTTTAACCCCATAGCTTCGACGAAAATATTAATAGCCACACAGCTTGAACCATATCCTAATTGCCGTATATATAAAAAGCGTGAGAGTTTCTCTTTAAATATGAAGCAGCTTCGACAGGCAATTTAAAGAGCCAGTATTTTTGCATTCCAGGATTTTATGCCGCTTGTCGAAACGAACGATTTATTTCCGTTTTACTAAAAGCTTCATGCCAAATGGAAAAATCATAAACAAATAACTAACACTTCCAACTGAATTATAATCCAAACGCGTTTTCTTTCAACATGATGGATTAATATAGGCGATAAGTAAATGGTGATGATATATGACGCAGTATGATGTATCATATTAGATGCTAAACCTAATTTGCGCCATTTCTTCGAAAATGCATTTATTTTGATATGAAAGTGAATTAAAATATTTTTAATTTAAACTCCATGTGTAATTACAAGTGACATATTCCATATGTCACTTGCGAAAAGACAATAAGTAATGGGAATAAAAAACTGATTTTCTCTTGTACGAGTTCTTCCTAAAATCAGTTCTTCAAAGTTAATTACGAGGGTCGTTCAATAAGTTCCTAGAAAAAGATAGAAAAACAAATTATTTTAAATAGATTTTTTTATTTTTAACTATAATCTCCTTTTAGCTCTATACAATTTTCCAAGCATTTCTCCAACTTTTTTAAGCCGTCTAAAAAGTAAGACTTCAGAAGGTCTTAAAAATAAGTATCTGTTTAGAGGATGACCTCCTCGTTCGATGTGAACCGTTATCCCCTGAACCATTTTTTTTATGTTCGGAAATAAAAAAAAGGTCACTCGGGCCAAATCCAGTGAATACGGTGTAATAATTCGAACTTTAATTCCATGATTTTGGCCATTGGGACTGTACAGGTGCATTAGTACATACTGTACCCGTGCATTGTCTTGATGGAAGAGGATCTTTTTTTTTTCAAATGAGGAAGATTTTTTTTGATTTCTTCGCTCTACTGGTGCAATAACGTCGCATAATACTTTCCAGTGATTGTTTTTCGTTTTTCCAAGTAATCGGTGTAGATGATTCGCCGCCTTCGCGTTCTTCGGAGTTCATTCGCCTTCAAAAACCCACTGTTTTGATTGTTCCTTTCTTTCTGGAGTATAATAGTGTATCCATGTTTCGTCCACAGCTATGTATCGATGCAGGAACTCATCAGGATTGCGACGAAAAAGCGCCAAAACAGCCTCATAGTCGACCATAGGATTGCGTTTATTCTCCACTGAGAGCAAACCCGCCACTCATCTTGCCGATTTTTTTTTTCACACCCAATTTTTTGTGCAAAATTGAAAATACCTTGTGGTAAGCCTGTTGCCTTAACTATTTCGCGCACTTTGATTCGTCGATCACTTAAATCCATGTGTGGATTTTGTCACTCATTTCGGGAGTAGTCAATTCCACTGGACATCCCGAACGATGTTCATCTTTTGTGAATGTACGGTCACGTTTAAACTCATTTACCCAATTATAAACAGTTGCAAACACAGGAGCAGACGTGCCATAAACTTCATCGAACTCAGCTTTAATCTTTTTCGATGTTAAACCTTTTAATCACCAATCGAAACTCACTTTTTTCCATTTTTGTTGATGTTCATATTTAAATTAGGTATATAAATTCGTAAATGCAATAAAAAGCCGTAATATTCACTAAATTATTTATTATTAAAATACATACATATATATATATATATATATATATAATCTTTTTTCTTCTTTTTTAATCTGTATTTAGTTGTTCAGTGTTTAATGTCCCTAAGACAAAATTAACTTTGTATATGTACTACGAATTTTTTCATCTACTGTAGCGTTTTTGCAAATATAATTAATTCTTGTATTGTAAATAGTCAATAAATAAACTAAAGTATTAGATATAAATTCGAGTATAAACTCATTTTTCACAACAACCAAAAAATGCTAATTTTCAAGGGTAAATGTTATGAAAGATTAAACTCGAAGAGATTTATCACTATCTGAAACTTTTCGGCGCACGTTTCGCTAATCATGTTAACATCATCAACAGGTGATTTAGATTAGTGAAACATGCGTCGAGAAGTTTCAAAAAGTGCTTTGATGTTTAATGGTAAATCTCTTCTAGATTAAAGTAAACCATTTATAAATAAATCAGTTTAATCTAAATAATCTCCTGATGATGCTAACATGGTTTGCAAAACGTGCGTCGAAAAGTTTTAAAAAGTGATATGGTGTTTAGTGGTAAATCTCTTTGAGTTTAGTGTTTCACACCGAAGGTTCCAATAGAAGAATTGAGTTATGAAAGATGTTTATCAAAATGATAAAATAAAAAAATTACATAGTTTAAACAGTCAACTTCAGCATTTGGTAGTCTCACTTTTACCTTAGATGTTCGATCAAAACAATCCTCAGCAAAATGATGGGAACATAAGAACCTACTGCGGTGTGGAATAAAATCTGGCATTTTAATAAAATTAATCCATTGTGTTCTTATATTTGGATCTTTGGGAAATCTTGAAAAAAGATAAACTGGTTTAATAACATGAAATCCAAATCAAACTAGAAGTAACATTTACATTTATTAGTTCAATAATTTCTGAAAAAAAGGTAACACTCTGTATTATTAGTTAGTTATATATTATATGTTTTATATATGAGTAAAGTAACATGTTTTATATGTATCAAACGAAACCTAAAAAATTATCTGAATTTTTAAGACCCAGTATCTCAGAAAACTAAACATTTTAGAACATACGTTAAAAAACTAAGTTCTAAGAAAAGATGATTATTATCTTGAATATCATTATAATTATATTATTTTATCTAAATCAATTTGACTATGCCTATGCATACCAGGCGATATGTTGGTTTCATAACCTTAAAATATCATTCAAACAAAATACGTTTTTATTTCTAAATAATTGACAAATTTAGAATTAAACGCACTTACCTACGTAATGTTATACCTGAATTTTGATTTTTTCGTGTCAGGGAACAACCACAAGATGCACAACAAATCATATGTTGTTAGTTTACTTTACTTCCGATATTATTACTTTTATTGTCAATATAAGTATTAATATGAATTTACACTAGAATACACAAAAAGAGTATTCCAGTACATTTATTCGGCACTTATTATTGGTTAAAACACACTAAAATTGATCAAATCTACTATTCCAAAAAATTCCAAAACCATGAGTCATCTGTGGTGTTTTAATATGACCTTTCCGTCTCCATTTATATGTGTACAAAGATAGGGAAGGCTCCTTCCTTTTAGTTTTATATTCAAAGGTTATTAGAGGGTGATGCATATCGCCATTTACAATTCTGCGATGTACTTTTGAATGAAAAAAGGTCATACCATCACGAAGAAATATATATATATATATATATATATATATATATATATATATATATATATATATATATATATATATATATATATATATACATTCGGGTCTTTCTAATTGCTTTCCGGAACGATGTCATCATCAAGAGTGAAACTCTAATGGTTTTTAACTAGCTATTAACTTTTTGGAAGCTTTCATTATTTCATATATAACGTTAATTTAAAAGTTCCCTGTTTATTGAGAAATATCTAATTTGCAACAAAGGTTTAATTTACTTCAATTTTAGATATTGCCTCATTTAAAACCTTTCTGTAAATGTGTTTTTAATTTTTGAAGTAATATATATTTGCCTTAAGTTTCCTTTTATCTTTAATTTAAAAGTTGAGTAGATGGAATTTGTGATTTGAAAATAATTTAAATCCAACGTTTGTCATTTTCTGACTTTCAAATTAAGTCAATCAAACCAAAGTTGTTAAATCATTTGTTTGTTATAAACATTAATTTTTTCCCACTACTGTCGCTCTATTTTATTAGTGAAACTTCTCATTCTGGGTTTTTAACAATATTTTTATTAATCTCTCTTTTCATGTACTCCCACAGTTGAACATTAATACTATTTGCAGAAAGAGTAGTTTGAAGTAATTTAGCATATGAAAGATCAATTGTTTCACCACATTTTTGTATTGTAACGCCATTCTGTTCCATACCATCCAGGTCGATAGGATTTAACTATAAATATAAAAAATTGATTTCTATTTTATGATATGGCGTTTTTTTGTTGGTATCCATGCCAGCAATATCATTCGAAAATCTACCTAAGTTATGCCTATGAGTAACTTTTGAGTATATAATGGTAGTTTAATAACATCTGGATTTTCTTGACCTCAAATATCGTACTATTCCTTGTTTACATAACCAGTTTTTGTTTAAGAATTTAGTTTCTTTAATTCATTTCTCAAAATATATCACGATGATGATAGCTAAAAGGCTAATATTCTATTTTAGTATTAATTGTAGTAAAATATATAGCACACACTGGTTATTGTTATAACGTCGTTAAAATGACATGTTCGACGATGTGCATGATGCATGTGCATGTGACAATGTCATGTACCTGCGGCATAAAAAGCCCACGGGGTAATAAGGCCCATATTTGAAATACTTTCCAGCAACTTCGTACTTTACATACACATTCATTATGACCACACGAAAGCGCAGGCATATTGTCAGTAGTAAACGGTGCATCGCCAAGAGGAATGCGGCGGCGTGGATTTATACTTTTCGCCGATACAAAATAATAAGTTTAGTTGTAAAATTACCGTTTTTATATAGAGTAATTTGTTTGATTTAAACTTTAGGTAATGTAGTTGATTATTTCGGTGTTTATCTTCATCCAGAATTATGTTCATTTTGATTAATGAATAATTTTATAAGACCGCGTCATAGAGCTAATAAGGCCCACAGAAGTAGACAACGGGCTTTATTACCCTCCTTAACCAATAACGACACAAAGTATTCTAGTATGTTTGAACCTTTTCTATTTTACTTGCAGGTTCGATTAAAATGCTTCTGAAGCGGGCTAGGTGGACAGAAGACAGCTTGGTCAGAAAGTAGGTGGTCAGAAGAAGACTGCTGCTATAGCTGCAACAAATGCAGCTATAGCAGCAGTGGAACGTGGACACTTGGTCGCAAGGTGCTGCAGCAGATCGTTATAATATTCCAAGACGAGCGCTCAGAAAACACTTAAAAGGTTGCAAAATTAAAAAGAAATTAGGCTGTAGTTATTGCAATAATTATTCACGAGCAGGAAAATGATTTTGTCAGCAGGACAATTAGATTTTCATATTTTATTATCCTGCGTGAAGTGAATGCCGTCGGAACAGCTATCCTGCCAATGATAATTTTTAAAGGACAAAGGCAAAAGCCGGAGTTTAGTGACAACTTGCCATCTGGAAGTATAGTGAAAATGGCTTTGAAGGGTAATATGATAACATATTTATTTATACAGTTTATCAAACATGTGGCAAAATTTAAGACACCAGTCTGAAAGACGCTGGATAAAAACTAATTTTAATGCAATCTTCACCAAAGTTTGGTCAAAATGTTTAACTCATGAAAACATATTCCACGAATTTAGTTCTATAGGCTTATATCCATTAAATCCAGATGTTTTACCTGATGAGGGATTTGCGCCTTCTGTATTAATAGAAATGCCGCTTTTGCAGCCACTAGCCTAATTAACCAGTCGGATGCAATTCCATAATAACGGTGATTTGCCATTAGTTTTGGATAATTAACCTGATTCTGCGTTTGTAAGAAATGATTATGAATTGGATTATTTCCCAAAAATTGTCGCAAATTCTGGAAAATAATGACATCATCACAACTTTCGAAAAGTTTGCAGAATATAGACTGCGCTACCAATATAGGCTATGAAACACCATCAACTGAATTACAAGTAGTAGGAATAACATTTATCAGACATGTAAAGTGTGGCAAATGTGGTAAATGGTACCCCAGGAGTGTATGAAACTAAAAAAAGAAGTGTTGTGATTGGACTACTTAGAGTCCAAATGATCTCAACGAAACTAATGTTCCTAGATAGTATTTTATTTTTGTCTATCTAGTCTAAGCAAATCTAAAGGGAAACATTCCGATAATTAGTTTTATATATATATATATATATATATATATATATATATATATATATATATATATATATATATATATATATATATATATATATATATATATATATACATAAATAATATTTTTTTGTCTTAATGCTAACGGAATACTGGCTTATAATAAAATTTATCCACAGGCTTTGAGCCGAACTCCAACGTCACGTGGGAGGAATCGGTTTATGGTTTCCAGTATTTTAAGCTGAGAGACACCAAGTCGATGAGAATAATAATATTTATTTGTTTCCAAAACCATAATGCATACATCGCTACGAATGTACATAATAATCACTTAATACTATATACACAACAGAAAAAAGTAATTACAACTCAAATATAACATCTATAACACAAGGCACAAAAAAAGAAATAAAGGGAAAAAAAAACAATTGGAGAGGAAAGAATAGGAGAGAAATAACAGCCAACATAGTATTGTTAATATAATTTACATGAATTAGCCGATAATATAATTAGTACAAACATAAACAGTTAAATTTGCAAAAATAGGCTATTCTAATAATGTAATTTAATTTAAATTGACCTTTGTGTTTCCATGAAAATCATTTAATGAATAATAAGCCTTGCTCAACAAACATCTTCTGATCGCTCTCATATACTGATTACGTGGCAGATCTCGAACACACTCCGGAAAAGTAATATATATCTTCAGAAGAATCAGTCAGAATTATTTTGCCAATAAAAATATTTCTGCAGCTTTCGTAATGCTTCATTTGAAAAACGCTTCTTATGCATCTTTTTTGGAGCATAATTATCCTCGCTATATCTGGAGTATTTCCTTAGAAAACCAGACCGTATCTTATCCTCGACTGAACATAGGTATGGTAAGCTGACATTGCTGCCTCAAAACCAACATTCTGAGCTATGATTCTCAGTCCGTAGCAATACCGAGATAAGCCTACAGCAACTTTTTCCACGTGCCCTCTACAATTCAGCTTTTTATCAATCAAAAGGCCCAAGAAACACAACTGTTCAGAAGACTGAATTTTAACGTCTTTATGGGTAAATGTAATACTATTATTCTTTCTGTTGCTGAATACAATAGACTGGGTTTTAGGTACATTCAAGACAATATCCCCAGTAGAGAACTATTCATCAAGAACTCGACACGATCTCCCAACACTCTCGAGCATCATCCAAGTCGGAATGCTCCTCGCTAAAAATCAATACTGTGTCATCTGCATAGAGTACCATGTGCTGTTCTGTAATGTTTGAAAGTTGATTTGATAATATAATGATATTATAGTTGATTAAAAAATATATAACAGTGGATCCAATATAGAACCTTGAGGAACTCCTTTTGTTCCATAAACCTTATCAGACCCAATAGCTATACCGCAAAAACTAGTCTATATATATATATATATATATATATATATATATATATATATATATATATATATATATATATATATATATATATTACAGAAATCATTCACCCTTTCTCCACGTGGTGCCACCGATCGCCTTCGCCGAACTATCAACCATGCGACGTCACGTGTCTCTCGGGACCGGTTTCTAGCCTTTCAGCCGTCATCAGCCGAGCTCTAGACGAACGCAAGGAAAGCAGTTCGGAGAGGCAATCGGGGCCAGACCAGATCAACTGGCCATTTTAATGACGGGTCGTGATCGCACACAACTCACGCCATCAAACGGCGAATGCTCGTAGCAGTCAGGACCGCTCGTAACATTCTGCCTGGAATCTCAGGTATAGTACCAGGTATGCCCACAAGGTAGCGTAACGGAACCGTGGAGGGAAAATATTACAGAAATCTTTCACCCTTTCTCCACGTGGTGCCACCGATCGCCTTCGCCGAACTATCAACCATGCGACGTCACGTGTCTCTCGGGACCGGTTTCTAGCCTTCCAGCCGTCATCAGCCGAGCTCTAGACGAACGCAAGGAAAGCAGTTCGGAGAGGCAATCGTGGCCAGACCAGATCAACTGGCCATTTTAAGCCTATATATATACATATATATATATATATATATATATATATATATATATATATATATATATATATATATATATATATATATATTATTACTACTAATTACTAGGTTTTCGGGTAGAACCGCGTTTTAGATTTATAAAATCTCTACGTCTCGGCTTCCACTTTGAAGCCATTTTCAAGAGAATCTAGTTGATTTACTCCGAGGCCTCAATCTGCCTACTCCCCAGAGTTCACAACTAGAAAAGAACGTCGACGGCGCGACCTCTGTATTAATAGGTGAGGTTGTAGGTGGGGCGCTCGGTTGAGGGGTGGGGGTTAGACGGGAAGTGGGCGTTCGACTGGAAGGGTTTCGGATGGGCAATTTGGAAATAAATCCAACATCAAAATTAATTGTCTGACATTTGCTGATGATCTAGCAATTTTAGCTCAATATGTATTAACGGCACAGAAACAGATTGAAATCCTAAAAGAAACAGCAGAAAAGGTAGGACTCCAAATTTCCTTTGAAAAGACACAATACATGACCTGCAACAGACTAAAAACACCATTTCTAAAAACAAAATATGGTAACATCAAACGAGTCTCTCAGTTCAAATATTTGGGTGAAATAATTATGGAAAATGGGTTGGAAAAAGCGGCCAATAAGGGTAGATGTCAAAAAATGGAAACTGCATTGATACTTACACAAAATGTTTACAACAAAAAATGCATATCTAAAAACACAAAACTGAGACATTACAACACAGTTATTAAGCCAGAATGTCTATATGCTGCAGAAACGCTCATTTTGAATAGAAAGAGGGACATTGAGGACATTGAAAAGAAGGAAAGAAAAATCTTAAGAAAAATTCTAGGCCCCAAACAAATAAATAGCACAAAATACCGACTTCGAGAAAACCAAGAAATCAAACAATACACAGAAATACATAGCGATATGAGAAAAAGAAGACTTAAGTTTTACGGGCACATAAAACGGATGAATCCAAGTAGCCTAACTAGACAAATAGTCGAATTTTATGAAAATAGGAGTAGAGCTAAAGTAGAAATAATTAAATGGATTGCTGCAATTAAAGAGGACCTATGAGCAGCAAATATTACACAAAGTGAAATTCAGGATAGAGACTCTTTCAGACACAAGGTTAACATTTGGAAGGTTGGCCAGAGAAAAAAAGGGGGGGGAGACTAGAACAACTTGGTCTGACGAAAGGAAAAAAGCTCATAGCGAAAGAAAGAAATTAGTATGGGCGCAAAGGAAGGCTAACAACAAACGCCTCTAATTGTACTTCGCGTGGTCAACTAGGGCCCATACGTGAATAATAAATAATATATATATTGTCTACTTCTTATCTTCCTTTGCTACCAAACTTCCTGCGAGACATGTTTCCTGCGTTTCCTGCGAGACATGTTTCTAACTTTATCACATGAGTGATAAAGTCAGGATCGCGCTGAAGTTTTCTATGTTCTTAAATAAAACACAGATAGCGTTGTGAATTTGCCTATATCTAATGCCATTTTAGAAGTGTAATGTATGACATTTTTAAAAATGGAGGCGTAACATTACAACAAGGCGTTAAAATTGTTGAATTATATTATGAATATGGGTGTTTGGTTTGTTTTTGAAAATGTTTGTTTTGAAAATGTTTGTTTTGGTTGAAAATTGTTTTCAGAAAATTACATGATATTTACCGCTTGCACAATCGTCCATCTGAAAGCACTATTAATAAAATTGTTCAAAAATTTCAAGAAACTGGTTCGGTGGAAGATAACAGACGAGCAATATATAGTCGTAGTGGTCGTTCACAAGAGCCTATTGATTTGGTAGGTAAAAGTGTTGCTGAAAACCCAGAAATTTCCATTAGCCGACGTTTACAACAACTTGGGCTCAGTGAATCCACAACTTGGCATATTTTACAAAAATATTTAACTCTGAAGGCATATAAGGTTCAAATGTAATAGGAACTAAAGCTATTTGATTATTCAAAATGTCACGCATTTGTCAATTTGATCAAATAACAAACAGATCAAAGATTTTTATGAGAAAAATCATCTTTTTAGATGAAGCACATTTTGAAATTGGTGGTTATGTTAATAAACAAAATTGTCCCATTTGGGGTAAGGAAAATCCACAGTTGATTCATGAGAAACTTTTATATCCTAAACGAGTCATTATTTGGTATGCATTAAGATCGTGAGGTGAAATTGAGCCATATGTCTTTCATAATGCTGCTGGTGAAGGTGTAACTGTAAATAGTTTTCGACGAGACGAGATGATAACTGGATTTTTGTAGGCTAAATTGAATAATATTGATCTGGAGCATATGTGGTTCTAAAAGGATGGCGCTACACCTCGCTCTGCTAATAAAACAATTGATTTATTGAGTGACAAACTTCCTGGACGAGTTATTGCAAGAAATGGTGATGTTAATTGTCGACCAAGTGATTTGACATCATGTGATTTGACACCGTTGGACTATTTTCTTTCGGATATGTAGAAAGTGAGGTCTATAAGAGCAATCCACAATTAATTCCTGAACTAAAGAATTAAATTATTGGAGTCACTGGTGAGATAGAACCACGGTTATGTGGAGCTGCAAGAGGTGGTCATTTGGCAGATATTGTGTTACGTGTTTAAATGTTATAGACTATGCTTCAATTATCAATAAAAACAATTTTGAAATTAAAGCAAATTCTGTGTTTTAGTCATGAATAAAAAACCCTTAATTTGAAAGATCCTTTAGAAAATGAAGGAACCAACAGAGCACAGGATCGCTCATTGCGGTCTGTATGGTAAGGCGAGGTGAGCCGCAGCAGCCAGCGCCATCCACAGGCGAAAGTTTGCATTATACCTGCGAATCGTGCTTTGAATTCGACTAAAGGAAATACATGCGAGGTGCAATTAGCTAATTTATTAGATTCGTGTTAAGTGCACCTTGCATGTGCCTCTTGCTTCTTTTATTACATTAGCTTGTTCGTTTGGGAATATTAAAATAATTATTTAATAATTGTCTGGAACGACATGAATGAGTAGAATTTTAGCAATTTTAACAGAACTATAAGAATACTGCTTAACTTAGTAGCATACAACTATATATATATATATATATATCATCATCATCATCATCATCATCAGCCCGTATCGATCCACTGCAGGATGAAGGCCTCTTCAGCATGCTTCCAACCTTCACGGTCCTGGGCTTTCCTCCGCCACTCGGGTCGAATATACTTAACGATGTCATCAGTCCATCGTGCTTTCGGTCTTCTTCGCGGACGTTTGCGATCAAGCGGTATCCACTCCAGGATTGCCTTGGTCCATCTGTCGTCCCATCGCCTCGCTATATGGCCTGCCCATCTCCATTTCAACTGTTTTACTCTTCCAATGATGTCACAGACTTTTGTTTGTTCCCTGATCCATGCGCAGGACTTTCTGTCTCGTCTTGTAATGCCAAGCATACATCTTTCCATTCCCCTCTGTGCCACCCGAAGTTTTTGAATTGATTGCGATGTGAGTGTCCAGGTTTCACTTCCGTATGTCATAACGGGTAGAACGCACTGATCGAATACTTTTCTTTTCAGGCAAAGTGGGAGTCTGCTCTTAAACACTATGTTGAGCCTACCAAATGCCTGCCAGCCACATTTAACACGCCGTTCCACCTCCCGGGCGGTATTCCCCTCCATGGAAATCCTCTGCCCAAGATATACAAAGCTGTCCACAATCTCTAAATCCCTTCCTAAAACTGAAATTCTTCTGTCCTGAGCGAAGTTATTGAACATAACCTGACTCTTTTTCAGGTTTATTTTCAAGCCAAATGGTTCGCCAGCCCTTTGCAGTTCTTGTATGCGTCTTTGCAGCAACATATATATATATATATATATATATATATATATATATATATATATATATATATATATATATATATATATATATATATATATATATATATATATATAACATGGATATGCTCAATAATGGAAGATTGAGCATGTTACATCGAATGTTTTCATGGATGGTAGATAATCTTCTTAAATCATTCTGGGTGTCGATTCGTTCATTCTGTGAAGAGTTACCACGTGGCACGAGTCGTTGCGCTGACTCTTATAGGCGGCCGGCTACTGCGCAGATTGTATCAAGGTAGTTCGGAGCTGTTCGCGGCTCTCGGCTCCGCTGTCTGGCATAGGTTTATTGATTCTTCCTCATTGCCACGTTGCCGTGTTTGTTCTTTTTTCAGAAGCAATTTCCGCGTATTTAGTAGTCATTTCGCGTATTTAGTTCACCCCTTTCTTCTATTTCAAGGGTTTTTCTGATTGTTCGGGCCTTGTAGTTTTCAATATTCGCTATTTCTTTGATTTAAATTGATTTTATGACCTGTTTGTAGATGGCACTGGAATAAAGTGAAAGTGGTTTATTTGTTTTTTTTAAGTTATTTTGATGCTCCTGTATTGTGGCCGAGATACGTCAGTTTGTATGTTCTGTTGCAGTCGGAACAAGATATGGTATATACCTTATGAATTTCTAGTCTGACTTCCTCCTTGGGTTTTTTTTAGGATGTTTGCGATAGTTTTGTGCGGCTTGCAGAGTGTTCTGATCTTATGATTTCTTAGTAGTCTGCCTATCCTATCAGTCACGTCGTGACTCTTCACAGAACGAACGCATCAACAACCGGAATGATATATATATATATATACATTCAGGGAAATAAAGGTTGCACGACATCAATCTAGAAAGAGAAATCTATTGCAAATTTAAATTCATAAGAAAGAATTTAAGCACTAACTAAGAAGTTCAAAGCACTCTCTTTTTTTCTTCCGCTAATCATATTAGAATAGAATAAAAGTGCGGTGAGCCGGTGGATCACATTCCGGGAATTTTCTGTCAAAAAAAAATACTTAGGTCTCTGGTTCTGGACAGTGTTGCCGGCCTAACACAACATTCTTCGTCGAATTTGTCATTTTCATGTTCTGATCGTTTTTGAGTTGTGTCTTCAAATGTTTTGAATTATTTTTACTGTATTCTTTTCTTTTTGTTTACTTTCTGTTTGTATGAGTTCTGTAGTAAAAAATATGCAATTATAATTGCAAAAAAATGCCAACACCGTTAAACAAAAGGTGTACGCAAATTGTATCGTCACTTATCAGTTATTTTGAACTGAAACGAGATAATGGAGCTCCTCTTTTGCAATTAAACGCCTTGAGAGAGGTATGTATTACTTACTTAGTAGTTTCATGAGTAATTGGGTTTTTTAGCGAGTTTCAGCTGCACTAAATATTAATGTTGGTACGGTTAGTGCAATTTCGAAAAAGTAGAAGAATAACGAAATCTTAAAATCACGGAAGAAAAAGCGTCTACATCCATAACGAGTCACTAATCTAGATCATCTTGATGTGGGCTCAATTTGCATTCAAATCTATGAAATGTATGAAAAAAGTGAGTAGATTTACATGGTAATATTGTATTTATATGAAATTTTATTGAACTATTTCAGAACAAATGGTTAATCTTGAAACTATTCATGAAAAACTAAAGAACATGCAGCTCTTTGATGGATGTAAAACTTCGCTTCATACACTCTAGTAGAAATGGGTTTCAAATGGAGTAAGTATCCACGTAGGGGCCTGATGGAACTTCCAGATGTTGCCTTTAAACGAATTCAATTTGTGAAAATGTATCAATATCAACGACTAGCCTCTGTCTAATTTTGTTTATTTCGATAAAACATGGATATTTCAGAATTGGACCTTAAGCCACTCATGGCAAGATGATAACAAAAAGAGTGTAAAGACTTCAAAAATTGATGGAAAAATGTGAGTGCTATACCTAATATTGAGGAGCCATGAAAGTCATGTTGTCATGAATAGTTGTTTTAAGACGTGTCAATAATAAAATGTTATTGCAGATGTATTGTTCTTCATGCTGGAAATTAGTCTTCTCATTTAAAATAAAAAGCGATTGTCATGGATAAATGAATAAAGATAACTTTCTGTTTTGGTTTGAAAACCAGCTGTTGGAAATTTTGGAGGAGCCATCAGTTATTGTGATTGATAATGCAGCATATCACAGCATACTGATGAAGAAACCTGCAACTAGTACATGGACAAAATCAAAAATTGCAGAATGGCTGACGATGCAAAATCTTTTTGAAAACACTAAGTTGAAAAGTGAATTGCTGCAAATCGTTATTGAGTAATTAAAGTAATTAAAGGGACAGGTTTGTGTTTCATAATGTTCTTTTTAGGAACAAGCCTAAAAAGGAATATGTGGCAGATTATATGGCTGAAGAGTATGGCCACAAAGTGTTAAGTTCCCCCTTATCATTGCATATTCAATCCTATAGAATTGATATTACAATCGTAATATAGGTCGAGATAGAAGAACGATTTATAATTGTTTGGATATGTGGAAAGAAGATTTATCAACAATTATACCACAGATCTAGATGAACAGCATCAGACATACAGAAGAAGAGATTGAAAGATAGTTGAATTGCGAAAGAGTATTTGATAGACTAGAAGATAATCCTTTAATAATTGACTTGAACAGCGATTCAGATGCTGAAAGTTGTTTTAGTGATAGTGAATAATTAAATTTTGTGTGAATTAAATTAAAAGCCGGTATCTCCACAACCAGAAGTTTCGAAAAAGATTTTAAATTAAAACTTTTAAAGGAATTTCATTTACAGTTTTATCGATCATACAAAGTCTGGATATTTTGGTGTTGATGTGGCAACATTGTAACGTGAGTGCGTCATCGATTTTATTTTGATGACATACAAATATTA
The DNA here is from genome assembly GCA_031761425.1 of Cosmopolites sordidus. Lineage (NCBI taxonomy): Eukaryota > Metazoa > Arthropoda > Insecta > Coleoptera > Curculionidae > Cosmopolites > Cosmopolites sordidus. The sequence continues at coordinate 62,685 of JARFXV010000251.1, read as the reverse complement.
TTTCCTTCAATGAGCTATATATAGATTACGGTCCATACCTTCAACATGGTATTTCAATATGTTGAAATATGACAGTACAACCTCAAACACGACCCTCATTCCCTGGAGGCCAAGGGGCAACTACCTACGGCAGCGGGAAGATCTGCCCCAAGGCAGAGGGTGCTAAGAATCACCGGGTTAGATCAGGCTGCCTTTTGGACATTTGACTTTTGACATTGCAACGTTGATCTGACTATGAAAACAGAGGCCCGATTGCAAGAACTGTTAATCGAACTTGACAACATACATTGGGATATTATTGGGCTCTGTGAAACACGAAGAAAGGGTGAAGAGTTAATCAAACTGGAACCAACTGGACACGTACTCTACACTCGAGGTACGGAAAATGGCCGATGTGGCGGAATTGGATTCCTCATCAATCGAAAGCTGAAGGACAGTGTGGTAAAATTTGAAAGTACATCCGACCGATTAGCCCAATGCATCATTCAGCTGAATAAAAAGTTTAGGCTTCAAATCGTCCAAGCTTATGCACCAACTATAAGCCATAAAGATGAGGAAATTGAGCAATGTTATGATGATGTGGCCCAGCTTTTATGCAAGGAGAAATGTAGGTACAAAATCCTGATGGGTGATTTTAATGCCAGAATTGGAACAACAAGAACAGACGAAAATGCAACTGACCCATATGGAACTGGTGAGCGAGACAATAGAGGTGACAGATTAGTTGATTTTGCTGAAGGACAAGAACTATATATTATGAATTCATTCTATAAGAAAAATACCAGCAGAAAATGGACATGGAAAAGTCCATCTGGGCTCACAAGCGAAATTGACTACATCATGACCAACGATAAAACAATATTTACCAATTGTACTGTCTTTAACAATTTTAATGTTGGAAGTGACCACCGAATGGTACGAGCAAGGGTTCGGATTGAGTGTCGAAAAGAGCGCGAAAGAATGGTAAGATCAAAGAAAGGCAAGGTGGATTCTGGAAAACTGCTGGAGAGAGGAAGCGATTTTGAGATTGCTTTGTCAAACCGGTTTGCTGCGTTACAAGATCCAGGGGGGTGGAAATATCAGTTCAATACGAAGAAATCGCCAACAATGTACTTCAAACGGCTGCTTCAATAGCACCAGAAGAAAAATGTCTCAAACAAACAAAAATCTCCAGTGAGACCATTGATTAATGAAGAAACGGCGAGCAATGAGAAATGCAGGTAGTCCTTTTGGCAGGGTCGAATACACCGAGCTCTGCAAAACTATAAGAAAACGTATCAGAGAGGACACGCGCCGATTCAATATGCAGCTAGTGCAAAAAACCCTGGAAGAAAACAAAGGAATTAACAAAGCTAAACAGAAGCTGAGAAACAAAAGAACGCAAATATATATATATATATATATATATATATATATATATATATATATATATATATATATAGGGAGGATATATATATATATATATATATATATATATATATATATATATATATATATATATATATATATATATATATATATATATATATATATATATATATATATATATATATATATATATATAGAGGGAGAGGTATATTCGTTGTTTTCCAATATGAATTATTATATTTATATATTCTCTTAAGTCTAGAACTAAATTAATTTGTTGAAATGTTATAACTTAATCTTTCCCAACATATTTTTGCAAACATTCATAAAATATTATAGATGTTTAGTGTTTAATGTATGAGTGTTTAGTCTCGAATCTGCTATATTAAAAAGAGCCTCCTAAATCACCGTCTTTGAATTTTAATTTTGTTGGAAGTGCCACTCGTTTGTATACGATTTTCCCATTCCGCCAAACGTTACCGATGACACGAAATAAATGGCTCGTTCCGACAAACGGAGCGAAATACTTTAAATGTGCCACATGCCGATCGGTTCTCGTGTCAATGAAATAACTCTTATTAAAGTCCAAAATCGAACCGACGCAAGAGATTGCGGCAGAGGTCAACTAGGAGGTCACTCGGTCCTTTTTAATTGCTTTCTGGTACGGAATCGCATCAAGTGAGTAACTCCGAGGCTTTTTCGAAATATGCTTGAATTTGTAATTAGGTTACGGTTCGAGATACGTGGCTCTTTATAAAGGGATTTTCAATAAGAGTGTCAGAACTTTAAAACGAGACACAACGATAAGTACAAGTGATAATCCTCTAATTTATCTTGAAGAACAACAAATAATGGCCTGAATATAATGTCGTTCAAAAGTCCTCTTCGGCTTCGCATGATACATTCTGTAGACCCAATTTTCGATTAATCTTTCACACATTATTTTGGTATATAATTAATGGTGTACTGAATGTTTTGTTTAAAGGCAATACTTGTTCGGGTTTTTTTCAGTAAACCTGAGATTTACCATAACTCCCCAAAAAATAATTCAGGGGCGTGAAATCGCATGATCTTAGTGCCCAGTTGACATTACTATTTCGCGAAATAATGCGCCAAGAAACTTTTCTTGCAATAAATCGAAAATCTGATGAGAAAGGTGTCAATTCGCACCATCTTGTTGAAAAAACATTGTTTATATTCATATTTATTAATTCAGATATGCTGTTAGCATATTCCTATAGTATTCATCATTCATCGTCTTCAAGAAGGAATAGGTAATAAAATAGGAATAAAAAATTGGGTGAAATATTGTAAAATCCAATTCGTTTTTATTAAATGGAATTAAATAATAAGAGGAATGAATAATTACATGAAGTATTAAGTGATTTAGAAGAAATGTATGATTACATTTCATAATAACATCTATGGACAGCATTTAAAAAGTGTAAATTTATTTTAATCCAAGAAAGTTTTAAAAAATATCTATAAAGGCAACACTACTAGAATAAAAAAATGGCACCAATCTCCGTACTCGCTATTATAATGGTACTAAGGTAAAGATGTCTTTCACCAACTCTAAAATATTATTAAACAAGTCATTATTATTAACATGATTAATAATAATTAATCAAATTAAATATATTTTTCGAAATTTTATTTTTTTTTGTTCACCTGTATATCTTAGTTCACATTTCAATTACATGTTTGTATGTATGTTCAAAATGTGAGTACATACCTATCAATAACATCTTTCCACTGAGATTTCAGATTTAGTAAGTTAAACAGGAAAAAATATTAGTCATTGTACAATTTTTTAAATTTTGGTATTGATTTCAGTTTCAGACTCTTTTGGATAATTATTTATAACATAAGAAAAGCGGCAGAATATTTTCTTTAAAATATGTTTATTTCATCTTCTCTAAATTTTTTATTAATTAATTTTTGAAAATTCTGTTAACCCTTTAAGAAGCCGTGTTGCATGTCTGCAACATACCATTTAAGTTTACGTAAAAATATACCAAAGGTAGAACAATCGTTATAATGAACAATCGCAGCGTTTTACATCGATAATGAAGCAATCTAACTAATTAGTAACATATCAACATATCACAATCAATTAGATGGCAGCACTTGTATTTGTTTGAGACATTGAAGTGATGAACACATACAAACCGGTTTGTGCCGTTCGAGCTCAATTGCGAAGACTGATTTATTGTAGAAATTCTGATAATTGGCTATTGACTGATGATATGAAGACTTTCCCACCAGAAAAATTACGTTTGAATACACCTTTCGAGGTATTTTTGTATTTGTTTTTTTTTTGTTTTGTTTGACGACATTATCGACCTTACACGAGATCAGACTAATTTATACTCTGTACAAAAAAATGTTAGTAAACCTATAAATGTAATAAGCCAGGAAATCCGCCCATTTATAGGTATCGTATATTACATGTCAATAGTTCATATACCTAATGTGAACGTGTATTGAGATGAAAATATTTGAACGAAACGATTTTAACTACTCAGACAATCATTTCATTTTAATGATAATAGTCAAATGTTACCTTATGACCACGTCGATTCTGATTTTTTGATTGAGAAACTCATCCACAATTTTGAAAAACTTCCTCTTGAAGCTCATTTATCCGTTGATGAACAAATGTGTTCCACAAAAGCTCGAAGTGTGTTGAAACAATATTTACCCATCAAACCTCAGAAATGGGGATACAAAATTTTTGTAATATGTAGTGTAAGTAGATATGCCTACAAGTTTGAACGTTACAAGTTAGTACGCTTTGTCAGCTATATGCCTAGTAAACAGAACTACCGGCTGTTGTAAAAAAATAATCAAAAACGATAAATACTCAATATATCAGGTATATTAATATACTGGGTGGCTAGATTGTATGGAAAATATGATATATTTCGAGAATGCTTTGAGATTTCTATATGAAATTTTGCACACAAAAATCAGGAAATCTTAACCAGTTTTTGGAAATATTTTAATTTATTTTTCTTTTCGCATACTATACATATCAAGACTAACTTTATTTTTTTAATGTTAGCATTAAAATGTTTTAATGATAACAGAGCGTTTTTTTCTGAATTCAACCAGGTGAATATCGAACGGGTTTTTTTCAAAATAGATTTAAAACAAATGGCAAAAGGTCTATCGGTCTGTTGTAGAGTAAATATACTTTTCATTTAGTAGGCTATGAAACTATGGATGATGATGATGTATTTGATTGACACTTGACAACTGTAAACATCGATTTCTGAATTTCAATTTTTTTTCAATTTTTATATGGAATTAAAATGTATTTAATTGAAAGGAAAAAAATTAAATACAAACAATTGTTGGATACGGTGACAGGAAATGCATTTATGCTGAAATTTGTCGAGTATTTAAGTACATCTTAATGAAAACATCACTAAGGTAACAGTTTCAAAAACAGTGAAATGTTTCAATGATACAGGCAGCATTAAAAGTTGTCCAAAATTAGGAAGACAAAAAATAAAAATTAATAATGAAAATTAGTTGAAAGTTTTAATTGATGTAGTAGACAATGGTAAGGTTTACGTGCAATAATTAGCTTTAAATCATAACATGTGTAGATGCTCAGTCCAAAAAATAATAAAAAAATATTTTTATCCTTATAAAATGCAATTACTACAAGAATTGTTTAGTGAAGATGATTTTCATCGAAGAATTAAGTTTTGCGAAGTTATGATGGAAAAAATAAATACCAATCCAAATTTTTTTTCAAATATTATTTTTACGAATCAAGCAACATTCTGTTTAAATGATCATGTTAACAGACACAACTCTAGATGGTGCACCAGCACACTACGGCATTAAGGTTACAAATTTTCTTAACACTACTTTCCCAAACAGATGGATCAGTCGACGAGGAGCTATCGAATGGCCGGCAAAGTCACCAGACTTGGCACCACCTGATTTTTTTTGGTGGGTTTATTTAAAAAGTCGGATTTAAGTTAATAGGTCAGAAAATCTCAAATTACGAATTCGACAAGAAATTGCCGATATACCTCTTATCTTGTTGGAAAACGCAATTCAAAGCTTCGTCCGATGTACCCATTACTGCCAGAAAGTTAATTGTGGACACTTTGAATACTTTTTGTAAATAGTTCTTTAATAAACAAATATAATTTTAATACTGTTTTTTTTAATATGATGTTGACAAAAAAGACCGAAACATCTTTTAGCCATTTTTTTAAATGTATTTTGAAAAAAAAACAGTCAATATTTACTTCATTGATATCGAAAAAAAATGCTATTTCCAACAATGCTAAATTCAAGTACTATTGTCATTTAAGAAATCAGGTTAGCTTGGATTTCAAATATGCGACGAGATAAAGAAATGGAAATATACCCAAAAAGTGGTAAATATTTCATGATGTTTGCACAGTGGCGGTTGATCCATAAGGGCCCACGTGCCTGACAACCTGACAGTCAACCTGATGTCTGACAGTTACACTCGTATTTCTACACAGTAAAGTGTGTGTATGATACTAAGAAATGTAAAGTTTTTGGTTGCGACGCATTGCCCTATCCCCATTCCAAAATTTGGTTATACGTGCCGCATCTATTTTTTCCTCCACGAACCGCCGATGTGTTTGTGTACAAAATTTCATTAAGAAATCTTAAAGCGTTCTCGAGATATTTAACCGTTTTCATATATAATAGCGAACCTGTGTATCAGTAATATTGAGGATCTAGTTCAAAAACATTTATAGGACAAACAGCTAGATCATACAAGAAAATAATAAAAGAACATGAAAAAAGGTTTCTTAATCACAACCGTAATTCTAATTATGCCCTACATTTGTTTAGTGAAAATTATTTTTTCCACAGCGATTTCAAAATAAAGCCAGAAAACTGAATCACCTTGAAAGTTTATAAATAAATTGATTAAAAGATTCAAAAATTCTCCCCAATGACCAACCAATTAGCTTTTATTGAATTTGCCCAGGCAATAAATATTTTTTAGGTAGATTTCCGAAATATTTTTTGTGTGACCGTTTTATATCTATAGCTACTTAAAAAATGAAAATATTTATATGCCTACCGAAATATCTATATGCTATTCCGACGGAGCAAAATGTATCAATTTGTATTAAATATAAATATAATAAGTGGCGGCTCGTGGGTTTTTAAAGTAGCAGGGCGTAGAAAATAGCGCTACTCAAGAATTTTTTTGCTTTCCCCTTCCTCCTTTTTATTTTTCGTTCCCTTGAAACCTTGTACAGGAGGTGAACTAGGAAAATTAGTTAAAGGAAAGAAACTGAATGGAAATAAAATATGGTGTTTTACTCTGAAAAATTGTTTACTGTGATAAATGCTGAAGGGGCGGCGTCCCAATGCCCTCCCTCACGAGCCGCCACTGAATATAATACATATAGTAAAGTGAAACCAAAGAGTTAACCGCATGGAGTCGAACATCGGTTAATGATAAACGATGTCGATCACGTTTTCGATCTGGTTGGGCGACCAGATCGAACCAATCCATGGGCCAGCTCGGCCTGTAGAGCTACAAATTTATTATAATAATGTGTAAATTAGAAAAGAAAAATATTTTATTAAACAGAATATTCTTTGATATTTCTACCAGATCGATTGTTGAACCGTTGATTTAGTTGTGCATTATGAAATTCATCATAATTAATTGTGTTAATTTTTTTTATATGTTCAGTTGGAAAAAAACTCCTCTATCAAATATATCCAAGATTAACTATCAGAAAAAATAAATATACCAGTTCATTTATAAAATTATTATAATTCGATATAACTCTCTTTAATTTCATCCAAATTTAATTAACCGTTTCTAAAGGAAATCTGTTTGCATTACTAAATTTGTATCAAAGTGCTATTACAAGGATTTTTATTTGTTGAAACAGCTAAAATAAAAAACCTTTTACGACCATTGCTGATGACCTTTTTTTCTATCAGCCTTTTTTTAAATCTAAAACGTATCTTCTATGCGGCTATTTCTTTTTCAATTTAAAAGGATAATTCATCAGCTTTTAGATTTACATCAGCAGTAACATAATTTATTTAACTTGCATAATAAATGTCCTTAGTCGTATTTCCAGAGATATATTAATATTAATATTTTTAATTTAAATTAGAAAAGGAAATCTAAATCTTTTGTGTGATTTCAAAAAGTTATATACAAAACTATATTTTTTGTACTATACAGAGTGTAAGGTTACGAGGGTTGCTATTTATATATCCGGAATTGGTAACAATAGTGTTGTTAGGCGTCATCTCACATATACATTTTAAAGTTTGACATTGTTGACTGTATACGTACTGTCAACGTTTTGTCATACGGATGCTATTTTTGTTGTTTAGTGACTTGAAAATTTCATCTCAGTCAAAAAATGGAATTAATTCGTGAGAATTTCCATGCGATGATTTACTACGACTTTCGAAGTGGATTATCTTAACAATAGTGCATCGATTAACTCACTTTTGGTGATAAAGCACCATCTAAAACCACTGTATATCATTGGTTTCGTGAATTCAATGGCCGTCGTTCGCTCACGGACGAATTAAACGAAGGTTGTCCAAAATCGGTTCTTGTGCCAGATAACATCGATACTGTGCGCGAAGTGATAAAGTAAAATCGTCATGTGACATATCGTGAGATTGTGGCATCTTTGGACATTAATATGACAAGATTTTACATGAACATTTATCCGTGAAAAAGATTTGGTATGTTGTATTCCGAATAATTTGACAATCGCTTAAAAAAGGCTCGTGTCGATTAGTGCAAAGAAATGCCCAAAAAATACAATCGTGGTGCGTCAAAAGTCGTGTATAATATCGACACAGGTGACGGAGTTACAGGTATGGACCCGAAAGTAAACAGCAGTCCATTCTATGGGTCTTCGAATGGGTCAAGAGAATCATAGAACGGTCAATTCTGAACGGTATACTACGATTTGTTTGCCAGAAATCTTTGAAGAAATAAGAAAAAACAACCAGCGACATCCAATGATTTCTTTTTGTTCGCGAAACTCTCATCGGAATTTTATGACGTTATGAAAAGTATCATATGCCCTATTCCATGAGATAATCGGCTTCTATGTCAAATGTCATTAGAATTCTTCCATCGAGCGTGACTGAAGGATAAACACATCCAAACATACGTTCACATTTATAATATTAGTAAGATATATTTTTTTCCAAAACTACAATGTAAAAAAATATCAGCAGTTGTTACAGATTAATTTCTCTGGAATTTTTTATTTCAGAGAAAAACGATGTAGCCGGATGTACCGGATCTTACGTTCTAATGTTAAGCCTTCTCGTTTTTGAAGGAAAAGAAGCGGCAGTCTAAAGAAGGGTTGCCAAAGACATCGAGAGGTTTTGGTAATATTTCCTGTCTCACTTCGTTTAGTATTTCTTTAGACCGTCTTGAAGTATCGAGTTGTGAATGTTGACTCAAAATCCAGTATTTTATTAGCGAACAAAGTGATTTTTTATTAATTTTAATTCTGACTTTTTTTTGAATAGTATGATATAACAACTGTTTCTCTTAAATGCTTTTAATACTTCTGTACGTACGAGTGTTATAAAGTTTGTGTTAAGTTTTTGGTATTGTGCGTGTGTGTGTAGTTGTGCGCAGAACAGAATAAATTTTAAATAAATCTAGATTATTGATATCTGTATCTGTATAGTTATTTCTCTTTTTTGCCATTTTACTAACTTTTTGTAAGTGGGGTAATAATCATGACTGTTTTTTGGTTTTTATATGTCACATGGAAATAAATAATTCATTAAACTTTTAGTCCTTGATTTTGAAAATTTTCTATAATATTTGTGTTCAGTAGATAGCAGATAGTGCTGGTAAAAATTAAATTAATACTGATATAATAGTAAATGTAGTAGTCATTAATAAAATTTTATTTATAGTCTCAGTTTTATTACTCTGTCTATTAGTGTTATTATCAGGATGTATTTTCATTTCTAGTGTGCATATTTTTTGATTTGTTCTGTTTGTGCCCATTCTTGTCTCTGCTACAGTTATTACTATAGATCTGATTATAGTTCTGTAGAGTTTTACCTTGTCCACTATCCTCATATGTTTGTTGTGAAATATCGTGTTTCTTAGATATCCTGATATTCTATGTATATATTTTTCGTTCTATTTATATATTAAGTGTCTGTCACTTGTTATAACAGTGCCTAGATACTTAAAATTAACTTGGTTCGCTTAGGTAGTTTTCCCCACAAGATATTGTATAACGAAATATAGAGCTGAACAAACTAGAGCTTCCATTATAATAACACAAACGTGCCTGGTGAAGAGTCACACCCTACACGAGATGCCATTGTTAGCGCTGATCATATTTGATCTAGAACAGAGAAGGACAATACAAAATCTTATCTCAAAAAGGCCAGCAACTTATTGAGAGTGAGATGTACCAACTATATACTCATTGATGAAACGTCACCAAGTTTATAGAAAAATTATAGAGGAGGGTCCAAAAAGCTGTTAACTTTTTGAAATAAAATAAAAAAACAAGTTGATTAATTTTAACAAATGTATTCTTCAAATTTACATAAAATCTTGAAAATTGATGTTCTGAAGATTACATTGTTTAAATGTACTCGATTTCTGTCCTGGCACTCCTGAAGCCGATCTCTAAAATTCACCATAACGCGGGGGCAAATGCCTGCAATTAATGCTTCGATTTCTATACCAAACCCGACACACTGGATACCAAAAATCCCCCATACCAAAAATCACACTGAATGTCTCCTCTTCGAAAAATCAATTACCCCGGAAAAAAACGCTTGGACGACGAGCAAAGAGAGATTGGAAGTGTGGTAGGTCACTCCGTCGTATTCGAACCAAGTGTCCTAAGTTTATTTATCAAATTCTTGAAGCGCAGGAGTGAAAAACTTCTTCGCACTATACAACTTCGAGTTGTATAGTGCGGTTCAAGATATATCGTTGACCGATTGGCTGCAATAAACTGTTAACAACCCCTGTCGTAACGACACCCGGCAAAGTTGCATGAAATGGAAACAGGGCCGGGCCTAATAAAATAACAGATAAAAAGATAAAATTAATTTTATACCTGATTTAGTATTTTCTAAGTATTTTAGTTTAGTTCGCATTCTTTTCTTAAAGTGTGCAGTTCTATAATTTCAATCGTATTTTTGTTATTTCAAACGTGCTAAAAATGTGGCGTTCTTGGCAACATAATGATCATTGTGCCTCCGGTAGTGCAAATTTTAAGAAAAAACATTTGTTGCCAGATGCTAAGCAAACCGTTAAAAATATGTATGTTTTTTTATTGAATATGGGGCTTAATGTAAATGCAACCGCAGCAGAAACGTCTTCATTAACGAAAACACCGTTGTCTACAGTTAAAGATATTGTGACGAAAGTGATTCTGGCAGTGATTCTAGTAAAAGCAAATGTGTTGACGAAATCGACAAGGACTTAATTCGAAGTAAAATTTATGCTATGCAGTCAACTGTGCCTGCATTACATTCATTGCAACAGCGACTAAGGAAAGATGAAACAAACATTCTTTGCAGCAGAACTAGCCTCCAGAGAGTATTATCTCTAATGGGTTTTGCATATCGGACAATTAATAAAAGATAAATATTAATGGAATCACAACGATTGCGACGATGGTGGTTTGACTACTTAAACTCTATAAAAAATACAGATTAGAAAATCGTCCTGTCCTTATGTGTATCGAAACACGCTTGATACGCATGAGACGCCAGCAAAAGGATGGATAGATACATCAATAAAATGCCAAACCAAAGCCCCAGCAAACAAGGAAAAAATAGTTACAATTTTACATGTTGGTTCCGAGGAATTACAATAAACAATGTTTTAGTCATACATAATATTAATAATAATAATAATAATAATTTAACAATATTTTATTTTTTCCAAAATTATTCAGAATTTAAACCACTACGACTAGGTATATTTTTATTGAAATGTATTGGGGCAATTAACATTTTGCCGAAAGGCAACGAAATATCTTGAACCGGACTATACGTTCGAAAGCAACTGAAGGATTGACCAGGGTCGAGCATTCTCATGTTAAAAAATTACTTTCATGTATCTTAAGGGGTATTCTGGTCGTTTTTTCTTCAATGATCGGTTCAATTTTATCCATTGTTGTCGGTACCGATCGTATCGCCAGGTTTTAGCAGTTCGTAATGCACAACTCCCCTCCTATCCTGCCAAATACATAACAAAACCTTTCCACGTATATTGCAAACTGGTTACGATATTGAAGGCTGGCTTAGATCTACCCATGATTTTTTGCATTTTCGGTTGTAAAATTAGATCCACTTTTCATTACCTGTCACATCTCGATGCAAAAACCTTTCTTTTTCTGTCTGACAAGCACAATTTCAAAAGTGGTTTTTCGCCTTTGAATGACTCTTTCCTTCAATTCATATGAAACCCATTTTCTTTCTTTCTGGATCTTTCTCAATGTATGTAGACATTCGGAAATGGTAAATTGGGCAACATTAAATGGTGCTGCCAATTGTTTCAACGTATGACTTGAATCTTCATCCACTAATGTTTGCAAATCGGTTCTTCAAACTTTTTTGGCTCTCCTGGACACTCCTCGTCTTTTATATCAAAATAACCACTTTTAAAGTGTTTAAACCATTGTTTACAAGTTTTTTGGTTTAGAGCACGTTTACCATAAGCTTCAACGAACAATCGATAACTTTCAGCAGGCGTTTTCTTCAAATGAGAAAAAGTTATTGAACTTCCCTGCAGAACATTTTTTTCTGGTATACTAGTATAATTCGATATATTCAAAGTTATGAAAGACTATGTGTTTTTGCACAATGACAATTAATAACAAACTGGCTTTATTTATCTTATTATGAAATGAAATAGTAGGAGAGAACAATAAATTGAGTGACGTATGCAACAAAATATGAATAGAGGAGGAGTGCTTTAAAAATTTCGTGAAAGATTTTGGTATTCTAAAAAGCAGAAAAAATATGCTAAAGAAATAAGAGAAAGCACGTGAAGCTGCATTTAGATACATACGATTAACAGATTATTAATGTAAAACTATGTATGGTATCAGAAAAATGTATGCTGGGTTAAAAAACTTTACAAAGAAAATAATCGACAGAAAAACCATTCATTAAACCATTTTCATGAAAATATTGTCAAAGATTGCCTGAGGAAAGGGAAACTGACAGAAAAGGAGAAAATAAGGTTCGAACACAAGAACGATCCAGCTAACTATAACAATAACTATTAAATGCAAACAGGAAAAGAGAATATATAATGGTACATGCTATAGAATTGCAAAAGGAAACTAAAACTACCACAGTACTAGCTACAAACGAACAAAAGAAAAATGGAGTGTAAAAAAACAAAAAAGTAAAAGAAAGGCAAATATAAATTTGATCAATGGAATGTGAAAACTATCTATCTATCAAAAAAGAAAGTTAAAATAAACAATTGCCCACAGCCGCGAAGCATGGGCAAAATGTATAAATATTTTAAAAACGACACTATATATTGTAAGTAAAGTATTATTTATAACTATGGTTTTTCACTAAGCTTTTATTGAACATATTTGCAATTTTCCACTATTTTTAGTACAATTAAGTAATTTTATTGTAGCATATGTATGTATCGTAGCATAAAAGTAATATAGACACAAATTATTCTAGACTTGGGAACACCAAAAAACTTACCGTTCATCCTTAGTTCTTGAGTAACCTGAAAACAAAAGAAATTCCTATTCTAAAATTGAAACCAAAACGCGGCGACCATCTGAATTATTGATAGAAAGGGTCAGCCCACAGTCGGTATGAGATTGTGCGGAATTTATGCAGACGCAAGTCGCGGTTGAGTGGCGCTAGCAAAGCACATACTGTACGAATCATTTTTAGTAGATACTGGATATTGAAAATATAATATATTTCTGTAAAATACTGTGTGGCATTGTTTAAGTTTCTTGTCTTGTTTCTTGTTGAAAAAAACAGCCGTACGGGCGTCATTTTTTTAGGGCGTCAGAAATTTAAATTCAAATAAAACAACAACCAAATTAGAGTCTTAAAACTATTTATTTTATGTTAAATAACATTCAATGGCATTAGTGTTTGAAAACAATTTTGGACAAATGTCCGCCGCGGCTACTTCTGACAAAGCGCATTCAATTAATTCAATTTCCGACGACTTTTTCAAACAGTTGGGGTCGTATGTCCGCAATTATCCGAGTTATATTGGCTTTCAAGGCGTCAATAGTTGCTGGTTTATCGGCATAGACCAAAAATTTAACATTATCCCAAAGAAAATAATCTAAAGGCGTTAAATGACCTAATCTTGGTGGCCAATTAACAGGTCCGTTCTTGGAAATAATTTTCTCGTCGAATTGTTTCCGCTATAAATTTAATATTGTCTTGGCTGTACGACATGTGGAGTCATCCTGTTGGAACCACATTCCTCCAAATCAATACCATTCAAATTCGGAATTAAATAATCCACGTAGACGAATAACAAAACCCAACTTCCAGCGAACGGAGACGAATTTGGACGCCCCTCCAGCATTTATCACAGAAAACAATTTTTCAGAGCAAAACACCATATTTTATTTTCGTTCAGTTTCTTTCCCTTAACTCATTTTAAGATATTATTAAAAATTAAAATCTCCAAATATAGAAGAACGTCTGTCAACCCATCACACCAGATAATACGGATAAAAATTCTATCCTCTCGCCACAACTTTTACATCGTTGGTCGGACGTTCACCTCCAGTGACCGTACGTCACGTCATCTTATCTCGTCGTTGACGTTACATGTTTTGTGGGTTGCCAGAATTCGGGGGTTTAACTGCTTTCTAAAACATGCGATTTGGACGTAGATTCCGTGTGACCGAGCGTATCGGTAATTAGTTTCAAACGCTGATTTGACGGGTACGGAACGTTTGATATGTCTCGCGTCGCGTATTTCGTTCGCCTTGCGAATACTTGTTTTGATTTGGGAGTTGCTACGTACACACTGAGTAATACTTTTTAAATAAGTATAATCAACTTTTAATTGCAAACATGAATGTGTCTCATTTAAAACAGTTAATATTGACTAATTTAAGTTTAGAGGCGAAAGTTTAATTAGAAACTAACGGTCGTCCCATGCCCGTGTTGAATTTGAGACGAGTTCAAAAAGAATGTAAAAATAGGGCAAGTTTTACGCGAAAACTTGACAGTAAGCTATGCAATAGTATTTTGTGGCAATGTGGTTGTGAATAGACTAATTCTCTGTTTTGTTTCGTGTGTTATTTGTTATTGTTTGGTGGTGAGCAGCAATGGATCGCGAGAAATCACATATCAACAATATATCACCTGCATCTGCGAAAACAATAAGCAAGCATAATGAAAATGTAAAAAAAACCGCTAGGTACTTCCGAAGATCATTGACATTTTAAAATTTTGTAGTCAACATAACGAAAAAATTGATTCGATAATAGAGGCGTGTTTCTAGGATTAATAAACTACGATACAAAAATTGATTCCATTTTAGAAAAACATATGAATGACTCGACTCATATGACCCTTCTTCCAACGTCCTTGTAAGTAGTAAAAATATAAAATTTTAATATTTTCCTGGTTCACCTCCTGTATAGAGTTTCAATAGCACGAAAAGTAAAAAGAAGGAGGAACGAGAAACCAAAAAAAAATCTTGAACAGCACTATTTTCTTCTACACCCTACCACTTTAAAAACCCACGAGCCGCCACTGATCTGGATTATCAACAATGCTAGGCAACAGCGGCGATATTTTTTTTGGAACAGACAGTTTTTGTCTTGCTTTTGTTTTAATATCGAGCAGCGTGAAATGCGTTTGGAGTTTATCGATAATTCGACGAATATATCGCTCGGTTGGACAATTATGTGTACCATAAAATTTACTAAGTGCTCTATAAGTTTGGTGCATAAAACGCTGATTTTGATAATAAATTTCGACAATTTGCAAGGGTTGTTCTGATGTTAAACGTTCCATGATGATTTGACAGATTATTGAAATACAGAGTTGCGCGCAAACTCACAGTTGGTTTGACGGCGACTCCTATCGGAAGTTCGGACATACTAAAAAATTACCCTTTATTTATTTATTATATTATTATTTTTCAGGGGTCATGTATTTGTCATTGTTAAGCAATACAAAAAGTGATTTTTATATTTCAATAAACTATATAGAATATTTTAGAAATTAAGTTGGATTTTTACGCCATTATTGAAGCAATAATTTATATTATTGTAGGGATGAGAAAAATATTTGAATTGAGGTCTAATGGGGTAGTGTTAATTTGTGTGTAGTTTTAACAGTTCAATAAAAGACAGGTTTGGAAATCAATCACATTTACGTAGATCTATTGGTAATAATTCTGAAGCACTATTCGAAGCTTTATTGAAATCGATCCAATAATCTATACAGTCATACTAGTATATCATTCATATGCTTTTGACAAAGTTGTCAAATGATATTTATTCTATCGCTGATAGATCGGTTTTAGTCATGATATTAAATGGATTTTATTTTGAAAATTATTCACAAATATTTATTAATTTATTAAATAACTAAGCTTATTACTTGCTTTCTTGTTACTTTTAAGCCAATCTCATTTCTCTGATTGTGATAATATTGCAAAGCTAGTGCGTGAGCTAAGAATATAATTCTTTTAGAAAAATAATCTTTTTAATTTTCAACAAATCAAAATGTTATAAAACTAAAGGTTTGCTGTTTATGTTTTGTAAATAATTTCGCACAAATGTCAGCCTCTTGTTGCCTATAAATAGTCACCCTTTTGTTAAAATTTCCAATCACGCTTTCACGTAGTTGAGACTCTGTCTCATCAATCATACATCGGATTGTCGAAGTATCTCCTATATATTATTTGGAGATAATTCTTACATAACTATCTTTATATATATATATATATATATATATATATATATATATATATATATATATATATATATATATATATGACAAAAATACCAAATATTAAAAAACAGTGATCTGAGATAAGGCATTTTGTTGGTCTGCCCAATTTTTTGATTTACTAATGAATTACTTAACCTGCAAAGGTCATTGGATTAGTTCTCTGCCGGAAAAAGAAACCAGGTTTTTGTTGTGAATTTTTTTTTTTTCGCAATTCAGTACATTTAGATCAATTATATTTTAACTTTTTAATATCTCCAGTATAATGCAATTAGTCCATCTTTGTAAAATAAGCCGTTGTATTAGTTTTGACCTCATTATTTGAAGTGGGTTTTCGTCCAGTGGGAGATTTCTTTGGGTCTTGGGAAGATGAAATAATCCCTGGCAGCCAAATCCTGCTAATTCAATGTATGTAGAAGAACTTTGAAGCTTAGGTAATAGGTATAGTAGGTAATAGGAGTAGTAGGAGTTTCTTTTTGGGAAGATGTGAACGGTTACTTTGAATAGTATCCTTCAGTAGTGAAGTGAAATACTCCTTCGACTGTAGTTATAAACTTTTTCTGCCGATGGAAATATTTTCGTTTTCTTTGGAGCATTTTTATCTGCTTAGATTATTCGAATGGGCTTTTGGTCGATTATTAACAAACGCAACACCCGTCAAGCAGAAAGTTTTTTCATATCCGATACATCGTGTAGAATGTAGTAGACACGATCTATCGAGACGTTTATAATGTCAAAAAGTTTGCGTTCATTCACTCGGTGATCATTTGGTACGACGTTGTGGATTGTTGTGACGATTTTGTTGGTCGCACCGAAACTTTTAAATCCAACATTCCATTTTTTCACCGTCCAAAATAAAAGGGAATAAGTTTTTAAAGTGCTACCTAACTCCTTTTGTATGTCCGTTGACGTTGAATTTCTACAACATTTATAGCAGGTTGAATTTCAATTTATCATTTTTTCAGAAAATGTCAAAACTTTCTTTACTCTTTCGCTACAACTAAGCAACTAAATGCTGATAAATATATCTTTCAATGATCCTGAGTTTGGCCAGAATGTATTCAGTGCGTTTCTCCATGTGAAAGTTTCGAAAGTATCAATATGTCTTCTATCACTTGTTCTTAGAGTCCAAGACTAGGCGGAATATGAGTGTTCAGTTAACAGCTTCATTTTGGAATTTTTGCTTATTCCATGGTCTTTCCACATGCGTGTCAATTACGCAACGGCGATTTTTCCCATAGCGATTGTTCTTCTTATTTCAGGCTCGGAGCTACCTGTGTTTGATATTTTTGCACCCATTTATATAAAGCCCTTATCACTCAAATCACTTCAATCCCGGCTATGTAGATTGGCCCGATCTCCTCCTGTGACCTATTGACTCTCATTATCTTGGTTTTTGATAAGTTTATTATTACGCTCACCTCTTTGCTAATTGCGTCCACGCTATTCATTAAATCTACGATTTCCTCCTCAGAGTTTCCGAGCAATGTTATCATTTTTTTCATCCGCATATCGGTGATTAAATATTCACTTTTCCCCCTACACATACACTGCCGTCCCAATCGTAAGCTGATTTTCGGATGATCCGTTCTCCAAAAAAGTTTAACAGTATAGGATAGAGAATGCATCCTTCTCACAATACTTCATATATCCCAAAACGATCGTTCAACTGCTCCTGTATTCTCACTTGCGTTTCATCTGATCTGTACAGATTAGCAACAAAATGACTAAGGTGCTATGGTATCCCCATTTCTATAATTATACTCCATAAACTGCGCCATTTTATTTGATCAAAAATTTTCTAGTAGTCTATGAAGCATTTATTGAATTCTCTGAGATTTTCGATTATCTGTCTAATGCTTAATATGTGTTCCCGTGTGCCTCGTCGGGGCATGAACCCCGTTTGTTCTTGGGTGATTTCAGGGGGAATGTAGGCTTTCAGTTTTTGATGGATTATATGGAGTAGCACTTTGATAGAGCGAGAAACTAGAGCTTTCGGTAGTTTAGGCATTGCATTTTTGGTCCCTTTTTATAGATAGACGAATATAGAGATCCAATCACTCCGTATATAGAGATCCAATCACTCCGTATATAGAGATCCAATCACTCCGTATATAGAGATCCAATCACTCACTGTATGGCCGAGTGATCCAATCACTCGGCCATACACCAGACCTCTAAATCTTGTTGCAGAGAATGCGTAGCAGGCTGATCATGTTGTCATCGTCAGTTATGATCATTTCAACTACAATTCCATCCACTCCTGCGGATTTTTTTTTGGTTTCAGTTTCCCTTGAGCGATTTGAACTTCTAATAAAAGGATTTCGGGTTCCATATTATCCAGATTGGGATACTCATGGGGATATTCTTCTGGTTGATCTTTGAAAAGGGATTGGCAGTATTCCGACCTCTCCGTTATCACTTGTCCCTGCTTATTCTACATTGTCAAAGTTTGCGGCTTAAAATCTCAAGTTGCTTGGTTGATTTTATTGAACAGATCTCTGGTTTCATTGGCGATTTTCGATTTCTTGGGATATTCATCGCTCTTTGTTTTGATGTTTTCCTATAGTTGGTCTTTGTTGATGTAGCTGACATCTTTTTTCTTTATATCTTGTAACTGTTGTGATAATTGAGCTTTATATTGTGTTTTAGTTCCTCGTTAATAGTTAGTGGTCAGATCCGTATTCATAGCCTGGATAAGTTCTTGCATTCTTTATTGATGTCAGCCATCTTTGCGATATTAATATAAAATTTATTTGATTTCGGTATCTATCGCCGGGCGATCTTCATGTATCTACTCACCGTGGATGGTTTGACGCAGTGATAATCTAGTACGAATGTTGTGTTCTTCTTGGATATTAAAAATGCCATTCCATGTTTGCTTTGTGTTTCATGGCCTGAGAAGTACATTATATTGCCACATGTTGTTGTAACGTGTCCATTTCCTTTGAGATGGGTTTCAGATAGACCAACCATTTCTTAGGGGTATATCTCGTGTTCAACTATCTGAAATTTGCTACTTGAAGAAGGCCCTAAATGTCCCATGTTCCATGAGCAGCTT
Source organism: Cosmopolites sordidus (assembly GCA_031761425.1). Lineage (NCBI taxonomy): Eukaryota > Metazoa > Arthropoda > Insecta > Coleoptera > Curculionidae > Cosmopolites > Cosmopolites sordidus. The sequence continues at coordinate 43,268 of JARFXV010000251.1, read as the reverse complement.
ATATATATATATATATATATATATATATATATATATATATATATATATATATATATATATATATTATAATATATATATATATATATATATATATATATATATATATATATATATATATAATATATATATATATATATATATATATATATATATATATATATATATATATATATATATATATATATATATATATATATATATATATATATATATATATATATATTATAATATATATATATATTATAATATATATAATTATATTATAATATATATATATATATATATATATATATATATATATATATATATATATATATATATATATATATATATATAATAATTAAATAAAACTAATTTTCTAAAATTTAATTTCTTAATATACCTCAGTATATTTCGTCAGAAGTTTTCTGACTTCTTCGGGAGAATACAAGCCGTAATTAACGTTATTAATTTGTCCATTGAATTCACATGTTGTTCTAAATTTAATAGTTTTTACTAGTCTCTTAAGGGTCCTGGTGGGATCATGCAGGTGTCTAGGAAAAATGCCCATTCTTCTGCACTTTTAGTAAGAAATTCTTCCTGTTGATTTTAATGGCCAACTTCATACCATAGAATGACTGTTTCTTCAAAAGCACCATACCTTTGTTTCCAAAATTTGTTTCAAAAGTCAAACTGCCGAAGAACGGGCATTTTTCTTAGACAGTTGCATGATGCTACCAGGGTATTACGAGACTAGTAAAAACTATTAATTGCAGTTTTCTTAATAAGTATTAATTTTATCAGAAAACTTCTGACTAATATATTTTTTTAATACAACTCAACTCTTCTTCTATTTCCACTGGTTCTCGGTCGAAAATCTTTCCATTCCTGAAACCGAATTATTCTATGTCCGTATTATTGATGAAAAGGATCAACCGATGTTCAACAGATCCTGAGGAATTTATGCGTGGGTAACCTGCAATCTGGAGGCGCTAGCTGAGAACATACTGATGTATAAAATCTTTTGAAGGGTATTCATATAGAAACTATAGTTTATATCTATAAGATAAAATAATAAAAATGGAAAAAGATATTCCGATGAATAAACCCATGTTTCTATCGTTTCTCTCAGAATAATTTATGTCGCAACAGACGTAAACCATTTTAATAGTAGGCGAACTAATAAAATTTTAAACCTCTACATTTACTATCTTTAAAAGGCAATAAATCTGTAACTACGGTTTTACTATTGCCTGTCCCTTATCCATCTCCAGCTCGATCGAAAAAATCACTTTTTCAGAAACGGAAACTGAAATACGGTGTCTGTCTGAATTATTGACGGAAAGGGTCAATCCACGTTCGATATGAGATTGTGTGGAATTAGAGAGTCTAGGGAGAGGCACATATTGTGATCGACTATCCTATTTATTGAATCTATATGAAAAATATGGTATATTTCTGTAAAATATATTGCTGTTAGGATTTTATTTAGTTTTTAATTGTTTTGTAATTTATAATGTTATAACACAGATAAAAAGAAATATTTTCCCACTTGCTCGCATGTAAATATGATATCATTCTCATTTCTTTGTGATATCTAAAAAGCTCTAATACAATGTTAGTATATATATATATATATATATATATATATATATATATATATATATATATATATATATATATATATATATATATATATATTGCTTGACCGGGAAGGAGCTCCACCTATTCCTTCAACTGGATGACATATGATTCGTCTCTCGAGGTTCAGATTCTTCAAGGCGCCGATATATACCATACAATCAAGAATAGGGAGACCCTGTCCACAGCCAACAACCCATGTTTTCGCCAACTTGCCGTCGGATGGCGTATATATATATATATATATATATATATATATATATATATATATATATATATATATATATATATATATATAGTGTTAGATTTTCTTGGACTGCGTCCAATGAGACAGCAGAAGCTGAGTGTCACCACACACTCAACCGTTGGGTTCCACAATCTCATGTGGAACACACAACAACCTGCGTCTCCGCCTAAATGAACACTTTTGTTGGTTGTGACGACACTCAGCCACTGCTGTCTCATTGGACGCAGTCCAAGAAAATCTAACACTACTGGCTGTGGATAGGGTCTCCCTATTCTTGATGGTATGGTATATGTCGGCGCCCTGAAGAGTCTGAGCCTCGAGAGACCAAACATATGTCATCCAGTTGAAGGGATAGGTGGGACTCCTTCCCGGTCAAGCAACCAACAAAAGTGTTTATTTAGGCGGAGATGCAGGTTGTTGTGTGTGTTCCACATGAGATTGTGGAACCCAACGGTTGGGTGTGTGATGACACTCAGCTACTGCTGTCTCATTGGACGCAGTCCAAGAAAATTTAACACTACATATATATATATATATATATATATATATATATATATATATATATATATATATATATATATATATATATACACACACATATATATATATATATATATGTGTGTGTGTACATATATATTGATATATATATATATATATATATATATATATATATATATATATATATATATATATATATATATATATATATACACATATATATGTACAAAAATCTTTTACCCTTTCTCCACGTGGTGCCACCGCTCGTCTCTGCCCAACTGCCACCATGCGCGATTATGTATCTCTCAGGACCGGTTGCTGGCCTTTTAGCCATCATCGGTCGAGTTCCGGATGAATGCAAGGAAAGCAATTGGGAGAGAAGATCGGAGCGAGGCCAAGTCAACTGACCTTTTTGATGGCGGGTCGTAATAGCGCATAACTCGCGCCAAAATACGGTTAATGCTCGTAGTAGGCAGGACTGCCCGTAACATTCTGTCTGCAACCTCGGGTCTATACTCGAGCAGAGACGAGCGGTGGCACCACGCGGAGAAGAGGTGAAAAATTTCTCTAATATTTTCCTCCCGTTACGCTATTTTTTGGGCATACCTGGTACTATACCAGAAGGAGGAAATGTCAATATTTCAGCTACATATTCAGGGACCGAAAATTAATATAAAAGCTTCTATAAACATGGTTTCTATTCTAAACTGTTACAGAGGTACAGGCTAAGTTTTGAAGTTCTCAAAAATACCACCATTGACATCCAAACACTTGTGTCAGGTCTCTTATGAACAGCTCGGGTTGCTCTATGGATTTGGATTTGGGTCTGTTCCTTATATTTACTATCCGGTTGAGTAATGCATTTCTAGTGTCTACTTTAGTTGTATATACCAAATATTTAACCCACCTCCAAAGACAATAATCCAGAAGATTAAGGTCTGCTAATCTAGCTGGCCAACTGTGAGGACCACCTCGTCACTGATTTGGGAAGTTGTTGTTTAAGAAAGTTTTCGCTCGTAAGCTGTAGTGTATAGGAGATCCATCTTATTATAAGTACATGTTTTGTCGTACATTAAGTGGAACATTTTCGGTAAACTTCTCCTGTGAGATGACCGTCGAATATGAATGGACTGATTAATTATTTTTTTGCATACCATACCACACATTAATGCTAAATCCATGTTGAAAATTACGTTCAGCCATAGCGTGAGGGTTTTCATGGTCGATGGTCATTATGAAGAGTATTTATGTCATCACGAGTGAACTGCGCTGCATCGGTGAACAAAACATACTTCTATAATCTTCGATTTGAATTTATCCAGCTACAAAACTGTATCCTTAACGCAAAATCGACATCCTGCAAATGTTGCACCGGTTGTAAATGAAATGAATATAAATAATTCACGTGAAGAGTACTCCGAGCAGCCGATTATGTCATTGGGCAAATATCTGCAATCCGCCTTGTACTTACGCTTGGATCTTCTTGTTCAGGATCAAGTTTCAATTGCCGTTCAGATACAATTCTCGCACTTGGAAACATACCATATTCTCGTGCAGTGATAAAAACTTGTTCAAAAACTCTTCTATCTGGCAATCTCCGATTCGGGAAACGACGCTGATATTCAGAGACTGCGCGATTTGAGCTTCCGTTACAAAAGCTATAAACAAATAAAATATCAGCATATTCACGATGAGAAAATAACGAAGGCACAATGAAATCAATGAAATAACTTTAAAACAATTTGCTAATGACAAACTAATAATTAACTGGTATAAACTATGGTTGCTTAGCAGTAAAAAAAAGTAAAGGTACATTTTCTCACTCTTTATTACATTTGCTATCTATAAATATGTTTACTCCTGTATCTAAGTAACAGTTCAGAATAGGATCTATGTTTATATAAACTTTTATATTATATTATATATATATATATATATATATATATATATATATATATATATATATATATATATATATATATATATATATATATATATATACAGATAAAATAAGTATATAATTCTATATAGCCTATAAAGCCTATATATAATAAAATACTATGGTGTCATTGAAAGTCTACTTCTCGGCGAGTGTTTCGTTAACCATGTTAGCATCATCAGGAGTTAATTCAATCATCTTCTTATCCATCTTCAGATAATGCTAACATGGTTAGCCGAAAGCGCGCCGAGAAGTTAAAACAAGTTTCCACAAGGTTCCACTAGAAGAATTAATATCCGAGGTGTTTAGTAATTTATCAAAAATGCAAAATCATAAGTAATTATCTATTAAATATTTCTAATTTTTCTACTGCTTCAATTAGAGTAATTTATTTTACGATAGATATAAACTATTTAAAAAGTAGAAAGATGAATAAAAATTTAAACGCCTACATTTACCATTTTTAAAGGCAATAAATCCCTGACTACGGTTTCATTGCCGTATCTCATGATCCCCATGTAACTTGATCGAACAAATTTCATTTCTTAAACGAAACCACATTCGGATCTCATCTGAATTGATGACGAAAAGGGTCTATCGAGCTTCAATATGATATTGTGCGGAATTTATACGAACGCCGCTTGGAGTCAGGTGGTGTTAGCGGTGCACTAGCTGTGGCAGAAAAGTTTATGTAGAATACCGATGTAGAAACGTATACTTATGAAAAATATATTGTTGTTATAACTTAATTTTGTCAATTTCTTTAAAAATGATAAGGTAGAGGGGGAGGTTTTCACAAAATATCGAATAACTTTACACATTGTATTGAGTTTTATAATATATAAAATAGCATTAGAATGAAACACTGTAATAAGGCTAATAGAATAAGAGTAAACAATACGTTCAAACTGCCTATTCATATAACTAAATCACATCTTTGCAAACTGATGTGCACTACGATAACCGTATTAGTCGAGAGATGATCAAACCATATCTAATATTAGATTCTATTCATATGTTATTGTCTTTTGATTGTATCCCTTATCTTAGTTGGGGTTTTTTTAACTTGTAGTAAAACTACTAGTCTTACAACTGTTGCGTATGTTCTGGTTTATACTTTTCTGAACATGTAGTTCCACATATCTGTTCCCAGTCATCATTCTAGCTTGCATATTAATTTTTGGTTTTATCGTACATACCACCTCTAGATATTCGAAATTGTACCTTCTCCGTCATGCTCTTTTCCCTTTTTCTTCAGTATAAAAATACTGTAGATAAAACGAAAAGTCTGTTCATCGCTTCAACAGGAAGGCACAGGTTTCGTCTCTTGATGTTTTATTCAGGGCATCAACATAGGCTTTCTTCTCATCAAGAATGTTCGGAATGGCTTCCGCGGTCGGTAATGTTAGAATTACTAGGTTCTCCACGTTTTGGCTTTCACTTTGAACCATACTTATCCATATTATCATTACCCATACATGAAATCATTATCATTTAATTACCCTTTTTTAGTAGCTGTGAATCCTGGGGAATAGGCAGATTGAGACCTCGGGGAAATGGAGTGTATATGGAAAAGTGTGTAATATCTTTGGAAGAGTAAAGAAATTGAAATGGACGTGGGTATGCCATATATGGCTTGATTAAAAACCGTCCGCTTCATTAAAAACGTCTATCTTGATTGCTTGATCCACTGATGATTTCATCAAATATATTGGATCCGACTCGCAGAGAAAAACTTAGGACCACGTGAGGCACTGGCTGAGTAATTATTAAAAATGTAAACAAGAACAGACAAAATAAGATGTATATAACAATATGTAATATGTGTATAACGCATGCACTAGTACGAGTCTTTTCCAAATCATAATCAAATTTTTAGATTACAGTGGCTTCTACTTAAAGGAAGTTTATCACAAATATTTAATAGAATACTCTTTTGTTAACATTTCACTTTCTTTGGTAAAATCAATTTTATAAAGTGAAAATTATTACATTTTTTTTTATTAAATTACATAATAGAATTACTAATTATTTCCATTTTATGCATATCATAGCACTTTTTAGAAATTGCTAAACATATCTAATGTAATAATCTATTTTTTTAACACTTTATATGGTTTGTCATCAAATATGAGAAAAATATCAAAATCACAAATTCGGATAATCGCTTTTTAACGGAAATGTAACTGTTTTAGAATACAAAATAAAATATATTACAGATATATTTTATTCACAGTTTTTAAATACACTTCGATACGTTCGACGTTTCTTAGAACAATTTCGAAGCAGTTTGCAAGCTTTAACTCATCGAAATGATATTATTTTAAAACTTCTTCAAATTATACAAACTCGTGTTTTCAGTGATGCTTATGTTACTTTTTAGAGTCTACAATATTTTCCAAATTTTAGTTATTTTACAGTTTGGAGGAGAAATATACTATAGTTTCTGTATGAATACCCTACAAAATTTCATTTCTATTTTATATCTCAGTATGTACCCGGCTAGCGCCTCCAGACCACAGGTTACTCCCGCATAAATTCCGCACGATCTCATACCGAACGTCGGTTGACCCTTTCCATCAATAATACGGACCAACGCCATAATTCGGTTTCAGGAATGGAAATGTTTTCGATCGAGATACAGTGGGAATAAAAGCGAGCCTCATTGAAATATTAATCACTAATTTTTTTATTTTTAAGACCTTTTTGGTTATAATATTATTTGAAAGAACTAAAATATTTACTAGAAAGTATAATATGTTAAGATAATTATAATATAAAGAAGAATATTGAATGTCAACCTAAAAATGATATGATGTAACACATCGGTCGATAACTCCCCTATCTGACATATAGATGGCGTCACTTATGAAAAACCTTACCAGTGATCGATTGTGCCAATCTTCAAACGTAATATGTCAAAATTTTATGGCACTCTGTCTACTAGTTTCTAAGTTATTGTGCTTTAAGTGACGCTACTTATGTTATTTTCAAAACAACGAAAAAAAAAAGAGAATTTCGTGTATTGGTTAAGCATTGCTTTTTGATGAAAAAAAACCACTCTTGAAGCAAAATAATGTCTTGATAAACATTACCCGGAGTTTGCTCCTGGAAAATGAACCATAATTGATTGCTATGCTGAATTTAAACGTGACCGTACAAGCACCGATGATGCTGAATGCTCTGAACGTTCAAATGAACGTTGAATGCGACAACATCAGAAAAATTCACATAATTATTTTGCAAAACCGTAAAGTAAAGCTGCAGGGGATAGCTGATATCATGAAGATATCGAAAGGAAGTGTTTATACCATTTCGCATGAACATAGCTACCACGTTTGCTCACAGAGGACCAAAAAAAAAAACAACTTATTGATGGTTCTGAGCAATGTTAGGAGGTGTTTAAGCGAAATAAAAAGGATTTTTGTCATGCGGTATGTGACAATGGATGAAACATGGATCCATTACTTTACTTCGGAGTCAAATCCGTAGTCAGCTGAGTAGACAGCAGCCGGTGAAAGTCTTCCAAAGCGACCAAAAACACAACCATCAGCAGGCAAGGTTGTGGTCTCTGTATCTTGGGATGCGCATGGGATATTGTTTACCGATTATCTCGAGAAAGGTAAAACCATCAATAATGAATATTATATAGCATTATTGGTGTGTTTGAAGGACGAGATCGCAAAAAAAGTTCCAAATGAACATCAAATCTGTTGTGTCAGCAAAACAATACACCGTGTTGCAAATCGTTACCAACGATAGCTAAATTCCCTGAATTGCACTTCGAATCGCTTTCTCATCCATAGTTTCCTCCAGATTTAGCCCCCAGCGAAGAAATTCCGCTCCAATGAAGAGGTAATTGCCAAAACTGAAGAATATTTTGAAGGCAAAGAATACTTGTACTATAAAAAAGATATAGAAATGTTAGAAAAACGTTGGAATGATTATATTGCTCGTAGAGAAGAATATATTTATGAATAAAATCGAAATTTGTAAAAAAAGTTTGTTTTATTTGTCAGACCGGGCACTTATTGATTAGAAATAGGTCGGCAGATATTGTTTAAAGAACATGATGTAAGATTAACATTTTGGCGCAATATTGTATTTACCCTGTTGGCAATATATATTTTTATATAAAATAAATACTGCTACTTCGTCAATAAATCAATTCAGGAGAAAGTGCACATCTCCTAAAAAACGTACAGTAACTGCGTCTTCTTATGTCATTTCAATTATCATTGCCTGCATTATTAGTAATTGACCGTACTCAAATATAAAAATAAATTAGTCATGCTAAAAGTCATGCTAAGAAAAAGTCTTCACCTACCAAATATTGAATTTGTAAGTCACTGGATTTAATTATATTAATTTTAAAAAGCTACTACCATAATTCATTAAAAACTACAGGTTTTGGTTTAGTTCCAGACTTTAGTTCTAGCTTTATAAATTATAATTATACTTATTTTTGATATTATTTAGTCGGAAGTGTAGCTGTTATATGAAATCTTAAAATATTATGAACATACTAAAAAATTAACTGAAAATATTTAGATATGAAAGTAAAATTGTAAAATATATATGAGGATAAAGTAGCTTTTAAAGTGAAATATTTTAATGTTTTTCGTTTATGTTAATATTTTTCGCTCAAATATCGATTTTTTCGAAATAGTCTGTATTTTTTAGCTCGATACATACCGCCTAATAATTTTCCTATTTTTTTATCCCTTTCAAAAAGTATGGTTTGCCGAACTCTGCGAGATAGTTCTCTGTCTCGACGATGATCTCTTCATTTGATATGAATTTTCTTTAAGTTTGGAACGACATAGACGCTCGAAGAATAGGATGGATGCAGCATCAATAGTGCAATTTGACTAATTTCGCTGTTATAACAGTAAAGGAATAGGTGTGATATAATGCTCTCCTGTGGTCATATTTACTTTTTCTAAATAGTCGATAAAAATAGTGAATTGCGAATCCCAGAATACACTGACTATGACCTTTTCGTTCAATGAAAATGTTTTGGCTTTCGTCGGGACGCGGTCGTATGAGAAACATACTATTTCGACTGTTTATTTGTTTCTGGTGTATGGTTATGATCCAACGTTTCATCATCAGTCACGAATCGCTGTACAGAATGCATCGAATTGCGCAACAACGAAAGTAGATGCATTGAAACTAATTATTTTATGTGAAATAACATTCAATGGCATTAACGTTTGAAATCAATTTCGAAAAAATGTCCGTCTCGGCTACTTCTGACAAAGTGTATGACCTTATTAAGTGTGGGACCTTATTTTTGCAATTGTCCGAGTTATGTTGGCTTTCAAAGCGTCAATAGTTCCTGGTTCGTCGGCACAGACCAGAGAATTAACATAACCTCAAAGAAAATAATCTAAAGGCGTTAAAACATATGACCTTGGAGGCTAATTAATAGGTTCGTTCTTCGAAATAATTTTCTAACCGAATTGTTTCCTTAATAAATCGATTCTTGCATTGGTTGTATGTCATGTGAAGTCATCACTCAAATTCTGAATTAAATAATTATTGATCATCGCTCTGTAACGATCCCCATTAACGAATTGAAACATTTGGATCTTTATCAACACTAGAGACGATATCTTCGTCGGAACGCACTGTTTTTTGTCTTGTTTTTGTTTTAATATCGAGCAGCGTGAAATGCGTTCGGAATGTGTTGATAATTGGGAAAAACCATAAAAAACTTTTTAAGTTTGGTGCACAGAACACTGATTTTGATAATACATTTCGACAATTTGCAAGCGTTGCTTTGATGTTAAACGTTCCATGATGATTTGCCAGAAATTTGATGTGCCATGATGATTTGATAGCGATCCCTATCGGAAGTTCGGACACACTAAAAAATAAGCAGCACCTATCGCGCCAATAACTTTCTCATAACCAAATGTGCGTTTAGGGTATACCTAGGTGTTCGTTTGAGATGTTTATCAGCTCAACAATCTCTCTAATCTTCACTCTGTGATCGGCCAATATGATATCGTGTATTTTGTTGACCATTTGCTCAGTAGTGAGATTATATTGAAACTCAATAAACGTCTTATAAACCATGAAATGTGAAGGAGCAGAGTCCCTATTATATTTTGTAACTTTTCTTCGGTTTGGTTTGGTTTTTGTTCACGCAAAAAGTATTGTTTAATCAACAAATGATTTTTTTCCATGAGGAAATATAACGAACTTATCTGCTTTCGAGGATTGTCGGAACAAAAAATTATGTCAGCTTGAAATTCATTGAGCATTACTAGAAAAGAACTTTTCAGAAATGTAATCACTTATAGCTTTATCAAACCAATATATATTTTTGTTAGAAAATAACAATTAAAGTAAAAGTAAATAACAAAAAGTAAAATTAAGATACAACTTTAATGTGTTTTAGCAATTACAGAACATCAACTACCACGAATATAACAAGCTTTTTAATTTTAATTTAAACAACTCAAACACATTTCTAAAGCTCAAAATAAGATTTATCGGATAGCTAATACGTTTTACGTAAGGATCGAACAGAAGGGTTATTAGAAGTTGACGAGTAAATTTTATGCTCTAATTACTCAAATGAATAATATTCCTTGTGAAAATGCTTTCATGTAAATTGAAATGCTTCAATAGGCTTGTTTTAGAACAGCTTAAATATTCACAGTATGTCGGTAAAATAACGGAACTTTTTAAATTTAAAGGAAACTACTAGCGCTATCTATTGAAATAATATATAATCTGAAAGCTGTATATATCTTCTATAAAACGAGAGCGCCATCATTAAAAGCGATCTATGGATTGTCAAGTTATAACGCTCAAAGTGACGTTATAGCGTTTTATCATCTCGTCACTAAAACACGATAGAACAATAACTAATTTTAAATTTTGTTTAAAGCTCGATAATACTGTAATTATTGATTGATTTGTCCGTTACTTTGTGATAGTTCATTTTTTTAAAACGGAATAAAATAATTTTATATTTTGTTATCTATCATTCTTATTTTTAATTTTGTGTGACTATAGTTTCGTAAAACGATTTTACATTATCAAACTCTTTTAAACAGTTTTAAAGTAGTGTTTGAGAATGTAAAATCATTTTACTAAACTATAGTCAAACAAATTTAAAAATAAAAGTGATAATTTTGAATAAGGGATAATAAAAATGAATAATTTTAGCAAAATAAGTCTTTATTATAATTTTTAATTTAAAAAGTTTTCTTATTTTCCCGACATACTGTGTGTGTATATATATATGTGCATACTGTATATATATATATATATATATATATATATATATATATATATATATATATATATATATATATATATATATATATATATATATATATATATATGGAGACATTTACGAACCTTTCCTGATTAAAACCGGAGTAGGCCAGGGAGATGGGTTGTCTCCACTCCTCTTCAACCTGGTCCTGGACAAAGTCATAAGAGAATGGGATAAAGAATTGAAAAATCAAGGACACGGGAAACCAATAAACCAATACTCGGATGACCCAAAAACAACATAGAAATCTCATGTCAAGCCTTCACAGACGACCTAGCCATACTCGCAGACAATGAAAAAAAGGCAACCAAATAGATAGAAGTCCTCAAGGCATGTGCAGAGAAAGTCGGACTACAAATCTCCTTTAAAAAAAAAAAGAATTCTGATCAAAATTAGATCAAAATTTGAACACCAAATAGGGTGAAATAAGTAGGGTCACTCACTTCAAATACCTGGGCGAGATCCTCAAACCTACAGGAGGAGCGAAGATAACACAGAAGACTTGATTACAGAAGATGAAGAGGGCATACGGCAAGACACACAAAATCTACAATAAGAAACGCATATCCACACACGCAAAAATAAGACACTACAACACACTGATGAAACCAGAGGTACTATACGCAAGTGAGACGCTTACACTCCACACAAAAAGCGGCATAGAAAACATACTAAAAGAAGAGCGTAAAATTATGAGGAAAATTCTCGGTCCAAGACTGACAGAGGGAGGATACAGACTATATTCTAGAAAGACCACAGAGAGAATGGCCAACGTAGTGGCGGACAGAAAAAGAAGGTTGAAATTCTATGGACATATCAGTAGACTCCCACCAACAAGACTCACCAACAAAATTCTTACATACATACAAGGAGTCAATACTACCATGGATCACACAAGTCAGAGCTGATCTGGGAAAGGTACAAATGGACCCGGCAGAAATTGAGGATAGAAGAACGTACATAAATAAGATACATATGTGGAACGTTGCATCAGAGTGCGACATTTCGAGGAGCTCGGGGACAAGGTGGACGGAGGAGTGAAAGAGAATCCACGAAGAAAGGAAGAAAGAGGTGTGGAGAATCAGAAAGAACAGTCGAAAATGAGTTAGAATGATTTGCGTGATCCAACCGGGTTTATACGCACCTAATATTAATAATATATATGTTTGTCCAGTAACTACTAATAGAGAGTTTACCGAAAATTTTTGATTTAAAAATTAATACATTTATTGATATGTAACTGAATAATATCTTAAACTGGATTAAAAGATCTTTAATTATCTCCTTCATCTTTTGGCGATGAACCACTATCTAAAGCCACTGTATATAACTGGCTTAGTGAATTCAATCTTGGCCGTCGTTCGCTCACGGTCGAATTTAAAGAACGTCGGCCAAGATCGGTTGTTGTGCCAGAAAACATCGATACTGCGCGCGAACTGTTAAAGCAAGATCGTCATGCGATATGCCGTGAGATTGAGGTATCCCTGGCCATTAGTATGACAAGCATACACAAGATTTTTTGCGTTGGATTCCTCGTAATTTGTCAATCGCTGAAAGAAAGGCTCATGTCGATTGGTGTAAAAAATACTCAAAAAATACAATCGTAGCCTGTTAAAAGTCGTGTATAATATCTACACAGGTGACGAATCTTGAATCTATGCGTATAATCCCGAGAGTAAACAGCAGTCGACTGAATGGGTTTTTCAAAATGAGCCAAATCCAACAAAACTTGTTCGCGCAAGAAACAAATTCGAATGAGTTGTTCGCAAATCGAAACAAATCCTAACACTAGAGAATCGTAGAACAATCAATTCTAAATGGTACACAACCATCTGTTTGCCAGAAATCTTCGAAGAAATAAGAAACAACAACCAGCGACGCAGGATCATTTTTCACCATGACAACGCGAACTCCCACCCATCAGATCGAACTACTCAATATTTGACCGGTCAAAACATCAAACTGACGGGTTATCCACCGTACAGTCTTGATTTGTTACCCAATGATTTCTTTTTGTTCCCGTCCGCCAAGAATAAACTACATGGTTAATGATTTTCGACACCATTTTTGGTTGATGCGTTTAAAATGCATGTTTTGGAGAACCCTCATTCATAATGCAAAAATTGCTATAAAAATCGGTTCAAAGGTTTTCAAAAGTGTATCGATTATCGCGGAGAATGTTTTGAAAAACAATAAAACCCTTTTCAATGATAAATATTTGTTTTTATTTGTAATTCCCGACACATAAATAGTAACCCTCGTACTCTCACATTAATATTACTAACTATTCATTCCTTTTCTTTGATCCTTGTTTCTAAAAATTGGATAGAACTATGCTAAAAAATCATATTTATCTGATACTTAAAGGATTAATTATGCCATTAAAATTAATCTTCAATAAATGATAGATGCATCTTTTTTAATGTTCTCTCTAAATTAATAAATGATTTTTTGGGTAAAATAAATAATGAGATATTGATATCATTAGACTCTTAGAACTATTTCAAAAGTATTAAATATAATCAAATGTTATAGACCGATAGTTGCTCTCTTTGATACACAATATATATATATATATATATATATATATATATATATATATATATATATATATATATATATATATATATATATATATATATATATATCCGATCCGATTATTTGATCTCATTAATGAATTGAAATTTATCGAAAAAAAATCTATTTGTGAAACCGAAACTGAAATGTGGCGTTTGGCTGAATTATTCAGGAAAAGGGTCAACCGAGGTTCGCTATGAGATCGTACGGAATTTATGCGGTTATGGTTCGCGGTTTGGAGGTGTTGATATAGGGTATTTATTACATAATCTATGGAATGTTTCTGTAAAATATTTTGTTATAATTTTATTTTGCTGAGAATTATTGAAAATGTGGTCACCAAATAGCATTGAAATTACCAAACGTGTGTTACGGTAACTAAGCATAGTTAGGTGATAATTAGGTTAGCATCATCCCCTGATGATGCTAACTTGGCTAGTGAAACAAGAAATTTCAATGTGATTTGGCGTGGCTGAAAAATTTGTTATAAAGATTTTATGTAACATCAAAGGTTCCAAAGTCAAAATTATCAGAAATATTCATTATCATATGTTTAATTACAGCTCTGTTTACAGATATTGTTTGACGTGTGTTAATACCACGTGTGACCATGTGAAAAATTCGATAGGCTAAGTAATGTTATGAAGAAATTGGAGGAAAGGTCAACAAAGGTAGGATTGCACATAAACTAAGATTAAACAAATTATACGAAGCCAAAGGACAAGAAATTCATTCATATCCTTTCAAACTACTAAACGAGTGGGTGAAATAGTAAGTGGGAGGAGAGGCAGTTTGAAGTATTTGGAGGCGGAATTTATAATGAAATCTGATGTACTTGGCTAATTGAAAAGTTCGCGGAGCGGAAATGGTAAAACAAGTTTATATTATTTCGGTATTCTATCTTTGAAGTGATTTTCTGGAAGTCCTTTAAAATTCTCATCTACGGTTGCTATAACTTGCCTACGCTTGCCACGTAGGAATTTTTTGAGCTTTGGGAACAGATAAAATTCAGAGGAGGCCAGATCTGCTGAATATGGTGGATGCTCCAACAATTCGTAGAGTAACTCCTCCAATTTGGCCATTGCAAGGACATTTTTGTGAGCCGGTGCATTGTCTTGACGAAAAAATTTTTTTTCTTCGCTACACCAGGTCTTTTCTTACGAATTTTTGCATCCAATTGATGGAAAAGGTGTGAGTAATACTGCCCTGTTATTGTTTTACCGGTTTGAAGGTAATCAATTAACAAAATATGTTTTGCATCCCAAAAAATTGATGCCATAACCTTTTTGATCAATTTTGACAACTTTGGCTGCTTCGGAGCTGAACAAGTGGGTTCAGAGAGATAGATTCAAGTTTCATCCATAGTTACAAAACGGCGTTTAAAATCTATTTTATTATTTCGAAAAAAATCCAAATGTTGATTAGAAAGTTTCACTCGAAGTGGTTTTTGATCAGAATTTAACAAATGCAGCATACATGTTGCACATAGCTTTCTCAAGCCCAATTCTTTCAAAATATAATAATATATAATAATATTAATAATAATATATAATAATTTTCAAAATATGAAAGACCCATTCAGCTGAGATGTGCACGTCCTTAGCAATTTCATTCAAAGACAATTGTTTGTCTTCCATAACCATATCATGTATAGAATTAGTTATTTTTTCAGTAGTTTCACTTATTGAACGTCCAGAACGAGGATCATCATTCAGGCTTTGGATGGCAACGTGGTTACACCAGGTTGAGACTCACCTGCCCACAAACTATTGTTTTGAGGAGTGGACTCCCCTAATATATTTACCGTTTCACTATGAATTTCCATTGCCTTTAAACCTTTTTTTTACTTTAAGCTGCTGTTTTTGTACGAATGAATTGACAGATCGACTTGAGACTTCACATATGTTGATATGAAGGATGAAACTTCAAAATGTATTAGATTATATAGTTTTTTACTGCTATATAGGTGTCGTTCCGCGAACTTTTCAATTAATGTAATAAATATTGATGTGTAGGATCAGGATATTAGCCAATAATTTAGAAAGGGAAAATCAATTATGTATAGAGCTATTCTAAGATCAGTAGTTTTAGATGCTTCTGAAACATATATAATAAGTAATACAGAGTAAATACGGTTTGAGACAAGTGTGGGAAAGGAAAGTACTTGGAGAATGGAAACAATTTGGAGAATGGAAGGATGGAACGATGAATGGATCAGTAGAAGTAATAACGAGTTGGAACTACATATATATATATATATATATATATATATATATATATATATATATATATATATATATATATATATATATATATATATATATATATATTTACACACAATGCAAACACATATCCATACCTAAATGTCTGTGATTGCTTCTAGGCAAGAGTGTAAAATGCGGCAACGAGTCTTCAACATTGGTCGCTCGCCAGACGGTAGGCTTTCTGGTAGACTTATGGGTAGGCACATAACCAAGGGTTGATAGCCTGAGGGGGGTGCTGGTCTGGGTTTGTCGGTAGCTGATGACGGTGATTCAGAACCCACGTTAAGCTGTAGGTCCAGTCTATACAACCGTATATCCTTTCCTTTCCAAGAAAATAATTAATTAAACCATAGACCAAACCATAGACAGACTGGAGAACAAGAATTTCTCCAGTCGGTGAACCTTTCGGTTAAGCACTTGTCATGGATGAATCGCCACTCGACGTGCTGACCGAGGATTAATGATAATTGATAAACGTGGTTTCCATGTTTATGTTGACGCGTCTATACTTTACCTAGATACTATAAATATTAAAATATATATATATATATATATATATATATATATATATATATATATATATATATATATATATATATATATATATATATATATATATATATATATTTGTATTTTTATAAATAAACCTATTTATGAAATTGAAAAATTTTAATATACACGAACTGTTACTTAAAGTAATTAAAAAATGTCCTTTGCAGTAGTTTCAAAACTTATCATTGATACGAACTAAAACTTTCGTTTGATGAACTTCTACGAATCTCAAATAAATTTACTTATAATTTGGAACACTGCCAATAAACTATATCCAGGCGAAACTTTCTTAAAGGCCAATTAAACAATAAACTTTAAATTTATTTTAAATATAGTCGGGTAGTTGGGTTACTGGCGCTTTTAATTCAAATTACCATATCAAAAGGAATGATTGAAAAACAAATAATAAACTCTAGGAATATTTAGAGGGAAATACGTATTACAGGTTTTTAAACAAATTATTAATTTTAATGGTATTATTAGTATTTATTATATTTACACGAGTGTTAGGTCTAAAAAAATGTCATACATTTTGAATTTTAATATAATTTATTTTAAAACGATACGAAGAACGATAACGAAAAAACAATAACAACTTTATCCTATTACATGTCCTGATTATTTTGAAAGTTGTTTAAGTCTTCTGGAAGAAAAGTCTTTAGTTTTTTAACAAAAAAATATAGCGTTAGTAAATTTATGTGATTATCCATTGTCATGTATTCCTAGTTATAAAGTTTTTAAGCGAACAAAAAGATGCCAAGGAAAGAAGATGAGTGAGTGATAACTTTCTCTTTCAGTGTTCACAATCTCCGCGTTGAAGAATCACTTATTTTTGAATAATCTTTTCTACCTCTTACCATATTTATCCAAAATTTTCTATAGTCACTTAAACTGTTGAACTTGTAGTATACACTAGCACGAAACAAATTAAAATGACTTATTCATTATCTCTGTGTGTGGTATTTTCTATCCAATGTTTGATGTCAGTTAGGTAATTACATTTATTTGTGCCAAATACAAATTCGTATATATTATATTATATTGGTTCGTATAAACTGGAAAAAATAAACGAGATGTGGTTTTTTCTTTTGTGTGGTTATTTAACATTTCGGAATTGATTTTAATCAATTTTTCAATCAATCAATCAATTTTTTACTTTGTTTTCTATCACTTTTATGTGATAGATAACAAAGAACTTGAAATGAACTATCACAAAGTAACGGACAAATCAATCAATAATTTGATTTGACCTTCATCAGAAAAATGTTTTACATAGTCCCTTGCAGGTATTCCATATACAATATTTGTCACTTTATTTTAAGAACTGTTTCTAGCACTGGCCGTTTTAACTTTGTATAACATTAAAATGTAAATTTATATCACATTCCACCTAGCTAAATGAACGGAAAACATTAATTTGTAAGTTTTTTTATTATTTTATCGATGTATTGAAGACATACTTACGGGATATACATATATACGGGATATACGTCAGTCACGTATATGAACTATATTAAAAATGTTCAAGAATAAAATCATTTTATACTTTATGAACTTGATGCAGTTGAATTTTCATACTTTTCGAATAATAAAGAAAATAGTCAGCTGTATTTATAACGGGGGTAAGACTGTCAGTCAGCGGCATAAACATGCGGCGCGCGCCCAGAAGCATCTGAGCATTGCATAGTCATTTTGACAGATGAACTGACGATCTTTGCACCCGTAAACATTCAGCTGACGCCGATTTTTATTGTTGTTAACAATAAAATTATTTTATATTTCAATTTCAAAAACGATGACATAAATATCATTTAATAGCATAAAATTAATTTAATGCCAAATATTATTTTTTTAATTTTGTTAATGCATTTTCACAATATACCATAAAGCTTATCTTTGCTGGTACGAAGATTATAGATTGATTTCTTCATTGAACTCTTCTGTAGTATCTGTTTCATATTCATTATTTTCCTCGAAACTATCTTTGGAGCCGTCTATGATGATATTTCGTTCTCTCTCAATTTCGTCTGCATCATCTTCTTCGGCATTTCCACACTATAATTTCAGTACTTTCAACGTTTTCTCTAAAAAAATAGTACCGATATTAAGATTATATTGCCATTACTTTAATTCAATTTAAATGTGTTATCAAATTATATATTTAAAAAGCTTTGTAATGATTTTATACTTGAACATTTTTAACCCTCAAGAGAAGCACTGGATAAGACACACCTAGGGGTGAATTAAAAGCGTTTCCCTTATAAATGGTCACGTGAGGGGATGACTTTGAGCGGGGGACAATTTTTTACTATCCCCACTACAGATCCCCCAGCAGAGCCATCTTAAGTGAATATTAACAAAAATATAAGCGCCCAAAAATATACGCCACCCAGTGCTGTTGTTAAAAACCCTTAAATAGCCTTTTTGCATAAATAGTGTGTTTTTTTCGATCTTGACACAGTTTGTGGTAAATAAATCATAATTATTATATTTTCTATAGGATTTTTATTGAAAACTTTGATTTTTATTTTTTTTAATATTTATTTATCGGTTTCTTTCATTTTCTATTTAGCTTAAAATGAACACGCGTTCTCGTACTCGCTGTGCGTCTGAAGTAGAAGCGTTATATGAGGCAGCTGATATTTTCGACGACAAAGAGAGTGAAAGCGAGACCAAATCGGGTTTTGAAGAGCATCATACATATATATCAGTGAATTTTACCTAACTAAATAGATATATTTTGAAAAATAAAGCTAAATTATGTAATAAGTATCTGAAAGTACATTAAGTCTCCTTTTAAATGCCGTTGGAAGAAAATTTTTATCTATTAATTTCGCCTAGATATAATAGTTATGCCCTAGCCTAGATATGATGTATTAGGAATACTATTATTTTTGGAGCATTCTATAGATATAGTCTTTTTCTATACTGATTGAGATTTAAATTATAAATAATATTAAATTAATAAAAAATATATTAAATTGGATAATTTAATTAAAATATATTAATAATCAAAGACATACGAGCATACCCATCTGCTCCTGAATCGGGAAGCTGTGCTGAAGAAGTGCTTCTCTTGACGGTTAATATGGTTCGTATACGTGACTAACCTGTAATTCCATCTCTTGAATATAGCTAATGATTATTTTTTGGATGAAAATTTTAGCATGGTATGAAAATACTCGTAGCAATTTTTTTTAACGACTTTCACATGCTGTTACCTTAGACTCTACCACGGGTGCAGTAACTGACGCTCATTATGCTGATTATTGAATATTAATCAACTACTAAAAATAAAATTTATTCGGTATACAATTCCTCGCAAAAATGTAACGCTTCCATTCGTACTATTAGGAAGGAAAGATCAGTTGTAGACCAGATATTTACAGTGACAGAAATCCAAGCTGAAAGTTATGAATATAGTATACAATTACTTTAAACAAGCTTACGGTAGAGTAACGAGAATTATGTTACGAAAAATATGTACGAAAAATATTATAATTAACATGATAAAGCTTACTCTGGAGAAATCAGAATATAGTGTTCGAATTAAAGGAAATCTATCAGAAAAATCTCTCGTCAAAAACAAGCTTCAGACAAGGAGATCCTCTGTCACCCATATTGTTTAAACTTGTATTAGAGAATGTGAGAAAAGAAGCGGATATCAATATTCTGATACCATTTGCTGATGATATTACAATTATAACAAGAAGCAAGATAGAGCTATAAATAATCTGTACAAGATTGGAGGAATCAGCACATTAATACAGATTATTTATAAACCAGGAAAAAAAACGAAATATATGACGTGGTCAGGTAATGAAGATAGGATAGATGGATATTTAGCAATAACAACAGAAAGATGGGAAATACAAGTTTGAAAAAGTGGATCATTTTAGATATCTCGACACACTATTTCATAGGAAATCAAACATAAGGAAAGAAATACAAGAGAGAATAATGGTAGGAAACCGAAGCTTTCACTCTCTTAAAGGATTATTACGTAATATTAAGGTCGTATCTCGCAATCTAAAGATAAGAATCTATTAAACAGTTATAAGAGCATTAGCTACATTTGCGAGTGAGGTATGGATGCTAGCAGTCGCAGAGCTGAACATGTTGGGAGTGTAGGAGAGAAAAATACTAAGAAAGCTATTAGATAAAGGTTAAGTTACTAGGTAAAGGAGTTGAAAACAGATACGAGAGGTATTTATGGAACGAGATATCATAGGAATTATGAAATACCAAAGATTAATATAGCTAGGGCATATTTTTAGAATACAGGAGAATCAAATCCCTAAAAAATACTGGAAAGCAGCATAGGAGGCAAATGAGGAGTTCGTTCTTGGTGTATGAAATCAAAATAAAAATATCTCGCAAATTCGTGATGACTTTGTCGCAGCTATACATATGACTTAAAAATTTTTGAATTAAAAAATGAAAAATTTTTGAAAAATGAAAACATTTTTTTTAATATTTCATTTCAGTCAAAAAAAGGGAATTAACTAAGGATTAGTCGTAAGTAAGGATTTTCGTAAAGCCGTATAAAGCATCTACACAGGTGATACATCTTGGATCTATACGTATGAACCCGAAAGTAAACAGCAGCCGACTGTATGGGTCTTTCAAAATCAGCCAAACCCAACAAAAGTTGTTTGCGCGAGAAGCACTTCGAAGCAAATGGTTGCCTGTGTTTTTGGGATAAATGGGCATGTGGCTACAGTGTCACTAGAGAATCCTAGAACGTTCAATTCTGAATGGTACAGAACTATTTGTTTGCCAGAAGTTTTTGAATAAATAAGAAAAACCAACCAGCAATGCAGGATCATTCTTTACTATGACAGCTCGAACTCTCACATATCAGATCAAACAAATCAATATTTGTCCGGTAAAAACACCGAATTGATGGGTCATCCACCGTGTAGTCCTGATTTAGCACCCAATGATTTCTTTCTGTTCCCGTCTGTGAAGAATAAACTATGTGGTCCAAAATGCATGTTTTGGAGATAACTCAATCGGAATACCTCAAAACGTATGCAAAAGTATATCGATCATCGCGGAGAATATTTTGAACAACAATAAAACCATTTCCAATGATAAATATTTATTTTAATTTATTACTGCGGATACATAAATAGCAACCATCTTATTTGCTTTAGAGAATACTCCAGATTTTGTTTAGGTGGTTATGATTTTCCAAGGAGGGTGAGACGTTTTCGGGCAACGGCATTGGCATCAAACTATAACTCCAGGAATTATAGTATGGAGACCATATGCTAAAAAAGTATGTCACCCCTAGTAATCATGTCATTAGAGGCAGTTTAAAAACTGTTTGATATGTAATAGAAATATTGTAGTCTGTCTGTTAGGCCAATTTGCAAGCTCGTTCAAATCTCTTTTTTTTAATAAGGTAGAAATGCTGTATATAGCTCAAATTAGATGATCTGTATTTATTGGACAAGGTATACTGGGTGCATTTTACATGCTTGTAGTTCGTTTAAACTTGATGACGATCACGGTAATTGTTCAATGGTTCAACTAATGTTAGACTATGCCGAGTATATCCCAGCTAAGTGTTGCTGTCGCAGACTCTTTTAAGAACCACAATGTGTTGATCATTTAACTCATTACTAAATCAACTACTGGACTCATTACTAAATCAACTACAGTTCCTCAAAATCATCCTCAAATAGTGTCACCTGTTACAATGAAAGCATTACGCACTTTTTGGTATATTTTTGTGTCGATTTCGTACAACAAGATACCATTCGTTATGATTTCGGATACTTTTAGGGCGATCAGAACTTCGTTCTCGTGCATAAATCTAATCCTCAAGTTATTTTATGTCCTCACAATGATAGAAGCCGCAGTATTTAAATTCTGTAATGTCAAAACAGAACCACAAAAGATTGTTCAGCTTGGTAGTATACGAAAATTATCTCACAAAATGGAAAAATTAACAAAATTATTTAAATCATTTACTTTAGCTTATTTAGTGAAATTACATACTAGAGCGTAATGGTAAACAAGCAAAAAGTGTCAGTTTTTCTATCCATGTTAAGTCATACAGTTAGTAAACTTTGAATTTGATTTAAACATGCATACTTTGTACTGCAACTTTTTTGTTCCCAATATATTATTCAATTTCAACGATCAATTGACGAACTCAATTTTTATATTTCATGGAATGCATTTTTGTATACTTAGTGAATATTTTCGTTTGACATATTATATCGAAGTAATTCACTATTTGTTTCATTTGATTTCAGTAGTAGTTCATAATATACTATAGGTTTAACGTGAATATAAATCTAATAATAGTAGGGTTTGAAACTGTAGAAACATATTCAGAATGTATAAAGTATGAATTATTAATAAAGATCTCTCTCGGATAGACAATAGCTGTTATTATAATGTGATTGAAAAACCTGTGCATTATTTATTTTTCAATTTTATGGCAGAACATCCAATAAAGCGCTAGAATTACCTATAAATATGTAATATTTCTCCACATAGGTAATATATTAAATTTAGGAATCTTCCAGAATGAGAAATTGTAACAAATAACTGACTAGAAAACATGAAATGAATCAATGAATACATTAAATCAGTTTTAAAAGTAACCATAATTTGCAACATTTTCTATAACTTCTTCCTTATCTATATGTTAAGGGTTGGAGTCTGTGGAGAACGAATAACTTATTCTTAGATGCAATCCATTAATTGACCCATAGTAAATAAGCTAGATGTTTAAGAATTTCTTATTAGAGTGTCTTCAATGGCTGTGTGAATGTTTTATCAGTGTTTTTGATCGTGCAGCATGTGGTAGTGGACTAGAGTATACTAGAGAGTTATTTTCATGTTCTTCTTATCATGTAAACACTAAGAGACTGCAATATGAGCAACATTTAAAGTTTGTACAATTTTTCCTACGTTTAAGTTGAATTTTCTTTCTGTAATATTTGAAGTTCAGCGTCAGAATTTATCGTTTGTTCAGATCGTTTTATGCCTTCAAAAGTGAAATAACTATTGCTGAATCATTGAATTCATCATTGAATTGAATATTGCTCTCATAACGTTTTTTTGTAATGGAACTATATACATAAATATGAATGTGTGTCGCATGTGTGTGTGTATGGGTGTGTGTGTGTGTGTGCGTGTGTGTGTGCGTGTGTGCGTGTGTGCGTGCGTGCGTGTGTGCGTGTGTGCGTGTGTGTGTCTCACATTTAAGATGAAGTCACCCCCATATTTTCGCTATTTGAAGGAATACAGATTTAAATTTTTACAGTCATACATATTAATGGGTTACATTTTTTAAGATCCTGAATTGAAATCTTAACTTTAAACTCAGCTTACTACGAATTCGCAAACAGGGTCAATTCTCGATATTTTGTTTCGCGTTAGAGATATCGAAAAAAGTTATTAGAAAAAGTTGTTCAGCATATTTTTTTAACCCCTCGTACCATGTTTCATGATAATCGCATTTATATTTTTGTTAATTATTTGGATCTATACACAAAATTATTACAAGTTTATTTTTTAACTTTATAATTAGTGTGCAATGGAAAGTAAAAACTTGACATATTGTCAGTTTAATAGTGTCAACTATTTCAGTAAAATAAATAGCACCACTATTGACAAATTATCGACGAACAATCCTTGAGTTGTGGATGGGTGCACCATCTAGCTGCAAATACATATCATGTCGCACATCAAGAGGAAGATTTTTACTTGCATCCCAAAATTCCCCATCGAAGAAGTTAACTAAAGAACCAGCAATTTAACGTATGTAAAAACTTCGGTTTATAGGGCTTGATTTTGTGATGAACAAAACATCTTCTGATTTTATCCTTGCTAATATTCAGTTGAGACAATAAATCAAGGTCAACAAGAGACAACAGAATAAAGGTTCATGCATACATTTGCTCAATTTGCCGCGTTATTCTCAGGATGCGGGTGTATTCGATGAGGTTGACCTTTTTGATAGATTTCAATAACACTGCCAGTTTTATTGAAAATATCTTTCAGGCTGCTTTTCCATGAGTAATGGGAGCCCGTTGGGGATATCTCATATTAAACTCTGCTACTACGAGCAAAACCACCAAACATCAGGATTATTTCGATTTTTTCTCTTAAAATCAATGGCATTTTAATTCTGTAATCACTGACTAGAACTTAACGCAATAAACTCAAAGTTTAATCTAACTAAAATTTAACGCTAGTGTCAAATTATTACTTTCCATGGTACACTAAATATCAAATTAAAAAATAAACTTGTAATAATTTTGAATATAGACCAAAATGAAAAAAAAAACTAAAATGCGAATTTTGTCATGAAACTCGGTATGTGGGGTTAAAATAACTGAACAACTTCTAATAACTATTTTTCGACATTTCTAACGCGAAGCAATATATCGAAAATTGACACTCTTTTTGAATTGAAGATTTTGTCGTTAAAAAGTAATTTTTTGAGTTAATTTTATTTGTTTTCTGACATCTACACTTACAAAACTAACAGCAACAGATATTTTGTAAACAAAGCTTAGATTTCGTACTAATTTTCGAGGTTATGTTTCTTGGAAGAAAACGTTTTGAAATAGCTGTCTTACGTGTGATGAAAAAGTTGGCTCTTTCATGACCGACTTTTTCAAGGCCTAATTCTTATTATGTTTAAAGTCCTATATTTATTAATTACATTAACAATTCAATTATTTTTTTCAACCGACTTCAAACCCAAGAAGTTCTCAGTTCGACTGAATTTTTTTTTTCATTTGAAAGGTATCAGCTTAAAGGTAGCTCCATATAATTTCATTTCATAAAAAAAGTCTCTCAAGTTAGGAAAACGGAGCCTGAAATTGTTTGTTTAGTCATTCAATTTTTAAATTTTACTATTATTATTTGATATTTCATTAAAATAGACCGTTTTTTACTGCAGATAACAATGGCATCTGAAACAGTAAAACCAAAGAAGCGTAAAAGACCCGCAGCATCTATAATAGAAGAAGCTGTTAGTGAAGTGATCGAGAAAGAACAGTCTATAAATAAAACCGCCCTTTTCTTTGATATTTCTATAGCTTTCTTAGCTAAGATTATCAGAAAGGTAAAATCTTCTGGCAAATTGTCCTACAAACATAACCCTATATAGGTAATAAGGGTATGTTTACTATGGAAAAAGAGGGTTTACTGGAAGATTATTTGAAAACTGCATCTAAAAAGTGCTGGGAGCTTACAAGACAACACACCAAAAAACTTGCATTTGATTATATGGAAGCGAATTCTTTTTGGCCAAATAAATGGAAGGACATTCAAAGTGCAAGCGAAGATTGGTTGAAAGGCTTTATGAGCTGACACAAAGAATTAGCAGTCAGAAAACCTGAAAGTACTTCACTCTCCAGAGCAATTAGTTTTAACAAAACGAACGTAAGCACGTTTTTTGAAAATCTTATCGATGTTTATGCAAGATTTAATTTTCTGTCGCACATGATAATTAACACAGACGAAACAGGCTGCAGCACTGTAGCTAATCCTCCCAAAGTTATTGCGGAAAGAGGGTCGAAACAAATCGGACAAGTGACATCGGGTGAACGAGGAACTTTGGTGATAACTTTGTTTTTCATTAATGCTGCTGGTGGCTTTTTACCTCCAATGTTTATTTTCCCGCGGGTAACTTTTAAGAATATTATGTTAGTCAGTGGTCCACCAGGAGCTCTTGGATTGGCAAATATTTCTGGATGGATGAATGAAGAATCTTTTATTAAAGCTTTGAAACATTTTGTAGTTTGTGTTTGTTTCGTTGTTTTGTTTTACATGTGAAGAATATTAACCTCAGAATGGTTTAATTGGAAAACTCTATTGTAATAGTTACATTCCCACCACACTGTAGCCATAAGCTACAGCCTCTTGATGTCACAGTATATGGACCGTTCAAAAGTAGTTATAGAATTGTTATAAATGAGTGGATGTTGTCAAATCCCGGTAAAACGGTGACCATTTACCAAGGTGGACAGTTTGTGAGAGATGCATATCAATCAGCTTTTAGTCCTCACAATATTAAACAAGGTTTTCTCAAAACGGGATATTTATCCTTTGAATTCGAATGTATTTGGAGAAGAAGAGTTTCTATCATCCTTTGTGACTGATAGATCAGATCCATTAGCTAAAATTAATTCCAATAAGGAAAATGATAATAACAACGTAACTGAAATGAAAGAGAATTTGCCTCTACGGCCTTTACCTGCTTGTGCATGTTCATTGCCACTGATCGTAAGAACCGG
Organism: Cosmopolites sordidus; assembly: GCA_031761425.1. Classification (NCBI taxonomy): domain Eukaryota; kingdom Metazoa; phylum Arthropoda; class Insecta; order Coleoptera; family Curculionidae; genus Cosmopolites; species Cosmopolites sordidus. Next base: position 16,000 of record JARFXV010000251.1, on the reverse strand, counting down.
AAAATGTCATCTTCTATCGTAACGGATACTCCTGAGAAAAACAACTTAGCGGAAAGGACAAACCAGCAAAGAAAGAATGTGAAGAAAATGACTATAAAATTGCTACTAATACAAAAAATCTATAAAATTGCTTACTAAGAAATCTAAAACAAATAATGATACAGACTCAGATACATCAGATTTGAAAGCTAATATAATAATGTCAGAAGTAGAAAAGATTCCAATTTAAGATAAAAATAAAAGACGAAGAGAACAGGATAATAATTGTGTAGTGTGTAATGAAAATTATACTAACAGCGATCAAGAATGGTACCGGTGTAAAATTTGTAACGGCTGGGCACATAAATCCTGTGGCGTAAAAGGCAGATTGCATTATTTTTGCCAAAACTGTTTTTAAGTCTTTTGAATTATTTTTTATGTTTTTAATTTAGATTTTTTATAAATGTTTTTAAATAATATTATAATAGCTCCTTAAAATATTTTTTTTTGCGTTTTTCGCCACGATCTAAAACTCAAAAAAATATCAAAAATATCTGTTCTTATGTAAATAAAGAATCACTGGGTAAGAAACAAAACAAAAAACCAAACTGAGACAAATTTCTCAGTGATTTTTTCTGTAATAAATTTGCCTAACGAACAAAATTTTAAAAAGTATAAAAATGTTCAAAAATAAAAACAAGCTTTTGAACGTTTTGAACGTTTGAGCCTATATATATATATATATATATATATATATATATATATATATATATATATATATATATATATATATATATATATATATATATATATATATTTGGGAGTATGTCACTGTCATTAAAAACTATTATTGTTAATGGAAGTATCATTGACATACACAAAAAATATATTTACTTCCTATCTTTGCATTATATATAGAAATTAATATAATTTATTTTTTTAGATTCATTTTGAAAACGGGAGGAGGAGACCTCCCGAAACGTTAATATTCAAAAGTTTGTATTTACTTTAGAACATTTTTATATTTTTTAAAGTTTTGTTCGTTGGGCAAATTTATTATCGAAAAGAATCACTAAGACATTTGTCTCCGGTAGGTTTTTTGTTTTTTACCCAGTGATTCTTTATTTACATAAGAACAGATATTTTTGATATTTTTTTGAGTTTTAGATTATGGTAAAAAACTCAAAGAAAGAAAAAATATATGAGCGTGCCACAATCATTCAGACATTTCTTAGTTCCTAAAAATCCTACAGCTAGTTAGTTTGCAATGATTGATCAAAAAGGTAATTTTGTGAGAGTTTCTTAGATTTAAGTAAATGCTTTATCCAGAGTTTGTATTTTATAAAACATGCCTAATAATAAATGTTTTTGTTAATTGCGGTGCTAGACCTGGCGGATTAAACCTTGGAGTTAATTGCGGTGCTAGAACTTGGCTTTTTCAGAACTTTGTTGGCTCTTTCAATGCTTATGTGTTATGAAAGAGCCGAATTTCATTCTTTTTATAAATAGTTAAAAGTCCAAGAATATTGGTGCTTCTGGTAAATGTTTTATGACGTACATAAAGTTTCATTACGTACATAAGGGAATAAACAACCACCTATGATATTAATTTTATTATTTACTTATTCGCTTTTGTGTTTTTTTTTAAATTGGTTCTTTCCTGCCAGTCTTCCCCTATACACACATGCATTAAGAATTAAATAAAGTTAAATTAACGTGATGCTGATTTAACTTTTGAGGAAATGTTTTTATAATATTTAGTAAGCAAATTGGAAACTATAGTATAATCTAATTTTCTGAAAAGTTTATTAATTGTTTTGGGTGCTACTAATTTTGACATCAACTCAGTTTGCAAGTCATATAATGTTTCATGTAATTAAACGACTAGTATTTTCCCTGTCAGTTTAAATTAGTGTAGGGGAATTCGGTTTAGTTGATGGAACATATGCAAGAACGACTTAAATAACATTTAGTTGATACTGTTACTTGTCTTACATGCACATTCAATGATCAAGTTGGAAGTTATTAAGACTTTTTAAACTAAATTTAGGTAAAATAAAATCACTTATTAAATATTGAATCTATACGTAGACACGGTCGGTACGCCGAAATAAAACACCACTGGTTGATTCCTCAAATAGCCAGTAGCGCCATCTTTGAGCGAACGTGCACACACATTATGTAATTATACGTTTAAGCTTTCACTTTTATACATTTGGGGGCCCTAGTATCCCTTCATACAGATCTCTCATATATTATTATCATATCATTAAATATACATCATTAAATTATTTCCTGTGTTTCTTCTGAAAAATGCAGTTATCAAACTACTATGGTGAACATTCGATCTTTCACACCAGAATTCTAATTTTTTATCTTACGGTCACAGGGATATTGAGAACGAACCGCGACGTATCTGTAATTATTGAATGACTTTAGATCAAAAGTTTTTTTCAGTGATAATTTTAAATAGTAAATTTTATTGAATTATAAAATTATAATAATTTGAAGTTTACCTGTTGTTTCGACCTCAAATGGCAGTAAAGGATTTGGAACTCGAAGTGTATCAGCAACTGTGGTTAGTTAGCATCTGGAGTTACAGCTTAATGTTATCTTCGGTTAAGGTTATCTTCGGTCTTAAGGTTATCTAAGACTAACCTGGAATATCTCGCTCAAGCCATACAACATGTCGAATTTTATCCCCTTGTCTATTATTCCGCAGGACATAAGCATGGTCTTTCCTCGGATATACTAACCTAACAAGCGACGTTGCATATTTACCTTCGAGATACCGTCATCTATAAAGAGAATCTCAAATAAATAAATTTTTAGATACACAAAATTAACAACAAATTAAATGTTAGAACACAAAATAATAATTCCTTACATTTTTAATAACAATATTAGCTGATGTCCATGTAATGAAAACCATTAAGTACCTACCCCTTATTCATTTCACTAAGGAAAAACGTATATATCAGTAAACTCGAACAGTTCACATTTCATATAAATAAGTTTCCCTGAGGGTCGACAATGTTGTTTTTCTATAGGCTCTTAATTCCGAAATATATTTGGCTTTTGTTGCTGGGGGGCATTATTTGCGTATGGGCCCTGGTGGACCACGCGAAGTAGCGAAGTATATATATATATATATATATATATATATATATATATATATATATATATATATATATATATATATATATATATATATATATATATATATATATATATATATATATATATATATATATATATATATATATATATATATATATATATATATATATATATATATATATATATATATATATATTATTCACGTATGGGCCCTGGTGGACCACGCGAAGTACAGTTACAGGCGTTTTTTGTTGTTAGCACTAAGAGCTTTTTTCTTTTCGTCAGACCAAGTTGTTCCGATATTCCTACATTTTTCTCTCTGGCCAACCTAACGTTTTAAGCTTGTATATGAAACAGTTTCTATCCTGAATTTCACTTTGTGTAATATTTGCTGATTTTAATTGCAGCAATCCATTCAATTGTTTCTATTTTAGCTCTACTCCTACTTTTATAAAATTCAACTGTTTGTCTACTTAGCTTTTTCGGATTCAACCGTTTGGGGCTCAAGATCTTTCTTTCTTTTCAATCTCCTCGATGTCCTTCTTTCTATTCAAAATGAGCGTTTCTGCCCCATATAGACATTCTGGCTTAATAACTGTGTTGTAATGTCTCAGTTTTATTTTTTTAGATATGCATTTTTTGTTGTAAATATTTAGTGTAAGTCTTAATGCAGGTACCATTTTTTGACATCTACCTTTATTGGCTGGCTTTTTCCAACCAGTTCTCCATGATTATTTCACCCAAATATTTAAATTGAGAGACTCGTCTGATACCATATTTTGTTTTTAGAAATGGTGTTCTTAGTCTGTTGCAGGTCATATATTGTTTCTTTTACAAGGAGATTTGGAGTCTGCTGTTTCTTTTAGGATTTCAATCTGTTTTTGTGCCGTTAATATATCTTGAGTTACAATTGCGAGATCATCAACAAACGCCAGGCAATCTATTTTGATGTTGGTTCTCCCCAGTTTAATGGGCTGGTCAATATTCAGGGCCGATTTTTTTACACGCCACTTCTGCGTTACCTTTTCTAGAACACAGTTAAATAATAGTGGCGAGAGTCCATCCCCTTGTCTCACTCCAGTTTTAATTTCGAAAGGCTCTGAGACCTTACCATTTTCTAGTACATCATTGAATCTTTTCACTGTTTTTTAAACTGTGTTTAAATGTTTTTATTCGGATGTACTTCATTAAATACTCCACAAACTTCAGCATAAGTGCGTTTTCTGTCATCGTATACAACAATTGTTAGTATTTCAATTATTCTCTTTCAGTTAAATCATGGGTCGCCAACCCGTCGATGGCGAGCTACCGATAGCGTGCGTGACAATTTCGGTAGCTCACAACCATAAGCAGTCCTCAGATGTCGAACATGAATCTTTATAAACGAAAATACGTACGTCGAAAATGTGTTTCTATTATTGGATTAAATAAGTTTAGATAGCTCTCTCTATTTCAATATTATTAAAATAGCTTAACACATTGAAAACGTTGGTGGCTCCTGAGTTAAATACATATTAATTACATATAAAAATTAAAAGAAATTTGAAATTCACAAATTAACGTTAACAGTTGTCAATCAAATACTTAATACCCTAAAATAAACCGAAACACCTTTTAGCCATTTTTTAAAATCTATTTTGAAAAAAAAACCATACAATATTTTCCTCATTGAATTCAGAAAAAAATGCTCTTTCCAACAATGTCAAATTCAAGTACTGTTGTGATAAAAAAACAATTTAGCCTTGCATTTCAAATATGCGATAAGAAAAAAAAATAAAATCCCCAAAAAGTACCCAAATACCCAAAAAGTAGCAAACTTTTCATTTGTCTACAAAACTTCATTAAGAAATCTCAAAGCGTTCTCGAGATACATTCTGTCAAAAAAGTACCGGAAATTGCTCAATAAAACACAAATGTTTATTATTTAGCCAAATGTATTGTATCGCCTTCAAAATAGGTCCCTTCCGAAATATTACACTTATGTTAACGAATAATCCAATTGTCAAAACATTTTTTAAACGCATATTTCGGAATCGAGTTCATTTTTCGGCGTGAATTCTCTTTTCTGTCTTCTATCGACTGAAAGCGGGTGCCTCGAAGTGGTAATTTGAGTTTTGGAAAGAGAAAAAAGTCGACCGGAGCCATATCAGGTGAATACGATGGTTTTGCGATGGTTGTGCAGAAATTCGTTCATCATGATAGTCTTGTGAGATGGCGCATTTCTGAGATAAAGTGTTTTCTTTCACAAATCACTTTCACTTTCACTTTCAAAAATGGTACAAATTGATTCGTGAGGCCCAGAAAGATCAGCGGCTATCTCTCTCAAAATTAAATGATGATTTTCTGTCACCATTTCCTTCACTTTAGCGAACTCCAGTTGAAGGCCAACCAGAGCGAGGCAAATCTTTCACCATATCTCGACCGCTTTTGAATGCACTGTATAAATCATATGCACGTATTTTTGATAAAGTCGATTCACTTATCGGCATACGAAATTCCATTTGCAATGCAAAATTTAAGACACATTTTTTGTTCGATGTTTTTATCCATTGTAAAAATCGCAAAATACACTTGACATAAACTGATAAAATCGAGCACTGTAAACAAACTAAATGACAGATGCCGTTCAAACTCCGCGTCAGTATAGGGGACAGTGGTGCCAGCGTAGCGATAAAATAAAATTGACACTCTCTCAATATATATATATATATCATCATCATCATCATCATCAGCCCGTATCGATCCACTGCAGGATGAAGGCCTCTTCAGCATGCTTCCAACCTTCACGGTCCTGGGTTTTCCTCTGCCACTCGGGTCCAATATACTTAACGATATCATCAGTCCATCGTGCTTTCGGTCTTCTTCGCGGATGTTTGCGATCAAGCGGTATCCACTCCAGGATTGCCTTGGTCCATCTGTCATCCCATCGCCTCGCTATATGGCCTGCCCATCTCCATTTCAACTGTTTTACTCTTCCAATGATGTCACAGACTTTTGTTTGTTCCCTGATCCATGCGCAGGACTTTCTGTCTCGTCTTGTAATGCCAAGCATACATCTTTCCATTCCCCTCTGTGCCACCCGAAGTTTTATATATATATATATATATATATATATATATATATATATATATATATATATATATCTATATATATATATATATATATATATATATATATATATATATATATATATATCTATATATATATATATATATATATATATATATATATATATATATATATATATATATATATATATATAAATATTCAAAGTTATACACCCCGACCGTTGGGATTCACAATTTCATGTGGAACGCGTAACAACCTGTGTCTCCGCCATAATGAGCAATGGTTAGTTGCTTAACCGGGAGGAAGCCCCACCCATCCCTTACATTGCAGGGCACATGTTTCTTCTGCTGGTGGTTAAACCCATCAGGATACCGACATATGCTCTCTCGCCAAGAATAAAGTGTCCCTCTCCATAATCAAAGAACCCATATTTTCGCCGACTTCTCGGCAGTTTAACCAATACTTTGTGTTTCCTTCAAAAAATCACTTTACTTTTTGATCAAAGGCGGTTGGTCATTAATTTCAGATTTTATATTAATTTATTCTCTGTTCTGTCTATAATCACCCTTCTAACGATTTCTATAGTCTAACATCTATAATGTCTTTCGCGGTAATGAAATAGATCGTGGGTTGTCGAAGCGCACCGATTAAAGAACACGTGCTTTGGGCACAGATAAGTTTGTGCCGCTACTGTTTTCTTTACTATCGCGTGAGAAAAACAAAGACAGCAATGCATCGCTGTGTTAGTAACCCGGAGATTAAACGCATTTATAACGTAATATCTTGGGCGCTACCCCATTCTCAATATTCAGGTGCTTTTCGCCATTCCGCTTTTCGAATTTTTGAGTATTTGCAAAGTGAATGTTTTGAACTATTACAATACTGCAGATAAACTCAGTGTAATATATCAATAGAAATAATATCACATTAACATTTGAGGACTGAAGTGTCATCAAAAGTCACCAATTAAGTCTAATAATTGAAGGGTGTTGTACAGTAGAAAAAGGTGTAAAGGTGTTTTTTTGCAAATCTGTTTGCATTTCCCGCTTTTTTTTCTCGATCATCCAAAAGGACAACTGTTCTGAACACCGTCTTGAAAAAGCGTCTACGCCGTGCGGCCCCTACCAGATGGAACTTTACGTCTAAATGTGTGAATACTGTTTACATTTACAAAGAATTGCAAACATGCCTTGAAAAAATTATGGACGCCGAGTTGGATAAAAATTCAATTAATCAAGCTCAGGGGTTAATAAATTATTTGGTGGATGATAATTTTAAATTTTGGTTGTTTTTCTTCAATAAAATAATGCTTCGCTGCGACATTCTCTTTGATCAACTGTAAAGTAGGTAGCTAGATGTACTTAAAGTTAAGAGGGTTTTGGTAACTTTTTCAACAGTCATTCAAAATATTGGAGACAAATATAAAAATACAAATTAATCAAGAATTTGGTAATTTAACTCGTGAAGAATCTACAACGATCATAGAGAATTGCAGAAAGAAATGGAAATTTACTGACAAGGAGGCCCCCAATTTGAATGTCAGGATATACACGGAAATCTGTGATACCTTAACCATACAGGTTCATGAACGTTTTCGATTCGAATAGTTTCGATGTATATCTAACTGTTACAAATTTATTTGAAACTGAAGAATTTGGTGAATATCGAGCCGTCTTTCCAAATGAAGACATTAACATTGTGTGTAACCGGTTTGCAAACGTAAATTACTTAAAATTAAAAAATGAACTCTCGGTAATGTACGCACGGGACGATTTTATAAAAGACAGTGGGGCTGTGAGTTGTTACAAATGTTTATCCAAAACAATTTAACATCAACATTTAGTGAATCTGTGGAATTGCTGACTGTCTTGTGTACCATCTCTATGACGACTGTGGAAAGCGAAAGATGTTCCTCTATCCTCAAATAAATCAAAACATTTCTAAGAAACACTGTAGGCCAGGAACGACTGTGTGAGCTAGCAATGCTATCTATTGAAAACATTTTTTTCAACGTACAAAAATTTGAGAGTTAATATTTGAGAATTAACATTTTACGTGACTCTTTTTTTTCGCGTCACATATATATGGCAAGTATATTGTTCATAAAACTTTTCAAATAATTTGATTAACCTTGCCGAAATCGAATAAACGCCATCAGCTTGTTAAAATCGGCAGCGAAATCGTCGTTGCACGCCCTCATCCAAGTTCCCAAAATCTTCGCGTGGATTCGCAACTGTAAATTTTCTTTGAATGGAGCGTCAACAGGTGTGGGCGTAGGGGTGGTAGTGGCGGTGGTGGTGGCGATGACGGTCGCACGCACCGCGTTGCCGAAGAACGGAAATCTGTCGCACTCCATGGAGCGCAGATTCCGGTCTGGACCGGAGTATCCGATGCCTCTGGAGCCGTTCTTGCGAATGGTTAGTTAACATTGCAACTTCGCGCGCGAAACATCCCTTTCTTGAAGACGTCACCCTGTTTGGACGTAGGCATACGTCGAACGTGTTATGTCTTAAGATTTATTCTGGTAGTTTGTATCACTCTTGTTTTTATTTAAAGAAATGTTTGCTACTTTTAATGAACTTGTCTCTTGTGAGTTTCTTTTAACAATAACTACAAATTTTAAAAATTAATCATTTAATACAACTGGGGTTAAAATATATCCAGAATTCAGTAAGTAAATTTTAGTCCTGAAAAATATTGGGAAACATTACTTTTATTACTGCTAAAATCGTGTTCGGGTTGACTATGATTTCAATAAATACTGCAGACCTGTTGATTCGAGTGACATTATCGATAACAAAAACAGAATTAATAACTGTTATTTGTTTTATACTAAAAAAAAAAATATTGATACACGTAATCATTTGTATTTAAAATATTCAAATTGTTTTATCATTTTTTATTTTTTTTTGTAGCTTATAATATTTAATTCGAAATATTAACTATATAGTGATATAAATTAATGCATATCATGCATGGGGTGCTCAATATGTCATATTTCTTCTAATTTCTAAAATAAGTATTCAATATTTTTTAAGCAATAATTTTTTTTTATAATATTCAATAATTATTTGAAAATTGCTTATGAGTATTTTAATTTTTTTTGTTTGTTGAATATCATGAAAAATATTTAATTTTTTAAGATATTTTTAATGTTAGATTTGTGTCTTAAAATGTGTGCTTGCTATAGCAAACATTTGTTTTTAATTTTATATCTGTCATTTTCATTTGGTTTGTCTTTCGAAAATATATACGCACTCGTTCATTACAGTAGTCGGAATTTCAATAGTAAATTCAAATTCAGTCAATTCAAAATAGTAAAATTCTGCCCTTATCAAATAATGTCAATCATTATCTAATATTTTTTTACAAGAATTTTCTAAAAATATTTAAAAATTTTATTATTTAAAATAAAAATTAATGTAATATATATATATATATATATATATATATATATATATATATATTATATATATATATATATATATATATATATATATATATATATATATATATATAATCATCATCAGCCCGCATCGATCCACTGCAGGATGAAGGCCTCTTCAGCATGCTTCCAACCTTCACGGTCCTGGGCTTTCCTCTGCCACTCGGGTCCAATATACTTAACGATGTCATCAATCCATCGTGCTTTCGGACTTCTTCGCGGAAGTTTTTGAATTGATTGCGATGTGAGTGTCCAGGTTTCACTTCCGTATGTCATAACGGGTAGAACGCACTGATCGAATACTTTTCTTTTCAGGCAAAGTGTTAGTCATGTTAGTTATATATATATATATATATATATATATATATATATATATATATATATATATATAAATATATACACAGGATGTCCCGAAACTTAAGTTATCGTTATACCAGTTCTGTTACAAATAAGAAAAGATTCCATGTCACTGTGTTAAGTGGTAAATTTGACACCCTAGGCTTTATCTTTAGGTAATATGATCACCAGTTTTCCAATTTTTTAGTGTTATTTGTTTAACATTTGTGTAACATTTTTTATCGCAGTCACAAATCATACAGTGAACGTTGTTAATTTAGTAAAAAAGTAGTTTATTAGTTTCGTTGAGACATGGTTTAAAAATTACTTCGGTTTTGACATTTCATCTTAAAAAAATGCATTACATAACCCTGGGCAAGTAATTTCAAAAGATGGCCTATTTAGTAAAGATTTCAAAATTATACAATAATTGGCACTTTTCTTTCCACAAAAAATATTACTGCTTATTTTTTTGCAAAAAATCCACATTTTAAACAACTTTTTTATACCATGATAAAAAATACTTTTGTGTGCTCAAAAATGGATGGAATACCGAAAAGTATTGCTCATCAAATTTTAAAATGAACTATCACTCCTATAATATGCAACGTGTATAAAATTTGCTACCTGGTGAATACACTACCAGCAGAACAACGTTGACGAGAAAATGGAAGATCTGAACTTCGACCCCGACTAAGACGAAAAGTTTTGGACCAAACCAGAGGGAGTTCGAAACCTCAGTGCCAGAATTGAAGAAGGATTGAAATATTTTAGATTAAAAGGATCGCGGCTAATGGATATATTCTAAGTGGTAATGTGGCAAAATCCAAAAGCAAATCGTCTTGTTTGTGATTGTTGAAAGAAATTTAATTCATGTAAGTTAGTTTTGTATTTATAGGTCTTTCAATTTTGTATTTATTTTAAATAGATAAGTCAATGTATATAAAATTAATAATTTTGATAATAATACTTGTAGAGAAAAAGTAATTAAAAAATAGATTTTTGTGATAACCCCAAAAGAGTATCTCGAAAGGTGGATTGGGCGCCGTGGTTCAATTGAGTGGCCTCCTCATTCTCCGGACCTATATCCCCTCTGATTTCTTTTACTGGGACTGCATACAAAAATGTATTCAAAACTAATAGAAAATCTAGGAGAACTACGTCAGAGAATTGTTGAAACAGCAGAAGAAATAAATGCAAGGAGATTCGCACGACTGGTAAAAAAGTCTTTTCTGAGCTATGCAGAGCATGTATTCGTGCCGAAGGCAAATAATTTAAGCATTCCCTTTAGTTTTAAAGAAAAAATATTGTGGTAAATAATAGTATTACAATAATTACTTTCATTTTATTTTGATTAAATTTTATCTTAATAAAATAATAGACCAATTATTAATTTGACTCACACACATTGCCTTTGGGTTGAGTATTTTTGAAATAAGGTTCTTTTGCAAAAAAAGGCAATAATATTTTTTGTGGAAAGAAAAATGCCAAATCTTTACTAAATGAACCATCTCAAAGTTAAATGTCAATCTGCCTTTCTTTAATTCTAAATATATATATAAAATATATAATAAATGTATATATAAAAGTTTGAAGGGATCGAAGAATTCGTATATTTATGAGACGGAAAGTGCATTGCGCGACAATGCCATATGGAAACAAAGTAATATTGCTATACAGCTATTCATTGGTGGAAATGCTAATATTTAAATGGCCGTTAATATTGCAGAGAAAGTTGTGGACAGTCAAAAACCGGAAAAATCAGTGGCAGTTTACTTGTGCGTATCAATCAGCATTGTACCAATGTTGGTGGGAAATGTTTTGATATGGATACATCATTTCCAATTTTCCAAGAATGATATATTGCCTGACATCACCACCGTATCCTTTGATGGTAATATATAAGGAGATTAAGATGAAAAGTATAACAGACCCCAATTTCAAAATATATATCAATGTTAATATATTTAAAAAAAAAGTATATATATATATATATATATATATATATATATATATATATATATATATATATATATATATATATATAGCCCAAAAAAAGTGCCTATTATCACTTAACACGGTGACATGGATTGTTGTTCTTATTTTTGCCAAAACTGGTATAACCTGGTTTTATATTTTGGCATTATATTTCGAAAATAAGGTCATTAAAATGTGCACTTCGGTTTCGTGACCCAATTTTTGATTACTCTTTCACACATAACGCGTAATGTGTAATTTGTCAAGTGTAATTTTCAATGGCGTCCTCAATGTTTTACTTAAGGTCAAGAATTGTTTGGTGTTTATTTTTGTAAAACCAGAGTTAACTCAATCCCATAAAAAATAACCCAAGCGGGTCAGATCGCACGATTTTGGGTGCCAGTTAACATCACCATTTCACAAAATAATATGTCAAGGGAATTTATTAATAAATAGTTTGCCTGGTGAGATGTGTAACAAGTCTCACTACATTATTGAAAGGTATATGGGGATATAAAACATTGTTTATATCCACATTTATCAATCCAGGTGAAAGATATTCTGTCAATATATTCCTAAAACATTCATAATTAAGAGTAATATGATCCAGAATTCATTCCGCATTCCACCAGACGAAACCGAGGAGGACATTTTAACTGTCTTTAAGACTCGTGTTTCCCTCCCAGGACTTTTAAACCAGATCAAGCGATGCTGATTGATATGATATCGTCCTATGCTACTCCGCAAATCTCACGAGCGATATCAGTTGCTTTGAAGCCTTTTTTAAAATCAGAGCTTCGACAAACCTGAATATAATAGTTGTCAGACCAATATTATACTATCCTTGTCTCGTACTTAAATACATTTTATTTTTTTTGTAATATGCAGGGGTGAATTGTTTGCAATAAAATCAAACGTACTAGATGGATATATATATATATATATATATATATATATATATATATATATATATATATATATATATATATATATATATATTATTGTTGAATGTGAATGTTGAATGTGGCTGGCAGGCATTTGGTAGGCTCAACATAGTGTTTAAGAGCAGACTCCCACTTTGCCTGAAAAGAAAAGTATTCGATCAGTGCGTTCTACCCATTATGACATACGGAAGTGAAACCTGGACACTCACATCGCAATCAATTCAAAAACTTCGGGTGGCACAGAGGGGAATGGAAAGATGTATGCTTGGCATTACAAGACGAGACAGAAAGTCCTGCGCATGGATCAGGGAACAAACAAAAGTCTGTGACATCATTGGAAGAGTAAAACAGTTGAAATGGAGATGGGCAGGCCATATAGCGAGGCGATGGGACGACAGATGGACCAAGGCAATCCTGGAGTGGATACCGCTTGATCGCAAACGTCCGCGAAGAAGACCGAAAGCACGATGGACTGATGACATCGTTAAGTATATTGGACCCGAGTGGCGGAGGAAAGGCCAGGACCGTGAAGGTTGGAAGCATGCTGAAGAGGCCTTCATCCTGCAGTGGATCGATACGGGCTGATGATGATGATATATATATATATATATATATATATATATATATATATATATATATATATATATATATATATATATATATATACATTGTTTCAAAGAGAGCAACTATCGGTCGATAAAATTTGATTCTATTTAATAGTTTTGAAATAGTTCTAATGATATAAACATCTCAATATTTATTATTCCCATAAAATCATATATTAATTTAGAGAGAAAATTAAAAAAGATGCATCTATCATTTGAATTTTATTGAAGATTAATTTTAATGGTATAATTAATCCTGTAAGTATCAGATCAATATGATATATATCGTTAGATAGAAAAGCTAAAAGCTAATAATAGGGACATTTTTAAAATAGGGACATTTTTAATCAAACTATGCCATTTTAAAAGTTCTTTCTAAATGCTAATTAAAATCAGATGTGTTTCTCGTCTTCGTTTAAACTGTGTCTCTAGTTAAGTTTTTTAAAATGTCACCAAACTATATCAAAATTAAATTTAATTAAATTAAATAAATAAGCAAAGATTAATATCTAAAAATTCCCAATATATTTAAAATTGTATGTATGACAATTGTTTCAAACAGGGCCTTTTTCAAAAAATAGCTATACTGTTTTGAAGTATAGTTTGATATACTTGAAATATATACTTGAATACTTTGAAAAAGCACTGTGTGTCGAAACAATTGTCATATATACAATTTTAAATATAGTGTAAAGTTTTAGATGTTAATCTTTGTTTATTTATTTAAAATGAATTTCGATAAAGCATCGGCTACCTCAGTTAAATTAAATTAATATATATATATATATATATATATATATATATATATATATATATATATATATATATATATATATATATATATATATATATATATATATATATATATATACCGGGTTTCTCACGGTAGCAGTTCGTTAGAAGTTTTAGTGGTTAGAAAAAAAATATTTGGATACTTATGTTAAATGGAGCACCCGGCAAATAATTTTATTTTTGTATTTCTGAGAAAATTTTATGATGAGTTCCACCAGGTTTCCCTATAACTATGTTGAACTGTTTCTTAAATATCCTGATTCTTTTTCAAATTTTGAAAGGTGTAACCTTATATTCCACACTGCGCCTTTTACCCATTTTCGACTGGTGCTAAGCGCTTTTGGGGTAAACGAAAGCACAAGAATGCTACTTCCGAAATCCACAATGACAATTAATTTATCGCATACATTTCAAAGTTGAAAAAGTTCGTTCTTTCAAATGTTAGACTTTGTATATTATTGGATGGTGATTCTCTATAATTTTCCATTTCCAACGGTTTTCTCGTTAATCGATATTTTCTATTTTAATGTAATTTTTAGCAGAAACCGATACATTGCCATCGTTTATTTTTCGAAACAAAATAAACATGACTGAAACGACAGAAATTCACTTTAGTTAGAACATCAAAATAAAAGAGGAACATAACAAAATTTAGAACGCAATAACAAATGAAAAAAAAAATATATTGGAACGTAATTACAAGAAATAATAAATGAATGCGTGGAATGGGTATTCTATTTAAAATAAGGAAGGTACGGGGGCGACTTCCGGGGTAACCGGAAGCACTATGACCTTGAAAATATAAAAAAAAAGAAAAACTAGTATTACAAATATTTTAAAAATAAGATCTTTTACAAAATCCTTCAATGCTGTAGTACGAGGAAATTTTACGATACGAGAACGTTTTGTAACATTTATTTTAAATTAACGACCTCAAAAGTATTAAATTGATAGCAAATATGTAAATTTAGTTTTGAACGGTATATCTTGGAAAATGTATTTGAATCATGTTAATTAACAACACACGGTAAGCAATTAATTCAGCAGCTTCCCGATTATCGGTAATAATAGACCCAATAGAATATAATAATCAAGTTAGTTTGCCAGACCCATTTCCTTCAAGAGAATACTAACTGGTACCAAATTATATACTCAGGATTATTATGTGCAATAACTAAAAGATAAAATATCTTGGATTAATAAATTTGTTTAATAGGTGTTTCGGTTAATAATGTTTCTTTTGCTAAGAGATGCCGTTATAAATACATTTATTGGTATAGACTAATGAGGTCTATGGCGTTTTGGATGGTAAACATATGTCGAAAAAAACGTTTTGCGGGGAAGTTTGATGGCTTTCTTTCATTTGAAGTAAACGGCTGCTGAAAGTTGTTGAATATAGATATGATCAAGAAGAGTTACTAAGCAAAATCACTATTATGGTATAGTCTGTTCAACTGCTCGTTTCAAAATTGATATACAAGGGCTCCAGCAAATGGGTGGTTTTTTTAAAAAAGCATGAATCCCTAATTTTGTTTATAAAAAATATTATGAGCGTAAAAATAATCTGTGTAACTTGCCATTTTCAATGCTTAAATGCGGAAAAATTAATAATGTAAACATTCCGCTATATAACAGGTCTTTCAAATTGAGCGGTTTTTTAAATTCTTCAATAAAACACAGATGGCGTTGTGAATTTGCCTAGGTCTAGTCTCATTTCAAGTGTAATGTATGAC